>VDFB02000363.1:124614132-125265836 GCA_007258455.2 Sequoia sempervirens | reverse complement strand
ATTTCTAGTTTTATATTCACTATCAACTTTTATTATGTATATCTTTATTACTTATTATTAGCATAGTACTAGCAATCGCATGCACAGGCATGCAACGATCAGCCAATAGGGGTCGACCACAAACGGTTATTGAATGGGAAGCAAGGAAGAAACTTGTTTTTGTAATGCAATGTGAAGTATAAATATTGAGAAATATCTGCAATTGCTTGAATGAGTTCAAAAAGGGAAAGCATATTAATATTTCAATATGGAATAACATGAAGTTAGTTTATAGCAGGAGGTGAATGAGGATAAGATTTGTCAAGTACATTGCAATGAAAAGTGATGTTTGAAAATCAATTTATATATATGTATGGATAATTAGATGGATAGATCAATTAAAGCAAAGCTATGTGCACATTAAAAGATATGAATTTGACTTACATTACTTCGTGTAAATTATTTGCAATGTATGCATTAATTGCAATCTCAAACGATTAATCATCAATAATTTTAATTACAATAATTCTTTTAAAATGATTTTAATTAATACTATTAGGAGAATGATTTTTTAATAAAATTTCTCTTAATAAATTGCATTTGATAAATTAAATACAATTTAAATTTTCAAATAATTAGTTTTGTCACTCTATTTTAGTTTTATATTTATGGGCCCTCGATGAACATGTATATTTTAGCTTTTTGTCTAGGTTATTCAATCAATTAATTAATTATTATTTAATAATGTTAAGATACATATGCATAGAAATACAAGGTAAACTTTTTAAAGAGTTATTACCCATGCTTTTAATTACTAATATTGCTTTTAAAAGTATTGTTTAACAAAGGTAGTGTATAACTTTGGGTATCACATACTTTTGAAGAAAGAAAGATGTTTGATATTGGTTACTTTCTATAATTGCTATTTAGTGCATAATTTTGTGAATTAAAGTTTTAGTATGCATGTGTTTTTGGGGTTCATAGTAGTAAAATAAAATGGGGACAATTATAAAAGATTGCAAAGTAGTCAATAACAAGGACATTTCGAATAAAAATATCATTTTTTAATGAATCACCTCACAGTACAATTGAAGAATCAGTCAGACCATTTTTTATTAGAAACAAATAAATGGACCTCAGTAAGAGAAGAGTGTGAGGACACAATACATTTTTTTTTTATTCTTAGAATGAATGAATAAAAGATTACGCATGTACCTATGTAAGAACAAATATGTCATGTTAAAAGCCAAAACACAAAAGCCACGCTCGTTATCCACCTTGCCATATTGGCATCATGGAGCCTCGAGGACTCTAGCCAAAATCTCGAGCAAGAAAAGTATGAAATGTCCACGAGAAAATTTGTGGAGTTCCATTATACATCACACAATATCAAAGTTGAGGAAAATATAGTGTTTTTATATATGATCTATCATATTGAAGTGTTTTTTTGTTGTAGTAATTCTATAAAAAACAAGCATCACGAATTTGGAGTGCTTTTGTATGCTTTAACCTAGTACCTGCAAATAGAATAGAGGGGTATGTTAGTGGACGAGCAAGAAAGATTAGGAACAAACTGTAAAAAATCAGTAAGTATATCGATAAAACCAATATAAACAATCTGGAGCTGGAAATAATCAATAGTATTTACAATTCATTCACTGAATTTATTTATTGATAATGGAAAACTTATGTACTTACATGTATTGTTGACAGTGTTTAAAAAATGTGAGCAATGTTGGATTGAGTCGTTGGAGCATTAAACAATTTGAAATAGACAATTTAGAGTGTAGTATTTCTTTTGGATGCCTATTGTATCTATGGAACATTATAAAGGAAATCATATAGATATACAATAAAAAAGGTTAGACATATACATATACATATACATATACATATCCATATACATACATATACATACATATACATATACATATACATATACATATGCATATATACATATACATACATATACATATACATATACATATACATATACATATATACACATATACATACATATACATATACATATATACATATATACATATATACATACATGTACATATATTATTTTAGGTTGAATTCTAATTGAAGGGTTTTAACATAGATGTGCTCCAAAATGTGCAAGAAAATATATTGATTAAGTTGTATTGTTGAAAGACCCATTGTGATCTTCATTCAAGAGAAGACTATAGTAAAAAACATCACTAGCTATTGCTTGTTATATGTTCCCATGTTTCACAAACATATTTTTGCATACACATCTTAGGCATGGAATGTAGATAAAGTCATTTTGCATGGGTATTTTGCATTGATGATTAATTTATTGTTCACGTCTTCTTCTTATATGTTTCTATTTTCAACATTAAACCCATTCTGCATACTTTAAAGAGATTGTAGTTGTCTTTTGGGTGGAAAAATTGCAGTTAAAACAAGAGATTGTTGCAATTTTTTTGCCCTTGGTTTATTGTTTTAGTTATCTCTACGCATTGTTGTGCAGCTTTTTAGTGATTATACAGTCTTTATACTATGTGGAATGAAGCTTTGTGGATGGCTCTCTAGTTGAAATAGTTGAGAAAAAAATAATATCATGTAACATATTAATACAAGATTTGAGCTACGTTCTTTGGAAATAAATATTGAAGACAAGTAGAGAAATTTTATAAGAGGTGTTAGAGTGAGTAATTTATTGTTCATGCCTTTCGCTCTGTGCTTATTATTCCTTGTTATATGTTTGTATCTTTAATGTTATACCCATTTTGGAGACTTCAAAGAGATTATGGCTCTATATGGATGGAGAAATTACACCTAAATCTTCTTTCCTTCATCAAAAAATATGGTCAGGGTTAGTAATTTTTTTTCCCTTCATTTATTGTTTGTAGTTATCTCTATGCACCTTTAGTGTTATAACCATTAACATAGGAGCAATTACAGATTAACATAGAAGTAATTGCATATGTATACATAAGTAGAGAGATAGTATGAAAGCACAAATATTTTGGAGATGAAAACAGTTTAGTGGTTGTTAAGTGTTATTCTAATAGATCTTTTACAATTTCTCTATTCACCTATAATAGTTAGGTGCAAGTAATGCACCTTGGACAATTTTCAATTGAGTCTGTGGCGTTAATATATTTAACTACAATTGCTCCTATGCTAATGGGTGCAACGCTAGAGATACACATAGATAACCACAAACGATAAACGAAAGATTCACAGAGATAACTAAAACAATAAACAAAGCGTGGAAAAATAATTGCTCCCATGCTAATGGCTATAAGAATGTAGCTTCAATTTTCAATTCACAAATCAATTGTTACATAGACTGGTTATGTTGTGTTAATATCTTTAATGTGGCTTTTTTATCATGTGCCATCTACCTGTGATTCTTAAGTGTTTTTCTAATAGTTATTTTACAATTCCTATATTTTATCTATAATATTTAGTCCCAAATAATGCAGCTTAAATATTGAATTGAGGAGCCGAATTCTACATAGACTGCTTGTGTTCTATCAATATCTACTCACTCATAACAAACTATTAATTATTGTAGGTCACCTATTCAATTGTCCATGGTGTTAAGGTTTATTTAATGTGGGTTTCTGACTGTGTTTTTCCTGTGATTATTAAGTGTCTTTGAACTCATATAACAAGTACTAGAATGAAACTTATATGGTGCTAAATATTATAGAGAAAAGCCACATTTATTAGAAATTTAAAATATGCAGCATATAAGAGGCAAACACCGACAATGAACAATGTGTTATGAGCATGTGGAAAGAAAAGTACCATGAAGGACAATTTATCATGAAAAACTGAAACAAATGGGGGGACATAAATATCATGGAACATATTGATAGAATACATATAACATGTTGCATCCAAACAAAATAACCATGATAATTAATAGTTTGTTATAAGCAGCTTGAAACAGATGAGTGAAAAAGAGTATCATCAAACATATTGGTATAATAATTTAAGCAACCTATGTAACAGTTGCAAGATGTATTAGAATAACATTTTAGAATCACATGTAAATGGGCTATGAATAGGAACAATTCGCCTTTTTCCAATTTTTTTGGCCTTGTTGTTCTCCAAAATCTGTAAGCCATTTTACATGGGTGTTGTAGTGTGGGAAAGTATAGTTTGAAATGTGCCACAAAATATATTGATTGAGTTGCATTGTACAAAGAGCCATTTTGATGTTGTTTGTCTTCAATATATATATGCGTATGTGTATTTGTCTATGTTTCAAAGGATTGATTTTCACATACAGTTGACATTGTATGTAAATATATGTGTGTGTGTGTGTATAACCTATTTGTCTATAATATTTAGAACAATGCAGCTCCAATTTAGAATATATGTATGTACATATGTATATATATATAAATGTATATATATATATATGCATATACATATATATATATAGATATATACAATGCATTATCAAGCATTCAGTATTATAGAGAAATAGAAAAATTACATAACATATCTATTAGTATAACATAGATACGTATATTTATGCATATATACATATATATACACATGTATATATATTTATATTACATGCATATATATGTGTGTGTATATATATATATTGATGTGGGTTTTTTGACCACCTGTCATTTCCCTATGATTCTCAAGTGTTTTTGTAACAGCTATTTTACAGTGTGTCAAATGGCAGATCATGTAAAAAAAATTCTATATGGAAGTTTAACATATGGAGAGTTCGAGCCACAAACCATAGATATGGAGAGTTTCTTATATAGAGCTTCTTCTATACAAAATGCATATAGCAGTAACGATGAACACAGATAAAAACAAATAGTAGGTAGAGGGAACAGAGCACACACAAGCCAAAAATTAAAGAAACTAGTGAAAAGGTAGAGTTCAATCTTATGTTTGTTGAAAAATAGAACAAGTAAACTACAACAATAAAGACCTTGTTATAGGCAGTGCCAAAGAGATGAGAGGAAGAGAATATCATGAAACATATTAATACAAAACAAGCAATATATGTAACAATTTCCATTTACCTATTGGCTATATGTTTGAATTGTCCACAAGGGTTTCCATCAAAGTAGCGGTGGCTAGAATATTTCAGCGTGTTAAGATATTTTTTTTCGTTAGCTAAAAAGGAAACTATACGAACATGGATGAATGTAATATGGAGAATACACAATTTTCATTGTATTCAAGTGCGTAAAAGAACCCATGCATGAATGTATATATATATAACAACAAATATGTGGAGGTTATCTAACCATGGAGGAAGAAAAGGGTTGAATGAATAGTTCGGGAAAATACAAATCTATAAAGCAAACCTTGTTTACACTTATAACTATGGCCACCTTTCACATACCAATTTTTCAACACATGGGCTTCATATCCTATTCTCCATATATGTTTGCATTGAGGCCAAAATGATATTGTTGCAAAGCAACATTTTTTTTGAACATATTAAAATATATGTGTCTAGTTAGATGCATATAGAATGGAAAGAAGGCATTGGAAAATGGCTTACAACAACAATAGAAGCCGAAACATTGCAGGTTGTAGGCCAGAACAGCTGGGAAGCTCTCCATTCTGGTATCCAAACGAGGTATATGGCAGTTTGTTGAATACCCTGGTATGAAACCAACAACACGGTCCGTCATTTCAGTATGCAAGCAAAAAAATAGAAATCTTTATATTAGAAAAAGAAATATTACATGTACTCCCTTATGTGGCATCGAGCAACATTTCCGGGGTGGACCAACCATGGTGGCGCCGAAAACCCACCATTGTGATTTCGTTGAACAAGGTGACCAGTTCCATAGCTGGCAAACCATGTGGCCAACAACCTCGACCATTGTTGTAAACAAGGTCGAGCAACCCATCGCAAATAGCATGGATTTTTATCATAATTGAGGAAAAAAAAAAGCAATCTAGACAAAGCTATATATTTCGAATGCAATATACAGGAAGAGTGAAATGATGGAAAATGAGAATTTTGTACATAAACATTTGCAGCTAGTTGAATGAAATAAAGCTAATAGAAAAGCTAACAAGAAGAGATAAGAATCTGTGGAAGCAAATCATGAAGCAAAAATGTCAAAACTCAAGGTATATAGGCAGAGAAAATAGAAAACACAACATGGTTGCAAAATAAAAACTTATTAGTCAAATAGAATAGATTGTTTTTTTAGAATGTTCTGTAGAGCATGTGCATATATAGTTTAATATACTGAAATGTTTAAAACAAGTTATTGAATTATTAAACTCTTGTGCTCTACTTATTTTTGGTTAGAATCTCTATGCATCATTGACACTTGAAGTTATTTGTATTTGCATATGTATTAATTTGTAAGAGTTGCAACTGTATATGTGTAGAGTACTACATGTTAAAATCAGTTGAAAGAGAATTGTAGGTATGATGATAAAGAATTAACATCATGAAATTTAAAAACATTTGGACGAACATGGATAGGTGGAATATACAAAATATTGTATTCTTCTAAATTCCATTTACAAAAAAGTATGACTCAACAAACTATTGAAATGGGAAGTTAGCAGATTAATATTTATGGGTGCATATTTGCATATTGAATTTCACAAAAAATGTATTGTTGAAAGTAGAGAAGATAGTAAATAGGAACAAAATTATCTTCAATGCTTATAGCTAAATAGAATTCAAAGCATTGAATAAAGTCTCGTGCTTTGCTTATTCTTTCCTACTATCTTTGTCCATGTTTGGCATTATACCCATTTTGCATAGATTATTACATAGTATGGTTCTGTAAAATTTAGCTTACAAATCCTTGAAAAGAGGATGGTATATAGTTTGGACCAAATGCAAGAGTAATTGTTTTGGAGCCTTTTCTATAAGCTGGTGCACAAGCTGGTGGTAGAAGCATTTGGAAGGGGTTGGATTTGTTTCAATCGCACCTCTTCATTGTGACATCTAGTAGTGTATTTGTTGTTGCTAATCCTAGAGTATCTTTCAAATGAGAATGTTGGATCAATGCAGAGTCTTTCAATTGATTTAACACAAGAGATAGCTATAAAAGTCAACCCTTGCCTCTCTTTGCTACCTATATTTATCTTTGCTTTGTCCAATGTTAATCCTTGTGCTTTATGTATTGTGATTCCCCATGCCATGGTGAGTGGGATTTGTGTTCAACTACCCTGAGTTATAGCTAGGATGGGGATGTCTCTTGGGTTTTCTGGGTCCCATGGTGGGCCAATATAATTTTGGAAGCGAACAACAACATAATCTGGTGGATCTGGCTGTTTAAAATGTGCATTGTACACAATAGTTGTAACAAGACCAAGGGATCCATTGACGAGGCTAGCTTGAATCCATAAATTTTTTGTTAGTATCACCTATTCATGAACACGAAGTAGCTCAGTTCAGTGAGAATTTGATCATCATCTCCATGATCATATTTTTTCTGCTATGCCACTTGAGCAATACTAATTTCTATGGGCAGGTTTAACTGTTTGATCATTTTTTTGTTGTGGAACACAACTAAGTCATTCATGGCGAAAAAATGTGTGGCAACATCAAACTATTCTCTTTTTGTGGATGAGGGCATTTTATTTGTTTGTTTCATAAGATCTTCCTAGTCATCGTGGAGAGCCTCACCATTTCTTATATGGAGAAGAATTTCTTGAAACTTTTGTTGGGAAGGGCTATCTCCTTTTTGGCAGAAAATAGTGTCCAATGCGACCGAGACTGTGAAAGTATGCCATAAGGATACCACCAATGATCGTGAAGCATAGATAGGGGTATCCATGACATGTGAAAATTGGTTAAGATCACCAACAAGGATGATGGAAACACCACCGAATGGATCCCTCTGGTTATTAGGGAATGCTTGGTGCAATTGGCTATCTATTTTCAGCAGCAACTTTGGGGTTAGAAAACTCATTTCATCTATCAAAATGTATTGAATATATTTAAATTGTTCTTGGAATATTGTCAGTGCCTAACCTTGCAAAGGATTCATATCCTTTATGGGGATCTAAAGGGCCATATGGATTGTGGAGGCACATATGTTATATGCAGCAACACTTGTGGGGGCCAATGTGAGCAACGAGCTATTGGATCCAGTAGTAGACATGTTTATTTTTTCTCTAATACAATTTATCAAAAAGGATTTTCCAGTGCTAGTTGTCCCTTGAATGATCATGCGGAGAGGGTCTTTTGGGAAAGGTTGCATGCAATTGGATTGTATGATTTCAAGAACCAATTGTTGTTTTGGGTAAACCTAATGGGATGATGTATTTACAAGAAAAAATTGTATCATATTTTGCTCAAAATGTGCCCTAGCTTATGGGATGAATTGCAAAGAAATATTATGAAGTTGTTCAGGAACATGGTTTGTATTCCATGAATGGTTCATACCAAAGTCTCGCCTACCCAACAGTTGGAGCTGATTTATATTGAAGTTAGTAGTTGCATTGAGCTGAGAGAAAAATTCCCATTCATATTCATCCATAGAACGTCGATGGTTCAAATCATCAGTATTACTACCATGTTCTTCAATTGTGGATGCAACTGGAAGTCTATTAACATGCCAAAGATGATAACCAGTTTCTTTTAATACTTTCCAATTTTGTATGATCTCTTGTTTGGCAAGACCTACATCTATTTATATGTTTCAGAAAGGTTTGTATAACATAAGTTTAGTCCAACAAAATGTCTCAAATATTTATGTATCTTCAATGGGTACACAGGGACAATTGCAGGCCGGTGTCTCAGTTTCTATTTAGCCTTTTGCGCTGCTCTAAATGTGTATATAAGCAGACTGAGTCAATTAAGGATACACCAGCTAGCTCTGGAGGCCTTTGCATATAGAAATGAATATAATTTGTTGGCAGGTCTTCATCAGCATCATCTTTATTTATACGGAACCATGATTTTTTACCAACATTCAAACGAACATATTGTTAGCTTGAAGTGAGAAGAGGAAATTTTTGCAACATATGGCACATCTCCTATGTGGAGATGTCATGCTCCATAAGAATATTCAAAATGAATTTTTGATATGCAAGCAGTGCTCTATCCTCAACTATATTTGTATTTGCAAGTCTTTTCAACATTTCAAGATAAATTTTTGGTTTCTTCTCATATTTAGCTACATATTTAGAAATCTAATTTAAAATGATTTTCCTAGAAACAACTGGTTGGAAGTCAGCATTGGCACGCCAGATTGCAAGCATGGGTGGGCTGTGAATATTTAGGTGATCATCATTTCTTGCTGGCTTGTAGGATTTGTTAGTCTTAGTATCAGATGTCAATGTAGAGGTAAGTTGTTGTTGCCAAGGTACTTTATACCGACATTGTAATTGCTTTTGTTTTTTCCTTAACAAGTATATTTAGAGCATTTTGTGTTCCTTTGAACTGTATTTAGCAGCTATTCATAATCTATGATTGGATCATTGGAAATAATTTGGCTTGTGGAAAGAAAACACAAAGTTTCTTAAGAACAATGATACATTTTGAGCAATCTCTTTGCAGGGAACGTGGATTCCAAGTTGAAACATATCTATCAAAAAAGTTCCTTGCCATGGCAACATCATGGTCATTGCAACAATGAAGAGTGTCCATGTTGGGGGCTTCTTGAAGCCATAAAAATTCATGCACATGTGCATATCCACGATGTTTCCATTCATATTTATACTAATAATCTTTTGCATGCATGCAAAATATTTTCAATCACCTCTTCACAGAAAATTGAGAATCTATGATGGAGATATAAAGATGTGATATGTGGTTTTTGAACAACACTATCTGTTAGTGTCTTTGTTGAGGGCTCCATAACCAATCAGGCCACAAAAGATAAAAAAATTTGCAGGTCAGCACATTTTGTGTCTGCACAACATAAAGTGAAAAAAAGGGTAGGTGTGCCAAGTTGTTCAATCATTGCAAAGAGTTGGGCCCAACAAGAGTTCCAAAAAGAGTGGGTCTTGTGCAATGATGCATCAAAATGCATTAGTTGCTCAGCTATTTGTCTATCAATGGTAACTTGAAGGCATTTATGCAATGCAGACAATGAATTGGGGATTTTGTCTTCCAGGCCTACTCTAACAAAGACAAAAAATAGTTTGTTGTCTAGGATGTCTCATTATCAAATTGTAGAGGAAATACCTAAACCTGACATGTTTTTCGAATGATTTGTGGTCAAAATATCTCATTAAGTGGATGGAATATTCATGCAAGTGGATTTGAACATTCCTCAGTTGGAGGGGAAGTGTTGCTCCAGTGGGAAACAATGTTGGAAAGGTCATTGTAAACAAACCTTCATTGTTGTATTCATTAACATGAGATGAGCTAATTTCAGGCCAACATAAAATATTCTGGTCTTTTTTAACAATTTTCAATACCTATTTGATTGCTTAGATCTCTCATTTAGCATTTGGAAAGGAAGGGATAAATGATGAAAAGTTTGAAGTGCCATTTTCATCCTGAGCAGCATTTGTTGAGCTAGTTGACGGCATTAGGTCTTCATCAGAAACTTGCTCTATTGTATGCAAGAAATTGGACACATCAACAACAACATCAAGCAACATATTAAGAGCATCAACATCAATCTCAACATCATTGTAATATTTTTCATTTTGAATTTTGTATGCCAATGCACCCCTGACATGATGTTTATTAACATAGAAATCGTAATTACCACCTTCAATAGTAGTTCGACGTACTATGACAACCTCAAGGTCTTGCAAGCAGCCCAATAAAAGTTTTTTCTATGCTCGAGATATCTTGAGGAAGATTATCATGTGACCATTGTATTTAAATTGACCTCCTCTAGCGTGAGACACTTGCAAAACTAGAGCCACCCTAGCAATAAGCATTTCTTCAACATGTGTTAGCTTTTTTAGCAACAATGGTTGTGGGCTTGGGTCCATGCCATTTGCAGAGCTAAAGTGATGGGTGCCTTTTTCAGAATAACATCTTACACATGTTGCTACTGACCCCAACATACGAGTGTGCATCCCTGTGTAGCTTTCTCTACATATCTAACAAATAGAAAGGTTTGACAGTGCATCTATGTGGCACCAAAATTGTTTCACCGTAGAAAGTTAGCAATCATTGAATATTTATTTCAAGCGTTGTTTCCCTGGTGTAGCAGGGGGATTGTTGTGAGATTGTTTATAAGGGGTGGCATCTACCATTGCCAATGGGTACTGTGAGAGAAGATTGGTAATAGGTAGAGCCACAGTTGTGCACAACGCAACTAACCTTTGCTCCATGTATTTTGTATGATGCTTCACACAAATTTCCTCTCTATGTTGGCTATAGTACAAATGGTTTTGTTGCTATTTTTTACCCTTTCTAAATTCATCAAGTGATTGGGCTATGGAACTTGAATGTACATGCACAGCCTAGGATATACATACAAGCTCAACTATATTAGCATATATAAATATACATGTATAACCATAGATATATTTAAAGTAGTAATTACACATAAACATGTAACAAAATATATGTGTATCCATGTGTATATAAATGTATATATGTATGGATGATCACAAAATGAATAACATAGTTTGAACATTGCGATATATAAAAATATATACAAAAGGATTTTATAGCTTTTTGTGTCAATCATTTCCACTATTTCACTATTTTTATATTCCCTATTTAAAAGAATACAATGACGAATGACATTATGCAACACCCACACAAAATTTCATGGATTTCCATCACACATCACACAATAACAAAGTATGGGGTAATCTATTGTCTTCATATGTGATATATCATATTCTACTCTTTTGACAATACAACTTAATCAAAGTATACTTTCCCACACTAGAACATTCAATATTGCATTTACTTCAACCGCCAGCACTGCACAACAGTAACAGGATGCATTAACACCCATGCGAGCAAACACTTACCATTTAGCTTCCGCATATACATATGCATATACATATACATACATATAAATATACATATACATATACATATACATATACATATACATGAAGGGGATGTTTTTATATGTTGGAAAATATCAATTTGTATCTCCCTATACATCTATATGATTTTTCAAGTCCACCCATGTGTGTATACACCTTAAAGCGAAGAAAACTGGAAACAATTACACCCAATTTGCAATAGGTATAACAAAAAGGAAATTTAAACTTATGGAATCAGGATCTGAAGGTCGGTGGTTCATAGCCTTAGAGATAGACTCTGCAATAGGAACCGTGGCAGATCTGAACAAATCAATATTGGGGGGATTTAGAGGCCCATCCACAAAACCCGATTCCATAGACATAGTTCTGGGAACTTTTTTTAGAGGAAAAAAATGTTACAATTTGAGTTGACTAATTGACAACTCTATTTGACAATAAAAATAAAAGATTAATGTATTGCAACATCCCAATGGCAATTGGTAGATAACTTAGAAATATCTATCTATAACCATTCCATTTTTAAAACTTAACAAACAACACAAGATACAAGAACAAGAATAGAAATGCACTTTTAATACTACCAAAATACCAAGGGATACATCAACAAGAATAAACAATGATAAATGCATATCGATATACCCCTATATGTATTTTTTAATCTTTTAGGTTGCTTATATATGTATCCATGTAGTTTTTTATTATTTTACTATATTTCTACATATAGCTATACGTAGATATTTGTATATGTTGCTAGTTGGTCCTTTCACCCTTTCTTAACAAAACTATACATTATACAACAATAAGACTAGAAATGATTAAGTACATATATGCATTGAATCTCCCCTTTGTCTCCACATCTAAAAAAAAATACATATAACCAAATATATATATCCCTATGTACACACATATACACTTATTTATATAAACATTGCTATATCTAAATAGATGTGTATACCATACTTTTTCCTCACTATGTAACTCCCGCCCTTGGAATTTATGAAGAGAACAAACATCAAGATTGAATTTTCCATCATTTTTCTAGTTAAGAAGGGTATGAATTCAAACATTTTGTTGCCTATAGGATATTGTCCACTCCAAATTAAGGCATTACTATAGGGAACAAAAGGTTTGAATTTGTAGCCTTTTCAGCTAGTCAATTGAGAGAAAATCCAGTCTAGATGTTTGTTGTCTTCATAAATCTCAAGGGGGGGAATTATTAATCTACCATTGCTCCTATGTGAATGGTTACACTACAAAAGATGCACAATATAAGCTCCATGTGGAATTTTCACAGTGTGCAAAGGGAAGGGCAAGAAAAGGGCTAAATCTTTGCAAACTAGCAACATGTTTTTAACTCCAAAGCTTATTACAATATATACGCCAGAGGGGGACTCCTGGCCACCTTCAGACACTAAAACGCAATAGGAAATGATTTCTTCCACTGCTTGGACAATGGAAATCAAGATGGATTCAACAAGCCAATGCAAGCTACACAATTTTCAGTGCTTTTTTAATGTATTTAGTTTGAATAGGGGGATCCACTGCGAAGGCGGGATCAATTTTATAGGTTTCTTATGAATATCTTAGCCATATTGCACCATTAAATGGTTTTTTATTAACAAAATCTCAATGCTATATCATTTAGTGCTATGGTTGTATTGTAGGAATTTTCTTAGAAGCTAAATAATACTTACATATGCTATTTTAATTCTTTTCAAATCAAAGTCTTCCTAAATACAAATAAAGATATCATACACAACTATTTAGATAAACATGTGCATATATAAATTTCTATTGCATTCTCAAATGAGACACAGTGGGCTTGGTCTGTATATATCGATATATATCTCTACCTATATGTGTTTTTGAAAATATCAAATGGGGAATTCAATACATATATATAGACATAAATTTTACCTACATTGCCTACCAATAAATATTATAAACAAACAAACAAATTGCAGAAGAGCTATTAGACGACAAATCCTATTCATGATTGAGTTGATGAAAATCCCAGTGGAAACTTCAAACAAATAGCCTATTAGCTAAGAATATAAAACTGAACAGATAAAAGAGCTATTAGAATAACACTTAAAAGCCACAAAACTATTTTTTTCTCCATGCTTATACAAATATCTTTTCAACTTTCCAAATCAATTATTTAAACCTATTTCTTTATCACCATACCTATTTTCTCTAGGTCATGACAACGAGTATATGATGTAAAAATCTCTAAAAATTGTGTATAACACCACAAGCTTAATTGTAGATTTGAGCTACTTTACTTTCCATTAAATATTATAGAGAAATCATTTATGCAACATACCCATGTGAAAAAACTTGTAGAAAATAGTTGTCATTCTAACACCTCTTATACAATTTCTCTATTTCTCTTCAATATTTATTAACAAAGAACATAGCTCAAATTTTGTATCAATATGTTTCATGATATTCTTTTTTTCCTGATCTGCTTGAAACTCCCTGAAAAAAACTACCAAGGTCTATTTATGTAAGGGTTGGAGATTGGTAATTACATGGGCTAGCAATGTCTTATATCAATATGTTTCATTATATTCTGTGTTCCTCATCTGTTTCAACTTTCCCATGCAACAAACTCTTCTTCATCATATTCCTTTTTCCAGTTCCCCATTACAAATTGTTCCTTATCATAGTTTTCCTATTCTATTATCCAAATTTTAAACTTCTATTTAATGTGGGTTCTAGAACATCTCTCATTTTCCTATGATTCTTAAGTGTTTTCCTAGTAGCTCTTTTCCAATTTCGCTTGTTCTCTTA
The DNA here is from genome assembly GCA_007258455.2 of Sequoia sempervirens. Classification (NCBI taxonomy): domain Eukaryota; kingdom Viridiplantae; phylum Streptophyta; class Pinopsida; order Cupressales; family Cupressaceae; genus Sequoia; species Sequoia sempervirens. The sequence goes on along the minus strand of VDFB02000363.1, from coordinate 125,251,139 downwards.
TACCAATATGTTTCATGATATTCCTTTCTTCACAAATTAAAAATATACAGTTGAACAGATAAAATAGCTATTAGAATAACACTTAAAAGCCACCAAACTATTTTTCCCTCCACACTTATACACATATATTTTCAGCCTAGAAAGACAATTATTTAAACCCAGTTCTTTATCATGATATACCTATTTTATTTAGGCTATGACAACAATTATATGATGCAACAATCTATGCAAAATGCATATAGCGCCACAGGCTTAATTGTAAATTTGAGATACATTGCTTTGAATTAAATACTGTACAAAAATCATTTATGCAAAATACCCATGTAAAAGAACTTATAGCAAATAATTGTTATTCTAACACCACCTATACAATTTCTCTATTTCTCTTCAATATTTACTAACAAAGAACATCTAGCTCGAATCTTGTATCAATATGTTTCATGATATAATTTTTTTCTTGATCTACTTGAAGCTCCCTGGAACAAATTTCCCATGTCTATTTATTCAAGGGTTCAAGCTTTCTAATTATGTGGGATGGGAGTGTCTAATATCAATATGTTTCATTGTATTCTTTCTTCCTCATCTTTTTCAACTTCCCCACAACAAAATATTCTTCATGATATTCTTTTTTTTTAGTTCCCCATAGTTGTTTTACAATTTCCCTATTTTGTCTATAATATTTAGTGGGGAATAATGTAGTTCTATTTAATGTTGGTTTTCCAGTATCTATCATTTTCCTATGATTGTTAATTGTTTTCCTAATAGGTATTTTGCAATTTCCCTTCACCCAAAAAGTTTAGATATGGACATCTATGTATGTGAAATTACTTACAAAGAATATTCAAAGTAAAGAACCCAATTCAAGTAAAATGCATGTATAGTTTTGATTTTGCAACATATTACTACTTAGCTTTGTAACATAGATTTTGGGAACCCTAAGATGCTTTCTCTCTTCCTAAGATTTTTCACCTAGAAAGAGAGAGATTTAGGTCCCAAAATGCTTATGTAACACTCAAATCAGGACGTATGCAATGTGATATGATGTAAATGCAGTGGTCTAAGTGCTGCTAAACTATGAAATTGATTGAACATGCATGCAAAGTCAAATAATTATGACTTGTTTGAAAACACATTGTGTATTGCTAAAATGAACTAAATGGATGAAATATGTAGAACATAAAGAGATGGATAAAATTAGAGTGCACCTGGGAAAAATGTGATGAATCTGGAATGTCTGGAATATTGATTGATGATTTCACTCAAGCCAAATAGGACTCATTCGCCACCTATGGCAAATCAATCCCTGTTTTGATGAAAATCTCTAAGAATAGGTTTCTTAGTGCAGATAGCTATATTCTGGTAAAGTCACTTTTTCAGGCCCATAGATGGGACTAATTCTCCATTCTTGGAAAATCAGTCCTCCTTCAAGGATCTAAAAATTCAAAGGTTGATTATGTAGCTTTAGATCTACCTTTATGTCTTCTATAGGTGTTCGCTTCAAAAACTTTTGGAATTGGGTCTAAGAATGACTTTTTCTTGACACTTTGACTTGAATGATAGGATGGTGACTTGAATAACCTTGGAATGAAATATTCAATGATTCTCAAGATTCCAAAGGCATACAAACAACACTAGAAGAGAAATTGTTGATTGTTAAGGCATGGGGGTTTGCCTTAGTCAAACCCCATTTAGGTAATTAAACCAAAATGATGAAATAAATGAATAAAACATGAAAAAATGAAATAAATTACCTTGCAATGATGATTGATCTTGAAATTTTGCAGCAATACATGTAGAATCAGCCCTTGAATGCTTTTGAATGCTAACTTGAAGACTTCTAATGGAGAAACCCTAGGTTGCTTGACTTGAATGAGAAGATAGATGATGAATTCAAGATGAGATATGTAAGAATGTGTTGTTAGATGCTGGATAGATGTAAAATGAGGATAAAAATACTTTTTTATAGACAAGTGTACCTTAGTGCTAGATAATACTACATCATAGGCCGACATAGAGTGAAAATAAACTTTAAATTTCACTTTTTCCCACTTAAGGGTCAAAATGGGGGCCAAATAGGACTCATTCACCACACATGGCGAATGGGTCTCACCTAGATAGGACTGATTCACCATGCATGGCGAATGGTTCCCACAACAACCATTCTGACACCTAAGAAGCCAAGGAATTAGCAAATAAGGTTTAAAATGCCATCTTGTCAGGTATTTGATCAATTGAAGCCTTAGGATGCACAATATGGGTCAATTAAGACCTATTAGTGATGATTTAAAGGTTGCATAGGGCTTGGGACACATAAATCAATGTGAAGGTTTGATTAAATACGCTTAACAACACTAAAATTAGGTCAACATAGCGTAGAAGGGCACAAAAACCAATGTGAATGTGTAAATCACACTACAAAAAAAATTTAGCATTAAGTTCACATTAATTACCTTCTAGATTGATGTAATAATGTCATTAAACACATTTTATAATGTTTAATTAGGAAGAAATAGGTTAATTAAGTCTAGAAAAGCGTGGAAGTCCTTTACAAGACTTTACAACACCTTTACAAGATGACATTAAGAGCAAGTTATTTGATTTGCAAGGGTCCAAGACCTAGTTGGACACATAAAATGCCTCAAAACACTAGATTAAAACCTCATTAATTCTATTTATCATGAGTTAATCCCATGTCAAGCGAAGAATCCATTTTTCTACAACACATTTAGCCCCCACTTTAGTGAGAGGATGAACCTACTTCAAACTTACACTAAAGTAGACATTCAAGAGAGATCCACATGTACGCCAAGCCCCCAAGATACAAAATCATGCAAAGGAAAGATAGAAAGAGAGAAAAGATGAAAAATATGTATTGACTTTCTACTAACGAGACTTCTTGATTGTCCACCGGGTGAGAAAGGCCAAACTGTATACTCACTCTGGGACCATGGAACTAGTTGTCCATGGGGTGAGAAAGCCCAAAAAGAAGTAAGATACATATGCTAGTTGGTATGCACTCACAAACACAAAAGTGGCTATGGGGAAAATTCATGCCGCTAGTTGGGCTTCCCGCTCAACCATGCCAAAGTTATACCACTTGATAACTTTAACAAGGCGCCACAAATCTAAAGAAATGTAAATGTCAGATTAAGTTTCATGAGACAAGAAAAATAGGATGGCACCACAGGCATGCAAGTTGTGTTATGCAAGGTGGCCAAACAAATAAGATGGCTCCACATGCATGCAAGTTGTCTTATGTAAGGTGACCAAATGAAATAATGTGAAAGATTGTTCAAAGGAGTCTTGTTCAGTTTATGCAAGGTCAGTCACTTAGGGAACATTGTGTCTAATGTCTCCAAGAGAGGAACAATCAAAGAATAGTATATTCACAACTTAGGGGATGCAGCGCGTCGCATCAAACCACAAAGAGGAATGTAATATGTTGGGATAGATCACACTTATGAAGGACATCACACCCAATGTCATCCACAAAGTACCAAACACATCACATAAACAACAAGGCTACACTAAGAAGCATGAATGCACAATGAAATAATGGTAATTTATTCCCCCCACTTTAAAGGAATTGCTACACATCGTTCTATGAGCAATTACCTAAAAGTAGAGAAGAAAAGAAAAAGCAAAAAAGAAAAACAAGAAATGAGAGCCAACTTGGAAAGCTCGATGCCAAGTCATATGTTTCAAAGCTAGGTTGCATCATGTCAAGGAAAATGAAAGACAAGGAAAGGTTGTATGTCACATGCAAGTCAATATTAAGACATGTCATTCACATCTCAAGCTTGCTCTTAATATGTTCATGAAAAGTTCATGAGTAGTTGAAAGAGACAATAACAAGTGATACACAAGGGATAAGGATTTCTAACCCCTTGCCCCCCACTTAGTGTACGAAAAAGGTGAGCCTAAAGTGGATGATGGTATGTTGTCCTTTGCAATGGATGCAAGACATGCAATAGTGAGAATGTGATTATCCTACAACTATTACATTACAAGGAGCAGTAACTAAGGTTATTGAGGGGAATAAGAAAGAATTGAGGAAGATGGTTGTGTGATAGTATTGATGTTGAGTGAAGGCTTGTTGATCTCAGTGAAACAACAATAACCAAGACCATGAGTTGTGTGTTGTGTGTTAAGTTCAATAGGGTTGCGGATACCTTGCTCTTGAGCACCACAACCTTTTCCACTATACCCAAGTTGTTTCATGAAGTCATATCCTTTTCCATAACGCTTTTTCAATGTTTTGGAATTGGGTGGTTGTTTTTTGTGTTCATCATGGGGTATTGAAGAGTTTGTTACATTGTCTAAAGTGGTTGAGGTGGATGCTTTCGAAGGATTATCCAAATGTTGTGTTGACATGATGGTTGGTTGTTCTTGATGGTTGTTCTTTTGTTTGAGTATGGATTCACCCATAAACGAGGGTGTGAAGTCTAAAGATCCCCAATCATCACCAAATAATTTAGATGGAGATCTCTCATCATTGTGTTCAATTTCAAGAGGATCTATGTTGGATGTTGGAATCAAGGTTTTGAGAGGACTTGTAACCCCTTTTTCAATGTTGAAGAAACTTTCAAACTTGGGATAAACTTCAACTTGATAAAGTTTATTGTTATAGACATATTTCATTATATGATGAAGGGTTGAAGGCAAAAAATTCACCTCATGAATCCATGGTTTTCCTAGAAGAAGGTTGTACAAAGATCATAAGGCATGACATGAATAGGAGTTTGCAAAGTAACCACCCCAACCATGATAGGTAAAGTGATTATACGAAGCGGTTGCTTCGTTATACTATCAAATCCTCAAATAGTGGTGGAATTAGGTATGAATTGTGACCTATCCACTTCTAAGCGGTCAAGGAGACTCACACTACACACATTAAGGGAAAAGCCATTATCTATTAGAGTGTGTTTGATGCTTGTGCAATGGAATTGAGAAATTATCATAAAGGCATCATGTTGTTTTTTCAATTCCAGAGGAGGGAGCTCATGTTGATGAAAATTAATATCGAGACTATGTTTTTGAACAAGAGCGGCCACATCATTCAGAGTGGTTATTTGTTGTAAAGTTTTTTGAAGAGTGGTGTTGTAACTTGGTGACATTTGAAGTAAATCCCAAAGGGAGATTTTAGGAGGAGTATTCTTTAATTGTTCAACAAGATTGTACTCCTTTGTGGGTGGGAGGTAACGAGGAGCACTAGGTGGATTAGGCAAGGGTAATGATGGTGGAATTATTTGTGGTGGTTGTGGGTTATTTCATGTGTTATATGTATGAGCAACAATATCATCACTAGATTTTTGTGATAAATTAGAGGGATGAAGGGGATGTGAGGGTGGGTAAAGGGTAATTTTTGGTTTATTGGAAGGATGAAGTAGATGTGAAGGTGGGTAAAGGATAAGCTTAGGTTTGGAGTAGTGATGTTGAATATAGTTAACATCCCTCAAATGAAGTTCTTCATTGTCTTTGAAGGGTATGTTATTGTTGTCTTGAATTATAATATCCTCCCTAGAAGGAGAGTTCTTAGGAGAGCAAAAAACCACATGTTCATGATAATTAAGGTTTGGTCCATCCAAAATAACTTCATTAGCACTAAGGGGGGATTAATGGTTGAATTGTTTTGTTCTATGATGTTTTCTTGCATAAGATTCTCATGATTTTCATGGATTGGATCATGTAATACCATAATATCATCTTTACTAATAGGAGATATATTAGGAGAGGGGAAAAGTTGATTGTTTTCCATAATCTCGTTGTCATGGTTCAAAGTATCTACCCTAGTAGGAGAGCTTTGAGAAAAGTGACAGTCAAAAGAGGCATCACATGTCAAAGCTTCATCACAAATAGGGGAGTTATGAAGGGGAGGACAACTAAAATTCCCATAACTCTCATTGGTTATGTTGTCACAACTAGGAGAGACACTAGGGGAAGAACAAATGTAATTATCATGATTATTTATAACTTCAATGGTTTGTTTGGTAATGTATTCCAAAATAGGAGAGGTAGGGAAAGGATCATAAAGAGGGTTGTTATAGACTTTAAAGATTTGATTATTTAAGACTAATTTATCATCCTTATCATTTACAATCTCATGTTCCTAAAAGTTATCCACACAATGGAAATTAGGGAAGGTGATTTCTGTGATTTCATTTTCTTGTGCTAAAATATCCTCCCAAAGGGGATGAGGAGAAGGACAAACAAGAGCCTCATGATTCAATGATTGTGTCTTCTTTTGCCAAGATACCTTCGTCACTAAAAGGAGAGGTATTGGGAGAATTACAATCATGATCATCATGAGCGTCTATGTTTGTATACTCTTCTAACACATCTTCCACACAAATAGGAGAGATAGGAGGGGATGTAAGGTTAATACAAGCATTAACACTTTCATTTTTTTGCACTAAGAGACTCATAATATTGATATGCAGTGAAGAAAGGAAAATCATGCTTATTACCTAGAATTTTGATATAAAAATCTATGCTAACTCAAAATGAAAAATAAAATGATGAAATAAGATGCAATTTTCAAAGAACAATTGACTGATTATGCTATGGAATAATATGAGAATGCAAATGTGAAATTTAAACTATGCATGAAATGAGCTAATTTAGGCTAGTTTTGATGAAATGCATGCTATAGAAATGTAATTAATTAATATATGTAGGTTAAGGCACCACTCAAAATCCTAAAAACTAATTTCTAAGATCTCAAAAATGTTGTTGCAGGTGCCAGAAGAGACTGATTCACCCAAGGTGGCGAATGAGTCCTAGTATGGACCTTTTTCAAAAATTTCAGAAATTTGTAACTAATTTTTATGAATTTTGAGAGCCAAGATGCAGACCTAAATGAAAAATGCAGAATTATAGAAAATCTAAATGAATTTAGATTCAACAAATGCAACCTAAATGCACTTTTTATGAATGCAAGTTTGAAAACCTAGCATACAAACTAATGCAAATCCAAATGCAAAATGAATGTAAGACTAGATCAATGATAAATTATTCCAAATCAGATAAGAAATTATTCTAAAAGTCAAGTTCACCAAAATGTAACATAGATTTTGGGAACCCTAAGACGCTTGCTCTCTTCCTAAGATTTTTCACCTAGAAAGAGAGAGATTTAGGTCCCAAAATGCTTAGGTAACACTCAAATCAGGATGTATGCAATGTGATATGATGTAAATGAAGTGGTATAAGTGCTGATAAACTATGAAATTGATCAAACATGCTGGCAAAGTCTAAGAATTATGATTTTTTTGAAAACACATTGTGTATTGCTAAAATGAACTAAATGGATGAAATATGCAGAACAAAAAGAGATGGATAAAATTAGAGTGCACCTGGGAAAAGTGTGATGAATCTAGAATGTCTGGAATGTTGATTTATGATGCCACTCAATCCAAACAGGACTCATTCACCACCTATGGAAAATTAGTCCTTGTTCTGATGAAAATCTCCGAGAACATGTTTTTGAGTGCTGAGAGCTATATTCTAGTAAAGTCACTTTTTCAAGCCCAAAATTGTGACTAATTTGATATTCTTGGAAAATATGTCCTCCTTCAAGGATCCAAAAAGTTAAGAGGTTGATTCTGTAGCTTTAGATCTACCTTTTTGTCTTCTACAGGTGTCTGCTTCAAAAATTGTTAGAATCGGGTTTGAGAATGAATTTTTCTTGACACTTTGATTTTAATGATAGAAGGATGACTTGATAACCTTGGAATGAAATATTCAATGATTCTCAAGCTTCCAAAGAACCTATATCTACATACAAACAACACAAGAAGAGAAATTGTTGATTGTTAAGGCATGGGGGTTTGCCCTGGTCAAACCCCGTTTAGGTAATTAAACCAAAATGATGAAATAAATGAATAAAACATGCAACAATGAAATAAATTACCTTGCAATGATGATTGATCTTGAAATTATGGAGCAATACATGTATAATTATCCCTTGAATGCTTTTGAATGCTAACTTGAATACTTCTAATGGAGAATCCCTAGCTTGCTTGACTTGAATGGGAAGATAGATGATGAATTCAAGATGAGAGATGTAAGAATGTGTTGTTATATGTTGGATATATGTAAAATGAGGATAAAAATACTTATTTATAGACAAGTGTGCCTTAGTACCCGATAATACTACATCGCAGGCCGACATAGAGTGAAAATAAACTTTAAATTTCACTTTATCCCTCTTAAGGGTCAAAATGGGGTCAAGATAGGACTCATTCACCACACATGGTGAATGGGTCCCACTTGGATGGGACCGATTCTCCATGCATGGCAAATGGGTCCCACAAGGGCCATTCCAACTCCTAAGAAGCCAAGGAATCAAGAAATAAGGTTTAAAATGCCATCTTGTCAAATATTTGATCAATTAAAGCCTTAGGATGCACAATATGGGTCAATTAAGACCTATTAGTGATGATGTAAAGCTTGGATAGGGCTTGGGACATATAAATCAATGTGAAAGTGTGATTAAATACACTTTACAACACTAAAATTAGGTCCACATAGCGTAGAAGGGCACAAAAACCAATGTGAATATGTAAATCACACTACATCAGTACTTTAACATTAAGTTCACATTAAGAACCTTCTAGATTGATGTAATTATAATGCCATTAAACAAATTTTATAATGTTGAATTAGGAAGAAATAGGTTAATTAAGTTTAGAAAAGCATGAAATTCCTCTACAAGACTTTGCAACACCTTTACAAGACATCATTAAGAGCAAGTTATTTGATTTGCAAGGGTCCAAGAACTAGTTGGATACATAAAATTCCTCACAACACTAGATTAGGACCTCATTAAGTCTATTTATCATGAATTAATCCTATGTCAAGTGAAGGGTCCATTTTTCTACAGAACAAGCTTAAATTCTATCACTATCTAGACAAAGTATAACAACAAATTCTATGTAACAGTTGGCTTCTCAATTCAAAATTCAAGCTACATAATTTCCCACTAAATATTATAGATAAAATAAGAAAATTGTAAAACAACTATTAGAAAAACACTTAAGAATCATACATAAATCACAGATGATCGAAAACCCACACCAAACATATTCATACAAGTGCAATTGGAGATTAACATAGGAGCAATTATTTTTTCTCCCTTTGTTTATTCTTTTAGTTAACTCTGTGAATCTTTTATTTATTGTTTGTGGTTATTTGTGTGTATCTCTGGCACTCTAGCCATTACCATAGGAGCAATTTTAGTTAAACGAGTAGCAATGAGTTGTACAAAAATCCTATAACGCCACACACCCAATCAAAAATTTGAGCTACATTGCCTAGCACTAAATATTCTAGACAAATAGAGAAATTGTAAAAGAGCTATTACAGGAAAAATCCTATTCATGGCTCGGCTGACAGAAAATCCCATCGGAAACTCCAAACAAATAAATTGAACAACTAAAAGAGAGATTACAACGAATAACACTTAACACCCACCAAACTAATTTTATCTCCAACATGTTTCTACTTTCATACTAACCCTCTGCATATGTATACATATGCAATCACTCCTATCTTAATCTACAATTTGTCATATCTTAATGGGTGTAATGAAAAAGATGCACAAAGATAACTAAAACAATAAATGGAGGGCAATAAAATCACTAACCCTAACCATATTTTTTTACCAAAGAAACAAGATTTAACTACAATTGCTCCTATGGTAATGGGTATAAGGCCATATATTTATGCAATCACTCCTATGTTAATTTTCAATTGGTCCTATCTCAATGGTTGTAATGACAAAGATGCATAGAGATAACTAAAACAAAAAACGTAGGGCGTTAAAATTACTAACCTTAATCATATTTTTTTACCAAAGAAAGGCCAAAAATGCATAGAGATAACAAAAAAACAATAAACAAGGGATGAAAAAATTACTAACCCTAACCATATTTTTTGATGAAAGAAAGAAGATTTAAGTGTACAAAACCATAACGCCAAACACACATGTAAAACAACTTATGGATTCTGGACAACAATAGTTTTAACATAAACAATAAATAAATCATTTATGCAAAACACCCATGTAAAAATGACTTATAGATTGCATAGAATAATAGTTTTAAAACCCTCCAATCTCCTATAAAACGGAGCTGAATCCATCAATTTTTACAATATTCTCCTATCAAATGAACCATTGAACCGAAGCTGATGATTTTTAGAATAGCCTGCTGTCAAACCAACACCACAATGGCTCTTTCGACAATGCAACTTAATCAATATATTTTCTCACACATTTCAAAATTTACTTTCCCACATTGCAACACCCATGTAAAATGACTTACAGATTCCGAAGAACAACACTTTTAACAAAAACAATCCATAAATCATCTATGTAAAACACCCATGTAAAATGACATAAAGATTGTGGAGAACAACAGTTTCAAAACCCTCCAATCTACTATGAAACTGACCATGGATATAGTCTGCTATGAAACCGACACCATAATTGTTTTTTTGAAAATAAAATTTAAACAAAGTATACTTTCCCACACTGCAACAGGGTATGTGCAAGATCATCATGGAAAAACTAGGCCCTTAATTGGCAAAAAATTCAGAAAAATCAATGTTAGGCAACTTGATGTAAAAATTTGAATAAGCTATCTATATTATTTCAAAAATATGTAAGAATAGAATCTATAGAAAATTGAATGTAGTTTCTAAACTACTAGGTTTATTTAAAAATAAATAAAATCTATTTGGTGAAAATTTGAAATTTCAATGTAATAGTACTTAAATTTCGGGGAAAAAATAAGAAGTAGGTGTTTGTCTAACCACCCTAACCATAATAAAATGATAATATTTTTTTACAAGATTTTATATATAAGTATAGGACTCATGTCCGGATGTGATGCATATTTTTTTGTAATTTTTTTCTAGGTAAATAATTAATTATGATTTTTTTATTACAACTTTTAAAAAATATGAAAACTCGTATGTTTGACCACCTTAACTTCGTCAAAACTTCATGAAATTTAATTTTTCCTTTTTTAATCCTATATTATGTGAAGCATAGAATGTGACACATGTTTCGGATTCAAAAAATATGATATCGCTTGAAAGTTATAGATGTTTTTCAATCAACATATCGATCAGGACTTTAGTCATAATTCTAATAGAAAATAAATAATAATTATTTATTGAATTCAATTTAAAGTATAATTTATATTGGTGGAAATTTGAGAATCTCCTCTAAAAACCATTTTCGTTTTATCAATTTTGGATTTAAAAAAATTCGTCAGCCACATACCCTACAAATACCCATAATATTGCCACTTTTTGGCCCATCGTGATCATGCACATACCCAACACTCAATATTGCACTTACTTCTTTTTCCCACATTTACTCTGCCTACCCCCATCGTACAACAATGACAGAATGATTAAACATTCCCATGAGCAAAAACTTATGGTTCAACTTCCGCGTATCAAGGACAACAACTCCACCACTGCCAACCCAAGTAATTCCCAAGCTCCTTGTCAGCACAAAAAAACTTGGTCTAGTCGCCACTGGTTGGGACATCTCTGGCACTGGTAAATCCAATCCATAGTTGGGCTGATGAAATTCCTGGCAGAAACTTCAAACAAAATAGCCTATTAGCTAATTATTTAATGTGTTTGGTTTATCAGTTAACTAGTTATTAACAATTTATTTTTAAACCAATATTTTTAAATAATTAAAATAAAATTCAATTTTGTAAAGTCAACTTGTAAAATATTTAACTTTTTTTTTAATGCGGTAAGGGTGTCCCCACGATTTACCTAGAGACCCTAGATACTTGGGGCGAGACTAGCCCCTTACGGGTGGATGCCATAGCCCACATACAGAACCACCAGTCAACCACAAGAGTGATGGGTTGAACCCAAGACCTATGGGGAGAAAACCCATGACCTGAGCCAACTCCGCTACCCAGGAAGACTTAAAATATTTAACTTTACAAATTATTAAAATTATTTCTTATACATATGATTGGTTAGAAAGTTATGTGAACATTATTGATGGATTTGTAAGAAAATCAAGATAAACATTTTTTTAAAGCGACTTTTAATTTTTATGTATTCAATTGTTATTTTTTTATTAAAAAAAATCTTACAAAAATCAATTAACTATTTTATACAGATTTGAATTCATACTATTAAAATAAAATCCACTCTCACCTTGGAGGTGGAGCTAGAGCTATTGTGGGAGCTTTATCCTCCCCCTGCAACTCATACCCAAGATAAGGCACCTTCTCCTCCCCCTACAACTCATACCCAAGATAATGCACCTGAGGTCCCCCTTAGGGAAGAGGATGGTTCAGACTCTGATGGTACGTTTCCTTTTATGAATGACATTGATGATCAAGATCATGATTTCTTTGATCATGACGTGATTTTGGAGCCACCAAAGAAACTCGGGATTTCACAAACACCGTACAACATTGTGAAACCGGATTGTGGGAGCTCAAAGCGAAAGGTGGGAAGAAAATCTAAGGCTGAAAAATTGCGTATGGAAGGTAAGGAAGTTGTGGAGGAGGGATCTCAGTGGACCATGGATTCCCTCTTCACCAGGGACAACAGGAAATCTTAGCACCTTTCAGGAGTGTGGCTGCTTACTTTTTCCTATGAGCTTATGTTTGCAATCGTGCTTATGGTTCTGGTTTTCTTCTACCTTGTTTAAGGTTCTCTCTTTCCTCTTCATTCCTTCTTTCTCCTCTCTTCTATTTCTTCTTTGTCTAAGTGACAATTGGATGTATCTTATTCTTTATGGTTTAATATAGGGAGTGGGCCCCACAACTTACCAAAAAAAATAAAAAAATAAAACAAATGTATTATTATTATTTCTATTAGACTAATATTTTGTTATCTATGTTTTTAATATTTTATGGTATGATTTGATTATTATATGTTCTCATTCTTGTTTTTATTAATAATTTTTTTTATCACCTATAATTTTTATAATAATTTTTATTAATATATATAGGTTCTCCAAAAAAAATATAACCTATAATATATAGGTATATAAGATAAACTATATTATTTTAGGTTTTTTATTAAATTTAATAGATATTATATAATATATAACCTACATTAATGTATAATTTATATATTGTTTGTATTTATACCTTATATTATTGCAAGTAATATTTTCTAGGTAAATAAGTTAACCTATATTATGTAGGTAATGTATTAATTTATCTAATTTTATATAAATATATATTACAGGTTGTTTTCTTTTGTAGGTTCTCTTTTAATATATATCAATATATGTCATATAAATTATTATGATTTTATCTATTTATATTAATATATTATAGGTTATTGTAGACATGTAAAAATGACCTAACACATATCACACATCTTAAATTATATTTTTCATTGTTGACATCACTTTCATTATCACCATTGCATTTTAACACCATTTACATTATTAATAATTTTTTTTAACATCATTTACATATCATTAACCATATTTTCTTTTATTAATTGAATAATATTTAATTATTTGATTAATTCACTATTTTATCATTATTCTAACTTTATTCCTCCCGATTAATTAAATAAACATCAATTATTTAATTATGTCACTAATTTACCTTATTCATCTAAATAAATTAAATTGTCATCATTAATAATTTAATTAAACCACTTTCCCTTCTCTAAACTTGACTAATTAAATCAATTATTTTAAATCACTCAACATGGTCAACAAATAAATATATCTTTATTTGTTAAAGTCAAAAGCAAGTTGCACGTTCATTTCCAATACTAATTAATTATTCTTGAAACTAATTAATTATCCTCACCCCATTTTTTGATTGAGTAAATCATGACCATTGATTTCTCACTTTAATTGGTTAACTAACCCATCTATTTCCTAAGTCAACCTGACTTTCTCAATCCCACCAATCATTCCAATCTAATCCCATTGATTATCTAATTAAATTCCTTAACTAGATCAATTAGAGGGGTTAACTGACCGATCTATTTACTCTCAATGGTTGTCAATCATTGATCATGATCTTTTACTACTAAATCTTGATCGTTCATATGAAAACTTGAAATCTATAAAAAAACCTTCTTCATTCTCAAAAATGATCAAAGAATCTAGAGAGTTTATATGGAGAGGTCATGTTGAATTGACTATCAAATTCTTAAGAGAAAAAAATCACATCTTGGATCACCATTAACATACCTTTTGAAGATTTTGCACAACAATGGAGGCTTCATATTGATCCAAGAAATCCAACATTGATACGAATACACTTTGACACATGATGGTAACATTGTAATTCGTGAATTCAATTTATGTTCTCTTTCATGATTGCATTGCTTGATTCATTTCTATATAATTTCATTTCATGAGTAGGTTGGAATTTTTCTTTGCTTTGATCTCTTTCATTTGATTTCATTTTTGTTTTCTTATGCTTATTTTCCCCCCTACATCAATTGGCATGCCCAATGGGACCTAGGTCTTTAACACTAATATTTTTTGCAAGTTTTTTTTAGTAGTTAAAAGTTCCAGAATGCTGACGCCTTTTGTTGGAAATCCTATTGCTATTTAAAATGTGAAAGTACCATAATATAAATGTGGTTGTAGTTATTATTTTATTGTGGTCATCCTAAACTTGACCGCTATCATCCTAAAGTTAGCCACTATTGACAAAAAGGCCACTATTGTTTGTTCTGTGTTGTAGGTTTTTGAGGGAGCTAAAATTTATAGGGCCACCTTCATCCTAAATAGGTTTGCTATCATACATTTTCTTTATTTCTATCATCTAACATTGACATAGTTGTTCTAGTGAAAAGACCACTACTGTACTAAACAGGTCTGCTACTATTCTTGTTTTTATTTCTGCTTCAATTTTTGGTACACCTAACCTTGGGCACTATTTTTTTTTTGTGCTTATGAGATTTTCTAACATTTTTGGTGCATCCCTTATAGGTTATTGTGTTTTTTCATGTGAACAACTAACCATTTTCTTGTAGATTTGACGAATAGTCCAAGGCCTTTTTTAATTTTCAAAGAATTTTTTGTTAACACATTTCATTTTGGTGTACTTAAAAACAACCTACAAATATCACACTTCATTTTGGTGCATTTAAAATTGAACAATCAACTTTCACAATTTAATTTTGATGCTCCTAAAAGGAACCTACAAATCCCAAATTTCATTTTGGTGCAATAAAAATGAACAAGAAAAATTTAATGCTTTCATTTTGGTGCTATTAAAATGAACTCATTTTTCAGATGGTGCTATTAAAACAAACTTAGTTTTGGTTGATGATATTAAAACAGACTCATTTTTAGTTGGTGTTATTTAAATGAACTCATTTTTTATTGGTTCAATAAAAATGGACAACACAACTTGAAATGTTTTCTTTGGTGCATTAAAACTTGGTGACAATCTTCATGGTTCAATTTGGTGCATAAAATTGAACAAATCATTTTTTTATTGCAAATTATTTATGATATTTCTTGCTTGAAGTCTCAAAAGTTTTGAATTTGGTGAATCTAAAAAATGAATTGTTATCTTTTCACACTTTAGTTTTGGGCTTAAAATTGAATTGCTATGAATTATATATCATGTCCATTGTGATTGGAAAGCTAAGTGTGTATTCTCTCCCCTTGCATCTTTTAACAATCATATGTGATGAGAAACACTTTGGGATTTTTGTAGTTTTTTGTGGTAACCCTATTTTTTATGATAAGGGCATGCTAATGAGATGCATCACACACTAGAGAACTCATATAAGCAATCCTAAAAGCACGTTTACTGTACTGGGCTATATAAATTTTGCAAAATCAAAAGAACATAGCTTATATCTGGGTGGAAATAACATCCTCATCCTTGTCCAAACATAATGAGTTACGCAAGAACGACTAAAACCTTAACTCACTTACGTTTGATCTATACATTGTAGTGTTCATAGTTGTCACTAAATACCTTTTTTTAGAAGCCTATCCAGTTTCTCAAAACATCCTTCAAAGTAGTGCATGGGAATAGAAACTTTCCTAGAAGTTACCTACCATGCTAGATCTATAGTTGAGACATAAAGCATAAAGGTAATGGACTCTTTTTACTTGGATTATCAAGATAGTAAATTTCCTTGGTATATCCTATTTGTTCCATCTATATATTTGATTCAATCACTCCTTTAGGGGTGAAGTAATCCTAAAGAGAAGAGTGTACCTTTTAGTCCTTAGGATGTGTTGACTAATAATATATGAGTTACATCACTAGATCTAAAATTTTCTATTTGTGGCAATGGAAAAATTATCCCTTTACTTTTCCTTGCTTTTTTGGACCCTCCTTGTTAAGCATAATGTTGCCTTGATTTAGTGTTGAATTGTGTTTGACATATTCACATTGGGTCTTGGGCCCTTGTGAGCTAAATTAACTTAATTTAAGGTTTTCTAAAGTGTTATTGCACACTTTCACACTTTTCTAGGGTTTTCATAAATAATTGGGCTTCTTTATGCCTTATTTGGCCTTGTTTTGCATCCATAAGCTTTAATTAATGCATCTTTTTGAGGATAATCTTGACATAAACCAACATCCAATCATAATTCATGTCTTTTTAGGTTGTGTAGCCCAAATTTAGTGATTTGGGACTCATATACCACCTTGAGTGTATGGGTCCTACCTAGGTTTTTGGGCCCCATTCTAGATTTTGCATCATTCTAATAATTTTTAAAAATGTGTCCCATAGTTGTCCATAATGGGACTCATACACAAATTATGATGTATGAGTCCCATGTGGCCCAAAATTAAATTTAATTCAAATTCTTGGCAGGATTTTATCCTCCTAGATCTTATGTCGACTTGTAGTATTGTAATTTCAAGGAATTTGGCATAAACAAGTATAAATACAAGGTTATTTCACTCATTTTCATCCAAGATTTCAAGTATTCAAGCATTCTAGCAAATTGTGTTTACAAGAGCATTCAAGAGCATTATTCAAGAATCAAGCATCATGTCAAAGTCATCATGCAGCATGTTTTTTTTTGAGCTAACATATATGATGTAGGATTTCATGATTCAAGCTAGCATTCAAGTCAAGATCTATCACATTTAAGAAAGAGTCAATATCTACACATTGGAGCCACTTCATACATGTTTGTAGCGCTTTGTTGCTAGGGTTTGGTGAGTTTCAACATTATATTTTGTTCATTTATCATTCTCTCTTCCTATTTTATTTCATTTCAAGGCTTGATTATCAAAATGGGGTTTGACCAAGGTAAACCCCTTTTCATTAAGAAAAAAATATTTTTCCCTCTTTAGTGTGTGATTTGTAGGTCTGAATTGAAGACACATTGAATAGCATGTTTGGAGAAAGTTGTCAAAGTTTTCAAAGTTTTCAAAGTTGTCACCTTGCATTGGAGATCATTGGAAGACATCTACAGGTTGCAAATCTGACTTTTGGATCTAGAAATTGGGTGGAAAGGATAGAGAAGACGTTGAAGAGTAGAATCAAACTTTGAATTTCTAGAAAACCCTAACTGGAACGATATGCCACTTCTAGCATATGAGTCCCAATATAGGAAAATTTACAGATTTTAGGAGATTCATACATATCTTTTCCAGTATTTTGTTCTTTCCCAAAAACCCTGATCTAGGACTAAATCACCCAGTTTTGTGTATGAGTCCTAGTCAATATTAAATTTAGTGTTTTTAGCATTTCAAGATTTCATCCAATCCTCTTCAGGTTTCTAGGTGAACACCTTTCATCTCTCAGCTTTTTATTCTTATTTATATCCTTTTCTAGGTCATTTAGTGATGTCTTACATTGCATTAGGTTCAAGCATTAGGTCTTTCTTTTCATTAGTCTTTCCAAGCCCTAGCTTAGTGGTTAACCCCTCATTATTTTATAATTAGACCCTAGGACAACCCTACTATTAGATCTCTTTCTCCTTTGCATGCTTTAGATTGAGATCTCTAGGGTTTCCCTTGAGTGAAACTTGAGTGTGAAATAGGAACTCTTTCTTCTCAAAGTTAGAGTGCCCCCCATCCTATTTTCTATTATTTCATTTTGGTGAACCTACATTTAGAACTTCTTAATTCTGATTTGGAGTGCATCATCATCCTAGATTTAGCTTGCATTAACATTGCATTGCATTTTGCATTAGTTAATTAGCATTCTAGGGTTTCTAATTCCTGCATTAGTGAAAGTGCATATAGATTGCATTTTTGCATCTTGCATCATTGAAAATAATTTGAAATCTACATTTTCATTTAGTCTACAGATCATTCGAACCAAAAAGCATAAAAATAACTCAAAATTTTCTTAAAATTGTGAAAAAAACTTTCGTTGGGACTCATATGCCCCTCTGGGTGATTTAGTCTGAGTACATATTTTTAAAAAACAATTCTAGTATTTAAAACTCTATATCTATGCTTTTTTTTTTTCTATTGATAACTTTATGTTTCATTTTATACAGTTTTTGTTAAATCCATTTCATTGCATTTAGTTTAAATTGCATTTGCATCCATCTTGCATTTAGTATCCCTTGCATGAAATTTTCTACTTAGTGTCCTATTGCTAATACTATAGTGGGAAAATTTTTGAGACTGACATGTCATCCCATGATAGCACAATCATCATGGATCTTTTGTTGTCTAGCTCTTTCACTTGTAGTATTGACACTATTTCACTAGGTATGGACCATACCCTTAACAACTCATTTCCTTCAAGTAGTGTGATTCATGTTGAAAAAATGGTTGGTAGTATTCCGCAAGAAAACATAATGCAAACTCATGAAGACTTAGAAAACCTACGAAATCAAATAAGTACTGAGAACATTTCAACCACTCCTATTCCTACTATAGATAACATTCATCACATGCTTGAAAGTTAAGACACAATTTACCTTGTGTGTAACATAGTTCAGATCTTTGGAAAACATCTTACGTCAACCACTAGTGGTGCTTTACCACTGAAAAATGTCACAATCCAAGGAGGAATTAAAATTCCTCCCATAATAATTGCCTCTATTCCTACCTATACCAACCCTCAAGTTACAACAAAAATGCAACCTACTAGAAATGTGATTCCTTCCTTGGGTATTTATGCTAGCATCCCTAGTACCTTTGTGGCATTGCACTTCATATCTTCTACCACCTTACCACCTATAAGCATTCCATTCACTTGTCCTTTGAATGCATGCAGCCCTCCACCTTATTCATTGCCATATCACAATACAAACAATGACCCTCTCATAAACCAACTTTTGCAAACCGTTTCATCCCTTCAAAAATAAGTTTCCACCATAGATCAAAATTAAAATGGCCCGCCTACATATTACGTCAAGAGCAGTCCCTTGTCCTTGGAGATATTGCAAACACTGATCCCACAAGGTGTAGAGGTGCCTAGATTTGAGAAATATGGAGCGAAAGGGGATCCTTCTAACCATGTTTCCACCTATACTGCCTTAGGTAGTGACTTTATTCTTGACGATAAACTCTTGGCTAAGATTTTCCCTAGATCCTTGAAGGATACTACCTTAGAATGGTTTTCTTCATTACCAAACAACTCTATTTGTTCATTCAATGAACTTTTTGGGGCATTTATCAACAATTTTCAAGTGTATACGAATCCAAATATGACCTTGGCTGATTTTATGAGATGTAATAAAAAATAATAAGATATGATTACCGAATTTCTTTCACGCTATCAATTGCTTTATTCCCAAATCGATGTAAAGGTCCCCAACCCACACCTTCAAAAGATGTTCATAGAGAATTTGCAAAGTAAGATATAAGATAAGCTTACTATGATGAAATTCCCCTCCTTCATGCACTTATGCACTACCCTCTGCGATTATCAAAACTTGGTTAGTAGTCATGATGCAAAATCCACCTCTATTTGAGCTAAGAAGTCTGAGTCCAGAAATCAAAACAATTACCAACCTTTTAGGAAATAGAATAAAGGTTTCTTTCAACTAAATCCCCCTCAACAAAAAAATAAACATGTTGATAACCAAGTAGCTACTATAAAAGTGGCAATACCCCTTAGCTATGGGGACCCAAAAAGATAATTCACTCCCCTACCCAATACCCTCCATACTACAATATCACAATTTTTAGAACAACAAATGATCACCTTGCCTCCTATTAAAACTCCCCATCCTAATAAACCTTTACCTCCAAGCTTTAGATTGAATGCTTATTTCCATTATCACCAAAAAAATGGACACAATATATAACATTGTAAGCATCTTAAACATCATGTGCAAGACCTCATTGATTCCAATCGTCTTTTAGTTGTGGGTGTTAATGATCAAGGAAATAAGTTTGTTACCCCTCCTAACCAAAAAATTTCAAATCTTCACCAATCCTATGCCAAAACATAATATTTCATTTTTCAAAGCTAGTGAAACTACAAAGAATGATGTGATGAATGTTGATATGGATGATGAAAACATAAATTCCATTCAAAAAAGTCCTATTGATACTATTGAAAAAGGTCCTATGGATACAATTGAAAAAGGCTTGATTGCATTGATTAAAACTCAACCTCATAAGGGCCAAACTAAAAATCATCTTTACATTTCTTTCTCATCTAAAGATATCATTATAAATGCACCTAATGGTCCTCTCTGTATAGCCGACATAATCTATGATAAGCCCACTAATGGGATATGTGTCACCAAAAAGTGTATCTCTTGCTTGATAGGGGAATAATTGATGACAATTTGGACTTAATGAGGACTTGATTTAGTGTTGTGAGGTGTTTTACACATCCACACTAAGTATTGGACCCTTGCAAACTGAATAAAATGCATTTAACGATCTCTTGTGAAGGTGTTATAAAGTGTTATAAAAGAATTTCACACTTCTCTAGACTTAATGAACCCATTTTCCCTTAATTTAACAATGTAAAATATATTTAATGGAATTATCACATTAATCTAGAAAGCTTGTAACTCAAACCTAATCTTAATCTAGTGTTGTAATGTGTCTTACACATTCACATTGGATGTTGTGCCTTTCTAGGCTATGTGGACCTCATTTTAATGATGCAAAATGTATTTAATCACACTTTCACATGGAATTTTGTGTCCCAAGCCCTAATTGAACTTTACATCATTATTAATAGTCCCTTATGCCCCCATATTTTGTATCCCAGGGCATAATTTGATCAAATACCTAATGAAATCAACATAAAAACTAAAATTCTTCATTCCCCAACAATCTAGCTAGTAAAAGGGCCCCTTTGGGACTAAGTCACCCATCTAGGTGAATGAGTCCCTGCCAGGTGGGACTAAGTCACCTAGAGTGGCGAATTAGTCCCATTTGGGTTATTTTTGAGTTTTGAGTGGGAAAATTTGGAGTTTAAGTTTATTTTTCCTTCATCTCATCCTTGGGGATCAAATTAATAGGAAAATTAGGTGGATTACCTATAAATACAAGCTTCTAAACCCTAATTCATAACTCATCATCATTTATTCATCATTCATCATGTTCTCAAGTCAAGCAAGTTAGGGTTTTTACATTCGAAGTCATCAAGACAACATTCTAAGGCATTCAAGGGAAAAATCTTCATCTTTTGTTGTACAAAATTAAGATCTCTCATTAGGTTAGGTCTCTAACTCCATTTTTTCATGCTTCATTTTCTTATTTCTCCATTTTGGTTTAATTACCTAAAAAGGGGTTTAACTAAGGTAAACCCCAATGCCCTTGTTGGAATTATGTGCCTCAATCTCACAGGCCAAAACATCTGAAAGAGAAAAGTCAGTGTGACATCCTTATTGTCTAGCTTACTAACAGTTGTGCAACCTTGTGAAATGTTCAAGTCACCGAGACCTTGTTGATGCCTTGCCGACTCGAGCTATCACTGTGACTTGATGTGTTCGCTATAACCCTCTGCCAAGTGGGTTGGTCTGGCCAATGGTTTGATTCCTAGCGGATGTCGAGGAGACTCTTGGCCGAAAGGTTTGCTTTAAGTATGAAGTCTTAGTGATGTGGTATGTCTCGCCGACAGTGTTACACTCAGATTCATCAGGGAGAGATTTGAACATTCAGTAAGAACTCTTAGCAATGAATGAAGTCTCACTAATAGTCTCACCGATGGGAATGCTGGTGTCTATGTGACCTTTGAACATCGGTATGATCTGTCACTGAATAGCAATAGTCTTGCCAAATAGCGCTACATGTGATGGATATCGGTATGATGTCTTGGAGACAAGGGGAAGTCTGAGCGACAGTTTGTGAAATCAGTATAACGTCTTGCCGATGGTGAGGACTCTTGGTGATAACTACAATCGGGTCTTGTGGCATCGAGGAGACACGGTTAGTGTCTCATCGACATGTGAACACATGTTGAACGTTGTTGACCGATTGGAAGACTAGCCTACGTGGTGTGTCTTTGACCAATTAGAGAAGCTGAATGGGAACTATTGAAAGTTAGTCTGTTGTGGTCGTTCTGTGAGGAAGTTCAACAGATAGGG
This sequence comes from Sequoia sempervirens, assembly GCA_007258455.2. NCBI lineage: Eukaryota > Viridiplantae > Streptophyta > Pinopsida > Cupressales > Cupressaceae > Sequoia > Sequoia sempervirens. The sequence goes on along the minus strand of VDFB02000363.1, from coordinate 125,228,671 downwards.
ATGACATGGATATACTCTGCAATTGTAGATGATGTTCGGTTTGATCAACAGTTGGACGATCAGTGAGATAAACAGTTCGATGTGTGATCAGTGTTTGTGATTTCAATTCTAAGAGCATTGTAATTTGAATGTTCTGTACAATGTTGATCAAGGATTTATGCTATTGTAAATTGACATCAGAGAGTGAAGCTCGTACTTGTATGTAATTTTGTTACTGCAATACAAAGGGATTTTTCTTGGTGTGGTGGGTTTTTCTCCTGTAAGGGTTTTCCCACGTAAATCTGGTGTTCATGTGTGTCTATTTATTTTTTTGTTTCTGCTATTTCTTATAAGTGTATCTCAATTTGACTGTAATTGAAAATTTAAAAGCACCTCTACATTCTTCCCTGAGGTTTTGACGTTACAAGAGTTGTTTCCACACCTTAGCTTTCCTTACAAGTGGTATCAGAGCCTGGCCAGTTGTGTTATCCTTGTGGGTATGTTTGGTTTTTGTGTCAATTTGTGTTCAGTGGGAGTCTTGTAGAAGTTTGGTAATTCAAATTACAGGTTAAGATGGCAAGCACGTCAGGAAAGATTGAAATTGAGAAAATCAATGGCAGCAATTTTGAGTTGTGGAAACTTAAAATGGAAGATTTGTTGGTTGATCGTGATCTTTGGATTGATGTCTGGAACAAAGCCTACAGGCATGAAGCAAGAGGATTGGGACCTTGCAGATAGAAAATCTAAGAGGCTGATAAGGATTTGTTTAGCAGACTTTGTTCTTTTGAATGTTCATGAAGAAAAGACTGGCAGCTATTTATTAGGGCAAGTCCTTGGTGAATAAATTATTCTTGAGGAAGAAGTTTTACTCTTTGATAATGCAAGAAGGAGGATCCATTGCTGATCATTTGAATGCTTTCAACATGTTGAGTGCATAGTTAACATCTGTGGGTGTGAAGATTGATGAATAAGATCGCCGTATGTTGTTATTATGTTCTTTACCAGATTCTCGGGATCACTTGGTGATGGCTATTGGGAGTATGACATCCACTTTTAAGATGGAAGATGTTGTTGCTTCTTTGTTATCATAAGAGATTAGAAGGAAATATTCTGAGATGGCGAAGGAGGCTCTTGCTGTTAGAGGCAGATTGAAAGAAAAAGGAAAGAAGAAGGACAAGAAGTCCAAATCCAAATCAGAAGGGAGATCAAAGTCTCCTGGCAAGAATTCCAAGGTGAAGTGATGGAATTGTGGGCAACCTATTCATGTCCAAAAGGATTGCAAAGAGGAGAAAAAGAAGAATAAGAAGAAGAATTCCAACAATGATTCTTCTCAGAGTGATGCAAATGCCTTCATTGTAGCCTTGGCTACTCAGGCATCATATGATGTTTGGTTGATTGATTCTAGAGCATCTTTCCACATGACATATCATAGAGACTGGTTCGTGAAGTATGCAAAATACGATGGTGGAAAGGTGTAGTTGGCAAGTGATTCATCTTTGGAAATAGTTGGTCGTGGAAGAGTCAGAATTCAATTCCCTGATGGAAGAGTGAAGGGAATCAATGATGTTATGCATATACCAGGTCTGGCTCAAAATCTACTTTTTGTTAGTAAGCTAAATGATATTGGAGTGCAAGTCACATTCTCTAGAAATGGTTGTAAGATGACTAGAGGCTCAATGGTGCTAGCAAGGGGTGCTCATATTGGTACCTTGTATAAGCTGGATGCACATGTACAATGCAATAGTGTCTCTGTGAAGTCACAAAAAGCTACTCCTGGAGGAAAAAGGGAAAAAGTTCCTGATAGTGTAAACTCTATGGAAGTTAAACTTCTAGTAGAAAAGACTATGCTCTGGCATCATAGGGTATGCCAAATTGGTGAAAATGGTTTAAAAACCTTGAAGAATAAAAACCTGGTTGAGGGGCTTGATGATTGTAACCTCGAATTCGAGTTTTGTGAACATTGTATATATGGTAAACAACATTGTGTTTCATTTTACTCTAGTCATCACAAATCTTCTGGTTTTCTTGATTATATACATTCTGATGTTTTTGGTCCAGTGAATGTTCCTTCTTTGTCTAAGTCAAGGTACTATGTATCGTTTATTGATGATTATTCAAGAAGAGCATTTGTTTATTTTTTGAAAAGTAAATCAGAAGTGTTTAGTCGGTTTAAGGAATTTAAGAACCTTGTAGAAAATCAGATTGGAAGAAAAATAAAATGTTTAAGGACTAATAATGGTGGTGAATTTTGTTCTGATGATTTCGAGAGGTACTGTAAGGATCATGGGATTAAAAGACATAAAACTACACCTTATACTCGGCAGCAAAATGGAGTTGCAGAAAGGTTCAACAAGACAGTGATGGAAAGAGTATGAAGTATGTTGAGTAGTGTTGGCTTGGAGGAGAAGTTCTGGGCTGAAGTAGTTGCTACAACATGTTACTTGATAAACCATTCTCTGAATTCCACTCTGAGAAAACAATTTTGGAAGCATGGTCTGGTAAGAAGCCCTCTGTAAGAAACATTCGTATTTTTGGCTGTGAAGCCTATGCTCATGTGTCATATGAGAAAAGATCTAAATTGGAAAACAAGGCTGTCAAATGTATTTTTATTAGTTATAATGCTATCATAAAAGGATACAAGATTTGGAATCCTGATACGAAGAAGGTTCTATACAGTAGAAGTGTTATCTTTCATGAGCTTAAACCTTCTACCTTGGATATGTAGTCAGAGACAAAATCAGAAAACAATAAGGATGTAGTTGAAATTCCTCCGACACCAGATAAAGAGGAATTGAAAATTCAAAATTTACCTAAAACTGAGGAGAGCTCAAGTAGTTCTGAGAGTTCTGAAGAAGAAGAAAAACCTCAGCCTCAGCAAGTGAGGAGGTCAACTCATGAAAGAAAGCAACCTGATAGGTATGGGTTCTATTTGATATATTCTACTTGTGCCTATGCTTTAATTTCTAGCATTGATGAGCCTAGGACTGTAAAAGAGGTATTTAGAATGTCTGATTCAAACTTTTGGTTGGAAGCCATGAATGAAGAAATGGCATCATTAGAAAAGAATGATACTTGGATTTTGGTGCCCTTGCCTAAAGGTAGAAAAGTTGTTGGCTATAAATGGGTATTTAAAAAGAAAATAGGTTTGGATGGCAGTGTGGAAAAGTATTTAAGGCGAGGTTGGTTGTGAAGGGTTATTCCCAGGTTGAGGGAATTGATTATGGAGAAATTTTTTCTCCTATAGCTAAGCTGACATCTATCAGATTCCTTTTGTCACTTGCAATAGTGTATGACTTATAAGTTGAACAGATGGATGTGAAGACAACATTTCTTCATGGTGACCTTGAAGAAGAAATTTATATGTCCCAGCCTGAGCACTTTGTGGAGAAAGGTAAATAAAAACTAGTTTGTAAGTTGAAAAAATATTTGTATGGATTAAAACAGTCTCCTAGAATGTGGTACCAGAAGTTTGACACTTTTGTTTTTTCATTAGGATTTGTAAAATCAAAATCTGATCATTATGTGTATTAAAAAGCTGAAAGTGATCGAATTCTTATTATTGCTCTCTATGTTGATGATATGTTGTTCATAGGCAATAGTAAGTTAATGATTTCTAATCTTAAGTCTTAGTTGTCTGTGAAGTTCGAAATGAAAGATCTTGGTGTAGCAAGGTATATTCTGGGAATGGAAATAACCAGGAATAGAAAGGGTAGAAAACTTTGGCTTAGTCAGAGTAAATATATTAAGACTGTTCTAGAGAGATTTTGTATGACTAATTGCAAGTAGGTAGTTATTCTAGTTTTGCAGGGACCGAAGCTATCTATTGAAGACTGTCCAAAATCTCCTCCTGAGATGGAGGACATGACCAGTGTGCCCTATGCTAGTGCAGTTGGCAGTCTAATGTATGCAATGGTCTGTACAAGGCAAGACATTGCCCAAGCAGTGGGAGTACTTAGTCGGTTTATGGCTAATCCTAGAAGGACACATTGGGATGTTGTGAAAAGAGTATTTAGATATTTGAAGGGCACTTCAGAATATGCTTTGTGTTACCATGGGAACTTGGTTGAATCATAGAGGACTCTCAGTATTCGAGGCTATGTGGATTCTGATTGGGCAGGGGACATTGACAACAGAAGATCCACCAGTGGATATATCTTCATGATGAATGGTGGTGCAGTGAGTTGGATGAGTAAGCAACAGGTTGTAGTCACTTTGTCCACTACAGAGGTAGAATAGATGGCAACAACACAAGCCTGTAAAGAAGAAATCTAGTTAAAACATTTTTTTCTAACATTGGTTTTGATGCAGGGAAAATAACAATTTATTGTGACAATCAGAGTGCTATATTTTTGGCAAAGAATCCTACTTTCCATGCCAGGATGAAACATATAGATGTACAGTATCATTTTGTATGGGATATGGTGGAGGATGGAAAGGTCTCTTTAGAAAAAGTGGATACTCTGGAGAATGTTGCAGATGCATTGACGAAGCTAGTGAGCACAGACAAGTTTGGGTGGTGTGCTAGTTCAATGGGCCTTAGTGCGCATGAATTTCAGTAGTTCTGTTGTGCTCTAGAGGTTCCTGTGTGATCTTCGTCAAGTGGGAGATTGTTGGAATTATGTGCCTTAATCTAATAGGCTGAAACCTCTGAAAGAGTAAAGTCAGTGTGACATCCTTATTGTCTAGCTGACTAACAGTTGAGCAACCTTGTGAAATTTTTAGGTCACCAAGACCTTGTTGATGTCTTGCCAACTAGATCTATCGTTGTGACTTGTTGTTTTTGTTGTAACCCTCTGCCAAGTGGGTTGGTCTGGCCGATGGTTTGATTCCTAGCGGGTGTTGGGGAGACTCATGGTGACTATAGTTATTAGGGAGAATCTTGGACGAAAGGTTTTCTTTTGGTATGAAGTCTTAGCAATGTGGTATGTCTAGCCAATAGTGTTACACTTGGAGTCATTAGGGAGAGACTTGAACACTCGGTAAGAACTCTTAGCAATGAATGAAGTCTCGTCGATGGTGGGACATTTCAGAGTAACATGGTTGTTTTAGTATGATCTCTTGGTGAATAGCGATAGTCTCACCAATGGGAATGCTGGTGTCTATGTGACCTTTAAACATTAGTATGATCTCTCACTGAATACCAATATTCTTTCCGAATAGCGCTACATGTGATGGATATCGGTATGATGTCTTTGCGACAAGGGGAAGTCCAAGCGATAGTTTGTGAACTCGGTATAACTTCTTGTCGATGGTGAGGACTCTTGGTGATAACTACAATCGAGTCTTGTGGCATTGGGGAAACACGGTTAGTGTCTCACTAACATGCGAACACAGGTTGAACATTGTTGACCGATTGGAAGACTATCCTACATGGTGTGTCTTAGACCAATCAGATAAGCCGAATGGGAACCATTGGAAGTTAGTCTGTTGTGCCCGTTCTGTGAGGAAGTTCAACAGATAGGGATGACATGGATATACTTTGCAATTGCAGATGATGTTCGATTCGATCAACAGTTAGACGATCAGTGAGTTAAATATTTTGATGTGTGATCAGTTTTTGTGATTTCAATTCTAAGAGCATTGTAATTTGAATGTTCTATACAAGGTTGATCAAGGATTCATGTTGTTGTAAATTGACATCAGAGAGTGAAGCCCGTACTATGTATGTAATTTGTTTACTATAATACAAAGGGATTTTTCTTGGTGTGGTGGGTTTTTCTCCCATAAGGGTTTTCCCATGTAAATATGGTGTTCATGGGGTGATCCCATAATAGTAGTTTACAATTTTTGGCCAAATTGGACACTGAAATTATTATTTTTAACTAAATCTTCACATTCAGGCACCTATAGCGGCTAAACTATGAGGAATTTGAAGATGGTGCAAAGTAGAGTCTCATCAAATTTTGTCTGTAGATTCTAAAAATAATTTTTTCAAAATTTTGGAATCAAATTGCACTTCTTTTTCCATCTCCCACGAAAATAGATTTTTTTCAGAAAACAACATTTTTAAAAAGTGACGCCATAATAGCGATAACTTTTTTCCATGAAGTATAAAATTATAATTCTTTCAAATTAGATTTGTAACTCTGATATCTAGTGCTTTCATTTGGTTAGATAGTTTTTATTGAATATTTTTCCTTAATCAAGTTTCAAAGTCAAACAAATTACAATTAATAAATAGATAGATAATTGAACTTTTTGTATATGTCAAAATTTAAAATTTTTTTGTTGGATCAAGGACTTCAATATTGGTGCACTCATATTTTTCAATTTTTTTTTTGATAATCTTCTATTTTTCCATGTGAAGAAAAAGAAATTCATTTTCGATGAAAAACCTATGTTTAATAAAACTTAAAAACAAATACATAACAAAACCAAAACATATTAAAATTATATTCATTGGATAGCTTGTTCTGAGGAATACCATAATCATTTGAAATAAATTTTAAATGAATTCATTTGATCCCCCAAAATCCAAATCAAAAGTGATTTTTTATCACCATTTTGATAGGTGTAAAGGAGACGCATTTATAGGTATGGTTTAAAACTAGCGAGGTTCTATCCAAGGGGGTTTGATCTAAGGTGATTTGATCAAACCCTCTTTAATTAGAATCCTTAAAATGGAACTTTTTAAGGCTTAAATCATTATATTTTCTAAAAATATGTGATTTCAGCTAAAATTCATTCCTCTCAGGAATTGTAAACCACTATTATGACAACACCCCATGTGTGCATGTTTATTTTTATGTTTATGTTATTTCTTAGAAGTGTATCTTAATTTGACTGTAATTGAAAATTTAAAAGAACCTCTGTATTCTTCCCTAAGTTTTTGGCGTTAGGAGAGTTGTTTCCGCACCTTAGCTTTCCGTACAGCCCTAACATCCAACCTTTCTCCTTCTCTCCTTGTGTGTTTGCATATTTAGGTATCTTGGAGACTTGGAGATCATTAAAGATCAAGTTGAAAAGTTGTTGAAGACATCTCCTTGTTGACCAAGTTAAAATATCAACAAAAAGTCACTTTTCACACAACTAGAAATCAAAGTTTCAGAACTAGATAACAGTCAGGAACTGAAGTGCATACCGAGGGCTTCCATTTCCACTTTCAGATTTTCAAAAATTTAGAAGTGAACTAAGTCACCAATAGTAGAAACTTAGTCCCACTGAACCTATTTTTGAGAGGTTTGTATAGATTTGGATACCCATTTGGCCGAAGCAGGCTTCAAAGTAGTTTTTCCAGATCAAGGACTAAGTCACCTAGATTGGAACAAGTATCCCACTTGGCTCTGACATTAGTTGTATCAGGATTTCAGACCTTCATTCTATCCTTTTTCAGCCTCCAGATGCAGACCTTTAGTTTCATCAATTTCTATTACAATTTATCTTCATTTCTAGGTGTTTTTTCATACATCATTGTGTTTTCAAACAACTTGTATTTCTTAGGTATCGCATTAATAATCCATCTCTTTTATCAGTTTATTCCATTTATATCATTGCATTTAGGAATATTCCATCCATCCTTGCATTAATTTTGATAGTATACATTATAATTTTGGGTCCATTTCTCCCCTTTTAGGTGACAAACCCTAGAAGAGTTAGAGAACCCTTGGATACCCAAAATCGGTGTCCATAGGATATTAACTGATCTTTTCTATGGAGATAATGTGATCATTGAGGAATTCCTACTTGTGCATGAGCTCTATCAAGAAACATATAATAAACCAAAATCTTGGATAAATACGCATAATTGCTTCGCTTGCCCTATGATGAGATTAATCACCTTACCTTTACAAATAGGACCAAAAAAAATTGAAGTCTCATTCTCCATCATATCAACGTCGAACCAATTTCAAGTGAAGCTTGGTCACCCATGGCTATGCTCCATGGAATTTTTCCCATCGGTTGTGCATAAATGCTTAAATTTTCCCTTTCACAATGGAATATTCACCGTGCATCATAGTAGCTTTAACCCTTTGTTTTCTTGTGGAAACTTTTCCTTGTATTTCTTCTGGCCTGAGCCTATGGAACCTATTAAACCTCGAGAAGACTTCTTTCCAAGTTCTACCAAAATTTCAAGGAAAAATTCATAGAAAAACTATCCCTTTAAAACATGCCTCAACCCACGAGTGAGCCTACCATCATTCATGAAACCATGATTGAACCTAAAGACGTTCCAAATAACCAAGTCCCACCTATAGATCATTTTCCTATTTCATGCAAAAGACCAAGAGATAATGAAAACAATCTTGTCACACCTCCTAGGATTAAAAAAGTTTACAAGGATAAAGAGAAAGTGGTTGAAGAACCTTCCATAGTTCCTTCTGCTCCTCCCCTTAAGGAAGAAAAGAAACATATGGTTGATCAACCCACTCCTACAAAAATGAAACTTAAAAGTTGTAATAAAAGAAATTGAAGTGCTATTGAGCACATACATAGACGTCACGCCCTTGCTCAGAGGATAAATGAAGAAACAAAGAAAATAAAAATTCAAACCTAATAGAAGAAATGCAAGATGATTCTCCTTCACCACAAAAAAGATCCTATAGTGCAATCACAACAAGAGTTGAATCGTTCTTTGGACAGTATCATTCGAACTCTTTTTGTGATTAATTTAGATTGTGATGAAGAGATTACTAAAATTAATGAAGAGGTGCATAATGAATTGAATACATTTTTTTCCTCTTACATGAGCTTAAACAACAATTCTCCTAAGAAGAGTGTTGAACTTGGCAAAGACCCTAGTTCGGTACTTGCTATTGTCCCTTCGGCTAGTTGTCTACCCTATGTATATGATAAACATGATTTGTATGTGGATGACCTACTTTAGGTTGACTTGGATGTGCCTAAATAGTCTAGGACATAGAAAACCACATTTCACAATCATTCATTCAAGGAAAACCCTAGAGATCCCAATCTAGGGTATGCAAGGGAGAAAGAGATCTTGCAATAGGGTTGTCCTAGGGTCTGATTATAAACTAAGGGTGCTGTCATAATAGTGGTTTACAATTCCTAAGAGGAACGAATTTTAGCTGAAATCACATATTTTTAGAAAATATAATGATTTAAGCCTTAAAAAGTTCCATTTTAAGGATTCCAATTGAAGAGGGTTTGATCAAATCACCTTAGATCAAACCCCCTTGGATAGAACCTCGCTAGTTTTAAACCATACCTATAAATGCGTCTCCTTTACACCTATCAAAATGTTGATAAAAAATCACTTTTGATTTAGCTTTTGGGGATCAAATGAATTCATTTAAAATTTATTTGAAATGATTATGGTATTCCTCAGAACAAGCTATCCAATGAATATAATTTTAATATGTTTTGGTTTTGTTATGTATTTGTTTTTAAGTTTTATTAAACATAGGTTTTTCATCGAAAATGAATTTCTTTGTTCTTCACATGTGGAAAAATAGAAGATTATCAAAAAAAAATTGAAAAATATGAGTGCACCAGATATTGAAGTCCTTGATCCAACAAATAAAATAAAATAAAATTTTGACATATACAAAAAAGTTAAATATAAATACACTGTCGAATTGTAATTGTTGAATTTGAAACTTGATTAAGGAAAAAATAATAAAAACTATCTAACCAAGTGGAAGCACTAGATATTAGAGTTACAAATCTAAATTTGAAAGAATTAGAATTTTATCCTTCATGGAAAAAAAGTTGTGTTATACGGTGTGCGTCACTTTTTAAAAATGTTGTTTTCTGAAAAAAAATCAATTTTCGTGGGAGATGGAAAAAGAAGTGTAATTTGATTCCAAAAATTTTGAAAAAAATAATTTTAGAATCTGCAGACAAAATTTGATGAGACTCTAGTTTGCACCATCTTCAAATTCCTCACAGTTTAGCCGCTATAGGTGCCTGAATGTGAAGATTCAATTAAAAATAATAATTTCAGTGTCCAGTTTGGCCAAAAATTGTAAACCACTATTATGGGATCACCCCTAAAGAAGGGTTCACCACCAAGATAGCCCTTGGACAGACTAATGAAATGCAATACCTAGTGCTTAAACCTAATGCAATGCATGACTTCACTAAATGACCTAAAAATGCATGTGAAATAGAATAGGAAGCTGAGAAATGAAAGGTGTGCACCTAGAAACCTAAAGAGGACTTGATGAACAACTAAAATGTTGAAAAAACTAAATTTAAAGTTGAATGGGACTCATATGCTAGAATGGGTGATTTAGTCCCAGATTAGGATTTCTAGGCAGGAATAGGTTTCTATCAGTGTGGATTTTGGATTTGCAAAAAATGGAAATTTACCTATACTAGGACTCATATGTCAGAAGTGGCATATCAATCTAGTTAGGGTTTTTTGGAAATTCAAAGTCTGATTCTACTCTTCAATGTCCACTCTATCCTTTCCACCTAATTTTTGGATCTAAAAATATTCTTTGCAATTTGTAGATGTCTTCTAATTATCTCCACTAAAAGGTGACAACTTTGAACATTTTGAAAGCTTTCTCCAAACTTTCTCTTCAATATGTCTTCAACCTAGATCTACAAATCACACATAAACCTTGGCAATAAAGTGTTGCAAACATGTATGAAGTGGTTCCAATGGATGTATATCTTGAATCTTGCGTAAATGTGATAGATCTTGACTTAAATGTTAGCTTGAATCATGAAACCCTACATCACAATTGTTAGCTCAAAAACAAACATGATGCATGATGACTTTGACATGATGCTTGATACTTGAATAATTCTCTAAAACACTTGATAATCAACCCTTGAATGCTCTTGAATTCTCTTGTAAACACTTGAATTCTCTTGTGAACTCCAATTTTCTATAAGGATCACTTGATTGCTTGTTAGGATGAAAATGAGTGAAATAATCTTGTATTTATACTTTCTTACGCCAAAAATCTTTAAATTACAACACTACAAGCTGACATCGGATCTAGGAGGATACAATCCAACCAATAATTTGAATTATATTTAATTTTGGGCCAGATGGGACACAGATGCTAAAAGTTGTGTATGAGTCCCATTAGGCATAATTATGGGACACATTTACAAAAATGCTTAGAATGGTGTAAAACTGAGATCAGGGCCCAAAAACCTAGGTGGGACTCATACTCCCAAGATATTGTATGAGTTCCAAATCACTAAATCTAGGAAAAATTCCTAAAAAACACTTGAATTATGATTAGATCTTGATTTATGTTGGTATTATCCTTTAAAAGATGCATCAAATAGGGCTTGTGGATGTAAAATAAGGACAATTAAGGTATAAAGAAGCCCAGTTATTTGTGACAACCCTAGAAAAGTGTGAAATTGTGGAACAACACTTTACAACACCTTAAATAAGGCACAAATAAGCTCATTTAATTCACAAGGGCCCAAGACCTAATGTGAATGTGTTAAACACATTACAACACTAAATCAAGGCAACATTATTCTCAAAGGAGGGCCCAAAATAGAAAGCAAAAGTCAAGGGATACTTTTTCAGTTGCCACATTTATCCCCCACTTTAGTGAGAGGAGGAACTTGCTTCAAATTGACACTAAAGTAGATAAACTTGCATCAAGAGAGGTCTGAGTGCACCAATGCTAGTAAGATAGAATGACAATGATCAAGAGGGATGATCTAGCCCCTTGGACCAATATCCTATGAAAAACCAAGATAGGCACAAAAGGACAAACATGAAAATGATATGAATAGAAATAAAAAGGAAAAATCATACACTTCCCAAGACAAGAAGAAAGGAAAAAAAAAAGAGAGAGGGGTGAATCAAGCTTTGACCGTTTGTACAACATGATGTGGATCAAATATAGGTTATTTGTTTAAAAATGCATGCTCACTCTAAGGCAATGGAACTCTAGGCTATTTTTTTGGTGAGTAGTCCAAGAAGGTGAGACACATACACACACGACTGGTATGCACTCACACACACATGCGAGTGGCTAAGGGAAATTCATACCTCAAATTGGCTTCTTTTCCAACCATACAAAAGTTATACCTCCTGATAACTTTGATAAGGTGTCATGTACAACAATGAACTTCAAGCTTCATGAGGCAAGCAATGCTTTGTATGCTTGGAACTCATGAACAAACAAGATGGCTTCACAAGCATGCAAAGTGTCTTATGCAAGGAAATCATATAACTAAAAATGCAAATGCAACAATAAGGAACATTCAAAGGAGTCTTACTTAATTCATGTGAGGTCTTTAACTTAGGGACATTGTGCCTAATGTCTCCAAGAGAGGACCAATCAAAGGATTAAAAATTTGCAACTTAGGGAATGTAGTGTGTTGGATCAAGCCACTAAGAGGAATATAATATGCTAAGAGAGATCATGCTCTTGAGGGACATCACACCCAATATCAACCATAAAGTGAAAAATGCATCGTATGAAATAAGAAGACTACACTATGAAACATGAAAAATAAAAATGCAAAAGAATAAGCCAATATATGCCCCCACTTTAAAGAAATTTCTAAACACAATGTTGTGAGAAATTACTTTAAACTAGAAAATGATAAATGCTAACAATAAAAATGACATGAGAGCTAACTTGGAAATCCCTATGCCAATTCATATGTTTCCAAATAAAGGTATGTCATTTAAAATGAAATGGAAAAGGGGTTTCCTTGAAAATGAAACTCCAAACACATGAGCCCGATCTATGGATGTGGGGTCAGTATATTCTTGCTACAATTTTTTTAGAGAGCTTGAAACTGTCATCATTCCCCAAATACTCATAGAACTGGAAGAATGACACAAAGAGAGCACAAAAAAAGAAAAAAAATCGATTCAACATGGAAGAGATGTGAATTTCTCAACGCCTTGTGTCATCTCCAGGAAAACACAAGACAAAGAAAAGAGAAATGAAAAGCTTTTAGTCAACATGTAAGAGACATAAATGTCTCAATTCCTTGTGTCATCCCCAAAAGGAAAACACAAGATAGATAAAAGATAAAAGATTTACAACATAGAGAAGAATGAAGTTACAAATAGAGGAATGTCACAAAGAGAGAGATACATCAAATAGAATAGTACGTGGGATCACATTATGCACATGCAATCACACAAAAGAAAAAAAATAATGCAAAAGACTAGTAAGGCACATGCAAGTCAACCTAAGCAATTCATCTGCATCCCAATCATGTTCATTGTAAATTGAAGGCAAACAACTTGCCAAAGGGACAATAGAAAGTTCCAAACTAGGGTCATCACTAAGTTCAACACTCTTCTTAGGAGAATTATCATGTAAGCTCATAGAAGAGGAAAATAGTGTATTCAACTCATTATGCACTTCTTCATCAATTTTAGCAACTTTTTCATCATCATCCAAGTTAATCACAGTAAGAGGGTGAATGATAATGTCTAAAGAAGGGTTAGGTTCCTATTAGGGTTGTGCTATAGGATCTTTGTGTTGTTGTGAGGAAGATCCATCATGAAAATTGCTTCTATCAAGTTTGGATTTTGATTTTCTTTGTTTATTTCTTCATTTAACCTTTGAGCAATGGCACAACCTCTATGCCTATGCTCTCTAGCACCTCTGCTTCTTTTAGTTTGGTTTTCAAGTTGCATTTTTGTAGGAGCGGGATGATCAACCATAGGTTTCTTTTCTTCCCTAAGGGGAGGAATGGAAGGAACCCTAGAAGGTTGTTCAAACACTTTCTCTTTGACTTAGTAAACTTGTTTTATTGTAGGAGGCGTAAGAAGATTGTTTTCATTATCTCTTGGTCTTTTTTAGGAAGTAGGTAAAAGATTTGTCTTGGGTTGGTCTCGGTTGTTTGGAATGTATTTTGGTTCAATCATGGTTTCATCAAGGATGGTAGGCTCAGTCATGGGTTGAGGCATGTTTTGAAGGGATAGTTTTTCTATGCATTTCTCCTTAAACTTTTGGTAGGATTTGAAAAAGAAGTCTTATCAAGGTTTAATAGTTTCCATAGGCTCGAGCCAAAAGAAATCTAAGGAAAATTTTCCATGAGAAGACAAAGGGTTAAAGCCACTATGATGCACAATGAAAATTTTATTGTCAAAGGGAAAATTTAAGCATTTATGTACAACCAAAGGGACAAAATTCATGGAGTGAAGCCATGGATATCCTAGCTTCACACGAAATTGGTCTGACTGTGGGGTGATGGAGAATGAGACATCTAGCATTTTTGGTCCTATTTGTAAAGGAAGGGTGATCAATCCCATTGTAGGGAAAGAAAAATCATTATGCGTCTTAATCCATTCTTTTAGTTTATCATATATTTCTTGATAGACCTCATGTACAAGTAAGAATTCTTTAGTGACCACATTCTCTCCATAGACGAGATCTATTAATATCCCATTAGTGGGCTTGTCATAGATTCAGTCAACTATGTAAAGAGGAACATCAGGTGCATGTTGAAGTATATCTTGTGAGGAGAAATCAATCTCAACAGGATTTTTATTTTGGCCCTTACAAGGTATGAATTTGATCAATATCTATAAGATCATTTTGGATAGTATCATTGTTGTCATCATCTGTGTCAACATTCATCACATCATTCTTTTTAGTTTCACTAGATTTTACAAATGAAATGTTATGATTAGGCATATGGTTGGTAAATATTTGCAAGTTTTGGTTAGGAGGGGAAACAAACTTATTTTCTTGATCACTAACACCCCCAATAGAAAGCTGATTTGAATCAATGAGGTCTTGCACAAGATGTTTAAGACACTTACAATGTTCCACATCATGTCCATTTTGTTGGTGGTAATGACAGTAATAATTTTGTATATAGTTTGTAGGTAATGGTTTATTTGGATTAGGATTTTTAATAGGAGGCAAGGTAATCATCTTCTATTCTGAGTTGTGACATTGTATTATGGAGGGTATTGGGCAAGGGAGTAAATTGTCTTTTCAAGTTCCCATAGCTAAAGGGTATCACCGCTTTACGAAAGCTACTTGGTTATCGACATGTTGAGTTTTTTGTTGAGGGGGATTAAGTTGAAAGAACCCTTTATTCTATTTTCTAAAATGTTGATATTTTTTTTGATTTTCAGACTCGAGCTTTTCAAGTTGGCTAGGGGTGGATTTTGCATCTCAACTACCAACCGAGTTTTGATAATCATGAAGGGTAGTACATAAGTGCATGAAGGAGAGGAATTTCATCATGGTAAGCTTATCTTGTATCTTACTTTGAAAATTCTCTATAAACATTTGAAGGTGAGGATCAGGAACCTTTACATTGATTTGGGAATAAAGCAATTGGTAGTGTGAGATAAAATCAGTAATCTTTTCCTTTTCTTTTTACTTACATCTCATAAAATTGGAAAAGGTCATCTTAGGTGTCATATGCACTTTGAAATGGTTGATAAATTCCTCAAAAATTTCATTAAATGAATGAATTGAGTTGTTCAATAATGAAGAAAACAATTCTAAGGTAGTATCTTCAAGGACCTAGGGAAAAGCTTAACCAAGAGTCTATCATCAAGGATAAAGTCACTACATAAGATGGTATAGGTGGAAACATGGTTAGAAGGATCTCCTTTCCCCCCATATTTCTCAAATCTAGGCACCTCTACACCTTGTGGCATTGGTGTTCGCAATATCTCCAAGGACAATGGATTGATTTTGATATAATATGTAGCTGGGCCATTTTGATTTTGATTTATGGTGGAAACTTGTATTTGAATAGAATAGATGGTTTGAAAAGTTTGTTTATGAGAGGATCATTATTTGTATTGTGAGATGGAGGTGAAAAATGTGAAGGTGTGTGTGTGTTCGAGGGACAAGTGAATGGAATGCTTATATGTGGTAAAGTGGTAGGAGATATGACGTGCAATGCCACAAAGGTACTAGGGATGCTAGCGGAAATACTCAAGGAAGGAATCGCATTACTAGTTAGTTGCATTGTTGTTTTAAGGATAATTTTGAATTCCTCGTTGGCTTGTAACATTATTCGAGGGTAAAGGACAATTAGTGGTTGAGGTAAGATATTTTCCAAAGACCTAAACTATGTTAACACACAAGGTCAAGTCCAATTTCACTTTCAAGCATGCAATGAATGTTATCTACGGTAGAGATGGCAATAGTTGAAATATTTTTAGTACTTATTTGATTTTGTAAGTTTGCTAATTCTTCATGAATTTAGATTATGTTTTCTTGCAGAACACTAGCAACCATTGTTTCAACATACGTCACACTACTTGAAGGCAAAGGGTTGTTAAGGCTATGGTCCTTACCTAGTGTACTAGTGTCAACACTAGTAGTGAAAGAGCTAGATAACCCAATATCCATAAGGATTACACTATTGTGGGATGAAATGAGTCTCGAACTTTGTCTCACTATAGTATTAGCAATAGGACACCAAGTAGAAAATCTCATGCAAGGATACTAAATGCAATATGGATGCGAATGAAATTTAAGCTAAATGCAATGAAATGAATATAAAAGAAACTCTATAAACTAAAATAGAAAGTTACCAATAGCAAACAGGAGCACATAATTATTTTTTTTAATTCTAGAAAATGTAGTTAAAAATATACACTGAGACTAAATTGCCCAGAGGCATGTATGAGTCCCAGCGAGGGTTTTTTTTCACAATTTTCAAAAAATCTCATATGATTTTTATGATTTTTAGTTAGGTTGATATGTATACTAAATTAAAATGAAATTTTCAAATGATTTTCAATGATTTGGGATACAAAAATGAAACCTATATGTACTTTCACTAATGCAAGATTTACAAACCCTAGAATTCCAATTAACTAATGCAAAATACAATGCAATGTTAATGCAAGATAAATATAGGATGATAATGCACTCTAAATTAGAATTAAGATGTTCTAAATGTAGGTTCACCAAAATGGAACAATATAAATGTATTGCTTTATGGTTTAGGACATAGAACACCACATTTCACAATCATTCATTCAAGGAAAACCCTAGATATATCAATCTAAAGTATGCAAGTGAGAAAGAGGTCTTGCAATTGGGTTGTCTTAGGGTCTGATTATAAACTAAATAGGGTTTCATCACCAATATATGGCTTGGAGAGACTAATGAAATGGAAGACCTAGTGATTAAACCTAATGCAATGCAATACTTCACTAAATGACCTAAAAATGCATGCAAAATAGAATAGGAAGTTGAGACATGAAAGGTGTGAACCTGGAAACCTGAAGAGGACTAGATGAAGCCTTGAAATGCTGAAAACAATAAATTTAAATCCAAATAGGACTCATACACCATAATGGGTGATTTAGTCCCAGATTAGGGTTTCTAGGCAGGAATAGGTTTCTAGTAGTGTAACTTCTCGATCTACAAAAATATGGAAATTTACCTATATTGGGACTCATACGCTAGAAGTGGCGTATCAATCTACTTAGGGATTTTTGGAAATTCAAAGTTTGATCTTGCTCTTCAATATTTACTTTGTCCTTTCCACCTGATTTCTGAATCTGAGACTCTACTTTTCAATCTATAGATGTCTTCCAATGATCTCTGATGTGAGGTGACAACTTTGACAAATTTGAACACTTCAAAAAAATTCTCCAAACTTGCTCTTCAATGTATCTTTAACCTATATCTTCAAATCACACACAAACCCTAGCAATAAAGTGCTACAAAAAGGTATGAAATGGCTCCAATAGATGTAGATCTTGGCTCTTGCTTGAATGTGCTAGATCTTGAATTAAATGATAGTTTGAATCATGAAACCCTACATCACAATTTTTAGCTCAAAAAAAAAACATGATGCATGATGACTTTGACATTATGCTTGATACTTGAATAATACTCTAAAACACTTGATAATCATCTCTTGAATACTCTTGAATGCTCTTGTAAACACTTGAATGCTCTTGTGAACACCAATTTACTATAAGGGTCACTTGATCCCCTATTAGGATGAAAATGAGTGAAATAACCTTGTATTTATACTTGTTTATGCCAAATTTCCTAAAATTACAACACTAGAAGCCAACATTAGATCTAGGAGGATAAAATCCCACCAATAATATGAATTAAATTTAATTTTGGGCCACACAGGACTCATATGCCAAAATTGGTGTTTGAGTCGCATTAGGAAAAACTATGGGACTCATTTTAAAAAATGCTTAGAATGATGTAAAATATAGATTGGGGCCCAAAAACCTAGCTGGGACTCTTATGCCCAAGGTGGTGTATGAGTCCCAAATCAGCAAATTTGTGCCACAAAACCTAAGAACACATAAATTATGATTGGATCTTGATATTCTTTAGGATTATCCTCTAAAAGATGCATTAAACGAGGCTTGTGGATGTAAAAAAAGGCCAATTAAGGCATAAAGAACCCCAAATATTTATGACAACCCTAGAAAGGTGTGGAAGAGTGGAAAAACGATTTACAACACCTTAAATAAGGCACAATTAAGCTCATTTAGTTCACAAGGGCCCAAGAACTAATGTGAATTTTTCAAACACATTACAACACTAAGTCAAAGCAACATTATGCTCAAACAAGAAGGGCCTAAACAAGCAAGGAAAAGTAAAGGGATACTTTTTTGTTGCCACAATTTTTAGCATTTATCATTTGCTACTTTAAATTAATTTCTCATAGCATGGTGTTTATCATTTTATTTAAAGTGGGGGCATACATTGGCATTACTCTTTTGCATTTCGTGTTTCATTGTGTAGTCTTCTTACTTCATGTGATGTGTCTTTCACTTTGTGGTGACATTGGGTGTGATTTCCCTTAAGAGCATAATCTCTCTTATCATCTTATATTCTTCTTAGTGGCTTGATGCAAAACATTGCATCCCCTAAGTTGTGAATCTTCTATTCTTTGATGGTCCTCTCTTTGAGACATTAGACACAATGTTCCCTAAGTTAAAACCTTACATGAACTAAGAAAAAATCCTTTGACCATTCCCTATATTGCATTTTCAATTTCTATTATATGGCCACCTTGCATAACACACCTTGCATGCCTATGGACCATTCTTGTTTGTTCACGAGTTCTAAGCATATGAAACTTTTCTTGCCTCATGAAGCTCGAAGTTCATTGTTTAGTGGAACCTTATCAAAGTTATCAAGAGGTACAACTTTGATATGGTTGGATGTGAAGCTAATCCAAGGCATGACTTTCCCTTTGCCACTCGTGTGTGTGTGAGAGTGCATACCGACCATGTGTATATGTGTCCCATCTTTGGATACTCACCCAACAGACAACTTGAAGTTTTGTTGCCTCAGAGTGAGCGTGCATTTTTTAGAGAAATAGCCTAGATCTGATCTACATCATGCTATACAAACGGCTGAAGCTTGATTCCCCCCTTCTTTTACTTTTTCTTTTCTCTTTATCTTTGGTAGTGTATGCCTGTTCCTTGTTGTTTCTCTTCATATTAGTTTCATGTGTGTTCTTTTATGAATATGTTGACTTACCATAGGACCTTTATCCTGGGGGCTTGATCATCCCTCTTGATCGTTGTCATCCTATCTTATCGGCATTGGTGCATTTGAACCCCCCTTGATGTGAGTTTGTCTAATTTAGTGTGAGTTAGAAGCAAGTCCATCCTCTTACTAAAGTGGGGGATAAATGTGGCAATGGAAAAAGTATCTTCCTTGCTTGTTTTGGCTCACCTTGTTAAGCATAATGTTGCATTGATTTAGTGTTGTAATGTGTTTGACACATTCACATTAGGTCTTCAGCCCTTGTGAGATAAATGAACTTAATTTAAGGTGTTTTAAAGTGTTGTTCCACACTTTCACACTTTTCTATTGTTTTCATAAATAATTGGGCTTCTTTATGCCTTATTTGGCATTATTTTGCATCCAAAAGCCTTAATTAATGTATCCTTTCAAGTATAATCTTGACATAAACCAACATCCAATCATAATTCATGTCTTTTTAGGTTGTGTGGCCCAAATTTATTGATCTGGGACTCATATTCCACCTTAGGCATATAGGTCCCACCTAGGTTTCTGGGCCCCGATCTAGATTTTGCATCATTCTAATTTTGGTGGGATTTTATCCTCCTAGATCTAATGTTAGCTTGTAGTGTTGTAATTTTTAGAAATTTGGCATAAACAAGAATAAATACAAGTTTATTTCAATCATTTTCATCCCAAGCTTTCAAGTATTCAGGAATTCTAGCAAATTGTGTTTACAAGAGAATTCAAGGGCTGATTATCAAGTGATTTAGAGCATTATTCAAGCATCAAGTATCATGTCAAAGTCATCATGCATCATGTTTGTTTTTGAGCTAACTGTTGTGATGTGTGGTTGTACAATTCAAGCTAGCATTCAAGCAAGAGTCAAGATCTACATCCATTGGAGCCACTTCATAGATTTTTTTAGCACTTTATTTCTAGGGTACATTACATTTTGTTCATTCATCATTCTCTTTTCTTGTTTCACTACATTTCAAGGTTTGATTACAAAAATAGGGTTTGACCAAGGCAAACCCCTTTCCACTAACAAAACAACATTTTTCCCTTTCTTTAGCATGTGATTTTTAGGTATAGGTTGATAACACATTGAAGAGCAATTTTGGAGAAATTTGTCAAAGTGTTCAAAGTTGTCACCCTATATTGGAGATCATTGGAAGATATCTACACATTACAAATTTGAGTTTTAAATCCAAAAATTAGGTGGAAAGGATAGAGCAGACATTGAAGAGCATAATCAGACTTTGAATTTATAGAAAACACTAACTGGACTGATATGCCACTTTTGGCATATGAATCCCAATATAGGAAAATTTGCATATTTCAAGAGTTTTAGTCATATCTTTGCCAGATTTTTGTTCTTGTCTAGGAACCCTGATCTGGGACTAAATCACCTAGTCTAGCGTATGAGTCCCAATGAGCATTAAATTAGGTTTTTTTAGCATTTCAAGCCTTCATCTAGTCCTCTTCAAGTTTCTAGGTACACACCCTTCATCTCTTAGCTGGCTATGTGCAGGATCATCATGGAAAAACCAAGCCCTTAAGTGGCAAAAAATTCAAAAAAATCAGAGTTAGGAAACTTGACGTAAAAATTTGAATAAGTTATCTATATTATTTCAAAAATATGTAAGAATATAATTTGTAGGAAAATTAATTTAGTTTCTAAAATACTAGGTTTTTTTAAGAAAAATAAATCTATTTGGTGAAAATTTGAAATTTCAATGCATTGGTACTTAAATTTCAGGGAAAAAATAAGAAGTAGGTGTCTGTCTGACCACCCTAACCACAATAAAATGATAAATTTTTTTATAAGATATAAGTAGAGGACTCATGCCTCGATGTGATGCATGTTTTTTTGTAATTTTTTTCCAAGTAAATAATTAATTATGAATTTTTTATTACAACTTTTTAAAAAATATAAAAACTCATATGTCTTACCACCTTAACTTGGTCCAAACTTCATGAAATTCATTTTTTATTTTTTTAATCCTATAGTATGAAAATCATAGAATTTGACGCATGTTTTGGATTCAAAAAATGTGATACCGTTTGAAAGGTATAGATATTTTTCAATCAGCCTATGAATTAGGACTTTAGTCATAATTTGAATAGAAAATGAATAATAATTACTTATTAAATTCAAAGTAATTTATATCAGTGGATAGATGAGAATCTCCTTTAAAAACACTTTTCGTTTCATCAATTTTGGATTAAAAAATAGTCATCAACCACATACCCATCATATTGCCACTTTTTGGCCCATCATGATCCTGCACATACCCAACTTTTTGTTTTGATTTACATGCTTTTCTAGGTCATTTAGTGAATTCTTGAATTGCATTAGGTTTAAGAATTAGGTCCTACATTTCATTAGTATTTCCAAGCCATAGCTTGGTGGCGAACCCCTGATTAGTTTATAATTAGACCCTAGGATAACCCTATTGTCATATTTTTTTCTCCTTTGCATGCTTTAGATTGAGATCTCTAGGGTTTCCTTGAGTGAAACTTGAGTGTGAAAGAGAAACTCTATCTCCTCAAGTAGAGTGGCCTCATCCTATTTCTCATTTTTTCACTATTGTATGCATCACTTTCCATCAAAACATTAAATCAAGAAGGAATTTCAAACTTAAAAAACTTATCCAACAAACTACTATCAAAGAAACTAGAAATTTTGGAAATAGGGACACTAATGATATTCCTGTCACTTTTGTTCAATAGGATTGTCACTGTCGTCCTAAGTTTTCATTACTTCTATTAAAGGACCACTATTTTCCTCTCTATTTACCATCCACAAACTTAAAATAGAGACCTCTCTTGCTAAAATTGCCACAATCGTTCTAAAAAAGCAACTATTATTGTCTAAAATATTGCTGCTATTATCCTTAAAAGCAACTGCTATTTTTCTACATTCTGGTACATATCAAAAGTAGTCCAAAAATCATTAATCCATAATCCTTTTAAATAAAAACAATCTAACCTAAAACAAATCATATCAACATATTTTCATATCCATCAAGCTAATCAAAACATCAACCTAGTTTTAAGACACAAATCAAACACAACTTGGATTATCCTCTTGCTATCATTTTCTAGGATATTAACATCAACCTTTTCTTGCAAACTCAAATGTAGTTCAAGTATATTATCAACATATCCTCTAAAATAGAGTAAAATACTAGTCCAATTCTTGTACACTTTGTGTCCTAAGATTAGCATCATATTAAAATATCCAACAAATCACTCATACTCTAGGGTATTAGATCAAACATATAATCCATACAAAACCATCAACAACCTTTGACCAAAATGTTTTCACACATTATCTTCATACATCATTTTATCAAACAAAAATATCATAAACAAAACACCATCCCATTTGATAATTAGTTATCACAAAATTCACCAAGGTCTTGAACTTGTTTATGACTACAACAAGATCTCAATGCAAAAAGATGGAATCCAACAAGATTAGTTCTAGTGCACCAATGACCAACACCACTAATGAGGAACCTCCATCATGTGGTTACAATCCAAATTAACTTTCAACTCCTCAAGGATATCCCACTTTTAAAGATAAACAAAATCAACCACCTAGTGAGGAAGAAACATTGCTTGAACTTCAAAACATGATTTCTAGTTCTCAAAAGGTCATCATAGAAGAACATGATAGTGATAAGGAACTTACTGATGAAAAAATTAGAGCACTCCCAATATCCTAAGATGTAGAAACTTATGGAGAAAATGGTTGGGAAGAACACAAACTCATATTTCCTTACACTAGCACAAAGTGGTGCCAAACTACCCATAGAATTTAATATGGACATTAGAAAGGATCCTAACCTCATTCTAATAGGAGACTATAAAATGGTTAGATAGATACAAAAATCAATGATGGATCCCAAGATACCACTTTTTTTCTCACAAAACAATGATCAATCTAAACCACAACCTATGGATAACCCATTGTATAGGAAAACATCACAAATTGAGCAAGTACTGGTAGCTCAACAATATCAAGGAAATTGAACTCAAAACATGGGAAGCCTTCCAATAGGACCACCACAACATGTAGTGGACCAACAAGGTAACATCCCATCACAAGGAATATACACGTTGCAACAAACATCATATTATGAACCTTGAAACAATTCACAATATCAACAAGGGAAATCAAAAAAGTTCCACAACAACAAGGTGTACCCCAAACACACTACCAAGGTACTCCTCAAGTTCCACAACAACAAGGTTTAACCTAAACACACTACCAAGGTACTCCTAAATTCACACAACAACAAGAAACACACTACTAAGGTATTCTTGAAGTTCCACAACAACAAGGTGTACCCAAAACGCACTACCAAGGTACTCCTCAAGTTCCACAACAACAAGGTGTACCCCAAACGCACTACCAAGGTACTCCTAAAGTTCCACAACAACAAGGTGTACCCAAAATGCACTACCAAGGTACTCCTCAAGTTCCACAACAGCAAGGTCTACCCCAAACACACTACCAAGATACTCCTCAAGTTCCACAACAACAAGGTCTACCCCAAATGCATGACCAAGGTACTCCTCAAAATCAACAACAACAAGGAGTACCTTAAACAAACTACTAAGGTACTCCTCAAGTTTGACAACAAGGTGTACCCCAAATGCACTACATAGGTGGAATATGTTGTCATTGATGTTGAAAGGGGATCATAGGAGAAGTGTGTTGATCCTATGAAAAAGCTTGTAGTTGTCATTAATGTCAAAAGTGTAAATCATGCAAAGGAGATTATTGGCATGATGACAGAGGATGGATGTGAGAGTAGTGGATTTGATGGAAAAATGAGTGGAAGATTTGTGATGGGTTTTTTGAGAGAATACCAGTGATGTGTCTAGAAATGCATTATTTTTTCTCTTGGGTATTTTAAGTTTTATCAGTAAAACCCTAGGTTATTTGTAGTCATGGAATCATGAACAGATCTTATATTTTCACATTAACTATCAATAGTAGGTTGTAGATTACTTAAGTAATAACTTAAGTCATTAATCCGTAGAGGTGACTGGCCCCATCATCTAGGTTGGTGGTGTTCTTAAGGTGTATCATCGTGACACTAGTGCATCGCTAGGAGTCAAATAGTTGTCTCTCTGAAGGCCCGATGGTTACTTTGTCAGTGTGACCATACATGATCAATAGGAGTCTAGGAGAAGTCTCCGCGATAGAGCGATAAGAAGCAAGGAAGTTCTTTGAGTGGGACTCAGTCATAATGACATGGGTGGTAGTGATCATAAAGATGACACATGGAATGATGGGACTAATTGAATGATAATCCACATCCTTGTTGCGTATTATGAAGTAGTGACATGGTGAAGAGGTGGACAAGTGAAGTCATCAAGTGTTTTCATCAATGTGACTAATTCATATCAGTAGGTGTTTCATCATTGTCTCCCCAATATAGCGATGACTATATCTTCAAAGAAACTATATTCTATTGCTAGGACCTTGAAAAAGGTCCCTCTGATAGGGCGATGGAATAATGGTCACCGGTCATGGGACCCAACTAGGTTAGATGACGTGCATCGACAGTATAGACAGAGATTGAATGACTAGATGGCACGTGACAAAAATCAAAAATGAAATATGCAATGTAGTGACATGATGTTGTGGGGACAATTCAATAGCGAAGGTTGCCGGTGTGACATAGACACATCGGTAGGACTATGATGGACGTCCCCCCAATGAAGCGATAAGGTGCTCTATGGGACTCGATAGGATGATGGCAACGACAGATTGTGATGGATAAGTATAGGTGTTGATTGATGTTTTCTTGATATATAATTTCACATTGGTGTTGCGAATGTCGTGGTGACAACATGGAAGACTATTGGCATGTGGGTCCATATGATTCATATTAGTGGGAGCTATGGACATCGATGAGACTGAAATGAGAATCCCCCTGATGGAGTGATATGTTAGATCAATGGCACAGATTGTTTGGTGATTGATCCAACGGTGATAGTTAACAACGATCAATGGTGCAGGATGAAGAAGGTTGATTATATGATGTTGGTGATAAGATGCTTCATCAGTGTGAAGGTTGAGTGTCGCCAAGACTATGGAGCTAGTCCCAATGACAGGGTGATGGGAAATTGGATTCCAACTATGGGACCAACTAATGTAAGATGTGGACATTGACGTAGGTTGGTGCAAGTGATGTGGTGATAGATGATTGATTTATCTAGAAATTCACATCCTAGTTGTGAATGGGCTCGGTGTGACTGAATGGTATCGCCAACACCTTGAATCATGTCTCAGTGATGGAGAGGTGGGTGATTGTATGTGCTCCATTGATGTGACTTTGATGTATTAGTAGGACATTGATGGATGTCCCTCCGACGGAGCGATAAGGCAAGAAGCTAGTGGGACCTGAGTGTGACGAAGACTAACAGGTGGTAAAGAATAATTGTTGAGTGTGCTAATTCACATTGATATTGCAAATTAGGTGGTGATGACATGGATGTAGGTTTTGGGACTGATCAAATAGCATTGCAAGCATATCAATGTGACCTGCTTATTTTAGAGAGAGTTGGTAAATTTTCCTAGCAATAGAGCGATATGATAGATCAAATGTGGAGATCAAGTGGTAAAGATCAGATGAAAATAAGTGATTGGCATGAGATGAGAATAAATGGAAATAGTCAAACTAAAGCTCATTGAATGGTGGTGATTTAAAGGTGCTGAGATCATGAACAGAGGATCTTGGCATGAGAGAGACGATCTACAATGGTCTAGTCTGTGTGAAAAGGGGTTTCATCTGGTAACTGACACATAGTAGAAATTTAATTGGTCCAAGTACACCCAACAACTAATTGTATGAAGATTTGATCAGCTAAGTGGAAGAATAGATTGGAGAAGTGATCAAATATCAAATCTAATCTTACTAGCAAGAGAATACATTTAATGTGTATCAGATTTTAGGGTAGATAGAGAGATTAATTGGGTAATTTATTTGTACCCAAAATAAATGTTGTAAGGCTCGATGAAGAGGTGGTGTAAGGAAGATTTATGGAAACCCTAATAGGTAATCAAGATTGAATCAGATCAAATAGATAGGAGGATGTATTGAATGCATATCAGATTCTTAGGGTTTAACAAAGAAAATGAAGGAAAATTATTTTCACTAGAATTGAATGTTGGGTGGCTCAATGTAGGATATGGTGAAATCTGATAAACCTTATCAGATGTCTTAATGATGAGTTGGACAGTGGTGTGTGGCTTGAGGGAAGTGGTAGCTTGCTCGTGAAGGTTGCAAGTGAAGGAAACCCTAGTAGAAGATGCAAGCTAATATTTATGGTTGAGGGAATCTTGAGGCTAAGATTGTAGATTGGTGGAGTTAAAGAAAATGAAGACAATCTTAGAATTGTTGAAGTAGTTGTATCTGTTGTGTGTGTGTGTGAAGTCTAAGATTGCATAGTGTGCTGAAGAGAGTTATGTATTGTTGAGTGTCTAGAAAATGAAAAGAGAAGTGAGTTATAGTGAAGATATATGAGACACTGCAAAAGGAGAAAGAAGAGCAGAGTAGCAAGATAGAACAATGATTGTTCTATGTACAAAGGAAAGTGTAGAGAAGGGGTGTGTTGCTGAGAGTGCAACTTCAATAGCATAAAGTAAGTTGTAGTAAGTGTAACAATGTATTGTATGTAATGATGCATCATAGGTTATGCAGAACTAATCTATTTATATATTAGCTTGTAATGTTGTAAGAGGTTGTAGCCTCATTTTATTGGGTTGTAGCTTAGGTTAGGGGATTGTAGTCTCCTTGGAGTTGTAGCTTCTAAACCATAGTGATGTTGCATCATTGAATTGGAAGCTTCTAAATTAGGGAGTTGTTGCTTCCTTGGAGTTGGCTCCTAAAATAGGGTTTTGTTGCATCCTTGAATTGGTTGCTTCTAAATTAGGTATTTGATGCTTCCTTGGGTTATAGCCCTAAAACATTGTAATAGTGATTTAGATTGTGATGTTGGATTTGAGCAGTAGACTCAAGCATCCTTAGTCACCATGGTTTTTCCCATATCAGGGTTTCCACGTATATCTGGTGTTATGTTATGTTTTTGTTTTCATGCATATTTGAGTATCACATGATTTATATCTGCACATTAAGGGTTAAATAAAGTAGTTTGCACAAAAGGTTTTAAGAGCTAATTTTTAATATCTATTGATTCACCCCCCTCTCAGCAAATCATTGTCTTCCAACACAAGGTACTCCTCAAAATCAACAACAACAAGGTGTACCTAAAACACATTACCAAGGTAATCCTCAAGTTACACAACAACAAGGTGTACCCAAAACACACTACCAAGGAACTCCTCAAGTTCCACAACAACAAGGTGTGCCCCAGACACACTACCAAGGTACTCCACATAATCCAGAACACCAAGGTATACACCAAACAGAACATCATGGTATTCCAAAAACCCAAACTTAAACTCCTATCACACAACATGTACCTCAAATGCAATACCACAATATCCCTCAAAATGAATATCTAGGAGTTCCAGACAATCAATACTAAGGAGTAACTGAAAATAAATATTAGGGTGTACCACAAACTCAATGTACCTGAAACACACAACAAAGAATCAATCTTCCTTACACACAACATGGTCATCAAGGTCCCATACATATTCAACATCCCATTTATGACCAAACAAATGATCTAGGACAACAAGGTTGCAACACAAAAAATCCTCAATCAAGCACACCAACTAATGACATAAGTGTACAACTAAAAACCCTCAACAAAAGAATATTGGACATCCAAATTGGAAAGACAAAGAAGAGCTATACTCTATAGAGTATTTTTCCATATCCCTTTGATAGAAACTTATCTAGGATATATTTCTCCAAGAGCTTTGAAATACAAAAATTTGATAAATATAGGGGAAGAGGAGATCCAATAAAGCATGTGCAAGAATTTTCAGTAGCTTGCATACATTTATAATGCAATGATACCTATTTAATGAGGATTTTTCCATGAAGTCTCAGTGAGGCCGCTATCGAGTGGTTCTCTCATTTACCTCCTAGTATCAAAACATTCGATGAGTTAGAAAAAAATTTCAATCATATTTCATACAACATAGAGCAGGATATAATAATCCCTAATCTCTACAAAATTAAACAAAGTCAAGGGGAGTCATTTTCTTTTTATCAACATAGATGGAGACACAAAGCTAGCAAATGTAAATGGCCTATTCTAGAGAAACAACTCATAGACATCTTTGTCTCTAACATACACGCAGACATCAATTACAACTCACTATATTATGTCGTAATAACTTTGAGGAGATTATTGAAAAAGGTTTTCTCATCAAAAGAGCTCATATTGCAAGGGGGGTAATTAAAATCTACAACCCTAACAGCAATCTTTTAGTTCAAATGACAAACGAAATATATAGGAAAAAAGAAAAAAAATAACAAATGACGGAGTGGTTGATGCTAAAGTTGTAAAAAACATGCAACCTTCCAATGGCCCATAAAATAATGTTTAAACAACACAACAAAGCTATTCTCCAAATAATATTCCAAACAATCATCTCAATTATCCTAAAAACAACCAATGAAATAACCAATAGCCAAATCAAGGATAGGATAATCAGAGGAGGCTTCCAAGGTAAGATGACCAACCTAAGAGAAAATTCACTCCATTGGGAGAACCCCTTGAGGTAATTATGTGCAAATTGGTCCAAAAAACCTTATCAAGGTTAATGACAAAACAAGCTATGAGGAGACAAACTTAAAACCCCCTTGGTATAATGAGAATGATAAATTTTAATTTCACAAGATCAAGGGTCATACCACCAACAATTTTTTGAGGCTCAAAAACATTGTGGAAGAATTACTAGAGAAAGGAGATGTAGAGATAGAACATAAATATACAAGGGTCCAATCCCCAACCATTCTAGGGTAAATTAGGGTAAAGGGAAAGATTACCATAAATCCAAATTCACCTATGAAAAAATCATAGGAAACATCTCTCAAGACAACCATACCATCCATGTTGTAACCATACTAGGCAAGGATTATGAGTGTAACGTAACTACATGAAGAGGAAGAGTTACAATCCAAGGAAACTCACCCCAAGAAAAATCCACAATGAATCCATCAAATGACTACAAAATTGTGGAACAATTAAAGAAAAATCCTACCTTAATCTTCATCCTTGAGCTTTTGATGTTGTCACCAACACATAAAGAAATCTTGGAGAAAGCTCTTGTCAAAACATCAATCCCTAACGACCTTAATGTTGATCAATTTTAAGCCAAGTTTGGTAACATCACCTCCACCCATCATTTGGTATTTCTTGAGAAATACCTTCCATAAAGATCTTTCCACAATCAAGCTCCCTATCTAGAAGTGTGTTTCCATAAACGCAAGGTCAAGAGAGTACTAATAGATAATGGTGCAAGATTAAACATTTGTAACCTAAAATTAGTAAAAAAATTGGGATATTCTGATGAAGTAATAGACAAAAAAAAAAGTATCACCATAAGGTTTTATGATGATATGGAGAGAAACTCAAAAGGAAAAATTAGACTTCCCATTCAAATAGGACCAACAATAGCAAAGACAACATGTCAAGTACTGGATCTTGAGCTACCATACAACCTTCTCTTGGGATGACCATGGATCCATGCCTTAAAAGTAGTCCCTTCAACATTCCATCGGTGATTTAAATTTCCTCATAATGATAAGGAAGTTACCATATATGCTGACCCTAAACCTTTTCTAGTACTGCACAAACTTGGAGAAGTACAAAAAGATTCTTCAAATACCTAGCAATGACATATCTTTCCATTATTTTTAATATGTTGATCCGTCGTCATTACCTTTATCCTACATTGCACCTTCATTAGTTGAGCCACCAAAATTTGTTCTCAAGATCCAAGTGCTTGATAAAGGCTACAAAGAATACCATTTCAACCAATCCTTTTGCATTGGAATGCTTCGCCCAGCACTAAAGACTTATGGAGGACCAAGAGAGATCAAGCATGTTCAAGCTATAAAAATGGAAGTCAAAACCACCATTTTCACCAAGTGGGGAGACATGTAGAATGAAGAAGTGTTTGAAGAAGAACTATTTTCATGGATTTACAAAGAAGAAGGATAAGAGAAACAACTAAATCCCCTTCCCATTGATCAAAACAATAAAGGATATCAGATATAAAAAAGCATGGTGTTTACTAGAAATAGTGGCATTGGTCTACATGAACAAGGTATAAGAGAACCAGTTATCATAGAAAAGCACAAGAAGAATCTTGGACTAGGTTTTGGTTCATTAGACATGATTACCTTAGGCAATGAAAGCACCTCTTATGAGGAAAGAGATCCTTCTACTATTTTTGAAAAATCATATGATTACAACTGTATAGATAACAACTTGTATATCAAAACCCTTTTTGGAAATCTTAACATAAATACCATCACTATTGAACCTACATTTGAAGATTACCACATTGAAACAAATTCCAATGAATATGAATGGGATTATTGTGCCTCTAGTGATTATAGCCTATATATCCTATGGAACCATGGTAACCATGATACCTCTACCCTATCTACGATGTCCATAAGCTTTGTTGATACCACTAATAAAGTACCCTTGATTTACCCACAATTAATAGACTAGGATCAACAACATCACACACCTATTTTGGACTCATTCTAGAACAATGAAGCTATTATGGACTTCATGGTATTTTAAACTAATATACCATGAGTACATCATAAGGATAGTTTGGTAATGGAGCTTAAAAAAGGAGCATACTTTGAAGGGGAGATTGTGTCCTCAAGTCATAAAAATAAATTGAATTTCAATTTATTTTAAAAAAAGAGATCCCCTAGGGAAAACCACAATGTGGCTCTATCAGATCAAGAAAATAGAAAAAGAAAGGATGTATCTAAGGTTGGAAACCTCTTCGAGGCACCCAAAGATAGAGGATTCATTCTCACCATTATATAATATCAAGAAAATCAACACTCTTGGTTGAATGTTCTAAACCTATCAATTTCGGCACAACAAAGATACCAAAAATAATATATTAGGTAGTTTCCTTAGAACCAGAGGAAAATTTCAACTTCACAACATTCATTAATGAACAAAAAATAAAATTTTCTTGGACATAGATGAATATGTCAGGGTTGGATCTAGCTTTAGTAGTACACCACCTAGCAGTGTTCCCTAAAGCTAAACCCATCAAACAAAAGTTATGCAAGATGACCCACAAATAGCACTCTTGGTCAAAGTAGAGTTTTATAAAATGCTAGATATGGGATTTATCAGACCCATCGACTATCCTAAGTGTGTATCTAAGCTTGTACCAATTTCAAAACTCATTGGGGACATACAAATCTGCATACACTTTAGGGATCTCAACAAGGCATTTCCCAAGGATGACTTCCCCCTACCCAACATCAACATGATTGTGGACCTACCTACAAGGAATGAAATTATCTCCCTGATGGATGGTTTCTCTAGGTACAATCAAATAAAGATAGCCCTTGAAGATCAACAAAAAATAGCTTTCACTTGTGCATGGGGAACTTTTTGTTAGAACGTCATGCCATTTGGCTTGAAGAATGGAGAAGCAACATACTAAAGAGCGATGACCACAATATTCCAAGATATGTTGCACATCACCATGGAACACTATGTTGACAGAATATTAGCAAAATCAATCAAAAGAAAAGATCATCTGGCTAACCTAGCCAAGGTATTTGATAGATTAGAGGAATACAACCTACGCCTCAATCCAAGGAATTGCATATTCAGCATGACATCTGGGAAGCTATTGGGTTACATTGTATCAAGAAGAGGCATCAAGGTGGATACCACCAAGGCTAAAGCTATCCTAGAAATTCCTCCAAAAACATTGAAACAATTGTGAAGTATACAAGGTAAGCTTCAATCCATCAGAAGGTTCATTGTATAGTTAGTACACAAATTTCATCCATTCAACCATTTGCTACATAAGGACATAACATTCAAATGGGATGGTAGGTGTGATTAGAATTTCCAACAGCTCAAGGATTATTTTCTTACTCCCCTAGTGTGATGCCCCCAATTTAGGATAAGACAATGATCTTCTATGTACATACAACAATGTTAGCTTTAGGAGCTCTATTAGCACAACTAGATGACCAAAACAAGGAAAGAGTGGCATACTATAACAACTGAACCTGGTGGGCTATGAATTAAACTATGTTGGTTGAATATTCTACAATCCCTTTATGGATTACAAAACATAAATCTCAACCACAGTTGTTATGAGATAAATCTCTCCTCTCAGAAAGGGGAGGCTCCGTTCTTACTACTTACTAGAATATAAAGTAAACTATGCTTGAATTTACAATATATACACTATTTTAACCATGTAGGGGGTGTGTTATATTCATCACTTTCTCTTATTTTAGAAAATATGTTTACAATGTTCTATGGTGTTACTTCATAATGCTAAACAATTCTAAGTAATAACCTAAGAAGTAATTCCCAATATTCTCAATTAGACATAAGCATAATCCAAGAATACTAGTATAACCAAAAGATATGTAACCAAAAAACACATGAAAGAACAAATTATTTTCATTGTTTCCAATGATGAGTTCTTCAATAATTGGTGATGTAAATTGGAGCATAAAGTCTTTCAATTCATGCCACGAAAGGATTCACTAACCGAATGAATAATTCCAAGCGGAAATTCTTGACAATTCTTCACCAAAAGATATCAATAGCACACTCACAACTCCAACTAAATCATATAGCACAAAGTCTACAAAACCTAGCTTGAATGCCCTCCAATCACATGTAATGAAATACCACTTATTCAATCATATAATAAGATAAATTAGTGAGAAAGACATATGAAAATTCCCCCTCATTCGAATCTGATTCAAAACAAATCTTGGTATAAAAATTCACCCTCTTTATTGATTGAAATTGATATGCAATTTGAACTCAAAGTTTCAAAGTTGGAATACAATTTTGGCAGCACTTCATTTCAAAAGATTAAAGGTCCTTAATATAGAAGAGCTCTCATATTTCTAGATGAGATCTAAGATCTATTCTAGGAAGAAGTTTGTAGACACATAAAAATGTCCTAGACCCGCAAACCACATTTCTCTATGTCTTATCATATTTCTTCTATAGTCTAATTTCAACTATTAATTAAATAATTTTTAATTATTTAATCAATTCATGTCTTTTATTTCTCCTAATTATTTGAATAAATAAATTTTATTTATTTATTTAGATACATTGCTAGTTGTAAATGTCTCTCTATAATTAAATAAATATAGGAATTTATTTAATTATCTTGTCCACTATTTCTTCCTGATTATTTAAATAAATAAACTTTATTTATTTATTTAATTGCCATTAATTTCTTATGTCTTTCTATAATTAAATAAATCTTTTTTATTTTTTTAATTATTATCCACTTTGGTTTTTTCTAATTTTAAATAAAACCATTTATTTAAAATTGTCCACTTTCTAATTTCTCCACTCTAGCTTTTTCTAATTTTAAATAAAATCATTTATTTGAAAATTTTGTCCACTTTCTATTCCTTGGCTTTTTCTAAATTTAAGTAAAGTCATTTATTTAAATTGTCCCACTTTCTAATTTTCTCTCCAAGTAAATAATTATAAATTAATTATTTACCATCACATGGTCCCACTTTTGAATTAAATTAATTTTCAATTCAAAATGACAACTTTCCCTCTTAAATCAAATAATTTCTAATATTATTTGATTTTCCAGCTCTCTCTTTTTCTGTTGCATTCTTATCTCCTTGTCACATGCATTGTTAATCCTTGATTTGATTTTCTCAAACTGAATCTTATCCACTCATTTCAAATTTGACCTAATGTTGCCCTAACCCTAATTGTGGGTTGTCATATTGAATCTTGTCCATTGATTATATGGCACTTGTCAATCTTCAATCTTGGCCATCCATTCAAAATTGCATTTTCTATAAAATGGAAATTTTGATCTCATTTGGACATCTCATGTAATCTTGTTATCATCTTTTAATCTTGTCATTTCATGCTTTTGCAATTTCATGTCATTGTAGCTCTTGTATTAGGCATACTTCATCATTCTTTGCATTTTGGCATACTTTAGTCATAGTTTAGATTTGCTTGCTAGTTGCATAGTATTGCATTTTGTCATCAAATACTTCAACATTTTCTTTGTCTTGGCATTGTCACATATTGTAGCAAATAGAGAATGTGTAATGGAGGTCAATCATGAATATTGAAGGAATTTGGTGAGATCTTTCCTTTTTTTTCATGTTTATGCTCCTTTGTGCTTCATTATTACTTTGGGTTTTAGTTTATTTAGCTTCTAATCTGCTAACCTAGATGTTTCCCATAGTTACATTGGTGAACCCAATGCCAAAATCGTGCATGTTTGTTTTTACCGTATGACTTTTTTTTGTGTTTTGCATGTACAAGTATGGACAGACACATTCACAATTTCCAGAACCACAATTGTTGCGTTGTGATGCATTCGACAAGTAGAACAACACATCTGCAAAGGTGAACCGCATTTGCTATCTACAAAGACGCATTCACCAAGAATCTGATGCATTTGACATTCAGAGTGACGTATTTGAAGACCGCAATGCATCTATTTTGTATATCGATGTAGTTGTCTGATAGACTCTAGCATATAGACCCAAGCTGCATTTGATGTGTGGAGTGACACATTCGCTCTACTGCGACGCATTCGTCTAGTAAATTTTTTAATTCGAGTTTTTCCAAAATTTTCCTAATTTTTCATTACAATATGTTAGTATAGGGGTTTTTATGGTCACTAATTGTCTATTGCAGCATGTGGCTTTAAATTTTTTGTGGGTCCAAGACATCTTTTGAGACTACTAACAAGTGGTTTTGTAGGTTCGAATGTCCAAGGATCTTTATTTTGAAACCTCTTGTGTTTATTTTAGATTAGAAAACACTTCCATTGGTGCTTTAAAAAGAACATTTTCTTGTCTCATTTAGATTTAATTAGAGGGTTAAAAAACTTTTCTTGATTTTTCTTGAAGGTGGTAGGTGATTATTCTCTCACCTTGTGCAAACTAGGTGATCAAAAAACTAGACCCATCTATTTTATGTCACCCCAATTCAATAATCGAAGTATCGTCTCCCCTTGTGCACTTGTGTGATCTTGGGTGTAAGAGAAATGGTTATTGACTTTAGGAATTGAGCCTTCCTTAGTGGGAAAAAGTGCTCACCCCAAGGCGACTCAAACCGGTAGCAAAGCTCCTTGGCTGAGCTACCCCCGACCAGTATATAAATGTGAATCCTAATGGAAAACTTAGGATTACAAGTGCATGTGTCACACAGACAAGTAAACTCCCCAAAACCCTGTTGAATGTAACCTCTTCATGTTGGAGTTCCTCCTTATCAGAGCTAATCTTCCCCCATGTGTGGCCACCTGAACAAGGGTCCTGAACTTAAAACTTTTGTGTAGTAGCAAAAATTCCTTCTATTTTCTAACACAGCAACGGTCGCTGTGAAGGCATCCACATTCTCACAGTTCTTACTAGAGGTGATCAGCCTACCATGGGAGATTTATGGGGGTTGGAAGCTTGGTTGACTTGAGAAGTAGTGTGCTATAAGGGGGAGCCCATGTGGCCAAGCTTCTGGATTCATCTGCTAAGAATAAGTGTAGCTAGGGAAACCCATGTGGAATCTAGCAAATATTGTCCTTTCCTAACCTAGGATTGTGCTTGTTTTCAAAGACAAAATATTGTGTTTTCCAAGTGTTTTTGGAGACATTCAAACAAACAATCACCATTACACAGATTTGGAAACAAACATCCAACTTGAAACATTCCAAAAATTAGTCAAAATTGCAAACAAACTAGACATTCAATCTTCCTGCAATGTATTTGTTCCTTTCTGTACTACATATGTTTTGTTGAACCATATTTGAGTCGCATTCCTTCTGCTATAGCACATTTTTGCTTTCTAAAATGCATTTTCCTTCCTGTGCCACATTTGCTATTTTCTATGATGCATTCGCTTTGATTAGACGCATTTGCCATTTCTGGAGATGCATTTACCTGTCTTGAACTGCATTTTCTTTACATAACACCACAATTACTTTCTTAAGCTACATTTGTTATCTGTAGTGCCACATTTGTTGAAATTGTGATGCAATTGACTCCTTTGCAATGCATTTATCACCTTAAGTGATGCACTTGCCTATCATTAGAAATTTTTTTCCTGAGACCACACTTTCAATCTGTCACAATGAATTCGCCTTTCTACAATGCATTTTCTATCCATAGCAACACATTTGACATATTGAGTCACAGTCACCATCTTAAATGATGCATTTGATAATCTTTTTGTGATAGGTCAAATTTGGGTGCTAGAAAATGAACAACAAAGGAAAGAGTGCAAAAGAACACTAAAAACAACCTACACCTCAAAATTAGCCTAGTTGGATACAATACAAAGTAAAAACAACAAATGAAACGTTATACCTTGTGTTGAATCGATCCTTTGGTTGGCCCTTCGATCTTCGGTGTTGTATGCTCCTTGGATGGCAAGAGATGCAAGCTAGATGGTGGTATGAAGATGGATGCAAGTGGGTGCAAGCATGAAAATGGCTAAGTGTGGATTCCAGAAATTTTTTGCAAGAGTTTGGCTACAATGCATGATCTCCCTAAAATGAGAGAAAAGAGGGGGTATTTATAGAGATTTTGGAAATCTCTAGGGAAATGGACGGTCAAGATTAAGCCACCAAGATCAAGATGTAGGGCTAAGGTGAGTTGAGAACTCACAAGCCCTCACATCTTGACATGTGGCAAATGATATGGCTTAAAAGGGGTGATGTGTACATGAGGTGGAAGGATAGTACATGACATGGATGGGGTACATAGTACCTTGGGATTGGGAAAAGATCTCCTCATAAAGGAGGTACTTGTCCCCATGTGGATGAGAGGACAAGTGGGGAATTCAAAATTCCTCAAATATTCTCATGGGGATGAGAGAAGGAATTTAAAATTCCTTTAAATGCATTGGGGGATTAAATGTGAATTAAAAATTCACATGGGGAATGGAGATGCCTTATTCAAAAAGAGAAAACTTTTAATGAAGTTGACTAAGGACACATTCCATAAATGATATGGGGATTAGAGATGACCTAATTAGGTGATTAAGGTTGTGCAAGTACTTGGTTAGACTAATAAATGACATGTTAGAGGAAAGTGGGAAATGATGGAGGATGTGACCCTAATGATAACTAAGAGTGTGCACATCTTAATCATAAATTAATTATGACTAATAAAGGCCGTTAAATTGCTAAGAGGGATTAGAGGTCAACTTGTAAAAGTTGGAGGATGTGACAATGAGAGAAAAAATATGGAATTTTAAAAGTAAATTTAAAATTTCAAAAGATAATATGACTAAATTAAATAAAGTGATGTATTTATTTAATTTAGAGAGGAAAGAGGGGAAAAGTATTCATCAAATTAAATACTTTGGGGAAACCTTATGCAAGAAACACAATATTAATTAAATGAATTATTTAATTAATACCGGCCAAGAGGATGATTTTAAAAGAGCAGAGGGATGATTAAGAAGATGACTTTGACCATATAGAAGTTGTCAAATTTGGATGTCTACATTTTTCCCCTCTTCGAAACACTATTAGGATAATAGGGTTTTGAAGAAAAACAAAACACAGATGACTCTATGGAAGAAGCGACTGGAAAAGAGATTCCCCAGCATGGGAGAGATTACGAGCTACCTGAATAGAGGAGAATTAAAGGGGATGCCCTGGTCTCTCAAGGGAAGGTCTATGACGGAAGATTGGGAGATAATGGTAGGGTATGCCCCCTCGAGAAGGGGATGGGGACAGAAAAGGGGGCCCCGGGTAACTTCTCAAAAGGATGAAGTGGTACACACCGATGGAGAGAGTAAGGAAAATTGAGAAGATTGGTGTGTGAACAGAGGAAAATGGATTTATGGTGTGGAAATGGCGGCCCCGTGAAGATAAAGAGGGGATGGAATTAGTTGAGGCTAGAAAAAGGTTAAATAAAAGGAAAATTTCCTTTTAGTTGAAAAGTGAAAAAAAGGAGGGAAAGGCTATAAAAGATAAGTGAGGTGGTTATTTCTTCTCATTTGGACAGTTGCCAAGTGAGGAGAGGAGGAAGAAGAGGAGAGAGCAAAAGGGAGGAGACACGATGCCAGAGTATGATTCAGACATCATTCATCGGAGGGATGAGAGGTGGCGATTCTTTGAGGAGTGTGACGTGTGACGTTAGGTTAGTTTGAAATCCCACCTTGTGATTTTGTGCAATTTAACTAATTTGTTTCAAAAACAAAAACATGGGTTTTGGGGTGGGGGTCGGGATGAAAAATGGGTTAGCGTGAATTTTTTTTTGTATTTTTCTTTTTGGGTAGGGTAGCTTAGGGGCGATGGTGGGAGGGAGGAGTGCTCAGCCGGGCCTAGGCAGGTCTGCCTGAGCGCAGGCAGGTGGGTCTGCCCAACTAGGCGAGCGGGGGAGTCTGCCCCGGCCTAGCGGAGCACTACCCAGGTGGCCTGGTCGGGTCCGCCCAGCCAAGTGGGCGGGTCTGCCCCGACCTAGCGGAGTGCCGCCCAGGCGGCCCAGTTAGGTCCGCCCACGAGCTTGGGTGGATCCGACTGGGCGCGGGGTGGGTCCGCCCACGAGCTCGAGCGGGTCCTCCCGTGAGCTTGGTCGGGTCTGCCCACGAGCTTGGGCGGGTCTGCCTATGAGCTTGGGTGTGTCTGCCCAAGAGGCTGGGGTGAAGCTGGGATGACCGGGAAGGGTAGAAGGCATGAATAGAAAAGGGCAGGGGGGATTGGAAAAAATGGGAAGGGAGAAGGGAAATCCTAGAGGGGAGAGGGACTAGAAACTGTAGAACAAGACGACACAGGAAAAGAAAACTGACAAGCTGCTGTTGTGATGGATGTAGAAGGTGGAGAGGTTGCAGACACGAGAGAGACGGTCCGGTGTTTTGGCGAGATGCATGGCATGGATGACAGGCATGGAGCACCAGATATTGTTAGAGGCAAGACTATTGTACATGTTGTCATATCTGACAATTAAGGCCCACAGGGCCATGCTGACAGCTCTGATAGAGCGCTGGGACTCAGAGACATCGACATTCCATCTACCAATGGGGGAGATGACAGTGACCTTGGAGGATGTTTGGCAGATTCTGAGACTCCCTATAACAGGGCTTCTGGTTAGCAAGTGTTGGTCAGAGGGCAAGGCACTGGATGAGTTTGTGTGCATTGTTTTTGGCAGTGACGATCTACCGGTTCAGTGGGAACAGTAGGATGTGGATAGGATGTTATCATGTAGGGTAGCGGTTTTGTCTCTATACTTAGCGAGACTGATTAGCGGGATCCTGGTACCAGATTGGAGCAGTCGATTCCTACATCTCAGATTCATTGAGGTGATTTGACATATTATTGAGGGTCAGGAGGGACAGTTCACGTGGGGGACATACATGCTGGCACAGCTGTATCGGTACATGCACCGAGTATGCTATCGGAGGGCACTAAGCGTGGCCCATGTGACACTACTATAGGTTTGGACATGGGAGCACATCAGGGTGACCAAACCGATTGTGCACAGATTAGGAGAGCAGGATGACAGAGAGGCCATGGCCAGGGGTTGGGGGACAGAGGCAGGAGCGATATTGTAGTATCAGGATGTGAGAGATGTGGATATGTGGAGAAGGCGGTTAGACGATGTATAGGAGGAGATGATAGTGTGGTGTCCCTATATGCTATAGTGATTTAGGGGTTGGAGGAATGATGAGGAGGCACACAATGGTTACTTCTTCACCCGGTGTGATCTTATTGGGTGGATTTCAATTAAAGTGGAGCTACATAGACCTAATCGGGTGACACGACAGTTTGAAGTGAGGCAAGATATTCCTGGAGCATAGGTGAGATTCTGGTGATTGTCACGGGAGCAGCCATGGGGGGCTCAGCTAAGCCTGGATGCAGTGTGGGAGGATCTGGAGGCATTATAGTTTATGCCATACCTAGATAGACAAGAGGGGCGGATGGATGCAAGGGTGACAGATCGGTATCGGCAGTGGTTCAGGCGACATCCACCGCTATGGATTACTCCAGTAGTGCCGATTGAGGGAGCACTAGGGTTCGGGTTAGAGGATGAGAGACGGTTGAGGGCGACAGGACCAACACATTGAGGGCGACAGAGAGGAGGTTAGGTGAGGGGAGGACAATAGATGGTGGGAGCAACCGAGGAGCCAGTGAGGGTAGTTAGGAGTGGGAGAGAGGAGGCTCTTAGAGTAGCCGAGGAGCCAGGTAGGGAAGCCAGGAGGAATAGGTGATGGCACAGATCTAGAGGGGATGGAGGAGAGGGAGAGGATGAGGTCAGGGCTACAACATAGCAGGATAGGGGGAAAAGATCCAGGGAGAGAGGAGCTAGGAGGCATGCACATCCCCAAGAGGTCAGTAGCAGGAGAGAGGGGAGGAGGCTGAGACCAGTAGAGCGTGGGAGGAATAGGAGGTAGACACGGCTACAGGAGGGTATCAGCGTTAGAGACAGGAGGAGGGTGAGGCTAGCAGAGCACAAGAGGAGGGTGAGGTTGGCAGAGCACAGAAGAGGATGACAAGGAGAGAGGGATCCCCTTTGGTGATAGACATGGATGTGATGGAGGCATCGGCAAAGAGCGAGGGGTATGAGCCACGAGAGATGGATATTGACACAGATGTGTATGATCTTCAACTATTATTGACAGTGCCACCCATAGGAGAGGACCCCACAGTGCTTTGAGAGGGGCCCCAATAGAGAAGCTAGCGCCCTCGATGGCCGATGGATTTGTATGCAAAGGAAAGAAGTGGAGTCGGATTAGAAACTGGCCGCCCGAGTGAGCTGGAACCGCGATTCACCTGGGTGAAGATTAATCCAAATAACCGCGAAAGGTGTCAGGATAGAGTGGAGATTGACAAAGAAGAGATAAGAACAGGGATGAGGGAAAGGCCCGGAACGTGAAGCGAAGGTGAGGTTAATGGTCGAGGAGCAAGGGAGGGAGATCACGACAAAGATAAAGTCAGTGCGAAAGGCGTGGTAATCGGTAAAACTGAGTGGAGACGAACCGTCCATCGAACCGACGGGGCGCAGGGATCGGAAGGATCACGAGATCTTCCGTGGTTATGGAGAAAGCGGTAACATCGAAGCGGTGAGCTCAGAGATAGAGTGGATTGTCTAGAGTAGATAGCTGGGGACATAGGGCTGATGCAGCAAAGGGAGGAGGAGATGCAGAGAGAGATGTGCATGTTATGGTCAGAGATAGATGTGGCATAGGTACAGGTGTAGGTCTTAGAGGAAGATAGGGATGCAGTAGAGGCTCGAGTTCAGGCGGTTGAGAGTGATAGGCTAGTGGCAGAGTCTAAAGTTTAGTCTCTCTGGAAAGAGAGGGATGCAGTGGTGTCATAGGCGTCAGGTCTGTGATAGGAGTGAGATTTAGTCAAGTTGATACTATAGGCACTTTAGAG
Source organism: Sequoia sempervirens (assembly GCA_007258455.2). Classification (NCBI taxonomy): domain Eukaryota; kingdom Viridiplantae; phylum Streptophyta; class Pinopsida; order Cupressales; family Cupressaceae; genus Sequoia; species Sequoia sempervirens. Next base: position 125,186,767 of record VDFB02000363.1, on the reverse strand, counting down.
GGATAGGGATATAGTAGAGGCTCGGGTACATGCCACACAAAGAGAGATAGATGTTGCAGAGGCACAGATGTAGACACTATAGGGTGAGCGGGATGCCGTAGTGGCACCGTGGTAGTCAGTGCAGGTTAGTGCTATGATGGGGATAGATAAATAGGGATTACAGGGGGAGAGGGATGCTACAGTGGCTAGGGCAGTGGCGATTGAGGGGATGAGAGATCTGGTTCAGGTAGAGATGGAACAGTTATGACTATCCCAGGAGGCCTAGGAGCGGGAGAGCAGATTGATCTCGAGGGAGGCAGGATTTTGGATTGCCACTTACTACCATGTAGTTCTAGACCCGACCCAGCAGCTGTTCCAGTATACTCAACAGACACCCCAGATGCCAGCACCATCACAGTCATTGGGGACATGAACCAGAGGTTACAATGATTCACTAGGTGTCACCCTAGGTAGGAGATCAGTACTTGATTCACCATAGAGATCAGATGTGGGTACCTCATTCGAGAGATGACAGGATACCAATTTTTTGACAAATGCCAGGTGGAGTGTGCAGTACTTATCGACAGAGATCAGAGATACTCTGCATCTCTAGATTTTGTACCCTATTTGATGATGTATGAGGGCCATGTGATGGATATATGATAGATTTTGATGTATGATGGACATATTACATACGTTGTATTATTTTGATTATGATATGGGATAGTCCTTATTGATACTATGGTGTATGTTTCCTTTTGTGATGTATGCACATGTATATGATATTTCCTACTTATGTGGATGGATACTTTGGTTTATTTATGCATGTGTTTTATGATATTGCATGCTTACGTGGATGTATGAGTTGATTTATTTATGCACATGCTTATGGATGATTGGGTTCACGTATTTATGGACTATGGATGATCTTATTAATGCAGATACTCACATGGTAATATGATGTATGCATATGTTATATCTATGATGACTTATGTGGATGGATGCCTAGTTGATTTATTGACATGTATGTATATTTGTATGATGGATTCTATATGAATATTTTATATATGCAGGATGTGATGTATTGTGAGTCTGACACTTTGTGATGCAGGTGGCGATGTATGTGTGGTTAACAGACTGAACCTAATATGCGATAATGCATATATAATTTATAGTGAACTAATGATGAAAGGAAGTAACACATGGTCATAAGTGTCAATAAGGACTGACATGATAATGGGAGATGGGTATGTAGTGGTTGTGAAAAATAGGTGTAATGTGTCATCTATCAAAAACCTTTAGTATCTTGAAAAGAATGGGAGAGAGTGGGATAAAGTATTTGCACAACCAAAATCATAGGGTGAATGTAATGCAACGGATGATGAAATGCAATCCTAATATAAGTTTCCCTCTTTGGAGCACTGATTTTTGCTATAGCATAAGATATTGAATACCCTGATATGTAAGACCAAGGTGGGTTGGTATCTAATGCATGAAACAAGCACAACAAACAGAAAGGCTACCCCAATACCCCAAGGCCGTGATGACCTTGGTCGGGCTAGGTATTGGGATAACCACCAGCACACCAGGATGCCCCAGCGTAATGCAAGACCCCAGGGATCTTGGTGGATACTACGTGGGACAACCAAGAAGACAACAATCAAGAAAAGATGAAGAGAAACTCCTATGTTGACTAGTCAAAGCACACCATGATATGATGGATCAAGGAGACCATGACAAGTGTTGATACTGAGCTCAAATAAAAAATAAATTCCAAAACATCAAAACATCACAATCAATTTCAAAACGTCCTTTGCCATAGGATCAACGGGATGGATGGGATTGATGAGGTCTACTAGGAAGGATGCATCCTATTGAGACCGATGATGGATACTAAACTAGAATGATCTAGTTTGACACCGGATATTTTTCATTAACCGAATCTCTTGATAATAGGGGAGATTAATTGAGAATAACGAGTCAAACAAGGACACATACTGACATATCCTACAGACCTAGGGGCTCGGGGGCCGATCAGAGATTAGCCTTGCCTACGTGAAAGTGCAGAGCCCTCATAGTTCATGAAAATACCATGGATAAAGTGAAAAGAGGATGATGAAGGAAAATGACGGATGACCAAGGAGTGATAGTTAGAATACCCCGGGGGCAGATCAAATGATTAGCCTTGCCTAAGTGATAGTGTAGGGGCAACATAGTTCGACCGGTGATGTGATAGGATGAGATCTAGATGAAGACCGACATGATGGATGATCCTATGCGGTGACATAGACTGACTGACGATAAGCTCAGAGTGGGATACTAAAAATCTTAGGATAGGGGGAAATAGCCTAGACAAGTCATCCAATGCTCAATCAAAATATACCGATCGGCCAAGGATGGGATGGGTGAGGATGATAGTTCGGATGAAAGCATAAAATAACTAGGATGCCAGGTAGATAATGATTTAGCCCTCTACGGATGAAGCCTATTACCAGGTTTTCACCATCCATACATATCCAAGGCACCACCAAAAGGTGGTTTTCACCATAGGATGAACTTATTTCTCTTTACTATTTTTGGATTTTTTATTTTTTATTTTTTATTTTTTTTTATTTTTTGATTTTTTCATAGGTGGGGTTACCAAGCAGACTTAGGTGTAGAATCGCTTTAGATGCATGATATTGATGGGTTCTTCGAGGGGCTCCCCTTCAAGAATAGTCAACCTATATGCCCTAGATCCATATTTAGTGGCTATGATATAGGGCCCCAACCAATTTGCCTCAAATTTTCCTTTCTTGTCTCGGTCTTGCTGAGTACATTGATTCTCTTTGAGGACAAGATCACCTACTTGAAATTGTCGAGGAACAACCTTCTTGTTGTAGTGACGCTTAAGACGATTCTGGTATGCTTGTAGGTGATCGTAGGCTTTGATTCTCCTTTCATCAAGTAACTCCAGTTGTGCAAGCCGTGCAACACGAGCGTCCTCCTCACTGATAATATTTTTTAGGGAAATTCTTAGTGATGGGATCTCAACTTCAATTGGCAAGATGGCTTCGGTAGCATAAACTAAAGAATAGGGAGTGGCCCCTGTAGGGGTGTGGATGGAGGTGCGGTATGCCCAGAGGGCGGGATGAATATGGAGGTGCCAATCTCGACTAGTGCTATTGACCACCTTTTTAAGGATGCAGATGAGGGTCTTGTTGGTTGCTTCTGCCTTACCATTACCCTGGGGGTAATAAGGCATTGACCAACGATGCTGGATATGAAAAGTGTCGCATAGGTGTTTCATGGCTTGATTTTTGAAGGGTTTTCCATTATCAGAAAGGATGGTGGATGGGATACCATATCTACAGAGAATATGGTAAAGGATGAACTTCAAATTTTGAATACCGGTGATCTGTGAGAGTGGCATTGCTTCCACCCACTTAGTGAAGTATTCAGTGGTAGTGATTATGAATGTATGGCCGTTGGATGATGGTGGGTGAATCTTTCCAATTAAGTCAAAACCCCATTGAGAGAAGGGCCACAGTGCTAGGAGGGGATGAAGATCTTGTGCTGGAGTGTGAATAAAATATGCATGTTGTTGGCATGGAAGACACTTCTTCACAAATTCACAAGCATCATGTTCTAGTGTAGGCCAGTAATATCCTACTCAGAGGATTCTTTTGGCCAGAGCCATACCATTTGAGTGAGCTCCACAAACACCACCATGTACCTTTGTTAGTGTCGTGCAGGCTTCGGTCTCACTCAGACACCTAAGGAGGATTCCATCATCCCCGCGACAATAAAGCGTATCACTGACAATGATGTATTGGGAAGAGCGATGAACGAAGGATTTGTGTTGATTGTGTGTAAGTTCTGGGGGTATGATATTATCATGGAGATAGGTATATATGTCCTGGTACTAGGGGAGGTGAGACTTACAATATCACACACCATATTAGTCTCAAGAATATCATATGCTAGGATTAAAAGTTGTTTGACAAGGAACTCACATTCTGTCTGGTCTTTAGGCATGTCAATCAGGGAACCGATAGTGGCCATTGCATCTACTGCTTTATTCTGTACCTAAAAAATGTGGTCAAATTGTATGAAGGTGAAATATTTCTTGAAATCATCCACCATGCACTTATAGGGTAACAGCTTATCATCCTTTCTGAGGAATTCATCATTAGCTTTCTTGATGACTAATAATGAATCACCAAAGACTTTCAGGTGAGTTATATGCCATTATTTTGCAATTCAGAGGCTGGTGAGGAGGGCCTCGTACTGTGCAATGTTGTTGGTACTTAAAAATGCTATCCTGAATGATTTTGGAATGTAGTCACCTTGAGGGGTAATTAATAAAATCCCTACGCTTGATCCATTATGAGTGTATGAACCATCAAAATATAGCATCCAAGCTGGTGCTTCTATAATTGTGTAGACTTCTTCGTCTGAGAATTCAGTGTCTAGAGGGTAGGCATCTACTAATGGTGCCTTGACCAATTGATCAGCTGTGACCTATCCTTTTATGGCTTTCTACTCTACATACTCTATGTAAAATTTGCTTACGAGCATGACCCATTTGGCCATGCGGCCAATCAGAGTGGTTCTAGATAACAAATACTTGAGTGGATCAATTTTAGCAATTAATTTGACTGGATGGCTAAGCATGTAATGACAAAATTTATGTGTGCTAAAGACTAGCATGAGGCAGGCCTTTTCCAAGGGGGAGTAGTTTAATTCATAGGTGACCAATGTCCAACTGATGTAGTAGATCGCCCTCTCTTTCGATGATTCATCATGTTGTGCCAACAGTGCCCCTAGAGCGACTGAAGCGGCAGAGATATATAGTAGGAGGGGTTTCCATGGAATAGGTGGCATCAAGATCGGAGGATGAGTTAAGTATTCTTTGATCTTATCAAAACCTGTTTGACACTGTTGGTTCCATCGGAAGGTGGAATATTTCTTCAGGAGATGAGTAAATGGCTGACACTTATCCGCGAGCTGGGATATGAACCGACAGATGGATTGTATCTTCCCTTGGAGGCTTCTTAACTATTTCAAATTGCGCAGGGGTGGCATGTCCAGAATAGCCTTCACCTTGGCGGGATCAACTTCAATACCCCTTCGGGAGACTATAAAACCCAACAATTTTCCTGACGTAACTCTGAAGACACACTTTTTTGGATTTAGCCGCAACTTGTAATGCTCTAACCATTCAAAGATCTTTTTCAGGATGGTAGGATGTTCCGCTCGTGTTCTGGATTTCCCTAACAAGTCATCGACATAATCTTCCATGATGATATGGATAAGGTCATGGAAGATGACCGTCTTTTCCCTCTGATATGTTGCCCCTATATTTTTGAGACCAAAGGGCATAACATTGTAACAACAAGTACCCCAAGGTGTCATGAAGGTGGTCTTGTGTTGGTCCTCAGGTGCAATTCAAATCTGATTATAACCAAAGAAGTCATCCATAAGGGATAGCATCTCATGTCCTGCTGTGAGGTCGACCAACATGTCAATGTTAGGCAGAGGGAAGTCATCTTTTGGGCAGGCCTTGTTAAGATCCCTGAAGTCTGTGTAAATCTGAATGTCTCTATTTGGCTTGGCAACTGGTACTATATTGGAGATCCACTCAGAGTAGTCAATTGGTCTAATAAAACCTACATCTAGTAACTTCTCCAACTCCTTCTTGACTAATAATGCCACTTGTGGATGCATCTTGCAGAGCTTTTGTTTGACAGGTTTGGCATCTAGGTGAACATCTAGATGATGAACCACTAAGGCAAGGTCTAAGCCTGGCATGTCTGAATATGACCAAGCAAAGTTAATGATTCCTGTTGAAATAATGATTCAAGCAACTCCCTTCGGGTTCTTTTTGTACACATTCATGCGCTGACCTATGCGTCTCCGAGTTTATTCGGCTTCCCGGCAGGTTTTGATCTTTCCCTTTACGCATTTCTCACTTCGCAACTTCGGCTAGCGGCTCCCCTTTCAGGTCCTGAAATGTTGCGCTGGGCGTCCACGTGTCTTGCCTACGGGGTTTTTTATTTTCTGTTGCTTTGTGTTCTCTTCGGGTTGCTAAGCCTTCCATAAAGGGCCAGCACTCCTAAGATTCTAAGAGGGGCCCACATCTTGGTACGTGGCGGCGTATCACAAACTTTCCTTACAGGGATAGAATATGCAGATGCGGGTAGTGAAATATTTCGGTAGGCCTTCTTTATTTTCTGGCGGGCCCTACCTTCAGCCATGTGTCAACGGTTCCCAGCCTTTTAACAGCAGCAGGGATGTGAACACCGTGGGTTGCGAAACGCGGCCATGCGTCTTTCGCCACCCGGTTCATATGGCCTTCCCTCCATTTTCAAAGCGACCTCAATCCCTTGAATACGTGTCGCTTCTTTGCAATCTCTCGGCAGCAGTAGGAGGAGTTCTCATTCGGGCCGCGATTTCTTGCCACGTGCCTTACACTAATTATCAAAGCAGGCTATGGGCTGACTAAGTGGGATAGTGTTATCGGATGCCACTCGTCATGGTTCTCTGAAGCGGTGGGCGGCACTTGTTGCTTCGAAGCTTGGTTGGGACCGCTGCCATCATTACAAAGGGCATGCCTGCAACCGATCGACTGGATGTTGTGTTCTGACTGGTTGCTCTTGTAACGGCATTGGGAATATTCTTATTCAGGCATCATTATGGGAGATTGTGGGATCTTTCTGTTATGGCTCTCCAAAGCGATGGGATTTTGCTCTCCGGCTATATATACTCTCTCTTTCGAAGAGAGAGAGGTCCAAGATTTTTGAAAGAATACTGGTTTTAGCAAGAGACACCAGGCCTCTTTTGCATGTTTATTCGCAGGGAACTTTCAGACTGTGCCTATTGTTCGGCCTTTCTATTTTTCATGTTTTGATTAAACTCTAAACTGTGCTTCTTATTGTCTTAAGCACTTCATTTTAGGAGACTTCTATACATTGAATACAAACTTACTTATCTAAATCATGTCTTAATGACTCTTCTTAGCAGTAAGAATGTATGCGATACTATTTTATGTCAATTAAATGAATTGTTTATGCTATAGCTTTAAGTTTTCGATGTTTTAGAACATAACAATAACATTCAGGCCCTTAAGTCTATGATTTATCGTGCCTATCAGTAAGCTTTGGCGCATCACCTTAGATTAATATTTGTTTCATTATATCCGCTTCCTTTTCCCTTTCCAAAAGCCCATTATAGAAGAAGTCGGCTTCTTTAAAACCCGGAGGTCACTCAGTTTGGCACAAAGGGTCCCCCTTGAACTGAGTTTCCCATAAGGCACTGTTATCTCGTCAAATTTTGACGTCAATAGTTTGTCTTTTTTTCTGGCATGCCCGGTGGGACCCCAAACTAATGAAATTGCCTTATAGAGGGGTGTATGAGCCATCGGCCTATAACTAGATCCCAAACTGCAAATAACCCAGGTTTACTAGTGCCTCCATTAGAGACAGTCCAGGCCGCAAATCAGTTAGTAACCATTCCATTCCCACCACCCTTTCCTCTCACCATGTTGTCGGCCGCAAACAAAAACTATGTAGCATGGGATGCTGGAAGCCCCCTGGTAGCTCCGGTAGTGCCTGCTGTTTGGGGCGCTATTCCGGTTTCAGCCCTGAAAGCTCTTCCCAAATTCGCTGGAGATAACACAAAAACGCTAGCAGAGCATTTGCAAGATGTAGTGGATGTATGTCTGGTACATGGTATCATAGCGCAGAATGTAGCCTTGAGGCTCCTTGCTGCGTCCTTCAAAGGAAAAGCTCTGGATTGGTACCAAACACCGACTCCTAATACCATTCGCACTTCGGATGATCTTAGAGATCCATTCTATGAAAGGTTCTCAAATGACGGAGATCGTTCTTCGCTATATTATCAGTTATCCCTCATCAAACGAGCACCCCAAGAGGCTCTGACGGACTTCAATGCCTGATTTCACTCAAGTTGGCGGAGGATTCCTGTAACTATCCGCCCGACTCTAGAATTGGCGTTCATGTTTTATTTGAAGTCCATCAATCCCGACATTTCTATGATGATCAAGTCTTTGGGAGGAGCCACTTTACCAGATGCATATGCCACCGCTATCAAAGCAGAGAATCACTTGATAGACTATGGGAAATTACCTCCTCAACCTGTTGTGCCAATATTTCCTGAGATATCAAACGCAGCACAAGAGGTTGCGTCGACCAGTGCGCCAGCGACTCCCCAGTTAGCGTACTCATACGTAGCCACTCCCGAAAACTTGGCTTCCACATTGGGTCCTCCCAAGAATGAAATGGGCGACCTCAAGGAGATGTTGCAGACTATGGCAAACGATATAACAACTCTCAAGCAGAACCAAGCAATGCCTCCATGGCTTGCATATCAAAACTATCAAGGTGGGTGGCCTACCTATCAGCAAAATCAATATCAGAATGCGCCTCGCACTAATTCACCAGCGGCGGCTACAAACCAAATGGTTCTGGTGCCTACGCCACTGGCAGGTGCGTCGCCGAGCTCTAGTAGAGAATTAACCGCGGGACAAAACAATCTTATTGATGACATTAATCCATGGTGCTTCCCTTGCAACGATGCGCATATGCCCCGAAATTGTCTGCATGGAAACTTACAACAAAGGGTAGTAGAGCAACGTAGTCAAGGTATTGCGACAGAGAACGAAGAGTACATATATGCCTCGGCAATGGAGAATGCGGTCCTTACCGCGCAAATACAGGGAATGTCCTTAGACCAAGAGTTCGATATTGTTCCTGATCATGTGCTCTTCTCATGGATGGAAGATGAGGAAATGGTGTTTGCCAATGATACGTCCACAGCCGAAATGCCGCGGGTACAGTTCGACTATAACATGCAATCAAAGAGGAGATTCACCGGTGAGCCTGTTGTTTCACTTTCAGACAGCCCGCAATGCAAAGGCATACCCGATCAAATTCCTGGCATTTTGACCATCTCTTTGTCTTCTCAGCCACGGAGGGAGATTGTTATAACAAAAGCAAAGGAGTAGAAATATCTGAGCTCCTTGTCTTTTAATGTGGTGGAACAGTTAAAGAAATCATCTGCTAATGTGTCTTTATGGGACATTCTAGCTATCCCGGAACAGAAAACCATGCTACAAAGGGCGCTTCCACAAGAGATCAGCTCAGTACCAACTCAGCCTTCGGCCAGTACCGAGGCAGTTTATCAAATGTCACTAGCTAAGGTTCTCGTAGACAAAGCAAAGGAGTCTCACGCGGAAGGAGAAGGTGGCCCAAAACCTCAACCCTTCTTCTTGACCCTCATTGTAGGGGAGAAACTATTACATAATGCTATGATTGATTCCGGCGCTAGTACAACGATTATGCCAAAACTGATAGCCAAGGCCTTAGGGCTCAGCTACAAACCTATGAAGAAAGGGGTAATGCAGCTAGATGGAAATAAGGTTGATACTGTGGGCGTCATCAAAGCACTTCTGCTAACTCTATTTGCCTGCCCAAGTATCATGGTCCCGTAAGATACAGTGATCATAGATGTTCCACCAATGTTTGGTATTTGTCTTTCTCGAGAGTTTACTTCGAAGGTGGGCAGATATTTGTCCTTAGATTGGTCACATCTAATACTTAGGACCAAACATGGTGCGAAAGTGAAGATTGAATCGGAGACTCTACATTCCGAACATGTGGCGGATGAGGCCCTGATCAATTTTGAAGCCGCACATACCTCCATCACCAAACAGGACATGTACAATGTCGAACTACTAGAGGAGGAGAAGGTGAGCGGAGACCGAAGTGATGAGGAAGATGCTCTGTTGAGTGAACACATAAAAAATAATCCTTTCAAAAATTATCATGCTACCGGACTGGGCACATATGTGAGTTATGATGAAGACCAAGTTCTTCCAAAGGTCGTCAAAGAAGCTGACGATGACCAAGCAAGTGAGTTGTGGACATTGTATTTTGACGGAGCAAGGAGAAAAGTTGGAGCTGGAGCAGGGGTATGTCTAATATCCCCACAGAATGAAAATTTGTTGAGGTCCTTCTGATTCCAATTCGCCTGTTCAAATAACGAGGCTGAATATGAAGGGTTGGTCCAAGGTCTTAGCCTAGCGGAACGAATGGGTGTTAAGCAATTGATTGTGTTTGAAGATTTTGAACTAGTAGTTAATCAGGTCCAAGGGATCTCAGTAGCAAAGAATATCCGCATGAGATCCTATCGGCATCAAATCTGGGACCTTGTAGAAAGTTTTGAAGCTTTCAACATCCTAACCATCCCCCGAACGCAGAATGGCGATGCAGATCGCATGGCGGTGATCGGTGCCTAGTTTGATCCTGTTTCTGACTTGTTTTAGAACAAATATTCAGTGCGAGTGCTTGTTCGACCAGCAATCCCTGACAATGATCAGAATTGGCAGGTCTTTGAGAGCAATGAGCACATCGCCTCATTTATTCAACACTTAGGGGAATTTGTTGATCAACTTCAACCAAAGATCGTCGAGGCCTACGAAGGACAAATTATGCAGCTAAAGTCAAATAAGCTTCCAAAAGGATTGGTTACTCTCGAAAAAAAATTCGATTGTAGTGACGCCCGAAATGATAAGCGAAAATTTGTGGCAGACAAAAGTGATTATGAAAACCTTCGGGTTTCCGATGACAGGAACCTTCGGGTCAGAAAAGATGTCTCACAGCAAGATAGAGAAAGGCTTATCAGTTTCTGTGGGAAATATAGAGTAGTGGCCTGGTCCTACGATGATCTGGAAGGTTATGATCCTAGCATCATTCAACATACTATTGAGCTAACAGAAGGTGCGAAACCAGTCCGACAGAAATAGCGGCCAGTCAACCCTAAAATTGAAGCCTTGATGGCACAAGAGCTAACCAAGCTCATTGAGTCACGTATTGTCTTCCCAATCAAACATAGTACTTGGGTATTAAATCTGGTACCAGTCCGAAAGAAGAATGGTGATATCCACTTATGCATGGACTTCCGAGCCCTGAACAGAGCATCTCTGAAGGACCACTATCCATTGCCTTCTATGGAATCGATCCTCCAGACTGTAGCAGGATCAGAAATGTTCTCTCTACTGGATGGCTTCTCTGGCTATAACCAGATTCGAGTTAAAGAAGAAGATCAGCACAAGACTACGTTCACTATGAAGTGGGGAACATTTGCATATGCTAAAATGCCTTTTGGTTTATCCAATGCAGGGGAAACTTTCCAGCAAGCTATGGACGTCGCATTCAGCGAACTGATCAATAAGTTTATCCTAATCTATTTGGATGACCTTACTGTGTTCTCTAAATCTAAAGATGATCATTTCGATCATTTGGAGTTAGTTTTTCAACAGTGCCAGGAGTTCAGGATTTCCTTAAATCCAAAGAAATGTGTGTTTGGAGTACCCTAGGGTAAGTTGTTAGGGCATGTTGTGTCTAAAGAAGGTATTTCAATTGACCTCGAAAGAGTGAGGGCTATCAAGGAGCTTCCCCTTCCGGTAAATAAGAAAGGTGTCCAGTCTTTTCTGGGCAAAGTAAATTTCGTCAGTAAATTTATTTCCGATTTTGCAAGAATAATTAGGCCGATCACCCTAATGCTGAAAAATGATCAAATTTTCAAGTGGACAACGGAGGCTCGGGAGGCATTTGAAAAGGTCAAGGAAGCGATCTCCGCAGCCCTGGTGTTAATTAATCCAAATCAATACAAAGATTTTATAATGTATGCCTTCAGTAGCAAGTCCAGTATCGCTACTGTTCTGACTCAAAAGGATAGAGAAGGAAAGGGAGAGCATCCAGTTGCGTTCTATTCCCGAACCTTAAAGGAATATGAGGCGAATTATAACTTCGTTGAAAGATAGGCTTTCGCAATAGTAAAGGGACTTAAAAAAGTTCCACCATCTAATTTCCTGTAACAAAGTTCTGGTATATGTCGCACATTCTAGTGTGCGGGAATACATCATGGAGGGAGAAATCACAGAAAAAAGGGCTAATTAGATCACCAAGATCCTGGAGTATGACATCGAGGTCAGGCCTACCAAAACTATTAAAGGCAGAGGACTGTGTGAGTATATGGCACAGGACGAGGAGTTGCCTACTAAAGAGGAACAGCCAGAGCTCGTCCTGATAAATGGATCGGGATTGGAAGATGATTGGCTGAAAGATAGAATGAACTTCATGCGAACCGGAAGGTATTCGCCAGGCCTCTCATCCCAAAAAAGAAGGTATTACCAGCTTCAGAATTGCGGATACACGCTGATAGAAGGAGTTCTTTTCAAAAGAAATTTTAATGGTGTGCTGATACGATGCGTTACTTCAGGGGAGGCGCAGAGGATTCTCAACACATTTCACAATAGCGACGAAGGTGGACATTTCTCCGCTAAAACTACCGCCATCAAGGTCCTGCGGGCTGGATATTACTAGCCTACACTTTTCAATGATTCCTACTCTCTGGTAAAGACTTGTAAAAAATGTCAGTTCTTCTTCGACAGAAGGAAGAATTCAGTAATGCCCCTCAAACCTATCGTGGCAGATGAACCATTTGCACAATGGGGCCTGGACTTTATCGGGATGATCAACCCGGTTTCTAGCTCCAGATATAAATGGATTTTAACAGCTACAGACTACTTCACAAGGTGGGCAGAGGCTGTTCCCCTTAAGGAGGCGACGGAAGCAGAGATTGTAGACTTCCTCGAGGCTCTGGTGACAAAGTTTGGCCCTCCGAAGATAATCATTTCGGACAATGCTAGAGCATTTGTAGGCACAAAGGTAGGTCACTTTGCATTAAAAAATGACATATTCCTTAAAACATCATCAAACTATTATCCATAGGGAAATGGCCTAGCTAAGTCGACAAACAAAAGTTTAGTCTGACTCCTCAAAAAGGTTGGCTCAGAACACCAGAGGGAATGGCATAAAAATCTCCAAAAAACACTTTGGGCCAACCGCATAACTCCTAAACAAGTCCTCAAGACTTCGCCCTATGAGCTAGTATATGGGAAAGAGGCGCTGTTACCTATCTCTATGGAGATCCCGGCAATACAGTTGTTGAAATCTCTTGAGATAGAACAAAATGATGCCATGGAGGTTCGGCTTGCCGAACTATTGGAAGTACAAGAGCAAAGGGAAAATTCCCTAAAAGCAATGACAGGTCGTCAACAGGTGGTCAAACGGTGGTTTGACAAAAAGGCTTCCGACCAAGGCCTAAAAAGTGGAGACTTAGTGCTAAAATATGACAGCAGGGCTGCAAAGCCAGGTCAGCATGGTAAGTTTGACAGCCTATGGGAGGGACCCTTCAAAATCATTTGGTGCATGCAACACAATGCTTTCGAGCTGGAAAATATGGAACAAGAGCCTCTAGGAATCTCGGTTAATGGGATTCACCTTAAATTGTTCCATTAAACATCAAGCCCTACTCTGTACAGTTGTAAATAACGCTTTTATTTTCCTTTCCTGTTTTTGGCCTATCATTTTGCTAAATCAGTTGACTTGCTACGCATTCGCTCATCATCATTAGTGGGTAAAACACCAGAGTTTTTTAAACACAAAAGTATGCTCATAAACGGAGAAAAAACATACAAGATTTGCAAACCCAGAAAATTGCACACAGAAGCAAACAGGAGCATAGATTTCACTTAAAAAGAGACGTATATATTTATATATATGTTCCTGGGTTACAAAATGGCATGGATGTCGATTTTCAAAATGTATAAGTATTAGAGTATATATATATGATGGCCTTTTATCAGACTTATATGGAGCAGGTGAGTTACATCATCAGGTAGCAAGGCAAGGGGGTCATCTATCCGCAGGAATGGCTGGCAGCAACCGACGCATTTACCACAGCGTCCGCTTCTTCCTCTTCCACGGGCTCCTCGGCGGCACTGGCAGCATCATTCAACGCGACCGTCGTCGGTGGTGGATACACCAGGTCCCTGAAGTCAGTGTACCATTCTACATCGTAGAAGGGTATCACGTTGTAGCTCCTGAACAGGAAATGTAGGGCTTGGGTAACCCTTTGCTGGTACTGGCCACGGGTCTGCAGGCATAATCCGCTTAGGAATGGCAGCCAAACGACAACAGCTTCTTCTTCGATAAAGCAACGAAGGTCGCTGGCTGTTGGCAGGCCTATCCCGTACGCAGCATGTGTAACAACCTCGTCGAGCCCATTCAGGTACTTCTTCGGGAAGATTTCTTTGACCAGCTTCAAGATAAGTGGCCGGGGGACACAAATGTCTAGCATGAACGCTACAAAGTGCGAGCACATGTCGGTGTTCACCCGGTACTTATCCTCATATTCAATGCAGTCCTTGCCTTGAACCCACTTAATGGCTACTAGAACCAGCGAGTGTTTGTTCTTCGTCATTCTTTTGAGCCTTCTAGTGGAGATCTCACCTACAAACGCCGTCTGTGATTTGAACGAAGTGAGATGAATTGGGGTATCCATCTCTCCTAACACTATTCCTAAGTCTGCGAAGTAATGCCGAAATCTGCTCACCACTTAACCTATGAAAAGACTTGCTTAGCAGTCTTCTACTGTCCTATTTATAGAAAATTGACAAGACGTATGCCAATCCACCTGTAAGCAATGTGATGTATATTGGCCGCAATCTCGAGGGTCGAGTCTGCGTTTGTTCACGTTTTGGGCTGGTACATGCATGATAGCACGACTCAAGGCATGCTTAATTAAACCAAGTTAATTAATTAAGCTTTAAAAAGGTGGCACTTGTTGGTGAAGGGACGTATGGCCGTATGCTATGGTGTCAAATTTCAAGCACATCCCAGAACCCAAGGCGATATTCATATCTTTTTCAGGCGGTGATCGTTTGCTTGGTGTAATCATTCCGGCTGTGATATTAATTGTCAGTACATGCTAGCACAAGGTGAGAAGGCCAGTTGCAAGCTCAATTTCTAAGGAGATCAGGGTGTATCACACGATCTCTTGAAAGAAATGATGAAATCCGGCCGCCTCGAAAAAGCAATCAGCTCATCTTGCACGAGTTGTGGAGTTAACGGTACATGCCGAATTAAATGCAAGGGGCTTGCGCTCGCCTACCACCTTGAGGAAAGTTGCTATTATTGCATGAAAACGCTTAATATTTCTAAGTATTTTTACAAAAGCTAAGGAAGGCGCGAAGTGTTTTCTGTCTGTATATCCAGTGCAAGCGTATTCAAAGGCCAGGGAGCTTACAAGTTCTGCCGCGAAGGAAAAATGTCGGAATCTTCAGCTCAGCCGATGCAAGAGGAGATTGGCCAAGAACTGTATTTAGCTATTCGTTCTTTGGCCGAGGTATACGTATACGAGGATGTAGCATATGCCACTCCTGGTATACCCGCGAAGGTGAAAATAGCCAACACAGAGGAGCTGGAGAGGCCCAAAGAGTGGAATAACCCAAAAAAAGTTAAAGAAAAGTGGGCTAATATCTACGACCCAAAGCTTGCCAGGAACCCTAAATCTCTTAGAGAGGCGGCTTGTGCAAGGTTATCAGCGCCAAGGGCAGACCAAGCCACGGTAAGTAGAGTCTGGCTTAGCAGTCTTCCACAATACATGGTCCCATTGGTGCACTATTGCCTGGAGGTGGTCAACGCGACTGTTCAACGCTATAATCCAGATACCCACTGCATTGAAGGTTGCAATTTAAGGGTTCATATCGGCCCAGAATTCATCTGGCATATGTTATGTATTCCTGATCCCAGCAGAAGAAAGGAGAATATCGAGCATTTCCGCCCAAGCAAAGGGGAAAAAATATGGAAAAGGATGAAAACCGGCTCCGATTTCCTGTTAGAAGAGACTAATAAGAAAGGTGTTGCGTTCGCTAAGGCACTGAGTATCCCATTATCGCGTGGTTCATTCCGCGATGACCTCCAAGACCCCATATCCATGCTGGCATTTGTTTGCGGCCAAGATTCCGATGAGAAGATCAAGGCTTTTCAGCTGGGCCCTGCAATACAGTTTCGCAAGCAGCATGAACTTTTCTGGTATGATTTTGCTCAATTCATGGTTGAAGAAATGATACAGCAAATAGAGAATTATCAGGCAGAGAAGAAATTTAGATTTCTTTCCTACCTGGTCCACATGTTCCTAAATCAGAATCCAGATTTCTTCGCCCGATTTGTCCCACTATCAATTTTTGACGAGTAGAACAAAAGAAAGTCGGTGTCTACATGGACACTCTGCCTTTCTGCAACATATGACTACTATGCCTTCGCGAACTATTTCATAGCCCCGGTCCTAAATGATTTGATCAGAGAGGGTGATATTGTCTAGCTTAACACTGAGCAGACTGGATTTCTGCAAGGCTACACCCCCGCTTGTGACTGGTTCTTGGGCAAGGATTTCATGATCCTTCGAATGAGGGGCTTTATTGGTAAGCCTTTCCTGCTCCCGGCTTGCGTCACCGATAGAGTGCTTGCGCAAGAGGTTTTTCGGCAGGTGTGCATCATTGATTTCATGTTCTGTAGCTACGAAAGTGTCAAGAGGAAGGGATTCTTCACTTGCCCGAAGAGTTTCAAGTCAATAACGCTTGTAAAAAAACAATCGCATGAGCTTCTAAGGGACAAGCTGGCACATTTGGGGTTAGTACTAGTAAATGATAAGTGGGATTACAACCCTTTCAATGATCTACCTGAGCCGCATATGAAAATTACACATGTTCCTCGACCATACTGGGAGAAGCGGCGTAATAGCCAGACTGATAAAGATGAAGATTTTGTTGAATTAGCACAAATCCCTACGCCGGATACCAGGGGCCTATGGCACAAGTTCTACTTTCTAGTGGCCATGGCCAAGGACAACCTTTCGATAGAGCACATCATGTATAACAAGTTGAAAGTGGGCGAGGAATGGAACGATGAAAAAATAAATGCTTTCTGGAGATACCGCCAGGAAACAGCACAGTTGAACACTCCTTATAATCAATTGAAGGATGACCAGGAATTTGAAAGATGGTGGGATGAAGGCCATCCCAGCCTGATCTCTAGTGCTAACAGAAGCGAAGTAGAGGGCTCCGAGGAGCAGGAGGAAGAAACGGCGGTATCATCCTCTTCAGCGCAGGGAGACAATGCCTCCAAGTATGCCGCCTATGTGGGCACTAATGTGCACTTTAACATATCAAGGGGCTCGCTTACACGCACATGGGCCGCTAAACCGGTCAGGCTAATGCCCCAGTAGAAGGATCCGACTGCCGAGGTTAGTGAGTGTCCACCTGCGAAAAGGCAGCGTACGGAAAGTGTTATCGGGATAGTTTCACATGAACCCGCCGAAGTAGAAACACCCGCTGCTAGTCAAATGCCAGAGTATGTGGGCGAGTCCTGAACGATCCCGGAGCCACCACCGACCAGTCAATAGGTACATTTCACTCCTTTCTCTCTTACATCTCATTATTTCGCATCCGCTCCTGCTCAGTCAGCAACTCCTGCCATTAGTCCGATCCCTCCACCCTTTGCTTCTGGTCCAGCTTATTCCGTTGAATTTGCCCAATATTCGCAAGCCCAACCGTTTATAATTACTCCTCTGAGCATGCTAACGCCTAGTGCTACCGCTCAGACTTTCCTCACCTCGCTTTCCGAAAATATTCCTCCTATTGGCCCCCACTCTTTTTCTGATATGCTTACGGATCCCTTCCCATCACAACAAGCCGATACGCAGGCAGCGACTCTTTTTCTTCGGCCAATGGGCCTTACGACTGAATCTCCAGTTCAGCCATTGCAAATGTCTAACCCTGCTGATAACCCCCAGGCTAAGCTATGGAACATGCCACACTTTTCTCCGCAAACCGTCACCCTCCAGAAGAAACAAATGCGCGCGCCTATGAAAGTTACCTATCCCTACGCCCTGCCTTTTAGTGTTCCTTTCGCAGGTGGGCTGGTTTCATCACCAGCTGAGTTCATAGTACATATAGATTATGGAAAGGAAGCGCGTGCAAATAGAATGAGGCGACGAAAGGAAAAGGATGACAATGCCCCCACTGAGCCGAGAGTATAGGCTTCGTATGACGAGGCCCGCCAAGAATTAAAATTTGCAACTATGTACCCAAGGATAAACAAGCCCCAGGGAGAAATGCAACCGGAGGACTATGAAATTTATGCTGTCGGACTGGACATGAAGGTAGCCCGGCCACAAGATAAAGTCGAAATCATGGAGGAGACACAACGGGTGGTCACTTCCGACTTCCTAAAAACTGGTCGCCAGTTAAAGAAGAAGGATGAACAGCTCAAGGTAGCCAAGGACAGGGTGAGCTTTCTAGAGGCAAAGGAAAAATCCTTAGAGGCGGATATCGCCCAAATGACAGAAAGGGCGCTAACAACAGAAAATAAGAGAAACAAGCTTCAGGGCGAAATTGCGAAGACCCAAGTAGCCGACCCAGTCTTATTAAAAGAATTGCAAAATCAAAACCAAGCAGCGCGACAAAGCCTATGGTCAATAGAGGAGGAGCTTGAATGCTTCCGCCTTGAGTATAGTCAGAGGATGGCAGAGAAAGGTGAGGAGATGGAGCGCCTACAAGAGCAGTATCAGCAAAAGGTACAAGAGAAAGATGTCGAATTCAAAGGTCTGAAGACTAAACTGGAAGAGGAGCTCCGAGAGACAAAAGCTTCATTAGAAGAGCAATCGGCTAACCACTCCAGAGCTGAACAAACTTGGAATAAAGAAATGAACACCTATGCAGAGCAGTTGGTGTCCGAGAGAAAGAAGAAGGCAGAATTGGCCGAGGCCCTCATTTCAAGAGACGCGAAGATTTCTTCGCTTAGGGCCTCTCTGCTACCAGCCCCTGCCCAACCTGATATCATCCCACTGGTCAGGAAATTGTACATTTCTCACTGGGAGAAAATCAAAACCTTCTGCCTAAATCTGCAGCCTATCCTCCGGTTCATCGATAAAGCATTAAAACTCAATTAGGAAGCTCAAGACACAATGGAACAGTTTCCGCGTTTCATCCTGGAAAAGGTTCCTGAGGTAAGGGACTTATTAAATAAGCTATACTCGGTCTCAGATGAGGTCCTTGCTGGGGTGGGTATCGAAGATCGGGACACCGCTGCTCAAACGGCAAATAAATTCATTCATTGCCACTCCACTTTCCAGCGTACTAAGGCAGCGGCGGCTTTTCTAAACAAGGCGTTGGATGGCATTCGGGGAAGTTTCTCTGAGTTGGGCAAGTTGGGATTGCCATCTCCATTCCTTGAGGATGGCACTATTGCCACAGCTACACAGATTACAGAGGTTATTAAATAGAAGGAGAACGATCTGGAGGCATTCAAGGAATTCGGCAGCCCCCCAACAGCAGCAGATATCGAGGCGATCATTCATCCACTCTCTTAGCTATTTTTCTATATCCAAGCAGGCGCTGGCCTACCAGAGGTGCTGCCTCACAAGGAAGCTATTGATCTCCGCGGGGCACAAGAGAATTTGCGTAGCATGGCAAAGCCGTCCGAAAGTGAATGGGTGTCTTTGCAGGCTGCACTTTCCAAACTCTAACTCCATTCGCCCTATAGATGAAGGCTCTGGTCTACAGAACCAGAGAGTTTTTGGGTTCTTCGTTCCTTATTTGAAACACCCCTGATAGTCGCCAAAAGCTGTTGAAATAATTATTCAAGCAGCTCCCTTCGGGTTCTTTTTGTACACATTCGTGCACTGACCTGTGCGTCTCCGAGTTTATTCAGCTTCCCGGTAGGTTTTGATCTTTCCCTTTGCGCATTTCTCACTTCGCAACTTCGGCTAGAGGCTCCCCTTTCGGGTCCTGAAATGTTGCGCTGGGCGTCCACATGTCTTGCCTACGGGGTTTTTTATTTTCTGTTGTTTTGTGTTCTCTTCGGGTTGCTAAGCCTTCCATAAAGGGCCAACACTCCTAAGATTCTAAGAGGGGCCCACATCTTGGTACGTGGCGGCGTATCACAAACTTTCCTTACAGGGATAGAATATGCAGCTGCGGGCGGTGAAATATTTTGGTAGGCCTTCTTTATTTTCTGGCGGGCCCTACCTTCAGCCACGTGTCAACGGTTCGCAGCCTTTTAACAGCAGCAGGGATGTGAACACCGCGGGTTGCGAAACGCGGCCACGCGTCTTTCGCCACCCGGTTCATATGGCCTTCCCTCCATTTTCAAAGCGACCTCAGTCCCTTGAACACGTGTCGCTTCTTCGCAATCTCTCGGCAGCAGTAGGAGGAGTTCTCATTCGGGCCGCGATTTGTTGCCACTTGCCTTACACTAATTATCAAAGCAGGCTATGGGCTGACTAAGCGGGATAGTGTTATCGGATGCCGCTCGTCATGGTTCTCTGAAGCGGTGGGCGGCACTTGTTGCTTCGAAGCTTGGTTGGGACCGCTGCCATCATTACAAAGGGCACGCCTACAACCGATCGACTGGATGTTGTGTTCTGACTAGTTGCTCTTGTAACGGCATTGGGAATATTCTTATTCGGGCATCATTACGGGAGATTGTGGGATCTTTCTGTTACGGCTCTCCAAAGCGGTGAGATTTTGCTCTCCGGCTATATATACTCTCTCTGTCGAAGAGAGAGAGGTCCAATATTTTTGAAAGAATACTGGTTTTAGCAAGAGACACCAGGCCTCTTTTGCATATTTATTCGCAGGGAACTTTCAGACTGTGCCTATTGTTCGGCCTTTCTATTTTTCATGTTTTGATTAAACTGTAAACTGTGCTTCTTATTGTCTTAAGCACTTCATTTGAGGAGACTTCTATACATTGAATACAAACTTGCTTATCTAAATCATGTCTTAATGACTCTTCTTAGCAGTAAGAATGTATGCGATACTATTTTATGTCAATTAAATGAATTGTTTATGCTATAGCTTTAAGTTTCTGATGTTTTGGAACATAACAATAACATTCAGGCCCTTAAGTCTATGATTTATCGTGCCTATCAGTAAGCTTTGGCGCATCGCCTTAGATTAATATTTGTTTCATTATATCCGCTTCCTTTTCCCTTTCCAAAAGCCCATTATAGAAGAAGCCGACTTCTTTAAAACCCAGAGGTCACTCAGTTTGGCGCAAAGGGTCCCCCTTGAACTGAGTTTCCCATAAGGCACTGTTATCTCGTCAAATTTTGGCGTCAACAATTCCCTCTTGGAGTAGTTGCATGATGACTGGATACTCTTGCTCTGAGAGTGATTTACCTACATAGGTGTTCTTAGGATTTTCAGCAGTACCCAAATTAACTTCTTAAGTTTCTTCGATTAAAATGGATGATCAAACAGATAACTGAGTTCCTACAAGGGGAAGATGAACATCTCCATCCTCTGGCACCTCTTCGAGGTTTTCGCCATTAGATGCGTCCTTTATTTTTACTTTTCCAAGGTCAGGAAGTGCCTCGGGGAGGTTTTCACTAGATGACCATTTTTTATTTTTGTTATTCTTATTTTTGCAAATGGAATGTTCATCATCCCCCAATCCCATGAGGTTGGCATATGTATCTGTAGACATATTGACAGGTGTGCTATTACGTAGGTCCCAATCAATGAGCTTGGAGTGATGAAGGGATAGACTAATGGTGCAGACGGATAGGCATTCGAACATGGATGATAGGTCAGTGTGATCGACGTCATCGTATGCACGTATGATGGATTCCTCCTTAGGTATATCTTCCAATGAGCCATTGTCCACAGTGATACTATTGGAGGTATTAGATGATGTTGCATGGCCTTTTTTCTTTTTATCATAACTGATGCCTATGTTCTTCAGTAGCTTTGATGTATCAATAGGTTGCAACCATCCATGTTCTTCTTTACCTAGGCCCCTACCTTGGTAGTTATACTTCTCTGCAAACTTAGCTGACCAAGGATATGCTTCTTGAAAATATTCCTTTAGAGGGGGATTGGTTGGGGTTCTTCTCGATATACCCATTGACTTATATCCTCTTCTAGAGAATCTATCTTGATACTAGGGGACCTGAAAGTGGTGGTAGGGATGTTTTTACCACTTAAGGTGACCGTCTTGTCTTCCTTTGGAGTAGCATGTGAAGGTTGGCCATACTCATGTAGTGATGGGGGCATGGTTTCTATATTAAGGGTAGTATGCATTTCGTATTCTCCACACCCCTTGTCAATGATCTGGACTTTTGTGACTGTAGGATCAGTGGTGGAAGATGGAGTGGTTATCGTGGTGGAGGGTGGATTAGCAGATGATGACCGGGAGGCCCCCATTTTGACTCCAGGACAATAATGTAAATGGGGAAATGAGGCTTCCAAAGCATGACAATATTCAAATGGTTGGGGATCATCATAGATGGTGACTTCCTGTCCGTTGACTAGGAATTTTAGGCACTAATGGTACGTGGAAGGGACGGCTTGCATAGCATGGAGCCATGGGCAGCTAAGGAGGAGATTATATGGCAAGTTCAAATCAAGGACATGACAGGTAGTGTATTGAACCACAGGTCCCACTTGGATAGGAAGACTGATAATTCCCTCTGAATTCTTTTCTGCATTATCATAAGCCTTGATTGTGATGATTTGATTACTCAAATATGCTTGAGTATACCCCACCTGTTTTATGAATTTTAGAGTACACAAATTGAGGGTAGAGCCATTATCTACCAAGACCCTTTTTATTTTATGGTGGGCAACAACAACTTTGATATGCAAGGGGCGATTATGTTTGACATCAATATTTGGCTTGTCATTTTGGCTGAAGTGCAGTTGATAAGACAAAGCCAGGTGTCTGACCAAAGCTTGGAATCGTGTAGGATCAATGTCATTAGGTACATGGGTTTCCTGTAGGGCTCTATTGAGAATTTCTTGATGTACATGAGAAGACAAGCAAATCCAAAATGTAGATATGAGCAGGGGTCTTTCCTAAGTGATCAAGGATGTTGTACTGGGAGCTTACAAGAGTTGATTGTGCAGGTGCAAAGGCTGCAGGGATAGTGATGCAGGCTCGTCGTGTAGTAATAGCACACTGAGGGTCTTTAGCTTTAACATGTATCATGGATACATGGGGTTCGACTTGTTCAATGTAATGAATAATACCCTCGTACTTGAGGGGTGCATTCTTATAACTCATGTTGTTTGTGCTATTGTCTTGGGGATTACCTGTTGGAGGTTCTCAAGCCTTGATTATGATTTGGAAAGGCATTTTGATATATCTGCAATTCAGCATTGGATGACGAAGCTTGGCTAGGTTCAACCTTGATGTCTCCTCAATCAATGAGATCTTGGACATAGTTTTTCAGACCCTAACACTTATTCAAAGAGTGTCCTTTGATCTTATGAAACTCACAATATTCATTCTCCCTAAACCATGCGGGCTTGGGCTTGGATTCATCAAGTGGCTTGGTGATAGGGTATGTGATTGGATAATTGATCTGTAACAATTTATTGAAGACAACAATCAGGGGTTCTCCTAATTGAGCATACTGACATTTAGCATTCCCCTGGTTATTTTGATTTGACTGTTGAGGAGGGCAAGGTGCCCCCTGTGGTACCGATATGGCGTTAGGTACAGATGGTTGTTGTCTTTGTGATGTATTAGCCACTTGGACATGTTTAGTATCAGTGACGCCATCATTTATTGCGTTCTTGTTCTTGTTCCAAAAACGTGGCTTGTCATTGAATGACCTTTCTTTATCTTGGTTGTATATTTTGATGTGTCCTTTGGCAACAAGGGAATGTTCAAGGATAGGTCCCTTTTCTACTAGCTCCACAAAAGTGGTGACACAATGTAACCTAAAGTTATGAGCCATGTCAGGATGAGAGTTCTCCACAAAGAGGGTGACCATGTCCTTCTCTCTTAGATGGGTTTTCATTCGGCTTGCTAATGCATGCCACCTTTGAAGATTGCTAGCAAAGGTTTCCCCCTCCCATTGTTTATCTCTGACTAGATCTAAGGTGTCAGTGTCCTCCAAATTGAAGGAGAAGTAGGAGACAAACTTTTCTGACAGGTCAGCAAAAGATTTGATGGACCCTCTTTCGAGGATCATGAACCAGTCTAGGGAAATGCCTTTCAGACTCCGCAGGAACATGCGCAAGAGATAATTGTCATTGTGCATAACTTCTTGACACTGAGAGTAAAACTCCTGTAAGTGGGCCTTGGGATCCTTGTTCCCCCTGTATCTATCAAATTTTTCTATTTGAAAATGTTTAGGAAAGGGGATCAATGAGATGGAGGGATCGAATGGATACGAGTATATGTCCTCGAATTTGAATGATTGTTTGCCAGTCCCTACCTAAATATCTCTTAAAGCAGCTTTAATTTCTAACAAATCTGAGTTGACTGGTGGTTGGTTGGATGGATATGGATGGTAGGATGATAGAGGATCCTGCTGAGAGAACGTGGGATCATTGAGGTATGGGTTTGGATGGTGGAGTGATGACATCCCTTGTTGGTATGCTGGGGGATTTTTTTGATGTGTGGGTTGTTGTTGAAAGGTATAATATGGATTCATTTGATAAAGATGTGAGGTGGGTTTTTGAGGCACTTGAATGTGATGTTGTGGATTGACCCATTGATATTGGGGGAGTTGTTGTGATTATTAGGAGGCCGCATAAGGTGGTTGTTGTTGGTAATATGGATACTGTGGTGGTTGTTGATGTGATGTGAGATGTTGTGTGGGCCGAGATAGCATGTTGTACTGTGCTTGAGCTCGCGGTCATCGGATGGATGCTAGGAAAGGAGATACGGTATGAGTGGGAGGTTGGGATAGATTACTTTGCAGATGATATGGTGGTTGTTGCAAGGAAAATAGCAGTTGTTGTTGGGGCGGCTGGGATAACGTAGGGGGATTTTGCAATGGAAGTTGTTGGGTATCGAAGGGGACATTCAGAGGGGGTAGATTAGATTGAGGCCACTGTGGGGATGCATATGAAGGCGACAGTTGGCTTATGGCCCCAGAAGGTGGAAGCAATGCAGTGAAAGGGCTACCCCCAATGTTGATGGGAGTCAGATTTGAATGGGTTGGTGCCGGTAGCATTAGTGGTTGTGGTTGCAAGACGTTTTGTGGCATGTCAAAGGCAAAAGGATCATTGGGATCAGTGGTTTGGGGAGTCCCTATGATTGAGATTGTAGGATGCAAGGGATTGCCAATGGGATACAGAACATCGTTGCCAAATTCCGGTTGATGCCAACCTTCCACGGAAGGAACATTGGGGATGTATGAGCTACTTGGTATGTTGTGTGAACCTTGGGGTATATTAGGTGTGGGACCACCATACTTGGAGAGGTCGATACCTGACGACAATTTGACACCCTTCTCAATTAAGTGCACCAAGATTTCTTCGCCATGTTTTTCAAGAAGGTGATCTGTCATTTGCACATTGACTGGGTTACTAAAGTGTTCCTCAAACGTAACCTCAGGTTGGATGACCATGTTTTCATCTTCGGGGGGTGATCTATTTTGACCATCGATATTTGATTGTGATGATGTTCCATTGTGTGGATCTTGAGGGGTGTTTGCATTGTTATTGGGGTCTTGTGAGGCATTGGCTGGGTTATTCAGATCTTGAGGGATGTTTGGTTGGGATTGTTGTTCAGCCATTTTCCTTGTTTGTGACCGGGTCTGAGTGAGCATGCAAGATGATACGACAGATTAGGATGAACTTGGTGATGAAAGGATTGATTTGATTTGATGATTGATTAGCCGAAAATGACGTGGCTCGACAAGATTGGTTTGATTGGATGATTGATCAGCCATCAAGGCTCGATGAGATTGATTTGATTTAACCAAAGTGGTCTAGGTTGATCGGTAGAAGATGAGTCGATTGGGACTAGATGATATAATGATCCGATTTGAATTGATGATTGATTAGGATGGTTGGTAGTGATCAGAATCTAAAACCCTGGTTCAAGAGTGATCCTTGGTAATGCTAGGTGTTGATTAATTGAACAGAGGGGGGAGGTATGATAACAGCACTGAATCCAACTTGAGATAGAAGTGGATTGATTGGGCCGACAAAGATGACCGACTTATGATGGATGACGATTCAAAGTTGGCTTTTGAGGGATGATGATTAAGGAAGAACACCTAGGTCAATTTGGATAACCATTCTAACGATGTTTCAACGGGATACTGATGGTCTGAAACATGGAAATGATAACCAGAATGTAGGCTCTGAATGGGTGAATGGATGTACGACCTGAGGGGATGAATGTTTATGATGACGAATGGATTCTTGAAATGCAAAAACAAGTGATCGAGATGATAGAACCAAGGTTCTGACTGGCGAAGTGGATAAAAAATTTGATCGATCAAGGGTCAGGTCCGCCCCTGTATAGGGCAGGTCCGACCAAAGAGAAAGAACTAATGAAATTTGGTTCAAATAGACCCAAACCAAGTTGGTTAATAGGTCAAATCTACCCTTGGATGAGGGCAAGTCCGCCCAAGGAGAAAAACTAATTAAATTAGGTCAAAACTAACTCCGAAAGGATTGGCTTGAAGGTCAAGTCGGCCCCCAGATGAGGGAAATTCTGCCCAAGGAGCAAAATTGATAAAAATAGGTCAACACTGACTCTGAAAGGACTGGTTTGAAGGTCAAGTGTGCCCCTAGATGAGGTCAAGTCCACCCAAGGAGTAAAACTGATCAAATTAGGTCAACATAGGCCTGAAATGGGTTGTGAACAGGTCAAGTCCGCCCCTGGATGAGGGAAATTCCACCCAAGTAGCAAAATTTGGACAAAATCAACCAAAACAGGGTCCAAAAGGCTTGTTAATAGGGCAGGTCCGCCCCTAAATGAGGGCAAGTCTACCCAAGGAGCAAAAGTTGGTCAAAATCAACCAAAACAAACTCCAAAAGGCTTGTTAATAGGGGGTCCGCCCCTGGATGAGGGAAAGTCTTCCCAAGGAGAAAAAGTTGGTCAAAAATGGCCAAAACAAGCTCCAAAAGGACTGTTAATAGGGCAGGTTTCGCCCCTGGATGAGGGCAAGTCCGCCCAAGGAGCAAAAATTGGTCAAAAATGGCCAAAACAGGCTCCAAAAGGACTGTTAATAGGGCAAGTCCGCCCTTGGATAAGGGCAAGTCCACCCAAGGAGGGTTTATCTTAACTTTTGATAGAAAAAGACCAAGGTAAAGGACTGAATACACAACAGTCATCAACCAAAAGGCTATGGAAAAGTGAAGCAAATCAGACAATTAATGGTTTCGCACAAAGAAGACAATTCAGACAATCACAAGCATAAGTCTAGTAGAGAGGGTATGGTCAATGAAGTCCTCTAATCTAAGATGAACATGGTTACTAGGGAGTCCTTAATATACACCCAGCACATGAGGCCCAAACCGTGAACACCAACCCGTTACAAGTGTGAGTAGGGAACCTAGAAGGCTCAGACCAACTCTTCACATCATCCCGATGCTTCACCAATTACAACATGGTTGGATTGAGGTACAAATTTTGCTTTCCCCCTTTTATATACCCCACCGGTATGCATGGTTGGAATCATCCCTTGGGGTGATGAAATCCCCAAGCAGGTCCCACTAAGAAAAGTAAAATAGGTAGACTCAAAAAGACGTGGTAAGCTATGATTTCTCGTTACCCAGGATCGTTGAATGGCGCAAGGGGATTAGATACATCAAATAGCTCACCCAAAAACACAACATGCAAGGTTGATTGACACCTCTTAATTAAACTATGTTCCTAATTAGGGGTTAAGAACCCTTAAAATAGCCAAAAAATTGCTAAAAAACTAAAATTTTACGTTTTGAAAAAAGCTGTCTGGGGAAAATCCAGCTGTCTGTGAGGGTAGATTTGGCTGTCTGGGGAAAATCTGGCTGTCTGTTAGGTCAAGTCCACCTGTGTGTTAGGTCGGGTCCGCCCCTCCGTGAAAAAGCTCCAAAAAACAATTTCTGTAGTCTGGGGAGGGCAGGTCCACCCCTAGAGAGGGTCAGGTCCGCCTGTGGAGGGTGGGTCCACCTGTTTGTTAGGTCGGGTCTGCCCTTCTATGAAAAAGTTCCAAAAAAACACTTTCTGCAATCTAGGGAGGGTAGGTCCATCCTTGGAGAGGGTCAGGTCTGCCTATGGAGGGTGGGTCCGCCTTTCTGTTAGGTCGGGTCTGCCCCTCTATAACCTGTACTTGCAAAAAGTTAAAAAATAGAAAACGTAAAAGCAAGAGACCCATTTGTGGGTCCCACCGGGCGTGCCAGAAATGTAATAGGTCAAATTTGGGTGCTAGAAAATGAATAGCAAATGAAAGAGTGCAAAATAACACTAAAAACAACCTACACCTCAAAATTAGCCTAGTTGGATTTAGTACAAAGTAAAAACAACAAATGAAACATTATACCTTGTGTTGAATCGATCCTTTGGTTGGCCCTTCGATCTTTGGTGTTGTATGCTCCATGGATGGAAAGAGATGCAAGCTAGATGGTGGTATGAAGATGGATGCAAGTGGGTACAAGCATGAAAATGGCTAAGTGTGGATTATAGGAA
Source organism: Sequoia sempervirens (assembly GCA_007258455.2). Lineage (NCBI taxonomy): Eukaryota > Viridiplantae > Streptophyta > Pinopsida > Cupressales > Cupressaceae > Sequoia > Sequoia sempervirens. The sequence continues at coordinate 125,158,454 of VDFB02000363.1, read as the reverse complement.
AATTTTGCAAGAGTTTGGCTACAATGCATGATCTCCCTAAAATGAGAGAAAAGAGGGGGTATTTATAGAGATTTTGGAAATCTCTAGGGAAATGGACGGTCAATATTGAGACACCAAGATCAAGATGTAGGGCTAAGGTGATTTGAGAACTCACAAGCCCTCACATCTTGACATGTGGCAAGTGATATGGCTTAAAAGGGGTGATGTTTACATGAGGTGGAAGGATAGTACATGACATGGATGGGGTACATAGTACCTTGGGATTGGGAAAAGATCTCATAAAGGAGGTACTTGTCCCCATGTGGGTGAGAGGAAAAGTGGGGAATTAAAATTCCTCAAATATTCTCATGGGGATGAGAGAAGGAATTTAAAATTCCTTTAAATGCATTAGGGGATTAAATGTGAATTAAAAATTCACATGGGGAATGGAGATACCTTATTCAAAAAGTAAAAGCTTTTAATGAAGTTGACTAAGGACACATTCCATAAATGATATGAGGATTAGAGATGACCGAATTAGGTGATTAAGGTTGTGCAAATACTTGGTTAGACTAATTAATGACATGTTAGAGGCAAGTGGAAAATGATGGAGGATGTGACCCTAATGATGACTAAGAGTGTGCACATCTTAATCATAAATTAATTATGACTAAGAAAGGGGGTTAAATTGCTAAGAGGGATTAGAGGTCAACTTGCAAAAGTTGGAGGATGTGACAATGAGAGAGAAAATAATGAATTTTAAAAGTAAATTTAAAATTCCAAAAGATAATATGACTAAATTAAATAAAGTGATGTATTTATTTAATTTAGAGAGGAAAGAGGGGAAAAGTATTTATCAAATTAAATACTTTTGGGAAACCTTATGCAAGAAACACAATATTAATTAAATGAATTATTTAATTAATACCGGCCAAGAGGATGATTTTAAAAGAGCAGAGGGATGATTAAGAAGACGACTTTGACCATATAGAAGTGGTCAAATTTGGATGTCTACACTTTCAATGCAGTCGCTACCTGGGACACACTTGGCACCTGAAACGACGCAATTGCCTATCATTAAGAAAAAACACTGTCACTATCAAAAACCTAAGACAAAGCATTTTCAATATGTTTCTAAACATCTTTTTCCTATGGTGTCTGTCCAAAAACAAACAAGGCTTGGTCAAATTTTTCCATTCTTCCATTTACCTTAAATCATAAGTCCAGCTTTGTAAAAGTTTTGGTTGCTTTTGAGGATTCATCCTCATCATAAGCAAGACTTTAGGTCCTCATTTTGTAGACATTAGAAGGGAGAAACTTGCTATATTTTGTGAAATCATTGCCTTCAAAAATAGGTTGTCATTGGACTTAGTCAACATAATTTATTTTAGTCATTTTCCTTATTGTGAGACTTTCCAACTCAAAAGTCTAGTTAGAAAACCTCACTTTTTCATCTTTTCATTTTTATTTAGGCCTTCAAACAAGTCCTTTGATATTCAAAAATTGAGACATAGACCAAGCTTTGAGTGGTTGAGTAAACCTTTTCCAAAAGACCATCAAAATTTCCTTAGATTTTAGTCATTTTAGTCCTCATTTTGCATCTCTTATCCTAGAAAAATAAAAAAAATTAGTGTCATACTTTTCATTCTAGGCCTCATTGTCACCCTTGCATTGACATCTCTTTTAGACATTATTGACACCTTGCATTAGTCATTTTCTTTAGACAAACATTGTCATTTTGCATTATCATTCCTTTATTTCCAAAAACACAAAAACATAGTCTTAGTCTCATACCATCCACCATCATGTCTTCAAGTCACTTTGACATGCTTGCTAGTCAAATTGAATTCCAATTTATCTGTAATGGTCAAGCCCAACTAGCCATAGACTTCAAAAGACATTCTCTCCAGTCCAAATCCAAATCAACCTCAAACCATGGCCAATCATCCATCTATCCTTCCTACCATCAATCCCTAAGTCCTAGTCCTCCATCCATCTACCCTTACCATCAATAGTCACTTAACACAAATCCCGCCATTAATTCACAACAAACATCCATTTATTGTCCTTATCCTAACTTTGACAAGGGAAATCAACCATCCAGTAATCCTTTTCAAGTCTCCACGTCCTATCATAATCCTTTATCCACCACCCCTTTCGAAACCTCCATGTCATATTCTAGTCCATTATTAATAAATCTCATTCAAACCTCCATGTCCTATCCTTTTCAACCATCCACTAATCCCTTTCAAACCTCCACACCATATATTAGTCCTTCATCGACTAATCCTTTCCAAGTCACCCAGTCCCAAAAAAAAATTAGTCATGAAAATTATATCCTTTTCCAAGGTCACATTCCATTGTCTATATTTGAGGATACATGTCAAGAAAAAAACCTAAAGCATGACATCATAACGTCACCCTCATGTCAAGATCAAAGTAGCCCATCCCATGATCCTATCTTTAAGTCCATTCAAGAAGTTCTTCTAGACAATAATGACATCCAAAATACACTTATCCTTGACAAAGATCCCATTCCTAATCATGTCATTCAAGACAATCCCATCTTTGACCAAGACACTACCATTGACCAAAGTGATCCAATTCTTGACCTTTATGCCATTCACAATCAAACACTTGACGATGACCCTATCGACACTTTCCTCCACGGGACATGTAGATGAATTCTCTCTAGAACAAGATTCTTCTACTATGGACATATTTGCAAATGATCAAACTATAGATGAAGTCACTGGAATCTATGACAATGACCATAAAAATAGGATTTACATTGAATTAGAAGCACCAATAGAAGCATTTGAATCTGGCATGTCACAAAATCAGACCGAAGACATTAATCAAACTAAAGATATCCAACCTATCTCACAGATGAGAACATTTGAAGTAACAATATCCACATACACAATGATGGGTTTGCATCTTGCTTTAAAAATGATAAATACCCCATCACAAACAAAATCTCTTAGAGCATGCAGTATCAAGGAAAAGGACTAGGCATACATGAGCAAGGCATTCAAGAACCAATACAATTTTATGAAAATCCTAGACATCAAGGTCTTGGCTATTCCTCAGTCAGTAAATCTAATGATGTTGGTGGTACCTCCTCGATATTGGGGGCAACTTTATCTAATACAAACATCAAAATTGGGGCCATGAGTAGTCCTTTTCATAAGATTTATGCCAACACTCCTTCCATCCACACCATAAACCATCGTTCCAACATGAATAAACCTTCTATTTGGAACCAACAAAAACAAAAGTCTTATAAATAAAAAATTCAAAATCAAACATTAAAGGCCATTGAATCAAACAAAAAGACAAGTGGACAAGTGAAGTTAAAATGGATCCCAAAGAAAAATGGACCAAGCAAAGAAAATATGTCAAATCCAAAATTCAATCAAAATGTGGAGCCACAAGAAAAGAGGACTCTCACATATAATAAATGTCCACCTTCAAAATGGTCATCAAGCAAAGCATATAAAAGTGTTGGTTCCAAACACCATCCCCATCAACATTCTAAATCCTATCATCCAACATCTCAAGTTTTCGAAATAAAAAGTGAGTCATCCAAACATCCAAACAACCCTCCCATGTCTACCATCAAATATTATAATCCTACATCTTGCCTAAAATCCAAAAATTCCATGTCACAAATCTGCCACATCTTGGCAACAACTCTTCATCACAAGGACTCTCATGGCACTCTATTGTGATGTGCATATTCTAATAAGGCCAACTTTAATATTGAAAAGGACCATGTATGAAATAAAATAGTTGTATGCAAGGGCTATGATCCTAACAAAGAAACTACTCTAGAAATGTCATTATTGGCATGTCATGGCACCAATCTCTACATCGACATTGTCAACAGCTGTAGAATAATCAGTGGGCATCCAATACATCCCGTCCATATAAAAATACCAAAAAATAAATTTAGAAGTCACAAAAAGTCAGAAAGTTAAAAAAAAAAAGTAAAGAGAAAAATTTCGTCCATGGTGAAAACTTGGCAAACAGGCGCCCTGGATAAGTACCATGATGAAAAACTAGCAAACAGATATCTTGTGTAAAATAAATTGTCTATGTGGACTCTTAAACTTGGGGGTAAGTCATCTCATTTCCCATGCCTTCCTCATGATATTTACATTTGTCCATTTTAATCCATATCATTCCCGTCCATTTTTCCCACCTACCTTGGTCTTGACATAAAACATGCAAATACAAAACATGCTTTGGGGAAAACTCTTAACAATTTTAAAAAGGGAAGTGAGTTCCCGAGAGGATAACGGTTCTTGAAAAACTTCTTGAAAATATGCTCTGCAAGTTTGCTTTAATGGCTGCCAAGAAGATGTTGAATCTTTAAAATAGTGAATTGAGAATTGTTCCTTGGAGGATAGTAGGAAAATAAAGAGCTAGAAAAGCAACTAGAAAGAAGGAAAGAGAAGAAGCTTGCTCAGAAAAATCAGATTGAACAGGGGCAGAGGAAAGAAGTTGTCTGAAGAGCATCTCCAGCTGGAAGCGTAACAGACAGGTTTTTCATTCTTTTCCCACAAATCTTGATTGAAATAAATAGATACTACTGAGGAATTCAAATGCTAGTTTAAATTGTATGCAAGATTGTGAAATTTTGAGAAAATCTTCTATTCTTTTGTGTGCTTTAAGAGAAATTGTGTATTTTCCCCCATTTCCAGATTGAGATTGTCTATGCAAACTATAGGTTAAATTTCATTCCAGATTGCTCATTCTTTTTACAGTAAAGTCTGAAATTGCAAATGTATATATTTACATACATATACACTTTTGTTTCCAAATTATGTGTCGAAACGAGTTTAAAGAAAAGCAATATACAGTTTCTTTTATGTTACTGGAGGCAAATTTCTGTATTTGTTTTTTTTTTTTTTTTTTATATAGTGAAGAGAGGAGGGGGCTGGGGTTTTTCCCCAGTCGTGCCCTTCCCATGAGGGAAGGCAGCGCTATGGGAGACAACACTCCCTCCTAGGCCATGACCTGTGGAGGAAGCGCTGCCTTCCATAGGCAGCACCTCCCCCATATGGGGAGGGGCGAAAGCCTAATGTAGCATATAAAATTTGTTGTTAGAAAACTTTTCAATGATTCTTGAAACCACGTTTTATTGTATCAAACCTCTAGGTAAATACATATGATAATTTGAAAATGTATTTACATTGTTCAGTTTGAAATTTATATATATATGTTGTGTGTGTATATATATGCTACACTCATATGAATATATATATTTATATATATATATACACACACACCTGCAAACAACAGGAGTATGGAGTTGTGAGAATCCTTTCTTAATTGAGTAAAATTATTTTACTTTTGTAAAAGATTCATGAGTTCTGACATATACACACCATATGATTACCTGGGAAATAAAGAACTTATATACATTTAAATGTAATGTAAATGAAAAACAATAATATGAAAACATATACACGCATGATCATCAGTTCACCTCTGTAGTTATAAATACATATACATATTCAAAACTGAGTTTTTAAATGAATTGTTTTATAGTAAAATCAAGCTGAACCCATTCTTTTTGACATAGACTTAGTTATTTTTCAGAATTTAAGCATGAAGGTATGCATGTAAACGTATAAGAAGTAAATATAGATATGTCAATAAATATTAATCTGAGACACAAACTTAGCATTTTAATCTCATACTTCTAATGGAAGTTTTAACTACCAAATCTGGGAAACGTAATTTATAAATCTAAAATTGATTGGGAAAACTCTTGTACCAGAATTTTTTTATTTTTATTTTTATTTTTCTTTTATGTTGACTTAGTAGCCATTGAATATATAATTGGATTTATCCCTTTAAAATAATTGAGGAAATCTATGTATTCCATTCCATACCTATAAGACTATTTTATGAAGTTTCTTTTTAAATTTATATAAATTTCTTATTTTGGGATAAATTATTCAAATTAAAGATAAACTTGTGAATTCTTAAACGCTCATTGCAAACCAACTTGTGATCAATTTTTCACTTAATTTAGAATGCTAGAGTAAATTTATTGTGAACCTTGTGAGTTCTTTGTAATTATTGATAACCCTTTGAAATTGAGATATCTAAAATTGATTGGAAACTTTAGATGGAAAGTGTTTTATTTATTGTTCATTTGGAAAAATTTTGGGATAGGATGCCGAATGTGGACCCAAAGAGATGGTATTTTTACCTATTCTAAAACTATCACTTCTTTTGTTTATGCTTGGCCAAGCACTTGCACCATTGAAACATATGGAATTAAAATCCTAGAACTTAATGAATATAGGTCTCTGCCACCTCTTGTTTGCAAGAAATATGTGATTCTCATGTTAGGAATGCATATAGGCATCAAGCTTGCATCAAGAGTTCCCTCTTGCATTGTTGTTTCAATTTGATAGGCTCCTCATGTAGGGTCGGGGATTTCTTCGAGTTAGGAAGAAATCTAGGGAAGTTTTGCACTTCGTGGTTGGGCGGAAAAGGCACCTTAATCACACTCTTGGCCCTAGCTCGCAAGAAGACCAGTGGTGTCACGACAGTTGAGGTTCATAGATTTAAATGTTTTCATGTATTATTTGGAATGGCTTGAAAATCCCACTTGCAAATGTAATTTTATTTGTAATTCAGTATTGTAACATTGAAATAGATGTACTGATTGAAAGTTAGTGATGTAATTGAAAACTTGAGCAAACTTATGGAAACTCATTGATATGTGATTGGCAATCATATATGTATCATTGCAATGATCATTGTTGTTATTAAATTTATTTGATCTGCATACATGGAATGGAAATATATTTTGAATTTTCCTTTTGAGCAATTATGGAAGTGTATCTTTTACTTTTATTATCCTTGGAATGTATTAAGTTTGGTAATTATTGTGGCTAAGTAAACATCAATTTTTGAGCATTACAACTTTTTAGTCATTTGTCCAAACAATAAAGTCAACGGTCATGTCAGTTCAATAAGACAGAGAGTCAAACTCAGACAATATGGTCATTTGCACGTCAACATTCAAATTGCGAACGAACATACAACATAGTCCAATTGGTTATCAAATTACCAAAACAATGTCAATCTTGTCACTCTATGGTCCCCTCCAAGATGTGTCCTTCTTGGAATTGTACCCCATCATAATGTCATTTGTCTTCTCAGGATGTGTCCTTCCTGATGACAAGAACAGTCAAATCATTAAACTGCCAAACCATCAACCAATCAATCTTTGTCAAACAAACATTGAAAAACACATTGAATGGCTGTTGATTTTGGCTAGTCTATTTTTGTCTTATCTTTTTATTTTCTTTGTCTTTTCTTCATGTTACTAGCTACCTTGAGGATGTCCCATGAAGGATTTAGAGGTGTGATGATGTCTTATGACCTGTTTTTGTTTGATTGTTGTCTTTGGTGTGTCTTGACAAAAAGACTGGGGCAACTTTGCCCTTAGTATGAGTTAGGACATTCCTTGTCTGCAACCGTCTTTTTTTCAAGTGGATGAACTTGCACACCTTGGTCTATATCATAGCATGGTGTTTGTTGTCCATTTGTGTCATTTTGTGACCCAATGATGATTTGAGCAACATCCATTAGTTCTTTGGAAAACATTGAAGGTTTCTTTCTCATCCCACCCTTCTTTTCCCCTCTAACATTTTCTCTCATTCGCATCTACCTCATCTATATCTTTTGCACTAACATTTATTTATCTCTTCGTCCTCTAGTCTTCTCATCAATTTTGAGAGCACACTCAGGTTCTTGGCACCCAACTGTCCTCTTGAGGGGGCATACCACTACCTCCTCGTCATTCTTCCTCATCCTATTTTTTTTCACTAGGGCATATTTTTGACTTGTTTACTTTGTCACAATGTGATAAACTACATTATGAAAAAGAGGGGAAAAATTTCCTAGACCCGCAAATCACATTTCTCTATTTTCTTATCAAATTTCGTCTATAGCCCAATTTCAAATATTAATTAAATAATTTTTAATTATTTAATTAATTCATGTTTTTTATTCCTCCTAATTATTTGAATAAATAAATTTTATTTATTTATTTAGATATGTTGACTAATTGTCTAATGTCTCGCTATAATTAAATAAATATAGGAATTTATTTAATTATCTCGTCCACTATTTCTTCCTAATTATTTAAATAAATAAACTTTATTTATTTATTTAAATGTGTCATTAATTTCTTATGTCTTTCTATAATTAAATAAATCTTTTTATTTGTTTAATTATTATCCACTTTGGATTTTTCTAATTTTAAATAAAATCATTTATTTAAAATTTTCCACTTTCTAATTTCTCCACTCTAGCTTTTTCTAATTTTAAATAAAATCATTTATTTAAAATTGTCCACTTTCTATTCCTTGGCTTTTTCTAAATTTAAATAAAGTCATTTATTTAAATTGTCCCACTTCCTAATTCTTTCTCCAAGTAAATAATTATAAATTAATTGTTTACTGTCACATGGTCCCACTTTTGAATTAAATTAATTTTTAATTCAAAATGACAACTTTCCCTCTTAAATCAAATAATTTCTAATATTATTTGATTTTTTAGCTCTCTCTTTTTTTGTGCCATTCTTATCTCCTTGTCACATGCATTGTTAACCCTTGATTTGATTTTCTCAAACTAAATCTTGTCCACTCATTTCAAATTTGACCTAATGTTTCCCTAACCCTAATTATGGGTTGAAATATTGAATCTTGTCTATTGATTCTATGGCACTTATCAATCTTCAATCTTGGCCTTCCATTCAAAATTACATTTTCTATAAAATGACAATTTTTTTCTCACTTGGACATCTCATGAAATCTTGTTATCATCTTGCAATCTTGTCATTTCATGCTCTTGCAATTTCATGTCATTGTAGCTCTTGTCTTAGTCATACTTTATCATTCTTGGAATTTTGGCATACTTGAGGACCATAGTTTAGAGTTGCTTGCTAGTTGCATAGTATTGCGTTTTGTCATCAAATCCTTCAACATTTGCTTTGGTCTTGGCATTGTCACATATTGCCCACTCAAAATTTGAGGGAAAATTTCATATTGCAGAAAACAGAAAAGGTGTAATGGAGGTCAATCATGGAGATTGAAGGCATTTTGTGAGATATTTCCTTTGTTTTCATGTTTATGCTCCTTTGTTCTTTATTATTACTTTGGGTTTTAGTTTATTTAGCTTCTAATCTGCTAACCTAGATATTTCCCATAGTTACAAAGTCTAACTAATTTGACTTATTCAACAACACAATGCTTTTTAACTTAAGACTAGTGTTATTTTTATATGTAGTTGCATCAATACAAAATGACATGTAAAAATTCCAATGCCTATTTACATAATGCATGCGAAAAAGCATGAAAATTAACCAACTCTGGAGATACAAAAATATTATTATCCCTCGCTTTGACCTTGGAAATCTTCATATTTCTTTAGGATCTCCTACATCACTATCTCATTTGGTCCTGAAGTGTAATCGATGATGGTATTGACTCTCAGAATAGAATTCTTCAAAGAATAACAAGCCTTTTTGCATCAATCCAAATGTGTTTTGAGATTATCCAATGTTAGTTGTACATCACACAAGGTGTCCATACAAGCCAATGAAAATGCTTCATCTTCAACCTATTTTTGGTTTGCCTCTTTCTACACTTGAATAATCTCACTGGTTGGAAGAAATGTATGATCATCATCAAGAATCTTACTCGATAATTCTTTAATTATGTCTACTAAAACAACACGGTGCTCTTCAACATCTCTTTGAACTTGTTTCACATCCTTTATTAATATTTTTATGACATGTATATGATTCCTGATTGATTCCTTGATCTCCACATACTTATCTTTGCTAGGAATAATCCCAACTTCAACTAACTTACCCAGTTTCACTTTCTTCAGCTGGATCCAAGACTCAAGATTTTGTTCCATCTCCCTTTGCTCAACAAAAAGAGTATTCTCTATTTTTTCCAAATCAAGTTTCAAATTTGACATATGTACAATAATTTCCACTATGAAAGTCATTAACTTTGAACCTTGCTCAATTATTCTATCCATAAAATCATACATGACTTTACCCTTTGAATAATATTTCTCAACCTTCTAGACCAAATGTTCTTCTATGCTCATTGCAATAGGTTGTACATTCTCATAATATTTTGTAATTCTTATTACCATAGAGGTGAGATGCTTGAATTTTGTTTACATATCCTTGGTCTCCTTTGGTTTGTCAAAACTCTGCATCAATGCAGTCTAAGACATTTGAGCATCTTCATTTGCACTTGTGTGCATGATTTTCCCAAGTTCAACTCTTGTAATTGTGTACTCTTCTATGTTAGTCTCGTCATAACTTTTACCTTGAGGAGGTTATGCCACCTCCACATACTTATATCTAGATTTTTCCATATGTAGCCTTGAGAGAACCTTTGGCTTCTTTTTCCCTTTAGTCTTTAGTGCAACTAACTCAAAATCAAACTCATCAAGATAAAATACTTGTTTTTTTCCTTTTAGGAACTTGTGCAAAAAACAATGGAGGAAGAAATGAAACACTAATTTCTAGCCTTGTTTTTATTTCCTAAGTCATACCTGTATCTATAGGCACAAATGTAGTAGTCACAATAGTGTGAGTCTCATTCATTACAACACTTGGAATCTACAAATTTGATGTATTTGGTAATGATTCATTCATGAATCGATCAAAATTTGACTGTGAAGAAATATCAAAAGAAGGAGATGATAAACTGGGAATTGATGATGGAGACATGAAAATAACCTCTACATTTTGTAATATTGATATTGAGGAAGGGGATGAAAGAATTGTATGTATAGATAGAGGTATTGTTACATTAAGTGTAGGAAAAACTGTGGAAGGTGGAGGTTAAGTTGGAAGAGGAGGCCAGTTGGTGTTCCAAATAGAACAATCCAATGAATCCTATAGACTATCCACTTTCTAATTATCAGACTCAATGGTGGATTTTCCCAACTGACAAGATTCAGTCAAAGACTAAGATCTTCTACACTTCTAGCTTTGCAGGACCAAGGTGGGTCAACCTATACAATGCCTAAAAAACCTTATTTCACTCATATATAGACATTGCTTTTAATAGCAGATAATTCCCAATTCAATTACACCCAAGAAAGTACTGACAGCTTCAAATCTAGCTAAATTCTTGGTATATCAACACTTACTTAGCAATTGGGAAGCAGAACACAAAACCTCAACCAAACAGCGGGGATTTAAAATGATTTTGATTTTAAACTTATTTCTGAGATGTATTAAGCTAAATGACAGATTAGTGCCTAATTATGGTCCATGGAGTCAAATTCATAAAGAAAAATTCATCAGTAAATGAACTTCAACCAGTGGATTCACAACTATTAATGTATTACATCAACATATCCTCTTCTATTATCAATCAAATTCTCCTTATCAAATTCACCCTGCACACTTGATATCACAATTATTTGTTGAAAGTATTTAACCATTTCATTAAAACAAAACCATAAACAGATAAAACAATCTCATAAAATTGAGATGAAAAATCCAAAGATACTTTGTATTATTGAATTCATATGACTTAAATTGTACTAGTTTGGAGACAATTTGATGACATTCATGACTTTCATGATTTATTTGCACAAATTGGTTGATATTTACTCATGAAATCAACAATGAAAGCTTTACAGACTCATTTTATGACTCAAAACTTAAAATGTTCTATCTACCCAGCCCCACACAAGAATTCAAAACCCTTTTCAATGAGAGAAGAATGAGAATATAAAGAAGAATAGAAAGCTCCAGAGGAAGCCTAAGAGCTAATCCAGAGATGCCATCTGGAAGTTTCTTTTTTGTTGATCAACAAAACTGCAAAGCTTCTCTCATCTCTCTTCCTTGCAATAGATTTTTGCATCCAATTATTCCTTTGCTCCAAGTTATTCAGCAACATAAAATTTTCCCATGTGGAGAATTCATTCCATCATTCACCAGCAGCTGAAAATATCTATGCCTGTGAAAACTCCATTTTCCTACTCTTTTATTTCCTACAAATTAAAACTACACTTTCTAGCCAATATAAAGCATTCAACTTTATAATAACCTCATATTAATTTGCTTTTCACTAGGCTCTTTCATTTTATATTTTATGCTTGAAACATTTTCTTTCTTGAAAAGCTTTTAAATCATTGAGTAATATATCTTACTCATAGCCATACATTTCACACTTTTAACATTTACTTTTAAATGGTGTATTAATTCACCTCATTTGGCAACAAATCCTTCCACATGTATTTTACTCCTATTTCCGAGCAAAGAAAATTTTATCAAGTGCCTTGATCTTTATCATATTTAAAATATTTTCACCATATCAAATTTCTGAAGCACTTTATCTTTAAGTCTCCATTATTTTAAAATATTTGAGCATTTCAATATTATGTTGAGCCCTTTTACCTCCGATTCTCGCTTAGGCTACAAAAAATATTTCAAAAATCTCATTGGGCACTTTAAATTTTAAAAACTTAAATATTTTGGCCTTTGGAAATGTCATCGGGCCCCCTTTAAAAACTTTACCCATTCGATCTAGTTGCCTTGGACCCACAACCACGTGTCATCATCTCGCCCATCCTGTGGGTTTTAAAGAGTTTGTAACTTGGACCAGCGAGATAGCAGGGGACGGCTTGGATTTTTCTCTAAACACATCTCCTTCTTGAGTCGTCAATCTCCCTTCACTATACTTTGTGCCCTAATTTTCTTCTATTTTGGTTTTTCACTGAGCTTTGCAACTTGAATGTTGGCTTCTTCCTCCATCAATTTCTGATCAAAATGTCAATATGCCTTGTTGTTGCGCCAAGCATTTTCTCCAGTCTCTGTGCTTTGTTGGATGTCCATGTCCTTCTCATAGCTCAATCAAACCCTTTGAGAGCATCATATTCTTCCATGGTTGTGCCATTTACCCAACACACTACTCGAGCCTCTTTTAGGTTGACTCATTTTTTGGATTTCTCCTCTGGCAAAGCAATTTCTTGAGAGTTTCTAAAGTCCATTCAAAAAATACATTTTATGAATCCCATTGCACGTGGGACATTCCATTTATACTCTACGCATCCATGAACAACTCCTTTCATTTGTAGTCCTCCCACATTCCTCCATGTGCGCTAGGAGTTTTCTAAAAAAATTTCAACAAGTATTTTTTTCGTGTGCTACAATCATTTCATTCCCTCCAACTAATACATTGCCCCATTAAAAACTTAATAATGGTAAAAGGGGTAGAGTTCGGTATTACAACTACTAGGTGCATTTTCCAAAAAATTTATGAGGGATTTTCATAATAGATTCATTTTGTGTATTAGCTACAATCATGGTACCCCATGAGATGATATTTATTTGGAGGCTTTCTTTAAATGGTGTGATGGCTATGAGATGAGTTTTATCCATTTTAAATGCCTCCCTCTGACTGCGTAGAGAGCTTGAACAAAGCTCCTCTATCCTTTGTGCTTTGATGGACATCCACATTCTTCTCCAAACTATTCCCTCCTTGTGTTGGCACAAACTCTTTTCATGGTGAATGCTAGTTGTGCCCCTTTCTAATTACATTTGCTTGAAATTTTCTAACTTTAAATAAATCCATTTTGGATATATGTTGTTACTATGGTATTCCATATCGTTGTGTCCATTTGGGATCTTTTCAAACAAGTTTATGTGCACCTTGACAATACACTGGCTTGTTCTTTGAATCCCTCCCTCTTTTGCACACTAGCTAGTAGCACCCTAACTTTGCATTCTACTTTGCGTTCTCTTCATTGACCCCCTTTCTCAACTGGTGTAGCTACCCCATGCGCCCTTTCTACCTTGCTATTTTCCTAAATGAAAAGCATGCATCCCTTAGTGTTCCATGCACTATTTCAATTAAATGTTTTTCAACCAATGAAATAGCATATGTGGAAGGCCATAAAAGAAGTTCAATAGCCAATGGAGTCTTAAAATCAGATTGAACTATTAGCCTTCCCACGGTTGCTAAGATTTGAATTTTCTTTTTGAAGTGAAATGAATCTCAAGATTTAAAGAAAATTTTCTCAATATGTCATTTTTTCATTAGATGTAGATATCAACACCATATTCTTTAACTTGTACTCAAAGTCACTTGTCAATTTCACCACCTTTTGGAATTCAGTAACTTCATAAACTTCATAGGGTATAGCCTTGGCAAGACAATTTCTAATAATTTCCTCTGATAATTTTGACCACATTAATCTCCCAATAAACATCATCTAGGTCCCATTTCCAAATGATGGATAAGTGGTGAAATTATTAAACAAGACTGCTAATCCAACTATTGCCAAACCATGAAGATCAATATTGTGTGGCACGATCCCTTTGTTTAATTGGCTCCTCATATGTTCCTCTTGGCTATTCTCTACACTTATTCTAAAAATATCTTCTGCCTTTTGACCTCCTTGAGCACACTCTTCCCTGTGGATCATAGGAACATTGCATTGAATCTACAAAAACTCCCAAGACACTAGCGTGTTCCACTATTATGTAAAGCATATCGGGTCCCCATGTGGGCCCAACTAGTTTTTTTTTTGTTTTCAAACAAATTTTATGCTCAAAATGACCTAAGACAACTTCAAAATGCTTCAGGAATGAAATAATGAACCGGTTTATCATCAAAACTGGCTTTATGACCTTTTTGCAAAATGGTGAAAATAGGCCAAGTTGACTTTGGAATCGCCCTGGAAAACTAGTCAAACGACCTCCTGCAAACATAAAAACTTATAGGCATGTAGACATTCGGTCCAAGAATGGAGTGCATTTGTTTAAAGGGATTACGAGGTGAAAGATATTCACTATCAAAGTTTCTCAGTTGAACTTTCTGCAACAACAGCCTGTTCAGAACCAATTAAAACTCACGAAACCACCTCGTTGAAAAAATATCAAATCAAATCCTAGCAAGCTACCACTAGACACATGAGTTCATTTTGGCACACTGAATACACGTGAAAGAGGTATTAGATTCAATAATCATTCTTCAAAATATATTGAAGATCAAATTTGACCACTCTGAAAGGTTTCTAAAAATTTGATCACTTTTCAAAACCCTGTCAAAACTCATCATGAGAAGCTAAAAATTGACATGCACGTTCACATATGTCACATGAGTGGGTCCAAAAATGGGTTTGGCTTGAAACTTAACTGGCATCAGAATATGACCCTCCAAATTAGGTCATTTAGGAAAATTTATCAGGTGCATGTATGTGAGTGCAGAGGAAACTTTTTTGAAATGGGCACTTCAAATTTGAAAAATTTGAGAGTGCCATCAAAGGCTTCGACTGGGGATGTATGCCCCTTGTGGGCATAGCAAGATTCCATATCTCTAGGGAGTAGACCAAATACTAAGTCCATCAGGTCCTATCAAACTGCTCCTTTATTCAACCTTCTTTTTCAACTTCACTTGGTGACCCCAAGACACCAAATGAAAAAGGTGAAGTCAGTATTTACCCTTGTCAAACACTCTATTCTCTGTTGTTTTCCATAGGCCAAATCTGAAAACATTGTCATGGACTGCCCACAAACTAGCTCGGTCATTTACATGTCCCACTATATCACTGTGCTTTCCAGTGTCACCAACAATTCTATCAGTTTGCAACATGCAATTAGACATTGACTGAAATTCATAACCATTGTTAAATTTTACCTTGGCTAGCTTATCATCATGTTCCACTAAATAATCACTCTCTTGAATTGAGAAATAGAAGCATTTATAGTCCATTTGATCTTTGACATCAAGATCAGGAGCATCAAAAAAGAAGCAGTTGTACTCAATTTCACACTCACCAATGTGAGATTCACCATTATTCTCATTTCTTGGCTGCTCCATACATGGATCAAGAATTTCTATTGTATCAACACAATCTGCAACTTTATTGTCATACAAATCAACAAGCTCTTCCATATAATCCATGGGTAATAGTGTTGACTCAAGATCCTTATACGTGTCACAATGGGCCACTTGATCATTCCAAAATGAATCCATTATTTCATCATGATGCTCTTCATGTATCACAAACATTTCTATCTTTGCTTCTTATAAACAATCATGAAGAGTAGGGGGATAAGCACACTCATCAACATTTTCATCATGTTCAACATTATGTTCTGAATTAGAATATTTATCATACACATATTTATCTTCAAATTCTACCTTACTTACACAATGAACATCCTCCATTGATAGCAAACTCAAATTACATTCTAGGTATTCACCACATGCAATTTGTTCCTTCACTTGTGGATTAGTGACATCATGAGCATCTATATCATTGCATTCTTCATGTGAAGAATATGTTTCCATGTCATCCTTATAAAAGAAGTCACAATCTACAGAGGAGAAATCATAAATATCAACCTCATCATGATTCCCATCACAAGAAAAATCATCACTACACAAACCATGTTCTAAATCTTCGGAATGAATGCTTGAGGCTGCACTTTCAGGATCATAATCAATGTTTTGTAATGAAATATCAACAACATATGCATTGTAACCACTGGTCACAACATGACATGGAATAGCACTTTGTATCTTATTCACTTCTCCCTCACAAGAGAAGCATTCTTGCATATTTATTTTGTTATCATCCCATACATAATTTTCTTCATCACTATTGTGTTGATCAATATATGTGTTGATTGTAAGTTGATTACAATATTCATCCTCTGACATATGACAATATGGATGTTCTTCTTCTGACACACTCTTTTCACTTAATTGCATTATCATCTGATTTTCTTCAAGAGGACAGTTGTTGTCTCCATTTTTAGAATCCACATTTTGCACATAATGACACTTGGCCGATTCTACAATCTTTATCCAATTAGGAACTTGATCAAAGTTATGGGGCTTCAATTGCTTTGGCAAAGTACTCAGCCCAGATTCATAAATTTCACAAAACAAATCAATGCACACAAAATTCTTAGGTCTGAAATATTTGGGGACTTCTATCAAAGCATCCAAAAATATCAAAAACAACTTATATGGTGATTCTCCCTCTTGTCTCTTCATTTCATACAATTCTTGCACAAAGGACTTTTGATCAACATTGCTCAAATTTTGTCGATGTTCAACTAAGAGCTTACTATGATCTTCATATTGTGATGATGGAGAAATCATAACAATAGAAGCATTGTCATCTTGACAATCATTTCTTCTATCTGATCCTTAAATTCTATTTGCATGAGGTGTGTCGAGATAACCAACACTTGCTGTCAAATACCCTTTCATCATTAAGTATTTCAAATTATTCTCAATATCCATGGCATTCTGATATGCTTGTTGTAATGTAGAAGGCTCTTTAGCTCTCAACAAGAAGCCCATCTTACTATCAAATGCTACTAAATACACAGCAAAACATTCTACATCATTTGGTCACATACTTTTTGGAATTTCCATTATTGCCTTTGCAAATTGAAGATTGAAAATAGGGACTAACTCATCTTCACTTATATGGATTTCCATAAAGTTTTTCCTCATCACACTTGGATTTACCCTTTCACCAAATTGTTCAACAAAGGCTGTCATAAATTGATTCCATGAAGCTATAGAACATGCTAGAAAATATGAGAACCAATCTATGGAATCATCCTTTAGAGATTGAACAAAAAGCTTCATGACAACACCCTCATGATTCACCTCATAATTCTCCATCACATCCATGAATGTTTGTAGATGTTTAGAGGTTGATTCTGAACTTTTCCCTATCAATTTGGAAAATATTTCCTAACATATTTAGGAATCAGGTTTGGGAAACCTTTAATACCATTGAAAACCAATGGCATATACCTCTCAATGGAGAATCCCCTTTGAGGGCATGATAAAGGCTGTTCTCCCTACATACTTTTACTTGCTATTTCATAGGGAAACCCTCTTGTATTCATAATAAATCATTATCAACTTCATACATGGTTATTAATTGCATCATTTACTAATTCAACCATGACTCTAAAACATAGATTGAATCTTTATGCCTTAAAGCTTTCTTAGAGGAATAATTCAAAATAAGCATACTTATCACATCATTACATATATTACATGTTGCTTATTAGAAGTATGAAAATAACTACTACTATTCCCTTTCTTAGTGCAAATTCATCTAATAAGGAACCATTTATCATCTCAATTCTTGAATATTTCTCATAATGATGCAGGAGCATCCTTGGTTCTTGGCAATCTTACATCAACCAAAAATATTTTCTTTTAGTTTTTGTTCTTATTCTATTCTTGCTCAGTTCATATTGGTGCGTCCATCATATTTTCTCACTAGACCTTGTGGATCTACATTTTCATCATGGACATGTTCATTTTCCTTATTCCAAGATTTGAGCATGATTGGATCTTTTTCCAGCAAGTTATCACTTCTGGATTTATTTGAAATTTCTTGAACCAACACTAGAATAACTTTCAAACCTAATGGCTAATTTGATCATTCGTGGATTGTCCCCGTAACTTGCAGATCTTGATGGTGTGATTTTAAATGTTTTGTTAAGTGTCTCCAACCTTCATTATAGGTCCACACTTCATCCTATGCATTCACCGAGGAGTAATTCAAATTTGAGGTAGACCTATTCATGCACACATTACATTTTCCTTCAATGGAGATTGTAATAATCTTTGGTCGACACAAATGTTTCTAGACCTATGAATGTGATATAAAGCTTATTAGGAAAGCAACAAATAATAAGTAGCTAAGTCTTGATCCGAATTGTAAGGATTTTGCTCGCATTAAGGAGCATATATGAATAATGTATTTTGAACATGTTATATCAGGCTTGTGAGCTGAATCTATAAACCCAGATGTTGCCGGCTAATTGTAATCAAAAGTTCTGTTAATGAGAATGTTTGAATCTGCATTTACCTCCATATTTTGTTTTTCTTTCATTGTGTTATGAGTCCTCAAAGAGAACAATCTAGACCGTGCAACAAGAGTAACACAAAGAAAGAAACACAAAATATGGAGGCAAATGCAAATTCAAACATTCTCATTAACAAAAATCTTGATTACAATCAGCTGACAACATCCGAGTTTACAGATTTGGCTCATAGGCTTGATATAAAATGTTCAAAATACAATATTCATATATGCTCCTTAATGCGAGCGAAAACCTTACAATTCAGATCAAGACTTATCTACTTATTATTCATTTCTTTCCTAATGATCTATTTCAAGCTTTATATCACATCCCTAGGTTTAGAAACATTTGTGTCGGCCAAAGATTATTACAATCTCCAATGAAGGAAAATGTAACTTGTGCATGAACAGGTCGGCCTCAAATTTGAATTACTCCTTGTTGAATGCATAGGATGAAGTGTGGACCTATAATGAAGGTTAGGGACACTTCACAGAACATTTAAAATCACACCATCAAGATCCACAAATTATGGGGATGATCCACGAATGATCAAATTAGTCGTTAGGTTTGAAAATTATTCTGGTGTTGGCTCAAGAAACTACCAATAAATCTAGAAGCGATAACTTTCCAGAAAAAGATTCAATCATGGTCAAATCTTGGAATAAGAAAAATGAACATGTACACAATGAAAATGTATATCCACAAGGTCTGGTGAGCAAATATGATGGATCCACCAACATGAATTGAGCAAGAATAGATTAAGAACAAAAACTGAAAGAAAATATTTTTGGTTGATGCAAGATTGCCAAGAACCAAGGATGCTCCTGTATCAAACATTCAAGGTTATTGAAAAGTGAGTCCATCACTTTGTTGGGGCTAAAGGAAAACCAAGACGGTCTACCTCAGCTTGAGAAATCCAATAAGAATCCTCCACTAGTCTACCTTTCCACTTCACAAGATATTCTTTGTACTACCTTCCATGAGTTTTTCTCCCATCTCTAATATCCAGAACCTCTTCAATCCCATCTGATTGTTGCTTAGGAAACTGATCCTCCAATTTTTCTTTACTGTCTTCACTGAATTTTGCTTCATGGTATTGATGTAGATCTGTAATGTTGAATATAGGTGATATACCCATGCCATTTGGTAACTCTACTTTATATGCATTTCTTGAATTAAATTTCTTCATGATCTTATAAGGTCTAAACTTCCTCATCTTCAACTTTTTGTATGTGCCAACTAGAAATATCTTCTTCCTCAAGTACACCATCACCTCATCTCCAACTTTGAACTCCTTATGTTTCCTCTTTTCATCTGCTTTTTTCTTATACTTTCAATTCATGTCTTCCAATTGTTGTTTCAATTGAGTATGCACTCTCTTCATATGTTCTGCAATTCTTCTGCTTCTGCACTCTTTTTATCTTCCATACTGATGTCTCTCAGCTCTGATATACCTCTAGGATGAACTCTATTAACAATCTGAAAAGTTGTCTTTCTGGTACTCTTATTCACTGAATTATTGTATGCAAACGCTGCTTGTGCAAGGACTAAATCCCAACTTTTGGTCTTCTCTCCAATCAATCATCTCAGAAAATTCTCAAAAATCCTATTTACTACCTCTATTTTTCCATCAGTCTATGGGTGAAAACTAGAATTGAACTTCAAATCTATCTTTAGCTTTTTCCAAAGTGTCCTGCAAAAGTAACCAACAAACTTTGCATCTCTATCTGAAACAATACTCCTAGATAACTTATGCAATCTGACCACTTCCTTGAAAAATAAGTTTGCTACATGTACTGCATCTATTGTCTTCTTACAAGGTATGAAATGTTCCATTTTAGAAAATCTATCAACCACCACAAATATAGAATCATTACCTCTTTGTGTCTTTGGAAAACCAAGTATGAAATCCATGTTGATATGCTCCCAGGGTCTCTCCAGAATTGTCAAAGTTTTATACAATCCAACATTCTAACTACTCCCTTTTTCCACTTGACAAACTCTGCAACTATGCTCAAATTTCTTGATATCCTTATAAATTTGTGGCCAAAAGTAGTTCTCACTTACCAATGCTAATGTCTTATCAATCCCAAAGTGTCATGACAATCCTCCACTATGTTTCTCTTTCACCAAGTTATCCTTCATTGAACTTCAGGGTATACACAATTGATTTCCTCTAAACAACATGTCCTCATAAGTGAAATAATCCAACCACTAACTCATATTCTCCAAAACTAGTTCTTTACAAGCTTTCCAAGGTTTTGCAAAATTTGGGTCTTCCTTATACAAGTTCTTTAGTTCATCAAAGCCTAATACATCCACTCTCATCTATATCAGCAAATTCATTCTCCTACTCAAATCATCAACAACTCTTTGACTTTCCACTCTTATGTTTCAAAACAAAAGTATAACTCTGCAATAATTCTACCCATCTCATGTGTCTCTGATTCAACTTACCTTGACGGCTCAAATATTGCAAAGCCTGACGATCCATATACAACACAAACTCCTTAGGAAAAAAGTAATGTCTCCACTTCTTCAAGGCTTAAACTATGGCATAAAACTCCTGATCATACACTTAAGATCTTCTCCTAGCATCATTCAATTTCTCACTAAAATAAGTTACTAGTCTTCCTTCTTGACTCAACACTACTCCAATTACATTTGCACTTGCATCATAGTCTACTTGAAATACCTTATTAAAATCCAACACAGGCTACTCAGTCACCTTTTGCTTCAACAATTGAAAACTTTGATCTGCTCTAGATGTTCACCTAAAATCCTTCTTATCTCCTCTCATTGTTTTTGTCATAGGACTACAAATAGAACTGAAATTCCTAATGAAATTTTGGTAGAAACTAGCCAATCTATGAAATGATCTCACCTCTCCTATGCTATCCATTGTAGGCCATTCAACAATTTCTCTTAACTTCTTAGGGTCCATCTTCAATCCATCCACTGATATCACAAATCACAGATATACCAATTATTCCTTCATGAAACTACACTTCTTAATGTTTATCAAGAACTGCTCTTCTCTCAACCTTTGTAAAACTTGTCTAATATGCAACAAATGTTGCTCTCTACTCTTACTAAAAATGAAGATGCCATCCAAATAAACAATCACAAACTTACCCAAGAATTTCTTCAATACCTCATTCATCAGCCTCATGAAAGTACTTGGTGCATTTGTTAATAAAAAATGCATCACCAACCACTCATACAATCCCTCATTTGTCTTGAATGTTGTCTTCCATTCATTCCCTTCTCTGATTTTGATTTGATGATATCCACTCTTCAAATCTATCTTTGTAAAGTATTTATCTCCACTCAAACAATCCATAATGTCATCCATTTTGGGCAAAGGAAATCTACACTTCACCATGGTCTTGTTTATGGCTCTAGAGTTTGTACACATCCTCTATTCTCCATCCTTGTTAGGTGCTAACACAACAGGTACTGCACAAGGACTTAAACTTTTTCTGATTAAACCCTTTCTCAACAATTCTTGCACTTGTCTATTCAACTATTCATTTTTTGCAGGTGTCATCTAGTGTGCCGCTTTATTAGGAAAACTAGCTCCAAGAATTAGATCCATGTAATGACTAATACTCCTCATAGGTGGAAATCCATCAGGTACATTATCTGAAATGATCTCCTCATACTCTATCAGCAACTCCTTTATCTCTTTCGGTTGTTCTTCTATATGCTTTAAGTCTTCAGTCTTCTTAGGAAACAAGGAATAACACATAACTCATGTCTCAATCCATCCAGGAATCTCCTTCCATCAACCAAACAGCTTCTAACACTCATACAAACCTCAACTTTAGGAACATCTTCCAATGGCAACAAAGTCTGCTTCATCCCATTAGCAACAATGGTAAATATATTCTTCTTTCCACCATGATTAGCTTGTCTATCATACTACAATTTTCTTCCCAACAAAACATGGCATACATCCATAGGCATCTTCATCATGGTAATTTACTATCTTCAATTTCACCAAACATTGTTCACTTACCAGTATCTTATGCTTATCTTGAATCCATGCTATATGATAGGGCTTTGGGTGCTTCAATCTTTCCAGCTTCAATCTACTCTCCATCTCTTTAGAAACTAGGTTCTCATAACTCCCACTATTAACAATCACTTTGCAACATTTACCAGCTACCTTGCATTTGGTCTAAAATAAATTCTTTCTTTGCAATGGTTCCTGCTCCATCTCACTTTAACACAATACTCTTCTATTCACCAACACTTCTCCATCTTCTAGTTTGTTAGATGATCCAACACGATCCTCCTCAACAAAGGTTGTTATTCTATTTCTTTTTGTCTTTTTGCTTGTCTCTCCATGATTACATTCAAATGATTTATGTCCTTCTCCACCACACTTATAGCAAGTTCCCATGTATACTCTTTTCTCCTTATCATCTTTTCTATAACCTTCATTTCGGTAACCACCATATCCTCCTCTTTTGTAAGATTTTCCATCACTTCTATGGTACGAATTGTCACTCTTACTAACCTCCTTATCCTTATTCTAATTTGGAAAAGATCCTATTCCTCCTCCAGTAAAAATTCTTCCTCTCTAAAATCTTCCACCTCTTCCTCTCTGTCTTTGCTCATGTCTTTTATTCAACTTCTCTTTTGCTTTTAGGGAACATTGGTATGCCTCTTCCACACTCTACTACTTGATCAAAATAATTTCATCCTGTATAGATGACCTCAAGCCATTCACATATCTAGCTACTTTCTCGATCTCATCCTTTGAATGTCCAGATCTGATATTCAACTTGTAGAACTCCTTAGTATACTTTTTCAAATTTGAATCTTGCTTCAAATTTTGCAACTTTCAGAACAAATTGATTTCATAATCTTTAGGCATAAACTTTTTATCAACTTATTCACCATCTGATCCCATGATTTTATCTTTTAATTTCCTCTTCTTTTCCTATCTATTTGTAAGTGTTCCCACCGAAGGGATGCATGTCCTTTCAACTTTGTACAAGAAAATTTCACCTTCTTATCTTCAATGGTACCTTCAAAATAAAAATATTTCTCCATCTCTGTTATCCAATCAATCAATTCTTTTGAATCCAACTTACCATTATAATCCATTGGATTGAAATGTAGTTTTGTGTTCACTCTAGTTAGGGCTCTTTTGAACCTCTCTTCTCCCTAATCCAAGCCAGGATGATCTTCTCTTCCTGTTTATTCCTATACTTCTACCTCATCATCACTCACATCATCAACTGGTCGACCTCTTCTCCAGGCTATTTTAATTGCATCTAATCTAGTAGCAATTCCTCTCAGCATCTCCATTAAGGTTGGGTTTGCATTTCCATGTGCTCCATTTCCTCTAACATTTCTCCTTCCTGCCATCTTTACACAAGTCCTCTACAGCTGCAGGTCAAATCCTCAATCTACCACCCCACAACAAATCTTCAATAGGACTCCACAAATTCTGACAACCCCACACGAATCGAATCTCGCTCTAATACCAATACGGTGCAGCCACGGTAGGAGGGTCCTCAAAGAGAACAATCCAGACCATGCAGCAAGAGTAACACAACAAAAGCAACATAGAATATGGAGGAAAGTTCATATTCAAACATTTTCATTAACAAAAATCTTGATTACAATTAGCTGACAACATTCGGATTTACAGATTTAGCTCACAAGCCTGATATAACATGTTCAAAATACAATATTCATATATGCTCATTAATGTGAAAAAAAACCTTACAATTAGGATCAATAATTATCTACTTATTATTTGATGCTTTCCTAATGATCCATTACAAGCTTTATATAACATCTGCAGGTCTAGAAACATTTGTGTCGGCCAAAGATTATTACAATCTCCAATGAAGGAAAATGTAACATGTGCATGAACAGGTCGGCCTCAAATTTGAATTACTCCTCAATGAATGCATAGGATGAAGTGTGTACCTATAATGAAGGTTAGAGACACTTCACAAAAAATTTAAAATAACACCATCAAGATCTACAAGTTACGATGACAATCCATGAATGATCAAATTAGCCGTTAGGTTTGAAAATTATTCTGGTGGTAGTTCAAGAAATTGCCAATATATCTGGAAGTGATAACTTGCCAAAAGAAGATCCAATCATGCTCAAATCTTGGAATATGGAAAATGAACATGTCCACGATGAAAATGTAGATTCACAAGGTCTAGTGAGCAAATATGATAGATCCACCAACATGAGCTGAGCAGGAACAAAACAAGAACAAAAATTGAAAGAAAATATTTTTGGTTGATGCAAGATTGCCAAGAATAAAGGATGATCCTGCCTCACATAAACTTATTTCAAACAAAATAATTCTTTCTCTAGATTTATGGGAATACCTGGAAACTTGTAGTGGTTGTTAACCTTTCTCCCTAATTGCAAATTTTGTAAATCTAGAAATCCTCTGCACAATTCAACTGGTTCTTTGGACAGAGTTGCCAGCTCCTTTCATAGAGGAATAAACTTAAAATAGTATGAAGTTATTTCAAGAGTAAATCTCATTATGGGTCTTCTCCAATAGTAGAGTCACACTCAAATCCTTTGATCTTTGATGCAATAAAATATTATCCAAGTCCAAGAACTTGTCAATTATCTGAATAGAGATGTTCAAATGCACGAAATGCTTGACTCTATGCAAATGGATATCTCTCTACTTCTCCCCAATAAAGTTTCCATTCTTTTGGTGTTCCAAATCAAACAATCCAATGATTCCTATACACTAGCCACTTTCTAATGATCATACTCAATGGTGGATTTGGCCAACTAACAAGATTCAGTCAAAGACTAAGATCTGCACTTTTGGCTCTGCAAGACCAAGGTGGGTCAACCTATACAATTCCTAGGAAAACTTATTTCACTCATATACATACATTACTTTTTATAGCAGATAATTCCCAATTCAATTACACCAAAGAAAGTACTAACAACTTCAAATCTGGCTAAATTCTTTGTATATCAACACTTACTTAGAAAATGGGAAGTAAAACACAAAACCTCAACCAAATAATAGGGATTTAAAATGATTTTGATTTTAAACTTGTTTCTGAGATGCATTAAGCTAAATGACTGATCATTGCCTAATTCTGGGCCATGGAGTTAAATTCATAAAGAAAATTTCATCAGCAAATGAACTTCAACTAATGGATTCACAACTATTAATGTATTACATCAACATATCCTCTTCTATTATCAATCAAATTCTCCTTATGAAATCCAACCTGCACACTTGAAATCATAATTATCTATTCAAAGTATTTAACCATTTCATTGAAAAAAAAACCATAAACAGATAAAACAATCTCAAAAATTTGAGATGACAAATCCAAAGATACTCTATATTATTGAATTCATATGACTTAAATTGTACATGTTTGGAGACAATTTGATGGAATTCATGACTTTCATGATATATTTGCACAAACTGGCTAATATTTGCTCATGAAATCAGCAATGAAAGCTTTACAGACTCAATTTATGACTCAGAACTCAACATGTTCTATCTACCCAGCCCCACACAAGAATTTAGAACCCTTTTCAATGAGAAAAGAATTAGAATATAAAGAAGAATAGAAAGCTCCAGAGGAAGCCTAAGAGCTGATCCAGAGATGCCATCTAGAAGTTTCTTTTCCATTGATCAACAAAATTGCAAAGCTTCTCTTATCTCTCTTCCTTGCAACTGATTTTTCCCTCCAATTATTCCTTTGCTCCAATTTGTTCAGCAACAAAAAAATTTCCATGTGGAGAACTTCATTCCATCATTCACCAACAGCTAAAAATATCTATGCTCATGAAAACTTCCTTTTCTGCTCTTTTATTTGCTGCAAATGAAAATTGCACTTTCTAGCCAATATAAAGTATTCAACTTTATAATAGCCTCAGATTTATTCACTTTTCACCAGGCCCTTTCACTTTATATTTTATGCTTGAAACATTTTCTTTCTTGAAAATATTTTAAATCATTGAGTAATATATCTTACTCATAGCCATACATTTCACACTTTTAGGATTTTACTTTTAAATGGTGAATTAATTCACCTCATTTGGAAACAAATCCTTCCACATGTATTTTAGTCCTATTTCTGAGCAAAGAAAATTTTACCGAGTGCCTTGATCTTTATCATATTTAAAATATTTTCACCCTTTCAAATTTGTGAGGTGCTTTATCTTTAAGTCTCCATTATTTTAGAATATGAGAGCATTTCAATATTATGTCAAGCCCTTTTACCTCTGATTCTCACCTAGGCTACAAAAAATATTATAAAAAATCTCATTGGGCACTTTAAATTTTAAAAACTTAAATGTTTTAGCCTTTGGAAATGTCATCAGGCCCCCTTTAAAAACTTTACCCATTCGATCAAGCTGCCTCAGGCCAATAGCCACACATCATAATCTCACCCATCCCGCATGTTTTAAAGAGTTTGCAACTTGGACCAGCGAGATGGCGGGGGATGGCTTGGATTTTTCTCTAAACACATTTCCTTCCTAAGTCGTCGATCTCCCTTCACTCTACTTTGTGCCCTAATTTTCTTTTTTTTTGTTTTTTCACCGTGCTTTGCAACTTCAATGGCGGCTTCTTCCTCCATCAATTTTTGATCAAAATGTTAATATGCCTTGTTGTTGCACCAAGCATTTTATCCAGTCTCTGTTCTTTTTTGGATGTCCATGTCCTTCTCATAGCTTCATTGAGCCCTTTGAGAGCATCATATTCTTCCTTGGCTATTCCATTTACCCAACACACTGCTAGAGCCTCTTTTTAGTTGACTCGTTCATTGGATTTCTCCTTTGGAAAATCATTTTCTTAAGAGTTTCTAAATTCCATTCAACAAATAAATTTTTTGAATGTCGCTGCATGTGGGGCATTCCATTTATACTATGTGCAACCATCAACGAATCCTTTCATTTGCAGTCCTCCCACATTCTTCCATGCATGGTGGGAGTTTTCTAAAGTTTTTTCAGCAAGTATTTTGTGCATGTGCTACACTCATTACATTCCCTCCCACTAATGGGTCACCCCATTCAAAACTTAATAATGGTAAAAGGAGTAGAGTTTGGTATTACAACTACTAGGTGCATTTTCCAAAAAAAATTTGAGGGATTTTCATAATAGATTCATTCTATGTATTGGCTGCAATCATGGCACCCCATGAGATGATATTTATTTGGAGGCTTGCTTTAAATGGTGTGATTGCTATGAGATGAGTTTTATCCATTTTAAATGCCTCTGTGCAGAGAGCTTGAACAAATCTCCTCTATCCTTTTTGCTTTGATGGACGTCCACATTCTTCTCCAAACTGTGCCCTCCTTGTGTTGACGTAGACTCTTTTCATGGTGAATGATAGCCGCACCCCTTTCTAATTACATTTTCTTGAAATTTTTTGAATTTCAATAAATCCATTTTGGATATATGTTGTTATTGTGGTGTTCCATATCGATGTGTCCATTTGGGATCATTTTAAACAAGTTTATGTGCACCTTTTCAATACACTGGCTCATTCTTTAAAGCCCTCCCTCTTTTACGCACTAGCTGGTAGTGCCCTAACTTTGCATTCTGCTATGCATTCTCTTCATTGACCCCCTTTCTCAACTAGTGTGGCTTCCCCATGCGCCCTTTCTACCTTGCTATCTGCCTAAATGAAAAGAATTCATCCCTTAGTGTTTCATGTACTATTTCAATTAAATGTTTTGTAGCCAATGAAATAGCATATGTAGAAGGCCAGAAAAGAAGTTCAACAACCAATGGAGTCTTAAAATCAGTTTGAACTATTAGCCTTCCCATAGGTGCTAAGATATGACTTTTCTTTTTGAAGTGAAATGAATCTCAATAATTAAAGCAAAATTGCTCAATCTATCATTTTTTCATTAGATGTAGATATCAACACCATATTCTTTAACTCGTACTCAAAGTCACTTGTCAATTTCACCACCTTTTGGAATTCAGTAACTTCAAAAAATCAATAGGGTACATCCTTAGCAAGATAAATTGTAATAATTTCCTCTGATAACTTTGACCACATTAACCTCCCAATAAGCTTCATCTAGGTCCCATTTCCAAATGATGGAGAAATGGTGAAATTTTTAAACAAGATTGCTAACCCAACTCCTGTCAAACCATGAAGATCAATATCGTGTGGCACAGTCCCTTTGTTTAATTAGTTCCTCATATGTTCCTCTTGGCCATTCTTTGCACTTATTTTGAAAATACCTTTTTCCTTTTGACCTCCTTGAGCACACTATTCCCTGTGGATCATAGGAACATTGCATTGACTCTGTAGAAACTCCCAAGACACTAGCGTGTTCCACCGTTATGCAAAGCATGTCGAGTCCCCATGTGGGCCTAGCAAAAAAAAATCATTTTCAAACAACTTTTATGCTCAAATTGAGCTGAGATAGCTTCAGAATGCTTCAGGAATGAAATAATGAACTGGGTTATGATCAAAACTAGCTTTCTGACCTCTTTGCAAAATGATGAAAACATGCCAAGTTGGCTCTGGAATCACCCTGGAAAGTTAGTCAAATGACCTCCTAGAGACATAAAAACTTATAGGAATGGAGTTCAAAAGACAGTTCGGCTAAAGGTATTATGAGGTGAAAGATATTCATTGCTAAAGTTGCTTAGTTCAACTTTTTGCAACAACAGCCTGTTTAGAACCAATTAAAACTTACGAAATCACCTCATTGAAAAAATATCAAATCAACTCCTAGCGAGCTACCACTAGACACATGAGTTCATTTTGGTGCATTGAATACATGTGTAAGAGAGCTTAGCTTCAATAATCATTCTTCAAAAGATATTGAAGGTCAAATTTGACCACTTTGAAAGGTTTCTAAAAATGCAAATGACAAACTAAACAAATTGTGTTTGGTTTTGATTGGTTAAAAATAGAAAATCAACTCATAAGACTCTTAAAACTGACATGGGATTTCATGAACACATGGAGAATGGAGAGCAACAGTCATTTTGACTTGACAGTTATTTGGTTGCAAAATACAAGCTCGAATAGGAGGCTACTTTGCAAAACTAAAAGTTTGCAAACAATAGAAAAGTGCCAAAACCTTCTAGCTTCACTTTTCAAAACTCTATCAAAAATCATCATGAGAAGCTGAAAACTGACATGCACATTCACATATGTCACATGATTGGGTCCAAAAATGGGTTTGGCTTGAAACTCAACTGGCATCAAAATATGACCCTCCAAAGTAGGTCACCTAGGTAGATTTATTAGATGCAAGTCTGAGAGTGCAAAGGAAGTTTTTTTGAAATGGGCACTTCAAATTTGCAAAATTTGAGAGTTCCATCAAGGAGGAGGAGAAGTAGGAATAGGAGGAGTTGAAGGTGTTGTGGCAACAAAAGGTAATGATGTGTTAGAAGGATCTTCTGTGATATTATCATGCACATTTCTTCATCTTACCATTCTTTTGTTTGTTCCTCTTCCTCTTGTGCCTATTCTTCCTTTGTAGGTTGCTCTTCCCACAAGTAAATGCGATCTTTGGTCCCTTACGTATGGAAGAGGAAGGAATACTTTCCTTTTTCTTAGTTCTAAGCTCTTGTTTCCTACGTGATTGATCATCAGAATTCTCACCCTCAAAACCTATAGTGAAAGGTTTCAACTTAATAGATTTCCTTTGTAACCATACATTGGTATTACTTAAAAAAGGTGTAAACCTTTTTTGAATAAATGTCACCCAATTTTGGGACCATTGGATGAGAGGCAATGGTTTGCTTGCTATTTTTTTCTTCATATGTGGCATTCATGATACCACCAGTATCTTCTATATCTCCAGGAAGATCTGCTAGACCAAGATCAAATATTTTCTCTGAAGTGAGCCTATAGTAATCCATTATCTTGACATCCTCATCATCCCTGCATTCTACCCAAATATCCTCAATAAACATGTGTATGACTCTTCTTTATTTTTTTCATGCCCCTGTAGTCAAAATATACTCTTTTTTAAAAATTCCTCAAAGTTACAATCTGCATTTTTTATTCTACAACTTTCACCTTAGCCATTGTTTGCACTGAATGCCTTCCAATGGTGATATGAAATTTGAACCCTGGCTTATGAATAGCTTGTTGCTCACTATGCATAGAGATAACTTTCCTACAAAACTCCATTAATACAAATTTATTAGTAGGATACCTAGGAAACATGTAAGGATATCTTGTGAAGCAACCCACCCTAAGATAGGTGAAGTAGGGAATTGTAAGAAAATGCATTTGTATTTGTTCACTACTTCCCATGCTTTGTTAGAAACTCCTTTATTTTCAATTGATGGATCACACATGCACAATAATGGTGAAAATAAATCATTAGTCGCTCTTTTAAACTGCTTGATACTTCCTTTAAGAGTGATTTCAAGATAGTATTTGTGTACATGCACATATCTTCTATCTCCTTTTGTTGTTAGGCCTAGATACTATCACATTGTGGCTGGAGGATATACTAGGTATGAAGTCATGTATAAATTCAAGGAAGTGTGCACCTTAGTGATTTGATCATGGATTACACCATTAATTTGTTGACCCTAGAAGACGTGTTTCTTCTTCCTCCTGATAGTCTTGATATACTCATACATCCATTCTTGAAATGTTGAAGAGGTCGACAAACCTTTAACCTTGCTTAGGAGAGTAATCAAATCATTCACATCTTCAGCGAATTTTTATTGATTAGCTACTTGGCCACATTCTAATTCTTCTCATAAGTATCTTGAGCTTGTTGAATAGTTAGATTTGTATAGGTCCCCATATTTCGAACTTGGAAAACCATATCAAAGAAATCTACGTCAAGTATTATCATTACACGACCAGAGGAATCTTTGACACTCCTATATTTTCTAGCATAATGGGAAGCCACTTGTAGAAAAAATTAGGGACCATGAGCTACCATTAGAAATAAATCAACCCAATGAATTTTGTTATCAACTATTTCCTTCAACTCTTGATCTACAGGTTGCTTCTCTATTCTCTTGAAAAAGTCATCCATGTCCAAGTGTCTTATCTTTGTATCTTTGATCTCATCAATTTTAGATGAAACCACTATAGGAGGATAAAAACATTGGTATTTATACTCCATGGAAGATTTCTTACTTGAAGATGTAGATTCTTGAGTTATCATTGAATGAATCAAGAAACACTGATATCTTGTGATGAAATCCTTGATAGCTATCTGAAAGAACATGAAAATAAATTAAAATGAGATAAAGGGGTTCTCCCTTATATTAGAAAAATATTGCATTAGAGTAAGCATGGGAGTGGGGGAAAAGCCATGTGTGTGTAATGAGTTAGTAGAAGAAAGAAATGGAGTGGAAAAAAATAAGTGAGTGCAAGTGAAACAGAGTTTTGAAAGCATTTTGGGAAGATTTTGGGTGTTGTGAAGATTTTAGTATTTTGTGCAGGGGTGCTGATTTTCAATGCGACTGCATGCTTTAGGAAAATCATATGCAATGTCACTGAAAAATAATGACACTACATACCTCACATGGAAAATTTAAGTTGTGTACCTGTGTTGAATTTCATCGCTTAAGCATTCATACTTATCAAATGAAAAGTGTAAGGGCACTAAAAAATAGTGCCCCTACATATCTTGGTAGGAATTAATGCATGCAATGACACATTTTTAGTGCTCATACATGATTTACTTATTGGAAAATCATATGTTATGGTGTTGATTTTTTATGCCATAGCATACACTAGGAAAATCATTCTCAAAGGACCTATTGGTTCCCAAATCTACAATCAACTTGAATCCTAAAGGGGTGCTAGGCCTAATGGTCATATTCAAAGAGAGATTTGGCCAACGAATGAGAGATTGAATTAAAATATTTCTCCCCTACACTTTGGGCTCTATGAAACCTGAGAGGGTGATCCTGACAGTGTACCAACAGATACTCATGTGCCAAAGCATCTAAAACACTGTAAATAGATAATTCTCCTTCAATTTTTAAATAGACATATTACCCTAAAGATTTGGCTGACCTTCATG
Organism: Sequoia sempervirens; assembly: GCA_007258455.2. NCBI lineage: Eukaryota > Viridiplantae > Streptophyta > Pinopsida > Cupressales > Cupressaceae > Sequoia > Sequoia sempervirens. Next base: position 125,125,531 of record VDFB02000363.1, on the reverse strand, counting down.
GTAATGTTTGATATAAACATGAGAAATATAATGTGTTAAAATACACACATAATCATACTGAGATAGGAAAGTAAATTTGATTTTAATTTGTAGCTACCACAAACAATATCAAGAGACTGCAACATTAAAAGACTAGTGCCATATTCGAGGGTGGAGTCACCTAAACCATGTAATTTAAAACTCATCACACTATTCACTCTATCATAAGTATTCCTACCAGATGATTCCTTACACCATTGATACCAGAAACTTAACCAGTCATATTTAGTAGTCCTAGCACACAGTTGCATAAAACTTCTATTTATGTTAATACAATTTAACTCATTGTTTGAATTAAAGTAATAACACTAAATAGACATTCAAGGAAATACAAGAAGACAAATACTAGAAATCTTTGATTACTCATATTCATAATCCATGCAATGTACATTGTGGAGAAAACTAGCTAAGAATATTGTGTCATTTACAAATATTACAATGTCGTGATTGAATTCTCTACTACAGGATTCAAACTAATCCAAAACCTAAAACCAACCCTTATTCATTTAAGACCTATTACAAAAATATATTTCCGCCCAAGACCAAACTGTGAGGAATTCTCATTGCAATGAAGTAGAAGTTACATTTAAGGAAAATCAAAGAAACCCCAAATGAAATTCCCTACTGACAACTGGCATCATTCGGGCCCCTTTATAAATAAGTACCTCTCTATTAAAGAACACCTTCTGCACTCTATTTCTCCTACCTCCTTTCTTTTTCTTTCCCTAAAACTAAAAATTTTGGTTTTTACTGTAGCTAAAAAATTGTTTTATACAATGAAAGCCTTCATTCTTTTATTGAGTTGTAGAAAAAACCATTTACCCACGCACTTTACATTTTATTGCCTTGCACTTAAATTTTTGTTTTTATAGGTGAAGGTTTTAATTATTTTATATCGGGCTATGAAAAACCTTTTACCTATCAACTTCACCTTTTGATTATTTCTCACTATCAAAATAAAACTCAATATAGTGCCATTTGACATCACCCACTGGTCCCACCATCACCTTATATCAACCCTACCTATTAGTTATCGCACATCACAAAATTGATGAGAAGAGGAGATACAATACAATGATGGGCGATATGGAAACACACCATCGTGCCATTGCAAAATTGATGAGAAGAGGGAGATACAATACAATGATGGGCGATATGAAAACACACCATCATGCTATTGCCAAAGCAAGGTGTTGAGGAAGAAAGATAATAGTGATGGGTGATAAAAGCATGTGGTATCATGCACAACTCTTAAAGTATTGCATGTCAAATCAAATTTCTATTGTTATCTCTACCTTTCATGATAACCCTTCTCTTTCTTGTCATTCTTTTCATTTATCTTGATTAGCTTCAAATGATTGTCCCTGCATCTTTATGGTGATTCACATGCTGCACATTATCAAGCATATTTACCTTTTGCTATACTATTGACCATCATGGTGTAGATGCTAAAACTTCTTGCCTTTTTTCCTATGATGACTTTCCATAGTCACCTTTATATTAACTGTTTATATTTTCTAAGTCTACACCCTCATCATTCTTGATGCCCCTGACTATTATGAGCCCTCCATTCATACTCTGTTCTTAGGTCTCCACTTTCTTTCCATGTACTCTATTGCATCACTAGACTTGGATCAAGCACAATGTGGTCCCTAATTTGGTTGAACCTATCCCAAAGCATATTACCCATTAAAAATGCTTCACAATTTTGAAAGCTCCATCAGGACCATCATGTAGTGGCAGGGATTTTTTGGGCCACTGCATATATTGGAGAAGATCATTTTGTGGTGGTAGAGAAAAACCCCACCACTACACATGAGTATATTTTTGGATGGCATGCAAAACCCTTTATAGGGTCCATGTAATTTATCACCTATGCAAAGGATTTGATATGTTCTACATTATCAATTTTTTTCAACGATGATGTAATAGGTATAGATTAGTTTGCATCATCAGAAAAAAATGATGATGATGCAAAACATGGGTATAATAACAATGAAAATCCTAGGTTTGGATAGATTGCACACTCAGTGAAAATAACCAATTACATAGGGAAAAATCTCAATGGAAACACGAAAAAAAATCCATGGTGCTACATCCCTAAACCCTAAACCAAAAAATCAAAACCAAAATTCGAGACCTATGGTTTTAACAAGCAACTGGCAACTTCAAAAGTTTACTGATGAAAAGAAAAAAGAAATCTAAACCAACATTATCTCATAGAATGATAAACAATTTAAACAAAATCAAAGCATATACAGTGCCATCCAAGGCATAAAAAAAATAGGGACAAGTTTATACATAATTGGAACAATGTGTAAGACAAAGAAGAAGCAAATCCTAGCAATGGACGATGAAGAAAAATCCATGAAATGATCTTCAAAGGTTCCTTAATCCAGTAGTAATGGTCTTACAGTGGAGGAAAAAAAGTTGAATGATTACAAATGGAAACAAAAAAAAAGGTTTAAAAAGCTATTAAAACTAATTTATAAAACCACAATAATGAACTTGATGTTCATTAATGACCAAACGCACGAAGGTGAGAGAAATGCACCGACACTGAAAAAATAGCACTAGTGCAACATTCAAAAATTTGACAATCCTGCATAGGAATTGATTTTTAGTGTTTGTGAATGTTAAAGCCTCATCCAATGTAAGAGCATTGAAAAACAATGCCCCTGCATGGGCCAAATATTTTCTAACACTTAGAAAGACAAAAAGTTAAATTTACATGTTTTGAAGGTTTTCAAAAAATACAATGAAGTGAGTGTTCGAGAGGTGAAATTATGCCTTATTTTGCATGCTTAGAGTGCACGAGACTATGAAATTGACAAGTTTCGTAGGAGTTATCTTTTGAATCAAACACAAATGGATTCAAGGATAACAACTAACTCTAGTTGGGGAGCTTCCTTCAGTCATTGTTTGAAATGATCGATGGGAGAAGAATTCCAGTATCTGAGTGCCTTCATCCATCCATTAGGTGTAGATTCTAGCAACAAAAATAAAAAGACTCAAAAAGAATTAGAAATAACAAGATGCAAAGACTATACAATTATTTATAAAAAAAAATTGTCACCTCATTAAGTAAAGTGTTTCAAATGTTTCCCACTGTGTGGAAGTGAGAATGGAGTACCATCTTCGTATGCAAGAAGAAAATTGTTTTCACCTTGGAGTTGATGAATCTTGAATGGACTTATCCATAGTGAATCAAATTTCCCATGCATACCCTTTGGTTCTCTTCTCTTTTCGCACAAGAGAACTAGATCTCCAACCTGGAAATCTTGAGACTTTTCCTTCTCATCGAAAAGATTCTTCACCTGTTCTTGGTATTATGTGATACAACTCGCCACTTGAACATGCTTCTCCCCATATTCAGAGAGATACATTATATGCTTATCAAATGATTTTTCGAAAGTATCATCCTTAATGGCCTTAGGCGACTTGAGGGTGGGTAGTTCCAATGTGATGGGAATTTCTACATTCAACTCATAAAGGAGTTGAAATAGGGACATACCTATTGCCTACTTGGGGGTAATTTATTCAGTCCACAAAGCATCATATAATGCATTGTTCCATAACCATTCATTCTCATCAACTAACCTGTGGATGATCGTAACTAGGTTCTTGTTGCTGGATTTAGCTTGAACATTATCTTGAGGGTAATAGTTTGATGAATGTGACAATATAATCCCATGTTAGAAACAAAACTCTATAATCTCACTTGATGAGAATGCAACAACATTTTTTTTACAATTTTTTTTGGAACACCAAACTTGGAAATGATGTTTTCCTTCAAGAAATTATAAACTACCTCTAAGGTAGCATGTTTTATCGATATTTCCTCCACCCACTTAGTGAAGTAATCAGTTGTTGTGAGAACATGAGAATGTCATATGCCTGAAGGTGGATTCACGGTTCCAATGAAATCAATGCCCCATTGCCGAAAGGACTCTTCAATGACTATTGTTTTAAGTGGAAGATCAACCAACTTAGGCTTTCCTATGAACTGTTGAAATAGTTTGCATCTACACACCAAAGTGTACGCATCTTGAAATAAGGTAGGCCAATATAACTTATCTCACAAGATTTTGTGAGTTGTGGTTGGTGTGGAAAAATTTCTTCCACATGCCAAGTTATGGAAAGATTGTAGTAACTTTCTTTGTTGAGATTTATCAACACAACATAAGAAAGTTCTATCCAAGCTCCTTTTGTATAAGCCATTGTCCCATAAGACAAAATTGGCTACTTTAACCTTGACTTTTTTTTTTCCTTATGTGGCAGATGTTCTGGACATTCTCCATATGTGATGAAGTGAGCAATATTTGAATACCACTTGTCAGTTGTACTAACAAACAAAAATGTTAGAATATCTTCAAAAATTTCCTCTTCAGAAACATAAATTTTATTGGGATTATTATTAGCAATAAGCTAGAACAATCCTCTACCATGCACCAACTTAGGAGGTTTTATGTCCATGTCATACTCTTGTATTTTGGCAATCCAATTGCCCCTTTTCATACCAAACTATTACTTTGTCAAGATAAACTAGACAGTAGAATTAGATACCAATGTAGTGACATGAATATTAAGGATTGTAGACACTGAAAAATGTCCTAATCGAGGTCATACACTTGAAACAAATTTATTAACATCATTTCCTATTTACCCATCCTCTTTTCACTTAATTAATTTAATTAGCCTAGCTAATTAATTAATTGCATCATTTTTATCTAATTGTCCTAATTAATTAAATTAGGTTGATTCATCTCTTTTTGCACTAACACTTCATCTAATTAAATTAAATGAATCAAAATATTTAATTTAATCTCTTAAGTCATCTTATTTAATTAAATAACTCTATGCTATTTAATTAAATACCATTTCATCCCCCTCCCCTATTTATTAAATAATCTAATTTAATAAATGTCTCTTAATTCTTCTAATTCCCTAATTGCATAAATTAAACCTTGTTTAATTACCAATTAAACTAATTTTCCTCTAATCAAAGGGAATATTCCCATGGAATATTCTTTATCCTTTTTGCACAATTAAAACTTTGTTTTAATTTGTAAAATACTTTTTTCCTCACCCTAAAGGAATATTCTCTTTCCTTTAATCAACTCACTTAGCTTCAAATGCAAGTTAACCCTTTAACCTCTTTGGCAAGTTACCTTTGACATGTGTGAGTAGGTCAAAAGTGTGTTTGTTTGAGGCAAGTGTGAGCCTTTGATTAACTTTCATCATGCATTCTCATTCATTGATGAGAATCCATGATCCATGCCTCTCATCCCCTTCATCTTGAACTGTTGATTAATATTTTTTTATCTCAACCATCCATTCCTCATTTGCTCTCCTATAAATAGATCACTATTTGGAGAAAAATGGATCCATCTTTTATTGTAAACTTATGTTGTTGAATTTACTCACATAATCACTCCTATTTTACTCACTTTTTAGCTTGTATTAGTTTATTTTCATTAAATAATAGCTTAGAGCATCCATTAATGGCTTCCATGCATCCATCTTAGTTTGTAAATAAATTAGGGTTTTAATCTTTTAGCATTAATTTAGCTTAAAATAGCTTAGATTAGCTTATCAATTGCATAATTAGACCATTTGTAGCATAAAATCATGGTAACTTAGCTTGCATCATGTTCATTTTAGCATAAATTAGGTTTGCATACACTTATCACAATGGTTTCATCGATTCTCTTCCATAGAATCGACTGAAACAAGCTCACTAATCATGGGATTGGGAAAGGGTCATTGTTCCACATCAACACGACACCAATTCCACAACAAGATAAATTTTGAATGGATTAGAATAGATGCTTTGATAACTTTCATAATTTAGTATGTTAGATTTTAATGAAATTTTTTATTTCAATTTCATTTGATTGATCTTGTTGAGATTTGAGTATTGGTGGCTCCGTTATGGTTTGATTCTTCATGGATCAAGCATAATTTGGCCCATACCGGTATCCTCACATCAACATTCTAGCACTAGAAGGAGGGAAAATCTATCATTTAGTTGTTTTTAAGCTTGAAATCTATGTTCATGCTATTTTGCAGGTTGCAGTGATGCTCAAACCATAAACAGTGACGCCCAAGAAATTTGAAATAGCGACACATATTTAATTGGCTAATGTCGATTTAAATATAGTGATGCATATTTAAATTTAAAATACCGTGGAATGAAAATGGCAATGCTCAAATTCATGAGACCGACGCTTTTAAATTTCAAATAGTGACAGATTCGTTAATAGTGATGCCCATCAAAACAACGACACAATCGTGCTCACTAGACTTGTAGAGCAATGCCCATTTTCACTAGAGCGACACCCAAATCACAAATTATGATGCTATTGTGTTCAGCAATGCTCAACCAACGTTAGAAAATTTATGTTAGTTGTTTTGACATGTGACTTAATTTCTTTGGATTATCTGATCACTGATGGATGTCTAACCATGTTTAAAGGCATGGAGTGAAATTGAAGACATTCTCTTCTACCTTAAACAAAAAATTATATAGTGGTTTGGAAGAGCCTAGCTTATGCTCATTACCGCTTGGTTTGTTCCCTTGGGGTGAGTACATTTTCCCACCAAGGCAGGCCATCTAAAGGTGAACAATAGTGAGTAAGTACATATGTAGTTCAATCATCTTTGATTGCATGCACAAAGAGAGAACACACATTATTTCTTTACTCACACTAGCATGGTTGTTCAATTTTAAACCCAAATTGAAATATGAAGGTGAATTTTCAAAGTGTTAGAGAATGTTTCTATTTCTCAAGATTTCCAAACGACTCGAGAGAATTGTATATGCATTCACTAGCAAAGTTGAAAGCTACAAAAAAAAAAAACAGTTGTCAATTTTATCCTTCAAAGCAATAATGAGTTAATTTTAAGCACCAATTGAAAGATGAGGTTTCCTTGTTCCATATTAAGCCCAATTGAAAAATGTGATGTGAGGGTTCAATTTTATCCAATTTTGAATGTTCATTTTAAACCCAATTGAAAACTAGTGCGTTGCCTAAAACTTAAAGTAAAAAAGCATCATATTGGGCTATAATTTTCCCAAAGCGTTAAATGCTTGTTACAATTATAGAATTGGTTTTGATGAAAATCATAATCAATGGGAAGCGGTACATAATAGCACTCCCCCAGTATCTTTATGATGCATAAATCCTTGTTCTAAGGGTTGGGAGACCTCTCACAAGGAGTTTATCATTGCACCCTCTAACTGGATGCCCTTATTACGAACCTTTGTGTAGAAGCCAAAAATCCCTAATATTTGTTAATGTCAAGAGGTTGGACCTCTGAATTCATCCCACATATTTGTAGTTCTTAGTAGATATGAAGAGTTTTTCATGGGAGATTCATGAGAACTCAAAGCTTGGCTAACCCGTAGAAGTGAGTGTCGTGGAGGGGAGCCAGTGTGGTCAAGTTTCTAATCATCTTCTTTGAATAAGCGTAGCTAGAGAAATACAAGTTGGAATACAAAAAATATAGCCATTTCTATCCTAGGGTTGTAATCCTTGTGAGTCATTTTAACACTTTGCTTGATTCAAAATGATCCAAAAACATTCACTATCTAAATTTTGAACACTTTGGGTCAAATATGGACTTCTTGAGTTAGCCTTGATATTACTGCTTATCCTAAGGATTTATCCTTAGTGATTTCTAAATATCTTGACCTTAATCTCAAACCCATATTTACCAAAGATAACATAGGAAATTATGGCTTTAAGCTCACGATTTTCATGAATGGACATTGTGAAAGTTATGATGTTTTTGACATAAACATCTAGTTTTGTAACATAATCAAAGACAAGTGTTTGTGGTAAAATCAATTCACTTACACAAAGATAAATGACAAATGAACCCCACATGACTATTTGGAGACCGATTTCTCCCATTCAACAACCTGATCTTCAAGGTGCTATAATTCATCCAAACTTTGAACTCATAAATGGTGAACAAACAGATATCATTAGCATTTTGAGAACCTTCACTTTTGAAAACAAGGAAATAAATACATAGTGGAGAAACACAACAATCATTCTAGATGAAGAAGAGTAACATGTCGTTATTGAGGCTAGAAGGCCCCTATTACCACCACCTATGTGGAAATAAATATCTTCATTTCTTCCATAAACTCAAACTGTTTCCACATGATCTCATAGAAAATCAAGATCCCTAAGCCAAAGTCTATAGGTCCTCATTTTAGACTTGGGCATCTCAATCCAAAAGATCTTAAGAAACACCTATGAGTAGTTCACAAAAACATAAAAAAATTGGTAGCAAAATTTTATAGAAACGCTTCAAGGTGTACTCCAGAATTGTATGCATTCTTTTGGAGCCAAAATACTGGTCTATTTCATGATACCCAATTCCTCTAAATGATTCATCAAACAGTCAAAACCCATAGGGGAAAGTCTCCAAAAATCCATTTCATCATAGGAATTGTAGAAAAAATTATAGTCAGAAGTGGGCTTCCCCGCAACCGTTACAATTTGTTGAGAAAATTTTATACCTGAGCTAGGAGAGCCCAAACAGGTTTGAGCATTCCCATCCATCCTCTCATTTTCTAGGATTTGAAAATTTTAGGAGTCTAGCATCATTCTCACTACCTTCACCTTGTCAAAACAATAGGTTAACATTGGGACCAACATTTCACTCACCCCTTCATCAAATTCCATCCTTCACCTCATCTATCTTTGCAAAATTTCAAAAAACACTAACACTTTGGGACTTAAACATCAAAACAACTTGCTACCTTAGCTACTGTGTATGTGAAATGTATCGTTTTCCATCCACTTAGTTGAGATAGTTATCATATTTGAACTAGCTTATCTTGAAGGTCACAAGTCTACCCTAAATATTTCTAAGTTCATTAGCATCCTTTATTCCAACATCAAAATATCAAACTCAAGTAAAAAGTGTAGTCCCAAAACATTTGCAAAGATCATTTCCCACAACAGCCATCATTTCATCCCACATATCATCATTGCTCCCAAAATACTTAGAGCTTCCATTTTACCCAGGTTTGAGTCAACTAGAGAATTCAAACATTACAAAACTCAACACAAGTCACCCATAGCCAACACAAAATTTATGGTAAAGACAAGATCACAACACGAGAATCATGGAAAAAAAAAGTCACATTTACCTCAAATGATCAAAATCCTTTAGAATTTGAACCTAGAAGTCAAGTTACACCATTGAAACAACCATCATCTCCTTCAGGACCATACAAAATTGAAGACATCACGAATAACCCATTTGAGCTCACTAGAGAAGAACTTTTAGAACATCAAAATTTTGAAAGTGTAGCTCCTATCTCCTTGGCATTTGTAGAATAAAGTTTAACATAGGATTTCACAACTCCATCACAAGGGCTAAGTCAAACGTACATGCCTAGTCTTGCAACCAACCTTGCTAAAGATTTTGGTCACACCTTACCATTTGAAATTAGTAAACTTGTGGGTACTCTTGAAACTAATATTCCATCTCCCAGCATAGTTTGGACACCTACCTTTGGTTCTCCTCCCATTCTTGAAGATCCAAAAAACCTACACACTCCACTTCAACTTCACTATTCCACCACTACTTCAACATTTCGGGGAAGCCCTTCTTCATCCAAACCCATGAGTACGGAAATTATTCCTACCATCATGCAGAGTGATACAAACCAAAAATCTCAAAATAACATACTAGGGAATGTCAATAATGTATCACAAAATCAACCCTCAATGAAAATAGGGACATCTTTATCCAACCCTCAGGTGGGTTCATCCATTCCATCTACCATAACAACATCATCCCCTATCAATCCACCTCAAAGAAATCCCTTGGTTACAAATTATATCAATCCTAGGAGTACCTTGATCACAAACCCTTTGTTTACATATTTCGCACAAGGTAATCCTCAAAACATATGACAAGGGATTATTTTAAATTAGTGGACTCAAGGTCCTAGTGTGTCATTTCCATTACAAAATTTAATGACGTCATCTTTTCAGACAACTCCCTTTTCTATTCCAAGTCAATCACGACCTCAAACATATATTCCTCCACGTCATTCTACCATATTGCAAGGAATGTTAAACTGAGGGAATCCTCTACCATTCACCAGCAATCCACTATCCACTCAAAACATCAATGTCCCTATTCCTTAACAAATGTCTCAACAACCACTTGATCCCACATTGCAAGCACAAGCCCAAAAAACTTATCAATAGGTCGTACAACAATATCAAGCACAACAAGTACCCTTAGCAGCTCAATAATCAGCCTTAGCACAACAACAACATCAAGCTCAACAAGTAGCCTTAGTACAAAAACAACATCAAGTAGCCCTAACACAACAACAACAACAACAAAAATATCAAGTGGCCATTGCCTATCAAACTCAACAAGCAGGCTTATCAGCACAAGAAGTTGCACAACAACAACAAGCACAACAACAATAGCAAGCCCAACAACAATAAGAAGCTCAACAACAAGCCTTACTAGCTCAACAATATGCCCAAAAGTATAAAAACAGTTCCTATTTTCCTCATATGAACATCATCAATCCAAACACATCAGGAACATATTCATCACTTTCACAAAATCTCACACCTTCATACACTCCATATAATTCATCTCTCATCCCACCATATGTTCCTCCACCAAATCTGCAAGATGATCTAGTATCACAATTGAAATCACTCTCACAAGAAATGCAAGACCTTCACATGGGCAAGACAAAGAAACCTCATACACAAAACTTGTGTCCTTACCCATTTGATCGAAACATAGCAATGATACCATTCCCTCCTAGTTTTGAAATCCCTAAGTTTGAGAAATAGATAGGGAGAGGAATTCCTATTGACCATATCAAAGAATTCAAAGTCATGTGCATGAAAGTGGCTTATAACAATTCATATCTAATATTCCTCTTCCCTCAAAGTTTAACAAGTACTGCTATGGATTTTCTCTCTCATTTTCTTCTTGGTATCAATTTTTTTTCAAGAAATCACTAATAAATTCATCGATCACTTCTCATTCAATCTTGACATGGACGTTAGTCTAGGAGAGTTGTACACTCTCAAAAAAAATCCAAGAGAAACCTTCTCTAATTTCTTACAACGATGGAGACAAAGAGCTAGTAAAAGCAAGTGGCCTCTTCCTAATGAACAACAAGTGGGAATCATTATAGCCAACCTAGATCCAAATCTATCATTCCACTTGAAAATACAATTCATCACATCCTATGACAAGCTTGTTCGAAGAGCCCTTAACATTGAAAGAGCCCTAATATTACAAGGAAATACTCAGGCTTACAAAGACAACCATCCTTTGACTAGTTCAAATGAGAAACCTCATGTATGGGCTAAGAATAAAAATGTAACAAACAATTTTGTGGTAGACGCTAAGGTCATACTAAGTGCTCCTAGACCCAATAACAATCAAGTTGCTAACATCCAACCAACTGTGCAACAAATGGTACCACCTTAGAACAATCAGATCAATAACACCAACATGCAACCAAGGAAAACCAGTAATAGGAACAACTATCCCAAACACAAGTACACACATTTATCAAAACCCATTGAGACAATCATGAAGAAATTGGTAGAGTCAAATTTGATAACACTTCCTAACTTTGAAAACTAATAAGAACCACAAGAAAATACATCCTGGTACAACGAGTGTGATCTCTGTGAATTTCATAAAATCAAAGGACATAAAATGACAAACTGCATGAAACTCAAGAATATCATCCAAGATCTCATAGAGAATGACACGATATTTGTTGAGGTACTAGCTAGAAACCAGGATCTCAAGATATACAAGAATCCTATGCCTGATCATAACAAAGCAAACAACAATGGATAAGCTAAGGATTACATCAATGTACTCCATACCTATTCCAATGTAGTTGCATCATATGATAGTGTTATCACTATTGTCACCATCAGAGGAGATAGTACAGAATGTGGAGTCACCGCACAATGTGGCAAAATAACCATTCAAGGAGCTGCCCCAGCTCAATCTAGGGCGCAACCCACTTTTACCACATCTAATCCTAGCAAGTACAATCTTGTAGATTATCTTAAATAGACCCACACTCAAATATCAATCTTGGAACTCTTGATATTATCTCCTGCACATAGGGAAATACTGGAAAAAGCCTTGTTTGAGTCATTTGTTCCCTAGAACATTGATACCGATAAATTTCAAGCCATGGTAGGGCATATCACAAGCCATCTTCTCACCTTCTCCAAGAAATATTTACCATCACAACCATCTCATAACCGTGCTTTACACCTTGTGGTTTTCATTCATAAAAACAAGGTCAAAATAGTCTTGGTAGATAGAGGTTATGGTCTAAACATTTGTACCCTGCATTTGATCAAGCATCTAGGCTATTCAGAACATACTATTGAGAAGACAAATAGTACCACCACTAGAGCATATGATGACCAAGAATGGGTATCACAAGGAATCATTGCAATCCCTATCCAAGTGGACCTCTTATTCCAGAAACTACATGCCAAGTACTTGATCTTGATCTTCCATATAACATACTACTTGGTAGACCTTGGATCCATGCTTTGAGAGTTGTAGCCTCAACCTATCATCAGTGTGTGAATTTTCCTTTTGAAGGAATAGAAATCACTATCCATGGAGATTCTAATCCTTTCTGCTACTGCAAAATCCTTGAGGCCAAGTTTTATAAGATCCCAAAAATACCCAAAAATGATGAAGGACCTACACCATCAAGCTCATTTGTTGACCCATCATCTCTAGCCTCTACCTCAACACCAAATGTACCTATTGTGAAAAACACACCTAATGTCAAAGCAAGAATCCAAGATGATGGTTGTGGAAGCTAAAAAATATTGAAAGACACCTATGTCTTGGGAGAGTTACCTATTTCTCCTCAATCTCACAGGAAACCAACATCTAGCACCAAAGAACTAGAAACAATCAAGATGGCAGCTACTACCTTCACCAAGTGGGGAGACCTGAATCAAGAAGACATCAATGAGCAAGATATCTCTAAACTCCTCTATCAAGATGAATGACTTGTTCATGTTCTTCCCATGGAAGATGACAACAAAGGTCTATAGCTAATGTAGAATTAAGGATATAACAAGAATGAGAAGCTGGGGTAGAATGGCAATGGTTTACTAGAACCCATCATTCCTGATAAACGACTAAAAATATTGGATTGGGCTGTACTACTAATAAGGTCACACTTATTGGAAAAGGTATTGTTGCAAAACAAGTTGAGGCTTCCTCTTGGTCACCTACATCGTGTGATACTACCTTATATTACTTTCCTCTTGATTTCACTGACCTATTTGAGAACAACACCCTCTTCATGATATCCATAGCATCCTTTATCTCAAATAACCAACCAACTAAACTATGCCTAGTATATCCACAAATCATTGACATGGACCAACAAGGACCACCGGTTCTACATTTATTAAAAAATGATCAAGCGATCTTAGAATTCATGGGACTCCAAGAGAACTTATCATGGGAATATCACAAATCAAGCTTCCACATAGAGCTCGATACAGGGGCATACTATGGGGAGACAATTGAATTCTTCAGTCACAAAACAAATGAAATGCAATTAACATACAGATCCTTGAGTGAAAACCACTTAGTGGCACTCTCTGGTCCTAAAAAATTTTAAAAAAAAGGACGCATCCAATGGTGAAAACCTCTCTGAGGTACCCAAGGATGTAGGATTCAATCTTCCCCTTAGTGCCATGCATCCAAAAAAGTCAACAGTATTAGCAGAAAAGGCTACTCTAGTAAATGTGGGAATAGAAGAAGCACCTCAGATCACCTTTTATGTTGAATCCTTGTTGGATGAAGAATAGAAGAACCTTGCAACATTCCTTAAAGAGAGAAGAGATAACTTTGCATGGCTAGACACAAATATGCTAGGTCTTGATCCAAAAGTGGTTGTACATCACTTAGTAGTTTATCCCGACGTCAAACCAATAAAGCAGAAATTAAGATGCACCCTCAGATAACACTCTTGGTTAAACTGGAACTACAAAATCTTCTTGACGTTGGATTCATCTGACTGATAGATTATCTTAAGTGGGTTTCAAACTTGGTACTAGTCTCAAAACCCACTAGGGGGATCAAAATATGCACTAATTTAAGCGATCTAAATAAGGCATGTCTGAAGGATGATTTCCCTCTTCCCAACATTGATCTCATTGTGGATTTAATAGCTGGGCATGAATTATTTTCACTCATGGATGGCTTTTTAGACTACAATCAAATCATAATCACCCAATAGGATCAACATTAAAATACCTTTACTTTTCCATGGGGAACCTACTATTGGATAGTGATGCCATTTTGGTTGAAGAATGCAGGGGCTAACTATCAAAGAGCCATCACCCTCACATTTCACGATATGATCCACAAAATAGTTGAAGATTATGTGGATGATATTTTGGAAAAATAAAAGAAGATAAATGAGAACATACAAGTCCTAGGACCTATCTTTGATAGACATGAAGAATACAAGGTATGACTGAATCCAAAAAAGAGTGTGTTCAGGGTCACGTCAGGAAAATTTCTTCGCTTCATCATTTCACAAAGAGGGATAGAAATTGATCCAACAAAGGTAAAAGAAATCCTGGACATGGAATTGCCACAAATATTGAAATAGATGAGAGGATTACAAGGAAAGTTGCAATCCATCAAAAGGTTCATAGCCCAGCTATCAGATAAGATTCATCCCTTTTCGCATCTTATTCATAAAGGGATAACCTACAAATGGGATGAAAAATGTGATAAAGCTTTCCATTAGATCAAGGATTATCTACTAAAATCTCCAGTGCTCATGCTGCTGATACCAAACAAGCCACTGATCCTGTACATCTTAGCAACACCAGTAGCACTAGGATCTCTTTTAGAACAACATGATGAGAATAGAAAAGAAAGAGCCATATACATCAGCAAAACCATGGTAGGCTATGAGATGAACTATTTACCTTTTGAGAAAGAATTCCTAGCAGTAGTCTTCACTTCACAAAAGTTCAAACATTACTTGTTGTCACACGAAATCAAGCTCATCACAAAGATTGATCCATTAAAATATCTATTATCCTAATCAACCCTCATAGGATGAATGGCTAAATGGGTAATGATGTTGACAAATTTTGATATAGAGTATGTGGAGTGCAAGGAAATCAAAAGACAAGTGATCACAAACTAGCTAGAAGAAGCACCCATCTATATTGAGAACCCTTTAATATATGAGTTTCTTAATGAATTAGTGTTCCTTATTAATCTTATAGCTCAGTGGAAGATGTACTTTGATGGATTATTCACCTAACATGGATCAGGATCTAACATTCTTTTCATCACCCCCAAGGTGATTACATCCCAAAATATTATAGGCTATCATTCCCATGTACCAATAACATTTCCAAGTATGAAGCCTTGATCATAGGTCTTAGGATAGTAGTTCAGTAGCAGATAGAAGAGATGAAAGTCTACAAAGACTGACAATTGGTTATCAACCAAGTCAATGAAAACTATCAAACTAAAGATGACAAGCTCATTCCTTACAAAAATATGGTGGAGAATCTCTAAGATCCTTTAATAGACAAATTTTGAGCAGATTCCTTGAATGAACAATAGAGCAGTAGATGCCATGGCGACAATCAGATCACTACGAGACATGTTGAACAACATCCTTCAATGTGAATTCTTGGTAGAACAACTTCTCATACCAACATTCAAAATCCTTGAATCTGAATTCGCATGTCATTGTTGGTCCTGGATCCCCATGGTACCATGACATCTTTACTTACCTTAATAGAGAAACCCTTCCATCAAACATCACCTTGAACCTTAAAAAGACCTTTGTCGAAAAGGCATCCTGATTTGTGATCCTAGGTGATACCCTTTACCACTAAAGTATTGAAGGGACATTACTACAATGTCTTAACCAAGAGGAAGCCTTAATTTCCTTACTAGAAGTACATAATGGCATATGTGGGTCCCATACTAGCAGTATGACTTTAGCTAACAAACTATTGAGGAGAGGGTACTATTGGCCAACCATGCAAAAAGAAGCTTATCAGTATGTACAAAAATGCATCCAGTGTCAACAACATGGGGATATGATTCACGCTTCAGCTAAAGAATTTCAACCAATGATCACACCATGGCCTTTTTCACAGTGGGGACTTGACCTCATAGGAAAAATCACTCCAACCTCATCCAACTACCATAAATTTATCACAACTGCCACTAAGTACTTTACTAATTTTGTTGAAGCCATCCCTATGACCTACATAACGGGGAAGTAGATAGCCAAGTTTATCCTAAATTACCTAATTTTCCATTATGGTGTACCACAAACCATCATCTCAAACAATGGAACCCCATTCAAGAATCAGGATGTGAAAGAGTTATGCCAAAGATTCAATATCCAACACCGATTCTCTACCACATACTATCTTGAGGGAAATGGCCAAGCAGAAGTAACAAACAAAACTATCCTAAAAATCTTGAAGAAAACAGTTAATGAAGCTGGTCATGACTAACATCTATAGCTAAATCCCACTCTTTGGGCTTATCAAACTATTATCTGCACACCTATAGGTACAACCCATTTCTCCCTAGTCTATGTATCAAAATCCATCTTGCCTATTGAGGTTAAGCTCCCATCATTGCGAGTGTCACTAAATAATCTGATAACTGAGGAAGAGTATAGAGTGTCTCAAATGAATGAGCTAGAATTCTTGGATGAACGTCGTCTTGACACCCTTAATCATTTGAAAGTATATCAAAACCGAATGAAATAGAGCTATAACAAGAGAATAAAATTTTAGTCATTCTAGGTAGGCGATCTTGTCTTAAAGAAAAATAAAAAAAACCTTCCATATCAAGACAACAAAGGAAAGTTTGAGCCTAGCTGGTTGGGTCCCTTTATCATCACAACAAGCTACAAATTAGGAGCATATCAATTATCAACCCCTAAAGGTGAACCCTTGCAGGAGCCAATCAACAACTTGCATCTCAAAATGTTTTATGCCTAAACATGAAGGGTGTAAATCATAAAATACAAAAAAAATCAAAAAATGATTAAAATCCAAAAAAATGAGAGAAAGGATTGAAAAAAGTAAAAAAAAAAAAATCATCCTCTAGTGAAAACCACTATGGTGGAACTTTGGGAAACTACCTTGGTGAAAACCTAGCAAACATACGCCTTACGTAAATAAAGCATATCCATCTATTGTTCAACTCTTCTGGCCTATCATTCTTTGCATTGCCATTCATCCCTCATCCACATCCTTATCATGGCTTATCATTGTAAGGTATCGTGAACTCTTTAGCACTACTTGGCACATTCCCAAGGTTAGTTTGTCCTACCTTTATCGAAGTAGGCTAACATATCATACTAGGGGAATTTTTTTATGCATCACAATTGGTTTCTTGTATATCTTGAGTTCATGGGGACATCTTATCAAAAAACACCAAAAAAAATCATAAAATATTATCCAGAAAATCCAGAAACATTTGCAAAATCCTATAAAGCAAAAATCCAAAAACATTCAAAAAATTGTAAAGGAAAAATCCAAAACGTCTAGAAAACATCAAAATCCCTAAACAGGTCAAACATCAAAAATCTAAAATATCATGTCTCTTTGTCAAACTACATTGTCTTTGAGCTTGAATGTAGGCAAGGCCATCATTGATGTGCCGTTGAGACACCCTAGGTCAATCCTTTAGCAATTTGTTGTAATTAGTTGTTGTCTCTCGTCTATTCATATCTTTTTCTTGTAAATGGGTTGAGTCAGTCGAACTACATGGTCTTTGCATGTATAACGTAGGCAAGGATAATCTTTGATCAGCCCCTAAGGCCCCTAGGATAGGTCCTTAGGTTAGATTCTTGGTCAAAACTTAGAAACTCTCGAAAAAATGAAAAAACATCCAAATAATTATTGAAAAATCCCTAAACATTTGTAAAACCTAGAAAATCCCAAAACATCCAAATATTCAAAAAACACAAAAACATTTAGAAAATGGAAAACACAAAAACAATAGAAAATGTTCAAAAGACCTAAAAAGGCTCAAACTATTCAAAAAACCCTACACAACCTCAAAAAATTAGAAAACCTAAACATTCATATAAACTTTGAAAAAGACCAAAAACAACCTCAAAATATTTCAAAATACCAAAAACATTCAAATATTCTAGAAAATCCAAAACCCATCCATACCATTTCACTTTCACCTACAATAAAATTTCACCCATGATAAATGATCGCCACCTTCACCCTTTGGTGAAACAAGTAGAAAGAAATCACAGCAAGTTGTAAAGTGTGAACCTAAAGGTCAAAATCTCAAGTCTAAATCATAAGTAAATGTGTCAGTGAAATTTATGGCTACGGCTCATCTTGGCATCATCATCCCAAAATCAAACAATCCTTTGATCAACATGTCCTAGGATGTATCCTTCCTGCAATGGAAATTAGCATCAAACATCACTTTTGATGAAATTAAACAAGGCAAGAGCTATAGATAACACTGACTATTTTTCTTTAATCTTTTCTTATGATTTATCTTAATGACCCATTTTTAGGACCTCTTAATGATATCTATCTAAAATGATTTAGAGAGAAAGGAATGGGGCATCGATCATTATCTTTCTTTTGTTGTGCTTGTGGATACTCTTGTAAAATAATCTTGGTGCATAATTTCTTAGTTGTGTGGAGGAAGGTTGTTTGGAGTATGTTGTTGACTATTGCTTATGCTTTTGTCCAATATGTTCTAAGCTTCTAATTTGCATTCCAACAAGGTTTTCGTATGTCAAGGTGTGAACAAGAACTATCATATATGTTTTTCGAGTCGGAGTCCATTACACTAGATACATCGTCATCTTGGTTATCAATACCTTGATGCATCATGTCTATGTGTTTCAAACAATAAGGAATGATGGAAAATCCCAATCCTAAAGTGTGAGTACCCATCCCACATTTCATCATACATCTTGCATTGTCTTGTCACCACCTCTAATAAAGTCTTGATGGATCAAGGACTTGTTGGATCTCTTGAAGAATTCATCATCAAAATCAATGGCCATTCATTCTTTATTCTTCTATCTTCTCTCCACACTAACCTAGTATCATGACAATCAACAAAAACATCATCAATGCATCAAACCTACATCCACAAACCATCAACATAATCATCCATATCATAATCATTGCATATCACATCATACATTTTGCATTATCATTTGAGTTGTGAGGAATAATATAGATTTTTTATTTTGAGCATTTTAAATTGTTGTATATCATAAAAATTTGCATCTTACATCATCATCATCATAACATGCATAGAAAATATAAAAAAAGAAATGCATCCATAACATCTCCATATCATAATCATTCATCCATATCATATCGTGAAAAGATAATGAAAAAGATCATAAACATTTTCATCCATCCATCTCATGATCATCACATATCACATAGGCATAAAAATAAAGTGCATCGATACATGATCATATATAAGCATCGATACATCATCCATACATGAAATAAAGTCAACACATCATAGAATGAATCATCTATATATGTATCATATATATATCAAAAAATGTGTCATGGTACAAAATCTGGATCAGTGTATGTACATCGATGATAAGTACAATATCCATGAGGATATCAAAAAGGAGCCCATGAATGTATATTAGTATAAAGAATGAGGAAAAATTAAAGTGTCTATACATCAAAATGGTAGCCCTGGTGGTTGCTACCCTCTCCATCCTACCGCTCAGGATAATCCTCTACATAGGGATGCGAATCACTACGCTACAAAAAATCTAGCCAACGAAGAGTCGCTGGAACATCTCTATGATAGTGCTTCCTATAATATGTAGCCTCTACGATAGCCTCTCTATAAAACTACATTGACATGGTTTGACCATGTGTGGCTGCTACGATCACCTCAATCTACTGCCGCCTCGCTACCTCATGATCTTTCTCACTAGTGACAACTTAAACTCTCTGAAGTGTCGCATCTCTCTTGGATATCACCACAATCACCTGCTATCGAGCTTGGTCTCACTCAGCAATCACAACCAAAACCTATTGGTAGGCCTAGTCCTGTTCACCCATCAAATTCTACACCTGCTTCTCCAAATGCTAAATTTGTGCATCTCGTGGATCTGGTGGTGGTAGTGGTGGTATTGGATCTTGCTGCACTACTGGAGGCCACTGAAGAGTTTTTTGTCCCACTAGAGGAGCCCCTGGAACCTATCCATCATGGCCATCCTAGCCACCCTGTCCCCTACCCCTGACACCTCTGCCTTACAACCTCCCTCTTGGAGGAGCATCTATTAGATCCGTAAGTCACCTCATAGGGATGAACCATGCATCATAACCTAGAGTGGTCTATGCTATGGGCTAAGGTTGGACAACCAACTAGCAGAAACTCTTAACAGCCTATGATACTAGAATCGTTGGTCCCCATGTTAGAACATCTCTAGTTGATCTAGTAAAAATGGCTCTATAAGCATCGTTGGGCATATCTTGTACATCGCCAAACTATCTGGCTACCCTATCAAGAAGTTACCGCTCAATCATAGTATGCTCCCAACCCTACATATATCAGGTCTATTTGGAAAAATAAAGCTATTATACATCATCAAACCATGGCGGCATCTGAAGCCATAGACACCAGCATAACATAGTCATATTATCAATCACCCATATCTAGTAAAGAAGCCCAATTTGTCTAGTGTTCCTAAGTGTGATGGAACCTCAATATCTCCATATGACAAGATCATCTAGCTCCACATCCGCCATCTATATAATGGAATGAAGCATAACAATGTGCTTCCATGTCCAAATGTGAAGAAGAGTAACATCTGCACCGAGGGCTCTCCCATCACAGTACACAAAATCATGCAAATCATGATATAGGGAGGCCAACATCATGGGCCCCCATGAAAAAAGAGTCCTCTTGTACAACATCCATTGCCATGCCAAACCCCATCTTGGATTGAAAAATCTGTCTCATTTGTTTGGAGCTAGCAAACCTAAAATGATGGCCGCAACGATTAATCTAAAGGTCATAACTTGACCTCTATATGTATCTAAATCTATCTATGATGTGACCAATACAATTTGGTCCATCTCCATCACCTTGAGACAGGCATCAAATCCAACATCAGGATTGTAGATCACGTGATCGTCATGGATAGGAAACTGCAATATCCACCACATGTCCTCTAATGTAACTATCGTGTCCCCCATTGGAAGGAGAAGGATGAGGTCTCACTATGCCATCTTTGACACAGAGCTATCATCATAGCCAAATGAGTCCTCACAATAGGTGTGTATGCAATATACCATAATTTGATCTCTCCCAAGTGCTCCTGGCACAACTCTGACAAATCACCTGATCTCTCAAGTATTTTCGGCATGTGCTCCCTTGACATAAATGGTGGGAAGACCTCCTACACCCATGAAGTGCACGACATTATGAAATCATCAAAATTTGAAGATATTTGGAATTTTTGGCTCAAAAATCAAAAGGGTGTCCCTATTTACAATAGGATCACTATATTCAAAATACAAATAGCACCACCTAATGCATTTTAAATTTCAAATTGTACAAATCGTCACCATACAAGATGGTGTCATGATTTAGACTTTGGCATGACCTAACCATAAATTTTAAATCGGAAGGTGCATCTCTAGATACAAAAACGTCACCATTTAAAATTTGAAGCCCTAATTTCAAATTGAAAGAAGTGTCACTATATATATGTGCATCACTATATATCATTTGGGCATCACCAATTGAAGTTTGGGCATTGCCAATTGAAGTTTAGGCATCACTATATAGCGATCCCCCAAAATATAAAATCTAACCCTAATAAATGCATCAAAATATCAAATTTCAAATCAAGTTTTGAATCACATACTGTGGTCCTATGCCTGTGATGTAGGAGCATCCTTGGTTCTTGGAAATCTTGCACCAACCAAAAAAATAATTTTCTTTTAGTTTTGTTCTTGTTTAGTTATGGTTTAGTTCAAGTTGGCAGATTCGATGTTTCTTCATAGTTGCTCACCAAACCCTGTGGATCTATGTTTACATCGTGGACATGTTAATTTTCCTTATTCCAATATTTGAGCATGATTGGATCTTTTTTTGAAAAGTTATTACTTTCGAATTTGATGGCAGTTTCTTGAACCGACACTAGAATAATTTTCAAACCTAGCGGCTAGTTTCATCATTCATGGATCTTTCCCATAACTTTTGGATCTCAACGGTGTGATTTTAATTGTTTCTTGGAGTGTCCTCGACCTAAATTATAGGTCCACACTTCATCCTATGCATGCACCGAGGAGTAATTCAAATTTGAGGCTGGCCTATTCATGTGCATGTTACATTTTCTTTCATTAGAGATTGTACTGATCTTTGGTCGACGTAGAAGATTCTAGATATGTGGATCTAATATAAAGCTTGTAATAGATCATTAGAATATCAAAGTTGATAAGTTAGATGAATATTAGATTGGAGATGTTATATTTTAGATCACATTAAGGAACATATAGGAATATGATATTTTGAACATGTATTAGGCCTGTGAGCCAAATTTGTAAGCCCAGATGTTGTCGATCGATTGTAATTGAAATTTTTGTTAATCAGAATTCCCTAATCTGCATTTTCCTCCATATTTTGTGTTGCTTCTATTGTGTTACTCTTTATGCATGGTCCAGATTGTTCAATTTTAGGACCCTCCTATCGTGGCTGCACCATATTTTGTTGTTGGCCTTGTCCTTGCACCAAAAGATCAAACACCTCACTTGTGCTAGGGGGAATTGTTGCAAGATTGTGTGTCCCTTGGTCTTCCTTGTAGCATGACACTTGGGTTTATGACATGGTCTAACCACCTCCTATGGATCTTAACTGACACTTGTATTAGGCATTGAGAAGTCGATCTTTTGGTGCAATGGCAAGGCCAACAATAAAATCTAGTGAAACCACGGTAGGAGGGTCCTCAAAGAGAACAATATAGACTGTGTAGCAAGAGTAACACAATAGAAGCAACATGGAATATGGAGGAAAATTCAGATTAGGACATTCTCATTAACAAAAAATTAAATTACAATTGGTCGACAACATTCAGGCTTACAAATTCGGCTCACATGCCTGATACATGTTCAAAATATCATATTCGTATATGTTCCTTAATGCAAGCTGAAATCTAACATCTCCAATTTAATATTCATCTAACTTATCAACTCTGATATTCTAATGATCTATTACAAGTTTTATATTAGATCTATAGATCTGGAATCTTCCTCGTTGGCCAAAGATTAGTACAATCTCTAATGAAAGAAAAAGTAACATGCCCATGAATAGGTCAACCTCAAATTTGAATTAATTCTATGGTGCATGCATAAGATGAAGTGTGGACCTATAATTGAGGTCAAGGAAACTCCAAGAAACAATAAAAATTACACCGTCGAGATCCACAATTTATGAGAAAGATCCACGAATGATCAAACTAGCCACTAGGTTTCAAAATTATTTCGGTGTTGGTTCAAGAAACTGCCATAAAATCTGGAAGCGATAACTTACTGGAAAAAGATCCTATCGCACTCAAATCTTGGAATAAGTAAAATGAAAATGGCCATGATGTAAACATAGATCCACAAGGTCTGGTGAGCAACTATGAAGAAACATCGTATCTACCAACTTGAACTGAACCGGAACTGAACAAGGACAAAACTGAAAGCAAATATTTTTTTGGTTGATGCAAGATTTCCAAGAACCAAGGATGATCTTGCATCAAACATCTAAGGTTATTTGAAAAGTGAGTCCCTCACTTTGCTAGGGCTAAAGGAAAACCAAAACGGTCTACCTCAGTATGAGAAATCCAAGAAGAATCCTCCACTAGTTTTCCTTTCCACTTCACAAGATATTCTTTGTACTATCTTCCATGAGTTTTCCTCCCATCTCTGATATCCAAAAGCTCTTCAATCTCATGTGATTGTTGTTTAGGAAACTGATTCTCCAATTTTTCTTTACTTCCTTCACTAAACTCTGCTTCATGGTATTTGATGTAGAGGGTAAGGGAACTTTAGGAAAACAACAATGATTTCAAGGATTTCAAAGATGCACTCACAAACCTCTTCTAGACACCCCTGTGGAAACAATGCCTAAATGGCTCACTTATGACACAATTCCTTCTCCTATGAATCCAAACCCTAGGAATGATCTTAAGGGGCACAATTACACTTTTCTTAAAGGTTTCCAAAAGCCCAAACCTCTGTCTTGAACAAAATCCACTTTTCCACCTTAAGTAGCCTTCTAGCCCTATTAGGCTTCTAGCGAAGGATTTTTGACTTTTCTCTCAAACTTCCCAAAGGGACCTCCAATATAATGGATGAATGAGATGAGGTTTATGATCCTACACAACATACTAGGTTCCCGATATCACTTTTTTCAGACAAACCCTTCCAAAATCTGTTGTCTCCTCAAAAACTAGGCCTAATTAGCCCTCTTTTCCAAAGCAACCCCTCTCTAAACTCAACCTCTGACCATGAAACTTTCAACAGTTTCTTAAAACATCCCCAAACCAAGTATTTTCAGACTTTTAGTCTTCTATGACACCCCTAACATGCTCAAACACAAAACCCTCCTTAAATTGCCTCAAAACTAGGGCTTCTTGGTTCTAGGCCTTCTAAACACTTCCAGATCCTAATTTTAGACTTTTCACCATTAATTAAACATGTTTCAACTATTACAACTCAAAAATATATCACTTGTTAAGGCAGATCCTCTACTGCTATACTTTAACCCCCATCCTCATGCACCTTGCACTGTCAAAACTTGGTGTACACCATATGATTCCTCTTTCTTGCACTTTTAGATTGTTAGATTGGTATGATACAAGTTAATCATGATCCATTTCATTGGTTTCAGTCACATTTCCCATGAAATGGATCATTCATCCATGAAAAACCCTCAAACTAGTGTAAATTTTGTGTTTCCTTGAGGACAGTCAATATAAAATGCAAATAAATTAATTATTACTACTTTCAAAGCCTTCAATGGTGTTAAAACATGTAAACACAAAATCCTAAAGCATCCTACTAGACATAACTTCAATACAAATCAAGTATTCATCAAAAGAACACAATAAAATACAAGAAAACTGTGTTTTTTCACTATTTCCAGAAAACAGTCCATACAGTTCTTTCAAAAACTGATCAACCTCCATACAAATGACTTCTATGGCTTTGTATAACCCTTCCTCAACTTCTCAAACTGTTTTGGATTGATTACAATGCATAATAGTTGTTAAAACTCCTAAAGACTAGTTACCCGCCCAAATTGGAATTCAAATATTTGAATTTCTAAACTTACATTTTATTGATTTGTATTGACTAAAAACTATCTAAACTTTAATATTTAACCTTGATTGATCTAATTAAAACATTATAGACCTACCTACACCCCTTGGACACTATTGGTCCACTTACAAGGTTTTTTGGTCCTATGGTCCTTTCAGGACCCTTAGGACTTTTGATATTCACATTACCTTTATTCATTCCAAATCCCATTATAGGCTCCAAGATACCATAATTGATGTTCTGACAGGACTGATAGGTCAACCTGACCCCTGCAACCTCCTGACCTCTCAGGTGTTCCTTAAGAAGCTTGGGTGCTCCTGCACCAGTATTGGTGTAGATCTGCAATCTTGAATATAGGTGATATACCCATGTCATCCGGTAACTCTACTTCATATGCATTCCCTAAATTAAATTTCTTCAAAATATTACAGGGTCCAAACTTCCTCATATTTAGCTTATTGTATGTGCCAATTGGAAATATTTCATTTCTTAGATACACCATCACTTCATCTCCAACTTCAAATTCCGTGTCTCTGTTGTCACCTAGAAATGCACCCTGAGCAAAGTTGTAAAACTGAGCTTTCTAGTGAAACATTGGATCACTCCAAGGACGTGGGTCACCTGAGATTGGAGTGAACCTCTGGAGAAGGCTGGATTCCTTTGGGTATCACCTATTTAACTATTGGTCTTTGTGAGGTAAAGGGAGAAGAAAAATACATTAAAAGTAAAACTAGCTCTATGGTGATACACCGAATTGATGAGAAATCATAAAATGAAAATAGGATGAAACACACTGAGGAAAACTAAACTGGCACATTTTACCTACTCAACATAACCCCATTCAGTATTATGCATCACTCTTGGCAGGTTTGATCTACATACATATCTCGAGAAGAAAGGAACAAACTTCACAATTTTGTGGTATGAATGCAAATTTAGTAAAACACTGTTAAAGAAATACATGCATAAGCTAACATACAAAAATGAGAGTGGTAAGAGCATTAGTACTTTTTTCCAAGGTGAACTATGCTTTTCATTCCAGATTTCAATTGAGTTACAAAATATACATTTGTTGAGAAAGGATTCAAAGAAATCACTAACTCTTCAGAGTGTATTCTCCGAACTATTTACAAAAAGGAAAAAAATGCCTTATATATCAAACTATGTCGGCCCCTTGGGGCTTACAAAATATCAATCCTCAGGATAGATCTTTCCTTAGATCTTTTGATTGGAATTAATGCAGAACCCCTGCGTGTCCATGACGGTGAAGACTCATCCCCAAGGAAGCCTTCTTTAGATATTCCATAGCTATTGAATTCATTCTGATCTTGGCATCGTGTCCTGTTTGAACCACCTCGGCTGAACGCCTTGAATTCCCTGAGTTCAAAATAGATACACGTTGCACTCACATTTTGTTGACATCATTCATCCTGGTTAGACCGTTGATGATTCACTTGTAGCTCTCCTTGATTGGCTGGGCACACGACACGTAGACTCCCGGGCGGTCAAAACTTCTTCTGTTGAATCACATATCGGTGAGACACTAACTGTGTCTCCCTGATGTGATTGAATCTTCCCGCAACTGTCGGCATAACATGGAGCTATTGCTAAGAGTCCTATCAAGCTCAATAGATCATACCGATGTCACCTCTATGGTTTCCAAGACAACCGTTTGTCGGTGAGACGATTTACCGAAGGAAAAACGTTACCCCGAGAACCCCCTCATTGCTTCGGCAAGAGCTTATTGATGTCACCCCGAAAGCATTTCACTCCACCGGGTTCCAGATTTCCTTCAGCGAGACATTGGCCTATTGGCCAAACATCACGGCGAAGCTCGTCATCTTGCCGATGCTCCTCCTTTCGCTGAGACTACACTGTGTCGACAAGACCTTACTGTGACGACTGGGAGCTCTGCCAATGTCATTATGTCAGGGAGACATTCTACATCGGTGAGACTTCTGGGTGAAGTTTCCAACTCTTGGCAAGCTAAGCTTGCTTTCAATGAGACATTGGTGTATTGGTGAGACCCTCCACTGAGCTTCATTTTGTTTCTAGGAGACCTTTTGTAATCGTCGAGACATCTGAGCGAGATCCCTTAGTCATACCGAGGGCCCTCTTTCCTTTGTGCTGGGTAGAACTTTTCTATCGGCCAAACTTGTCCCGAAACTTGCTTCTTTCTGCTGACGCCGCCTCACTAATGATTATCAAGGAGACCTTTTGTCCTTGGTAAGACCTCTTAGCAAAGTCTATTGACATACGCTGAAGGCTATCCTTTCGATGAGACCCCGCATAGATCGGTGTGACATCTTGGTGAAGGCTTCTTCTTATGTCGAGAGTATTCTTTTTGGTATGACTCAACTCCCTTGACTAGACCTCTTGGCGATAACCTCCATCCTTCTTGGTGAGCCGTTTTCATTTGGTGAGGCCTCCCTTTGATCGGCAAGACCATCTTCGTTCGCCGAGACCTTTTGTCGAGCCCTTCGCCTCTTGATGAGCTTTGATCTCGGTGAGACATTACGATCCAGGGAGACCCTTCTCCAATGCTTGCTCCTTATGCCAATAGTGCCTCAACCTTGTCGATGTAGGGGAGAACTCAATGGTCACCGAGACTATCTGCCAAAAGACAACTCATGTCGATAGGATCCCTGGTTTGAAGCACTCAGACTTAATGGAAACTCTGCCAGTCGGCGAGACCTCTGAAATGTCCCGCCGACTTTCTCCTTAGATGATTTACATGCTGAACCTCCCTTGGGAAGTTTCTCCCACTGAGTTTCCCATGACCTAGCAATAGATGTGGAGTCTTTTCCCTCATGTGAGTGTTCCATTGGCCTCTCGAAGATCTAACATATGATTATCTTGCCTGATTTAACTGTAGGTAAAATATTGGCAACAATTATGGCAACCTTTGCGGGATGTTTTCCTACTAAACATGAGAACCAGTGACTAGGATTATCCATTGGGTATGGAGTCATTAGAAGGCTTAGAAAACAAACAAAATATCATTCTTTCCCATGGCCTCAACTCCCTGAGATCCACGGGTCATAACAGGTTGCCAAAAATGGCAAGATAGGGGAAACTGAAAAGAAAATATTTACTGTGCTAAAACAACACTTATGGAAAACATAAAGTCTAAACTAATATGTACAATAGAAGGACCTTTCAAACTCGGAAAAGGGCTTGAGGTGTATCCCATTAACAGGGAAAGGAAGCACTTCTAAACTTTTGTGGCCAATCAATACACATTGTGCTCCTTACTGCCTATGATAATAAATGGACCAGTCCACGTATTGTCGAACTTGGTGTGATGGCCTGGTCTACTTTTGAAAACGTCCCATTTGAGCATGAGGTCTCCCACCCTAAAAAAAATTTATGTAGCCCTCCTATCAAATGTTTTCTTTGTTTGGAGTTGATGACACTCCAAATTTTTCATTGCTCTGTCCCTTGATTCTTTGAGCTCCATGAGCTCCACATACCTTATAGATATTGGGTCTTGTTCCTCAACCATCTCCAACTGGTGAACAATGTCAAGAGCTAGAAGCTCCACAGATAGGGGTAATCTTGCCTCTTTGCCATAGACCAACATATATGGTGAATTTCCAATGGACCTCTTAGGGGTCACTCTGTCTACCCAAAGTGCATTCTTTAAACTGACGTGTCGGGTCCTTTGATTATCCTCTATGGTTCTTTTAATAATTTTGATGAGGTTCTTATTTGTGCTTTCAGACAAACCATTACCCTAAGGATAATAATTTGAGGACGTACTCAAATCAATACCCTATTTTACGGCCCAATCAGTTACTCTTAGACCCGTGAATGCAAGAGCATTATCAGATATGATGGAGTCGGGAACTCCAAATATGGTGACTATATCCTCATAGAAGCTCAAAACTGAAGACTCTTTTGCTTCTTTCAAGGCTATTGCTTCTAGCCACCTTGTGAAATAGTCTGTAGCTGTGAGCACCCACTTGTGACCAGTACTAGAAGGTGGATTTATTGGTCTAATGAAATCAATGCCCCATCTCATGAAGGGCTGCTCCACTTGAATTAGATGTAAAGGCATAGTAGGCAGTCTTTCCTTTCCTGAAAATAGAGCGCATTTGATACACTTTCTTGACCAGGAATATGCATCTTTGAACAAGCTGGGCCAGTAGTAACCAGCTCTCATAATTTTCCAATAGTAGTTCTGGGAGCAAAGTGACCCCCTGCAGCTCCATCATGAAACTCATGAAGCACTTTTTCAATTTGATCATTGTGAATGCATCTTAATAGGACACCATTCAGATCCTTTTTGAAAAGAACATTATTCACTAGTATATATGGTATGGACTGTAGTCTGAAGTATCTCCTTTTGGCTCTATTCAAACCTAGTGGGCACTCGCCAGTTTGTAAAAACTGGGTCATATCTTGAACCCAATTAGTTATCCCCATAGGCACAATGTCTCGAGCATCGTGAAACTCATTTGTATTAGCAAGGATAACATCCTTTTCTAATTTAGTTTTACTGCTTGACCTTGTAGCAAGCTTCTCACAAGGACCTTTACCTCTAATCAGTTTGGTGATATTAATATCCACATCATACTCCATGACCTTGGTGACCCATCCTACTCTTTTTTCATTCAGGTCTTTATTCAACAGAAACTCCTTCACACTTGAGTGCACCACCAAAACATGAATTTTATTATGAGAAATCAAAGGCTTGAATTTCTTTAGGCTTCTAATCACAGCAAGAACATGCCTTTCTACAAAGGAGTATTTCTATTCATAATCAACCAAACCTTGACTGAAAAAAGCTATTGGTTGTTCTAAATTCTCTTCATTTTTTTGAACCAATATTGCAGAAATGTTACTTGTGCTACCATAAGCATACAGATAAAAGTCTTTAGAAAAATTGGGATTTACCAATGTAGGAGTGGCTACTAAGGCCTCCTTGACCTTTTCAAAACTATTCTTGGCATCTTTCATCCAACTGAAGATTGCATTTTTCTTCACCATAGTTGTTAAAGGTTGTAACAGGTTTGCAACATCAGGGATGAATCTTCTTAGAAAGTTGATCTGACCCAGAAAGCTCTATAGACCCTTCTCATGATTAGGTAGCGGCAACTCAGGTATGGCTTTGACTCTCTCAGGATCAATAGTAATTCCTTGCTTTGACACTATGTGTCCTAATAATTTCCCTTCATGAACATCAAAGATACTCTTTTTTGGATTGAGAGAGATCCCAAACTCTCTGCATTTTTCAAAAACTTGCTTAAGATGTGACACATGTTCATCAGCATTCTTAGAATATATTGTAATATCATCTAGGTAAATCAGTATAATACTGTTGATCAAACTTTGAAATGCAATGTCCATGGCCCTTTGAAACGTGGCACCAGCATTGGACAAACCAAAAGGCATCCTTTTGTATGCCATGGTGCCCCACTTAGTTGTGAAAGCAGTTTTGAACTGATCTTCCTTTTTAACCAATACTTGATTGTAGCCCGAAAAACCATCCAATAAGGAAAATATCTCAGAACTAGCAACTGCTTGTAGAATTTGTTCCATGGAGGGCAGCGGGTAGTGGTCTTTCAAAGATGCTCGGTTAAGATCCCTAAAGTCTACAAAAAGTCTTATTTCACCACTTTTCTTCCTAATTGGTACAAGGTTAGAAACCCATGAAGTGTGTTTGATAGGAAAGACAATACCCCCCTGAACTAGTTTAGTAAGCTCTTCAATCATTAGGGGCTCAAGTTTAGGATTCAAGGGCCTTTGTTTCTATCTTACTGGCTTAGCATCAGGCTCTAACTCAATTGTGTGCTAAGCAATGTGGGGATCAAACCCTTTCAAATCTAAATATTCCCAAGCAAAGACATCATGAAATTCTTGGCATAAAGCAACAAAAGCTTGTTTATCTTCAGGTGAACAAATTTTTCCTATCTTAAGGAGCTTACCTTTGAAGATCTCCAACTCTTCATAGTCTTCTTGTTTGATCTGCAAGCCGGTTTTACCCTTTTTAAGCTGATCATTAGTACTGAAAATTGACTCTAAGGTAACAAGGCCTTTGGGCAACTTATTTTTCCTTAGCTGTATGACTTGATCGTCATACCGTTGCTTGAGCTTTGCTTGATTCACCATGGAGAACTAATCTTCTTCGAGCAAAAAGGAAAGAATCTATTCATCACTGTCAAAAACTTGCCAGTGAATGTTGTTATCAGGAATTGATGGTTTGACAACAACCTTCACATACTGCTGCACTTTCTCTTTCCAAATGTCACCTAGAATATCAAATTGTGCCCTAATGGCTGCAAGCCTATCAGCATGCTTGTTATGATTTCTTGGAATAGACATTAAGTTAAGGGAATCAAACTCCTCAAGCATGTTCCACACTTTGTTTCTATAAGACTTTAATGTGTCATTTTTAGCAACATTCAGGCCCCTTACTTGATTAACAATTAATTTTCTGTCCCCATAGACTTTCAAGTTGGTTATTCCTCTCTTCCTTGCCCACTCGAGATCTTGAACCAGGCCCTCATATTCAGCAGTGTTGTTGGAGCATGCAAAAGAAAAACAGAAAGCAGCATAATACTTATCCCCTTGTGGATATACAAGCATTGTACCTCCTCCAGCGCCATTTTTGCTTCTTGAACCATCAAAGTACATCTCTCATAATTCATTCTGCTGCTCAAACTAACTTTGTGCACTTCTCTCAAGATTTGGCATTTATGTCCCAGCTTCATGCAATACATAATTGCCCAGACCAACATCCTGAATAAGCTCACTTTGATTATCAACCACGTTCTCAACTGCCCATTCATTCAGGAGAACCTCAGGTACACTCTCAGCTTGTAACTCTTGTGTTGCAGCAAGTTCAGTATCCTCTAAAACAATAGAGTTAACATTTATAGCAGATGGCACATAAGGTTCTATGTGATCCTTAGCAAGGGACTCAGAAGTTATGGTTACCTTAGTAACATAACTGGTCCTAAAAAGCATATGGGACCAATCTGAAGATAAATACCCTCCAATTTTAGCTGTGAAGTCTCTAGATAGGCATAAAGAAAAAAATGGAGGAAAATCTATAACAAACACATCTTGTGGGATTGAAAAATTGGGATAGGCATGTAGTGTGAGACTCAAATTTTTAATAACACCTATAGTGTTTATTGTTGTCCCATCCAATTGAAGTACTCCTTCTTCCAATGGCTGGTATTGTAAACCTAGCTGGTCTGTAATCTTTTTGGGCATTATAGAACTGCTAGCCCCACTATCAACCATGCAATTGTGCACTAATTTATTTCCCACTATTAAGGAGACATAGAAAGGAGGGGGCTTGACACCATTACTTGGATGTGTGGTACTATCCAAAGGTGTGTTGGTTAAGACTGACTTTGTTTGGCCTAAAAATACTTCATTTGGTGGATTCAAACTGACTGGATTTGATAAGGTTGATTGTAACAAATTGATTTGACTAGGGATTGCTAAAGAATCCCACATCGAAAATGAAACATTCATTTTATTCATACTTTCAACAATGTTGAAAGGTGCCGATATATTTACCTTTGGCTGCGTCCTTGCAACAACATGGTCAGGTTGCACTTGACTTGAGGATGTAGCATGCAAAGATTGCTCCTTACTAGTGTCGAGACCTTGCTGCAAAGTGTGTGGCACTTGCTGATTTAACAAATCAACAACTCCTTTATCTTTATTTGTTGCTTGTTCAACCTTGAAAGCCCTCTTCTTGGCTCTAGTATTAGCAGCAATAGATGTGTCATTCTGGTTCACTCCACAAAATTCTTCTCTTTTCCAATTCAGGAGAGTTGAATCATCTCTAGGTTGATCCTGCTATTGTGGATACCCCTCCTTAGGCAAATCTTGTGCACTGACGACATTTTTCACCATAAGAGCTTGATTGATGATGCCATTAGAGCATGTAGCTTGATTATGTGGCTGATTACATGGATAACACCATTCATAATCAACAGCTAGATTGTTTTGAACAGGAACAAGCTCTTTGACAACACTAATTGGAGCTAGATTATAGGCCTAAAAAGGCCTTGTGTTCACATTTTGTCTTGCGCCTTGATAATTGCCTTGGTACTACTGTCTATTCCCCTAGAATTGTTACTGTTGACCTTGAAAAGGCTAACTTGAGGCCTGATTCTGCTGTTGATAAGGCCTAGAGTAGGTCTATTGTTTCTCCAAGTTCACCAACTTGCTACCAAAAGTCTGCAAAAGACATTTGATTTCTTGTAGCTCCTGTGATGAGCCTAAAGCAGCATTCTCTTATCTATCAACAGCTGGAATGGCAGCTAGTAGTGTTGGTACAACTGGTAGAGGTGTGAAAGGAGGTATTTGCAAAGGAATGTTTGCATGAATTTCTAGAAATATTGGCATTGGTGGCCTGGGAGCAAGCTTACCAGCTTGTATTAAGCTATTTTAAGCTCTGATAGCTATTTCAAAGGCATCTAGAAAAGACACCCCTCCCATTGACTGTATCATAACAACTATATTGCTATTAAGATCCCTCAAGAAATATAAAAATGCATATTCTGGAGGTGGTCTCACTGTTGCAGGGATTCTATCCCAAGTTCTTTGAAATCTAAAGTTGAAGTCATTCATCTATTCTTATGGAGCCCTCTTTATTGTGGTCAATTATTCCAATAGAGACAAGTTGTCAGACCTGTCTTCAAATTGCTTATGCAACTTGTCTCCAAACTCATCCCATGTTGCAATTGAACTGACTGGTAGGCTCCTATACCATTGCACAACTCTTCCTTTCAGTGAAGTAGCTAGTAATCTCACTGCAACATCCTCTTGGGTTATGTGATGGACTTCGCATATCGAAGCCACATCTCGTATGTGCTCAATTGGGGTAGTTTGGTCTTCCCCTGTGAAATTTGGCAGACTCTTCAAGGCTGCCATTGGAATATCATTGTGTTGTGCTAGATTCAAGGGGCTTCCTCCATTAAAAGCAACCAAGGGTTGATTTCTTGGAGCGGCCATTAGAGGTGGTTGTGATGGATTTGTTGGTACTCTAGATGAAGCCAAGGATGGGATAGCAATGCGTGATCCCACAGATGGAGGAGTGGATTGAGTTCTTCTAGAATAGATAATTTTTGTTCTTTGCCTTTCCTCTACTCTGCCTTGTCTTCTTGGTGGTGACAGCTGCAAGTATTCAAAAGGGCATGAGCTGCTTCTTGTTCAAACTCTTTTCATAAACTGTAGAACGCTTTGATTTCTGGAGTTATTCCTCTTTGTGGAGTCGCCAAGTATGCCAAAGGAATTCTGTAAAGTCTGGAATTCACTGGTTGCATACTAAACCAACAGTTTAATCTAATTTATGTCACACCGGGCATGCTAGAAATTGTTGTCACCTAGAAATGCACCCTGAGAAAAGTTATAAAACTAAGCTTTCTAGTGAAACATTGGATCACTCCAAGGCTGTGGGTCACCTGAGATTGGAATGAACCTTCAAAGAAGGCCAGCTTCCTTTGGGTATCACCTAAACTATTGGTCTTTGCGAGGTAAAGGGAGAAGAAAAATACATTAAAAGTAAAACTAGCTCTATGTTGATACACCGAATTGATGAGAAATCATAAAATGAAAATAGGATGAAACACACTGAGGAAAACTAAACTGGCATGTTTTACCTACTCAACATAACCCCATTCAGTCTTATGCATCACTCTTGGCAGGTTTGATCTACATACATATCTCGAGAAGGAAGGAACAAACTTCACAACTTTGTGGTATGAATACAAATTTAGTAAAACACTGTTAAAGAAATACATGCATAAGCTAACATACAAAAATGAGAGTGGTAAGAGCATTAGTACTTGTTTTCAAGGTGAACTCTGCTTTTCATTCCAGATTTCAATTGAGTTACAAAATATACATTTGTTGAGAAAGGATTCAAAGAAATCACTAACTCTTCAGAGTGTATTCTCCGAACTATTTACAAAAAGGAAAAAAATGCCTTATATATCAAACTGTGTCGGCCCCTTAGGGCTTACAAAATATCAATCCTCAGGATAGATCTTTCCTTAGATCTTTTGATTGGAATTAATGCAGAACCCCTGCATGTCCATGATAGTGAAGAGTCATCCCTGAGGAAGCCTTCTTCAGATATTCCACAGCTACTGCATTCATTCTGATCCTGGCATCGTGTCCTATTTGAACCACCTTGGCTGAATGCCTTGAATGCCCTGAGTTCAGAACAGATATGCATTGCATTAAAATTTTGCTGACATCGTTCATCCTAGTCAGACCATCGATGATTCACCTGTAGCTCTCCTTGATTGGCTGGGCACATGACATGCAGACTCCTGGGTGGTCAAAACTTCTTCTGTTGAATCGCATATCGGTGAGACACTAATTGTGTCTCCCCGATGCGATTGAATCTTCCCACAACCGTCGGCATAACATGGAGCTATCACTAAAAGTCCTATTGAGCCCAATAGATCATACCGATGTTGCCTCTGTGGTCACCAAGATAGCCGTTTGTCGGTGAGATGATTTACTGACGGAAAAATGTTACCCCAAGAACCCCCTCATTTCTTCGGTAAGAGATTATTGATGTCACCCCGAAAGCATTTCACTACATCAAATTCCAGATTTCCTTTGGCAAGATATTGGCCTGTCAGCCAGACATCACGGAAAAGCTCGTTGTCTTGCCGATGCTCCTCCTTTCGCTGAGACTACACTATGTCGACAAGACCTTACTGCGATGGCTGGGAGCTTTACCGATGTCATTATGTCAGGGAGACATTCTGCATCAGTGAGACTTCTGGGTGAAGTTTCCAAATCTTGGTGAGCTAAGCTTGCTTTCGATGAGACATTGGTGTATCGATGAGACCCTCCACCGAGCTTCATTTCATTTCAGGGAGACCTTTTGTAATCACCGAGACATGTCAGCGAGATCCCTTAGTCATACCGAGGGCCCTCTTTCCTTTGTGCCAGGGAGAATTTTTCTGTCGGCCAGACTTGTCCTGAAACTTGCTTCTTTCTACTGACACCACCTCACTAATGATTATCGGGGAGACCTTTTATCCTCAGTAAAACCTCTTAGCAAAGTCTGTTGACATACACTGAAGGCTATCCTTTCAGTGAGACCCCCCATAGATCGGCGTGACATCCTGGCGAAGGCTTCATCTTATGTCAAGAGCATTCTTTTTGGTATGACTCAACTCCCTTGGCTAGACCTCTTGGCGATAACCTCCATCCTGCATGGTGAGCCTTTTTCATTTGGTGAGGCCTCCCTTTGATCGGCAAGACCGTCTTCGTTCCCTGAGACCTTTTGTCGAGCCCTTCGCCTCTTGCCAAGCTCTGATCTCAGCGAGACATTACGAGTTGGGGAGACCCTTCTCCGATGCTTGCTCCTTATGCTGACAGTGCCTCAACCTTTCCGACGTCGGGGAGACCTCAATGGTTTCCAAGACTATCTGCCGAAAGACAACTCACACCGATAGGATCCCTGGTTTGAAGCACTCGGACTTAATGGAAACTCTACCAGTCGGCAAGACCTCTGAATTGTCTTGTCAACTTTTTCCTTAGATGATTTACATGCCGAACCTCCCTTGGGCAGTTCTCCCATTGAGTTCCACAACATATGTGGAGTCTTTTCCCTCGTGTGAGTGTTCCATTGGCCTCTCAAAGATATAACATATGATTATCTTGCATGATTTAACTGTAGGTAAAATATGGGCAACAGTCTCCTCTTTTCATTTGCTTTCTCCTTATACTTCTGGTTCATATGTTCCAATTTCTCCTTCACTTGAGTATTCACTTTCTTCATATGTTCTACACATTCCTCTACTTCTGCACTCATTTTATCTTCCATACTGATGTCTCTCAACTTTCATATACCTCTAAGATGAACTCCAGTAACAATCTCAAAAGGTGTCTTTCTGGTACTCTTGTTCACTGAATTATTTTAAGAAAACTCTACTTGTGCAAGGACTAAATCCCAACTTCTGGTCTTCTCTCAAACCAAACATCTCAACAAATTTCCCAAACTCCTATTTACTACCTCTGTTTTTCCATTAGTTTTTGGGTTAAAAGTAGAACTAAACTTCAATCTAGCTTCAACTTCTTCCAAAGTGTCCTCCAAAAGTAACCAAAAAACTTTGTATCTTTGTCTGAAAAAATACTCCTAGGTAATCCATGCAATCTGACTACCTCCTTGAAAAACAAGTCTACTACATGCACTACATTTATTGTCTTCTTAAAAGGTGTGAAATGTTCCATTTTGGAAAATCTTTCCATCACCACAAATATAGAATCATTACCTCTTTGTGTCTTCGGAAAACCAACTATGAAATCCATGTTGATATCTTCACAAGGTCTTTTTGGAACTATCAAAGGCTTATACAATCCAACATTCTGACTACTCCCTTTTGCAACTTTAAAAACTCTACATTTTTGCAAAAAATTCTTAACATCCTTATGAATTTGTGGCCAAAAGTAATTCTCACTTACCAATGCTATTGTCTTGTCAATTCCAAAATGTCCTGACAATCCTCCACTCTATTTTTCTTTAACCAAGTTATCCCTCATTGAACTCTGGGGTATACCCAACTGATTCCCTCTGAACAACATGCCCTCCTAAATGAAGTAATCCAACCACTAACTCCTACCCTCCAAAACTATTTCTTTACAAGCTCTCCAAGGTTCTGCAAAATCTGGGTCTTCCTCATACAAGTTCTTCAATTCATCAAAGCCTAATACCTCCACTCTCATCTCTATTAGTAAGTTCCTTCTCCTACTCAAAGTATCATCAACTCTATTTGACTTTCCACTCCTATGTTTCAAAACAAAAGTATAACTCTGCAAGAATTCTACCCATCTCATGTGTCTCTGATTCAACTTACCTTGACTGTTCAAAACTTACAAATCCTAATCATCTGTATACAACACAAACTCCTTAGGAAACAAATAATGTCCACTTCTTCAAGGCTTGAATTATGACATAGAACTCTTGATTATACACTGAATATATCCTGCTATCATCATTCAATTTCTCACTTAAATAAGCTACCAGTCTTCCTTCTTGACTCAATACTGCCCTAATTGCATTTCCACTTGCATCACAGTCTACTTGAAATACCTTATTAAAATATAGTAAAGCCAACATAGGCTGCTCAGTCACCTTCTGTTTCAACATCTCAAAACTCTTGTCTACTCCAGATGTCCACCTAAAATCTTTCTTATCTCCTCTCATTATTTTTGTCATAGGACTGCAAATAGAACTGAAATTCCTAATGAACTTTCGGTAGAAACTAGCCAATCCATGAAATGATCTTACCTCTCCAATGCTATCCGGTGTAGGCCATTCGACAATTTCTCTTACTTTCTCAGGATCCATCTTCAATCCATCCATATATATCAAAAATCCTAAATATACCAATTCCTCCTTCATGAAACTACACTTCTTAATGCTTATCAGCAATTTATCTTCTTTCAACCTCTACAAACCTTGTCTTATATGCAAAAAAATTTCTTCTCTACTCTTACTAAAAATCAAGATGTCATCCAAACAAACAATCAAAAACTTACCCAAGAATTTTTTCAATACCTCATTCATCAGCCTCATGAAAACACTCGGTGCATTCATTCATCCAAAGGGCATCACCAAACACTCATACAATCCTTCATTTGTCTTGAATGATGTCTTCCACTCATCCTCTTGTCTGATTCTGATATGATGATATCCACTCTTCAAATCTATTTTTGTAAAGTATCTAGCTCCACTCAAACAATCCATAAGGTCATCCATCCAGGGCAAAGGAAATTTGTACTTCACTGTGATTTTTTTTATGGCTCTATAATTTGTACACATCCTCCATTCTCCATCCTTCTTAGGCACCAACATAGTAGTTACTGCACATGGGATTAAGTTTTGTCTGATCAAACCCTTCCTCAACAACTCTTGCACTTGTTTGTTCAACTCTTCATTCTCTGTAGGTTCCATTTGGCATGCTACTATAATAGGAAAACTAGCTCCCCGAATTAGATCCATGTAATGACTAATAATCCTTACAGGTGGTAATCCATTAGGTACATTATCTAAAATGATCTCCTCATACTCTGTCGGAAACTCCTTTATCTCTTTTGGTTGTTCTTCTACATGCTTCAAGTCTTCAACCTTCTTAGGAACCAAGGCATAGCACATGTTCTCATGTCTCAATCCATCCAAGAATCTCCTTCCATCAACCAAACAAATTCTAGCATTCGTACAAACCTCAACTTTAGGAACATCCTCCAAGGGCAACAAATTTTGCTTCATCCCATTAGAAACAATAGTATATGTATTCCTCTTTCCATAATGAATAGCTTGTCTATCATAATGCCAAGGCCTTCCCAAGAAAACATGGCATACATCCATAGGCATGACATCACACA
This sequence comes from Sequoia sempervirens, assembly GCA_007258455.2. Taxonomy (NCBI): domain Eukaryota; kingdom Viridiplantae; phylum Streptophyta; class Pinopsida; order Cupressales; family Cupressaceae; genus Sequoia; species Sequoia sempervirens. The sequence goes on along the minus strand of VDFB02000363.1, from coordinate 125,085,686 downwards.
AAACTTCATCATGGTAATTTTCTATTTTCAATGTCACCAAACATTGTTCACTTACTAGTATCTTATGCTCATCTTGAATCTAAGCTATCTGATAGGGCTTCATGTGTCTCAATCTTTCCAATTTTAATTTGGTCACTATTTCTTCATAAACTAGTTTCTCTTAGCTTCCACTATCAACAATAACTTTGCAACATTTACCACCTACATTGCATCTAGTCTGAAACAAATTATTTCTCTGCAACGGTTCCTACTCCATCTCACTTTGACATAATACTCTTCTATTCACCAACACTTCTCCATCTTTCAGTTTGTTAGATGATCCGGCATGATATTCCTCAACAAAGGTTGTTCTTCTATTTTTTTTGTCTTTTTACTTGTCTCTCCCTAATTACATTCAAATTCTCCATGTCCTTCTCCACCACATTTAAAACAAGTTCCCCTGAATACTCTTTTCTCCTTATCATCTTTTCTATAACCCTAATTCTGGTAACCACCATATCCTCCTCTTCGGTAACAATTTTCGTCACGTCTATGGTACAAATTATCATTCTTATTGAATTCCTTATCTTTATTTTGATTGGAAAAGGATCCTCTTCCTCCTCCAGTAAAAATTCTTCCTCTCTATCTCTACTCATGTCTTTTATTCAGCTTCTCTTCTTTTTTTTTAGGGAACATTGATATGCCTCCTCCACACTTTGCAACATGATGAAACTAATGTCATCTTGTATGGGAAACCTCAAGAAATTAACATATCTAGCTACTTTCCTAATCTCATCCTCTGAATGTCCAAATCTAATATTCAACTTGTAGAAATCTTCAATATACTCCATCACACTTGACTCCTTCTGCTTCAAATTTTGCAACTTCCAAAACAAATTGATCTGATAATCTACAGGCATAAACTTTTTCTTCAACTTATTCACCATCCAATCCCATGATTTTATCTTTTCTTTTCCTCTCCTTTGTCTATTTGTCTACAAATGTTCCCACCAAAGGGATGCATGTCCTTTCAACTTCGTACAAGAAATTTTTACTTTCTTATCTTTAGTGGTGCCTTCAAAATCAAAATACTTTTCCATCTCTATTATCCAATCAAGCAATTCATCTGAATCCAACTTACCATTATAATCTGGTGGATTGAAATGTGGTTTTTTATTCGCTATAGTTAGGGCTCTTATGAACCTCTCTTGTCCCTAATTGAGGCCAATTTGATCTTCTCTTCCTCTTTCTTCATGTACTTCTACCTCTTCATCAATCACATCATCAAATAGTTGACCTCTCTTCTAGGATGTTTCAACTGCATCTAATCTAGCAACAATTCCTCTCAACATCACCATTAAAGATGGTTCTAGATTTCTACACACCCTATTTCCGCTAAAATTTCTTCTTGCCTCGATCCTTACACAAGTCCTCTGCAACTACAGGTTGGATCCTTAGTCTGCCACCCCACAACAAATTGTTAATAAGACTCCACGAATTTCAACAATCTCTCACAGATTGAATCTCCCTCTGATACCAATCTAGTGCAGCCATGGTAGGAGGGTCCTCAAAGAAAAAAATCCAAACCATGCAGCGAGAGTAACACAACAATAGCGACACAAAATATGGAGGAAAATGAAGATTGGGACATTCTAATTAACAAAAATTTCAATTACAATCAGCCAGCAACATCTGGGCTTACAAATTCGGCTCACAGGCCTGATACATGTTCAAACTATCATATTATTATATGTTCCTTAATGTGAGCTGCAATATAACATCTCCAATATAATATTCATCTAACTTATCAACTTTGTTATTCTAATGATCTATTACAAGCTTTATATCAGATCTATAGAACCAGAATCTTCTGCATTGGCCAAAGATCAATACAATCTCTAATGAAAGAAATGTAATGTGAGCATGAATAGGTCAGCCTCAAATTTGAATTACACCTCAGTGTATGTATAGGATGAAGTTTGGACCTATAATTGAGGTCAGGGGCACTCCAAGAAATAATTAAAATCACACCGTCGAGATCTACAAGTTACGGGAAAGATCCACGAACAATCAAACTAGTCATTGGGTTTGAAAATTATTTTGGTACTGGTTCAAGAAACTGCCATCAAATTCAAAAGCAATAACTTGCTGGAAAAAGATCCAATCATGCTCAAATCTTGGAATAAGGAAAATGAACATGTCCACAATGTAAACATAGATTCATAGGGTCTGGTGAGAAACTATGAAGAAACACCGAATCTACCAACTTGAACTAAACTAGAACTAAATAAGAACAAAACTGAAAGAAAATAATTTTTTTGGTTGATGCAAGATTGCCAAGAACCAAGGATGCTCTTGCATCAACCTGGAAGCCATTGAAACTCATGAACTCAATCAGAGATGTGTTTGGGAAGCTCTTAGTGTGCTACTTCGTCGAAGGGTTAGAGCTCAAATTGCAAGAATTCCTTAAGTGTGAATGAAAAAATGAATTGAAAATGACCCCTCTTGACCTATTTAAGCCAAAAAATTAGGGTTTTTTGCCCTAATTTAATCCTTATAATGGGGTTTATTATCATCTTCATTAATTTTTCCAATCTAGACCTAATTTTGCATCTCTTTTTTCATTTTTGGCATTATTCTTGCATCTCGGAACCTTTATAAACCATTGGGGCAACTTTTGAACCTTTATTGAGAAATCAACCCAAAATTCAAAATTTCTGCCCGATTTCTCAAGGGGGCAAGAGTCAATTTTATCCTTCCATTGAGACATCTAAAAAATTAGAAATTTTTTATTTTTTGATTCGAGCAACATTTTTCATCTAAAAAGTGATGTTCTTTGAACCGAAGCAGCAGGTACATCGCTTCAAAGAGGGGAAAAATGTAGACACTGAAAAATGTCCTAATCAAGGTCATACACTTGAAATAGATTTATTAACATCATTTTCTCTTTATCCATCCTCTTTTCGCTTAATTAATTTAATTAGACTAGCTAATTAATTAATTGCATCATTTTTATCTAATTGTCCTAATTAATTAAATTAGGTTGATTCATCTCTTTTCTCACTATCACTTCATCTAATTAAATTAAATTAATCAAAATATTTAATTTAATATCCTATGTCATCCTATTTAATTAAATAACTCTATGCTATTTGATTAAATATCATTTCATCCACCTCCCCTATATATTAAATAATGTATTTTAATAAATGTCTCTTAATTCTTCTAATTCCCTAATAAAATAAACTAAACCTTGTTTAATTAGCAATTAAACTAATTTTCCTCTAATCAAAGGGAATATTCCCATGGAATATTCTTTATCCTTTTTGCACAATTAAAACTTTGTTTTAATTTGTAAAATACCTTTTTCCTCACCCTAAAGGAATATTCTCTTTCCTCCAATCAACTCACTTAGCTTCAAATGCAAGTTAACCCTTTAACCTCTTTAGCAAGTTACCTTTGACCTATGTGATTAGGTCAAAAGTGTGTTTGTTTAAGGAAAGTGTGAGCCTTTGATTAACTTTCATGATGAATTCTCATCAATTGATGAGAATCCATTATCCATGCCTCTCATCCCCTTCATCTTGAACCATTGATTAATATTTTTGATCTCAACCATCCATTCCTCATTTTCTCTCCTATAAATAGATCACTATTTGGAGACAAATGGATCCATCTTTTATTGCAAACTTATGTTGTTGAATTTACTCACATACTCACTCATATTTTACTCACTTTTTAGCTTTCTTAGTTTATTTTCATTGCATAATGGCTTAGAGCATCCATTAATGGCTTCCATGCATCCATATTAGTTTGGAAATAAATTAGGTTTTTCATCTTTTAGCATCATTTTAGCTTAAATTAGCTTATATTAGCTTAGAAATTGCATAATTAGACCCTTTGTAGCATAAAATCATGGTAACTTAGTTTGCATCATGTTCATTTTAGCATATATTAGGTTTTCATACACTTACCACAATGGTTTTATCGATTCTCTTCCATAGAATCGATTGAAACAAGCTCACTAATCACAAGATTGGGAAAGGGTCATCATTCCACATGAACACAACACCAATTCCATGACAAGATAAATTTTGAATGGATTAGAATAGATGTTTTGATAATTTAGTATGTTAGGTTTTGATGAAATGTTTAATTTCAATTTCATTTGATTGATCTTCTTGAGATTTGTGTATTGGTGGCTCCATTATGCCTTGATTCTTCATGGATCAAGTGTAATTCAACCCATACTAGTATCCTCACATTGATAATGATGTAGAACTAAAAATGCTTTATTTCTTGAACCATAGAAAAATAATGATTTTCCATATGGGAATACTTCAATTCATGAGTCTTCAATGGAAAAATCATGAATGCAATAGGGGACTCAAATTCCTCATTTTCTTCTTGCGCCAAGATTGTTGAGAGTGTATGCTCAAAAGCATAACTGTACATAATGAAATCCTTATTGTAGTCTGGGAAAACTAACATTGCTTCATGTGCAATAGCCTCTTTAATATCATTGAATGCAACTTTACCTTCTGTATTCCAATGAAATATGGAGGTATTTCCCTTCATCATATTAACAAGATGAAAAGTATTCTCTGCAAAATATGGGACAAACATTCGTAGAAAATTCACCTTTCCAAAGAAAGAGTGAACTACTTTCTTACTCACTGGTAGAGTAAGATCCTAAATTGCCTTGACCAATTTAGATTAATTTTGATACCCTCCTTGGACATAATGGGACTAAGAAGTTTACCCTCTATAACCCCAAAAATTTGATTTCTTGGGATTCAAATAAATTCCATGTTGTTGGCACCTGTCCAAGATTTGTCTCAAATAATTGAAATGCTCTTGACAATTTTTAGAAAAGATCATAAGATCATCAAAATAAACAACAATGAACCTACCCATAATATCATGAAATGCTAGTTCCATTACATGCTGGAATATGGTAGCTACATTGATTAATCCAAAATGCATTCTGTGATACACAAAATTACCTCATGGTGTTGTAAAGGCAGTCTTATACTAATCATCTAGACTAACCTTCGCTTGGTTGTAACAAGAGAAACCATCAAACATAGACAGAATTTTAGATCTAGTTACCATTTGTAAGACTTGATCCATCATTGGAAGAGGATAATTGTCCTTCAATGATAACTAATTCAAATTCTTGAAATCTACACATGCAAATTTCTCCATTCTTTTTATGAACTAGAACACTATTGGCTATCCACGTTGAATGGTGGATAGGAAATATGATCCTAGCATTCAACATTTTTTGAATTTCTAAAATAATGAATCTAGAAATCTTAGGATTGTATTTCCTTTGCTTCTGTTTATAAGTTAATGCTCCTGCTTTTAGTGCAATCTCATGTTGAACCTCCTTTGGATGAAAGGAGTTTAAATATTCATATGAATATTCCAACACATCTATCTATTGCCATAGTAATTCAGCAAACTGATCTTTTTCTTTGGAAGTGCAACACTTTTCGATACTCACCATTTTAAGATCCGCTTTAGTGCCCAAGTTGATTTGTTCAACTTCATTAGATGAATAAGAATTAAAATGTTGTTGCTTTCTGACATAATGATCATGTTTGTAAAAAAGTATTTCTAGGTATACCAACCCCTTGGGAATCTTATTCGCTTTGAGCTACAAAAACTCTTCACCAGTAATTGGATCAATTTCAGAAATAGATTGTTAGGGTGGAGAATCACTACCTTCAAAGTACAATTCATCAAAATTTTCTGCCTTCTCTAGAAAGGCTACAATCTCATGATCATCGTTAAAAATCTACCAATTTTCCAAATTGTCTGGAGCAGTTGGACAAAAAACTAACTCAATGGTGTAGGTGGTGTTTGATGCTATGGATGTGTTGCTGATATGTGGTTGTCATTGATTTCAACACTATTAGCATTTGGTGTAATAGAGATTTCATATGTCGAGGATATTGAGAAAATTGTAAAAGGAAGTGTTCTAGGTTCCCTGTGGAACTATGCAGGTCATGAAGGTGCTTTGTTTTGTACATTGCAGATTAACTGATGTGGATTAAAGGATTTATTTTTGAGTTTATCTAGATCATCTACCGGAAGTTTCAGAGGTCTGTGTGAAGTTTTGAGTATGTTGTGGTCTAATAGTGTTTTGTTGGTCTCTATTAGTGCTTCTAAATGAAGATTGTGTGATTCTGGCTATCTCGAATGGTGCAGATGTGTCTTTGTTGTTTCTTGGTGCTCTCAGATGTCTCTAGATCATTCGCTATCTTTTTCGTATGCCCACATTAAATGGTGAGCTTTTGGTTGAAGATCTTTTCTTGCACATGTTTGGTTTTTCATGTTTCTCACCGACATGTTGGTGGTAGCGTGTTGTGGATCTTCGAGGTGAAACTAGTTAAAGTCTTTTCATATAGGAGATGTTAATTTGGGTCTCCACTATGTTGTGGCTGACCTTGGTGGATTCACATTAACAGTTTATTTGTAAATTTGGGCCGACATTGCAAATATATTTTATTTTTTTAATTTTCTTGGCCGATGAAGTTGTAATGGAATCTCATGTAGTGGATATATAAGGGCGATTAGTTCATTGATGAAGATGATGCTTTGTGTGCTCCCATGTGTGTATGTGAGAATATCATTTGATTGCAAAGCAAAGTGTGAAGAAATTTGTGCGAAGTGTGAAGAAGTGTTGAGCTTAATTGGAACTGTAAGTAGGCTTGTCTAGAAGCTATTTTCTCAGTTCATACCCTCTGAATTTTTAATCCAACTCTGTTGGGAAGTGAGCCCCTTTTCTAATTGAGTAGTGAGTACTAGGTAGTGTGCCTGAATGCATGTGCATTCCCCTTGTTATTTTTCATTATACTTTTAGTAGAGTATAATCTTGTGGACTAACATCCACCATGGTTTTTCCCCTAACAGGGTTTCCACGTAAAAAAATATTGGTGTTCTTTTTCTCTCTAACATGTTAATTGCTTGTGGTTAATTGATTATTCGTCAGATTTGAGATTAATGTTAAGTTAAGTTATAAAAGTTTAAATTTATGTAACAACTAATTCACCCCCCCTCTCAGTTATTTTTCCTTGATCTTCCAGCAATTGGTATCATAGCTTGGTCCTCTAAAGAATTCTAATAGCTTGAGGTGATCCGGGATGGCAACATTCAAGAAGGATAGTCCTAGATTTGATGGCACTAATTATTCACTATGGAAGATTAGGATGCAATGTCATTTAAGGTGTATTGGTGAAGCCTTCTTGAAGATCACAAGAGATCCATATACTATTCCTCAGAATGGCCCCTCTATTGTTGATGAGATCAAAGATGCTGAAAGTAACATTAGGGCTATTGAAGCTTTGGTGAGTGCCCTGATGGATTCAGAGATGGGTAATGTGGTAGGTCTGTGGATTCAGAGATGGATTCAGAGATTTGGACGAAACTGGAAACCTTGTATGAAGGAGATGCACGGGTGAATATGGCTAAGCTACAAAGCTTGAAAGGAAAGTATGAAAATCTAAAGATGGGTGAAGATGAAAATATCACTTCTTTTATGTAGAGAGTGAATGAGATAGTGATGGGAATTAAATGTGTCATTGGTTCTGTGGATGAGGATGAAATTTTGGCGAAAGTACTCAGATCCTTGCCTCCCTCCTACAAAATGAAGGTTCATGCTATTGAAGAGTTCAGATCAGTAAACAAGATGAAAAGAGATACACTAATCGGGAAGCTTGTTTCCTTTGAGATAAATGAATTTGGTGAATCTACACCGAAGATTGAATTTGCATTCAAGGCTATTTTATCCAGAAGTAATAGGAAATGATATAGTTTTGGAGAGAGTTCCAAAAATATATCCAAGTATGATGAAGAATTGAAACAACTTGAAGATAAAGAAAGAGAGGTAGAAGAACTGGAAGCACCAATCGCAAAGAAAGAAGGGAAAGGAAAAGGTAAGTATGAAGATGTATTACCTATTAAATGCTTTTCATGTAGTAAAATAGGTCATTTTGTATCAAGATGTCCTAAAAGAGTTCCTAGATCTAAGCCTAAGAAGTCTAGATTCCCAAAGAGATGCTACTTTGCTGAAGAAGCAGCACTTGATGATGAGTCTAATAAAGATAATGGTAAAGAAGATGATTAGGCTTTCATTGCTACCATTGAAGATAATCATGTGGCTACTGAATCTACTAAAGATGAAAAATATCTTGCAGCTCAAGTTGAAGAAAAAGATGAATGGGTCATTGATAGGGGATGCTCACATCATATGACTGGTGATAAAAGAAAATTTGTGTGTCTAGAGAAGTATGATGATGGGGTTGTAAGATTTGGAGATAACAATGTTGGTGTGATTTCTAGTAGAGGATCTATTTTCCTTGGTAGTAAGGACAACACTAATGATGTTCTCTATGTAGAAGGCCTAAAGCACAACTTGTTGAGTGTTGGATAGATGGATCACAAGGGATATGATCTTCAATTCAAAGATGGAAGATGCAAGATACGTGGAAGTTCCAGGAACATGATTGCAACAAGAAAGAAAACAAAAGGTAATATTTTTCACTTGAATACTACTAGTGGTAGTTGTTTAACTGCTCAAGTAGATGAAAGTTGGTTGTGGCATTCGAGATTGTGTCATGTAAACTTTGACAACATTATCAAGATAAGATCTACTCAAGTAGTAAGAGATCTGCCTAGATTAGTGAAGCCTGCTAATGTAATCTGCAAGGAATGTCAGATGGGTAAACAAACTAGAGTCTCATTTTGGAGCAAATAGTTTCATTCAAATAATTTGGTGGAACTACTACACACTGACCTTTGTGGTCCCTCCAGATTTAGAAGTATTCATGGAGAAAGGTATTTTATGTTAGTTATTGATGATTACTCTAGAATGATTTGGAATTCCATTTTTAAGAGAAAAAAGTGAAGCATTGGAGAAGTTCAAAAGTTTCAAGGCTATGGTAGAAAATGAGAAAGGTCTGAAAATCAAGTGCCTGAGATCTGATAGAGGTGGTGAATTCATTTCTAAGGAGTTCAACTCTTATTGTGAAGAACATGAAATTAAAAGATAGTTATTTGCTCCCTGAACCCCTCAATAGAATGGATTTGCAGAGAGAAAGAATAGAACAATTCTAGATGCTGCCAGAAAAATGATGATGGAAGGAAATGTGTCTCAGATGTATTGGAGTGAAGCGGTAAGCACTATTGTGTATACCTTGAACCAGGTAAATGTGAATGGAAATTCTGGTAAGACCCCTTATGAGTTATGGTTTGGTCACAAACCTACTGTCAAGTATTTTAACATCTTTGGAAGAAAGTGTTATATCAGGAGAGATGATGATATAGAAAAATTTGATGCTAGATGTGATGAAGTGATCTTCCTAGGTTACTCTACTAAGAGCAAGGCCTACCAGTGCTATAACAAAAGACTGAGAAAGATGGTTGAGAGTGAAAATGTCAAAGTTGATGAGGAATCTGTCAAATCATCCAAACAATGCAGCTATGATTTAGATGAAGACAACTCAAGCCAAGGAAAGAACACTCAGACACCGAATCTATGTCAAATTATTCCATATCTTCCGGTGAAGCAACCTCAATTTTTTCTAGTAAATCAAGCCAGTTGGGAAGCTCAAACAAGCACAAAAGCATAGACAAGTGCAAGTGTAGAAGAAAGATCAAAAGAGTTAGAAGTCCAAGTAAGTCCCAAAACTCCAAGATATGTAAACTTGAATCATTCTAAAAGTCAAATCATAGGAGATAAGAGTAAAGGAGTGAAAAATAGAAGAAAAATTGTAGAAGAATACTGTTTGATTTCCAAGATTGAACCTAAGAATATCACTGAAGCCTGTCAAGATGAACACTATTTGGATGCTATGAAGGAAGAGCTGACACAAATTGAGAAGAATGACACAAGGCTATGGTTCCTAGGCCTAAATACAAAAATGTGATTGGTACTAAGTGGGTATTTAGAAACAAGTTGAATGAAGAAGGTGAAGTGGTCTGAAATAAAGCAAGAATAGTGTGTATAGGTTATTCTCAAATGAAAGGTATTGATTTTGAAGAAACTTTTGCCCCTGTAGTTAGAATTGAAGCTATGAGACTATTTCTTGCTTATGTTGTACACAAGAATTGTAAATTATATCAAATGGACGTGAATTTTGCATTTTTGAATGGAGAACTAGAAGAAGAAGTGTACATTGAATAGCTAGATGTATTCTAGTTTACAGATAAGGGAGATGTGGTTTATAGATTGAAGAAAGCTCTGTATGGACTTAAGCAAGCCCCCAGAGCCTGGTACGCTAGATTGGATAATTATCTACTAAAGCTTGGATTCACTAAAGGTACTACTGATAGCAACTTATACTTCAAGTTAGATCAGGATAAGGAGCTGATTATAGAATTTTTTTGTTGATGACATCATTTTTGGAGGTGATGACAATCTATGTATGAAGTTTGTTGATGAGATGAAGAGTGAATTTGAGATGAGAATGATTGATGAGATGAAGTTCTTTCTGGGATTTCAAATTACACAATTGGACCAGGGGATTTTCATATCTCAGTCCAAATATGTGAAAGAACTATTGAAGAAGTTTGGAAAGGATTACTCCAAACCTGTTGGTACTCCCATGGTGACCGGATGTAAGTTGACACAGAATGATGATTCTCCAAAGGAAAATCAAACTAGATATAGATCAATGATCGGTGGATTTCTCTACTTGACTTAGACTACACCAGACATTATGAATGATGTATGTATGGCTGCTATATTTTAGGCTGATCCAAAGGAATCACATGTGACTTGTCAAAATAATTTTTAGATATCTAAAAGGAACATTTGATTTTGTACTTTGGTATCCAAAGGATGATGATCTCACTTTGTGTGCATACACTGATGCAGATTGGGCTGGTGATGTAGATGATAGGAAAATTACTAGTGGTGGTTCCTTCTTCCTAGGGAAGAAGCTAATATCCTGGTTGAGTAAAAAGAAAAATTTAATTTCTCTATCTACTGTTGAAGCATAATACATTGTTGCTGCTAATAATTGTACTCAAGTGATATGGATGAAATAGATGTTGAGAGATATCAGGGTGATATATGAAGAGCCTATTTCCATATACTGTGACAACTCAAGTGTAATAAATATCTCAAGGAATCCAGTACTACACTCTAAGACTAAACATATATCAATCAAGTTTCATTTCTTGAGGGAGAAAGTGAATGAGAAAGAAGTCATACTAGAGTATGTGCCTACCAAAGAATAGATTGTAGATATATTTACTAAGCCTTTTCCAAAGGATACTTCTGAGTATCTCAAAGGAATGCTAGGGGTAATTACCCCTCCTGCTAAGAACTAAATGATGCATTTTCTTGCATCAATCTGTGAGCTTCATTGCTATATTTTGATATGGATTCATGTTTCTGTGGATGCTACTCAGGGGGAGTAGTCATATGTGCAGATATGTGGTTCAGAGTGTGTATTTGGAAAAGGTTAATCCTACCTTTTCCATTGATGCAAAAGGGGGAGAAGTGTAATGTGAAAAATATTTTCAAGAGGAGAAGTGTAGAGGAAGTTAGTTTGTTGGGTTTATGGTATTTTTCACATCATGTGTTTCCATCAATGCAAAAGGGGGAGATTGTTGGATGTTCTGGATGTGTTACTGATATGTGGTTGTCACTGATGTCAATACTATTAGCATTTTGTGTAATAGAGGTTGTATATGTCGAGGATATTGAGAAAATTGTAAAAGGAAGTGTTATAGGTTCCCTATGGAGCTGTGTAGGTCATGAAGGTGATTTGTTTTGTACATTGAAGATTAGCTAATGTGGATCAAATGGTTTATTTTTGAGTTATCTAGATCATCTACCAAAAGTTTCAGAGGTCAGCATGAAGTTTTGAATATGTTGTGGTCTGACAGTGTTTTGTTGGTCACTATCAGTGTTCCTGAATGAAGATTGTATGATTCTAGTTATCTCGGATGGTGAAAATTTTTCTCTATTGTTTCTTGGTGCTCTTATATTTCTCTAGATAATTCTCTATCTTTGTGGTATGTCCACATTAATTGGTGAGCTCATGGTTGAAGATCTTTTCTTGCACATGTTCGATTTTTCATGTTTCTCGCCAACATGTTGGTGGTAGTGTGTTGTGGATCTTTGAGGTGAAACTAATTAAATTATTTTTGTATTGGAGATGTTAATTTAGGTCTCCACTATGTTGTGGTTGACCTTGGTGGATTTGCATTAAAATTTTATTTGTAAATCTGGGCCGACATTGCTAATATATTTAATTTTATTTATTTTCTTTGCTGACGAAGTTGTACTGGAATCTCATGTAGTGGATCTATATAAGGGAAATTAGTTCATTGATGAAGATGATGCTTTGTGTGCTCCCATGTGTGTATGTGGGAATATCATTTGATTGTATAGCAGAGTGTGAAGAAATTTGTGCGAAGTGTGAAGAAGTGTTGAGCTTAATTGGAACTATAATCAGGCTTGTGCATAAGCTATTTTCTTAGTTCATACCCTCCAAATTTTTATTCCAACTCTGTTGGATAGTGAGCCCCTTTAGTAATTGAGTAGTGAGCTCTAAGTAGTGTGCTTGAATGCATGTGAATTCCCCTTGTTTTTTTTCATTATACTTTTAGCAGAGTATAATCTTGTGGACTAACATCCACCATGGGTTTTCTCCTAGTAGGGTTTCCATGTAAGAAAATCTTGGTGTTCTTTGTCTCTCTAACATGTTAATTGCTTATTCATCAGATCTAAGATTAAGGTTAAGTTAAGTTAGAAAATTTTAAATTTCTGTAACAACTGATTCACCCCCCCTCTCGATTGTTTGTCCTTGTTCTACCAATAGGTGGGACCATGAAAATATTTATGTGGTACCAGGAGCATAGCTAAAACTACTAAGGAATTAGCTCTATCATTATACTCTCTCGAAACTACATAAATATAAAAAGCATCAAACTATTTAATGTAATCCCAAACAAGATATTGGTAGTGCTTGAGCCTATCATTCTTAGTTTGATACAAGTTTCTTATTTGACAAACAATTAGGTGAGCATCACCTTGAGTGTGTATATTCTTGATTCATTTCCTACTTGCGACTTGCATTCCTAATAACAAAGCCTCATATTCAACTATGTTATTAGTATTATCAAAGTATAATTTGAAAGAAAAAGAAAAAAATTCCCTTTTGTAGAGATGATAACAATCCCAACTCCTGAATTGGTGGAAGAACAACTACTAATAAACTCAATTTTCTAGATATCATTTGGATCACCAAGGCTAGCAGTTTCAAAATTTGTAACTTTGTCATGTGATGAGGCTTCACTATCTAAAAGAGATAAATCATTTGAATATGATTCATTTTCCAGTGAAGATGAATCATTTCTTTCAAATTATTGCTTTGTATTCCTAGATGAAAATTCAGCATCATCATTGGTCTGCTAATAATAATTTCCCATACCTGAAGACTTAAATGAAATTTGAGCTCTTAGATCATTAGACTTATTCACTGAAAACCTGGATTCCCTTTGATGTTTCATCTTTTGCTTCACACCATTTATGGGTATCATAGCCTCTCACATATCCATGTTAAGTTCTCCTCCCACATCTTTACAAAACTTGCATCCAAGTAAAATAAAATAGGAAACTAGAACATTTTCTACCAATACTTTCATCTTTATCTTCTTCTCTGGATATGCAAAAATGCAAATTGCACATCCTTAATTTGCTTGATCAAAGGTAGTTTTTTGTTCTCCAAAGAGAAAAAATGATCGAAAGTCTTCATGAGATTCAAACCAATGTTATTAGCTACCTTGGTAGGCATGACATTATCAGATGCACTAGAATCTATAACACAATTACCCAACTTAAAGCCATTGACGGGAAAAGAATTATAGAACAGGTCAATCCTTCTAGAGGATGATGGAGGAGTAGTAACTAAATTATTCTAAGGAGCCTTAGGCTTTGGAACAATAGGAGCATCTGAAGATGAATCTTTACTAAGGGTAATTCCCTTCTCTTTTACAAACTTGAAAATTCTTTGATTTTATTGAGATTATCCTTGAGTTATTTAGCTTCAAAAATTTGTATTTTTGTTCTCTTCACATGATCAATAATATCAAAGGCTTGGAAAGAACTTCGCAAAGAGGACGGGGTAAATTTTGTTGTGCCTATATCACACACACCCCATTTGGAGTGGGGATCCCCTCTCTTCTTTCACCTTCATCAGGTCACTTTTTTCCTTCGCCTCATTTTGTGTGCCCCTAATTTTAAGACTAAAGTGGTTAGGAACCTTAAAGTCATCATTCTCCAATTGATCAAAATTCACCAACATAAAAAATTTCTAAGCCTCTAGACCCTATAGAGGTTCTCATGTGGACTTGCCTTAGTCTTTTGTTCTGGCATCTTCTAGGTGCTACAAGTCCATAGTTGTGGGCTTCCTTCTACGAAACGCTGTCATCTTTTCGTCATTCAAATTGTAGCCGATGCGGGACATCTGCCCACATGGCAGGTTCCACAACCTTCCCTGCCATTATCTCTCGGCCACTAACCAATGATGAAGCCTTGAGGTTGTTTTGCATTGTGGGTTCCATGCTTCCCACCACCTATTCCTCGTTTCTCACACCCAACTACTTCACTAGCAGTCGTACCTACATTCATTGTAGGTCATTAATGAAGTCTTTCTTATAAATAGCCTGCTCAACAATTCATTTTCACTTTTTCCAATCAGGACTTGTTAGAGTGAGACTGAAAATCATGATCACTATTCATGCATAAGCTCTCGAAGGATCTAAACACGATCTTTGTCAAATTTCTCATGCTCTTCTAGGTATGTCTTCCATATGTTTTTTTTAATTGGGGCTGGTAAATGATGGATAAATATTGAAAGTAAAACATTTTGAACAATTGTAACACCTGGTGGTATTCTTGGTAGTCGACCCTACACTAAAACATTTGAAGTTCCCATAAAAAATTGTTCAAACAATGCCCCAAGACAATGCAGAAATTTGCTTCCCCGTCATCGTTCTTTGTAGAGCACCAATGTCTCTACAACCCACAATTCCCTCATCGATGTCCTGGTTGGGACCCAAGTGTTAAATTTTTTAAAGAATAACTCAAGGTCTCAAACCCTTGCGGGTTCATCCTTATGGGCCACCGAATGTGGGTGGCCTCCATCTCACTACCACCCTGGTTAAAATCCAAGGCATCCAAACATTTAGCATAAAATCCAAACTTCGAGTCTTTGTAGCTCTACTTGTGTGGGTCACCGCTTGCGGGCTGCTGCTATCTCACCAACATTGATATAAACTACCATTTTTTTCCTTCCTCCCACATCATGGGTCCCACTAAAGCCATTTCCACCAGGTGAAAACTGACTAAGTAATGTCTTGCGGTTCATCCCCTACAGACTATTGCCTACTCTTTTCCATCACTTGAAAGTTGTTCCCTAAGGGCTAAGCTATTGCCTCCACCCACATTTCAAACTCTATAGCCTACTTTTACAATCATGGATCACAAAAAAAAAAACACTAAGGTAAAATTATTCATGTGGGCTAATCCCTGCAGGGGTCTATCTATGGACCACCTCATCTCCTTCATCGCTATGAATGTCTGAGTGACCTCATCTTCCCATGCTACAGACCCTACCTAGGTCACTTCCCTCCAATATTTCAAAGAAAATCTAAGTTTGGCATCATTGCAGACCTCTCCTTGTGGGCTACCATATGTGGCCCACTATTACCCAATTGTTGTTTGTTGATGGCTATGCCCTACCTTCTACCCATAGTGCAAAGCCCATGTCCTCCTCTACCATTTGAGTTCCTCTTAACAAAAAATTCCAAGTTCAGGTGCTTTGTAGGTCCATCTATGTGGACAGTCACATGCAGGCCACCATCTTACCTCCATCGTTCCTAACAACCATCACACCACGGTCATCTGCCAGTTCTTCCCCACATCTTCCAAGTTGATAGTGCCATGTTTGTTGAGCTTAAAACATCTTGACTACCTGCAGGTCCTACATTACAGAACTCCTCATGCTGGTTTCCACCTCTTGATCACCATTTCTCAATGAGAAAGCCTCGAACATCCATGAAGCCTCCTAATTTTGCATGCCCTAAGACTGTATGAGCAAGATGATTAATCAAATAACTTCAAGGACCTTATAATTGATCTCCACATGTGCAAAGTAATCCCTTGAAGACTTTGACTGAAGGTGGTTGTCTATGGTTTTTTGTGACCCTAGTGTTGTCCTTATCCCAGTCACTCCTGATGACCTCTAGTCTAGGGAAACGTGCATCCCCAGGCCCAAATTTCTATATCTAATCCAAAAAAGCCTTGAACGATGAATACTGATTGATTTTATGATCTTTTAAAGATGCATTGTTGGATCTAACCCTCATTTTGTAGGATTTAAAGTAACACATCCCTAATTTCTATATGAATGCACTTACTATGTATCTGTATGCATGATTTATGGAATCTATTGTGGGACCACCGAGGAAGTCTATCGAGAAAGAGAAAGGAAATAAGCCTACAAAAGTTTTAAGAGGGAAAGAGGAGAAATATTAGATGGAGTACCAATTCCACAGGGTAGAATGCACCTCCAAGATCACCTCTACCTAGGATTCTATATTAGATACAAACCTCAGTCATGTGGATATATATGAGTTTTGGTGAAGGGTAATGATCCACCTAATGATTGAAAATGCATGGAAGATCAGAAACAATGTTCTTGCTAAGGCATATGGCTTCCATCCCGCGCTTGTGGCCCCAAAATTGGTTATGTTCTACAGGGAATGCTATCACAATAACAAAAAGATCATTGACCATGAAGGTAGAGTACTAGCTGATTTATTCACCAAATCTATAGGTTAGAAATTCCACATTCCTACATTCGATGTCATGGAGGAAATTGAGAAGGAATATGTCGATAATATGTGAAAGACAGACCCTCTAGCATGCAAGAAACTGATCAACCAACATTGGTTGAAGGAGAAGAGGGGTATTGTTGGTAAGGTCTCCCAAGAGCTATTCAGAAGTGACTTCTATGAAGAGTACCACAACTTGGTCACTCTACTGAGTAGGGTAATGTGCCTCCCTACTATTTCCTTCTTTTAGGAATGGATGATCTACTTCATCGAGGAGATCATTTGTGGTAGAAAAAAGTCTCATTGGGAAAAGATCATCAGTGACAACATGCATAACCAACTTATGGTCATGAAGAAAAATTCCAAGTTCTACATGACCTCCTACTTGGTGTACCTCCTAGTAGAGCAGTTCCCATACAAGGGCCTCTTTGTTGCAAATAACCCAGAACCTAGGAGGGGAGACCTTAAAGTATATGACCGCTACCCTTAGTTACAATACATAAACTTCAAGAGGGAATATCAAAGGTTAAATGATGCCTCCATTGGTCATATCATCAAACTCTTGGCAGGAGACTTTGAAAGGAGGGTCTCACATAGCACCAAAGCTTTCATCCTAATATTTGGGTATCTGTTTATACAATTCCCAAAGTTTACATACATTAGGATAGAGGGGTTCTCTAAGAGTCCTTATAAACTGCCATGTTATCCCAACGACCCCATGATCCTTTTGGAGTTCTCCCAACAACTACAAAATTCCAATGCCATACTAAGTGACAAACACAGAGTAGGGATCCCATATCCCTTGAACTTTGGGCAAGGAATGCATGCGTGTCCTACTGCCTAATGCACAGAATACTCAAAGAAGGAACTAGTGGAATACAATCTAGACCTTCACATAGTCTGAGGGAGAATGGACACATATGGGAAACTAAAAAAATAGGTTGGAAGAGAGTATTATCATCTACCTCATGTCGAAGATTTCTGGGCCAATTTTTTAGGATGATAAAGAAGTGCAGATGAGGCACTACATGAGGATGACGACCCAATTCGTAAGGTCGGTAAAATTGTTCCCTATGCCCTATCAATTAGTAGAAGAAGATAATAATATCAATGATGACAGGTTCAATGTCGTGGTGAACCTACCACTACCATTAATAGACTGGGATGAAGAAGAGGTCACTGACCTTGATACAATTACATGACCAATTGAGGATAGGAAAAAGCAATGGATAGATGCCCAAATTTTCTAGCTTAAGGTATAAGGAGCAGTATTGACATATGGTGAGCTCGAGGATGAGCTTAAGAGTGAAACTAATAGTGTAACAACAATTTCCCCAATAGAAGAGGCACTCAAATCCCCTCTAGTGACAAGATCAAAGAAAAGGAAGGATGCACATGAGCGCCATCCCAAGCATAAAGTGTACACACAGAAAGCTGTGGAGGAAGAATCTTTGAAGAAAGAAAAGAAAATAGGAGGGTTTGTAAGTGAAATTCCTACAATTGAGGAGAATCCCCAACATGAAGGAGAAGAACAAGCCAAGTGGCCACGATCACCACCTGCCACCTCCGCTCCCACTACTGCTCTTACCATTTCCACTCCTCCACCTACCTCCTCTCAAGCATTGCCTATTTTATTTCTGCCCACCATGGACATTTTGTTGGAATTGTGTGCCTCAATCCCATAGACTGAAACTTCTTGTGAGCAATTTTGGTGAGACTGTTGAGATACCTGGACAATCTACTAGTTGATCCTCAACTGTCACTGTGACCTCCTGAATGTCTTGGCGATCGGCATAACCTAAAACCTTCGGTGTAACCTGGACTATCAGAATGATGTTTCAGCGATAGGAGGAAGTCTTTCTGATATCGGCGTGACCTTTGGTCTGTCTAGCCAATGTGGTAATCATTATAACTTACTCATATCGGTATGAAGTCTTAGCGATAAGAGATGTCTCGCCGATAGTCATACATATGGAGTCATCGAGGTAACGAAAGGGTTCGGTAAGATCTCTTGGTGATGGGAATTTTTCTCACCGATGTTGTGGGATGTGTTCGGTATGACTCCTAGCGAAAGGTGGTCTCGGGGTAACCTAGAGGCTTCAGTATGAATTCTTAGTGACGAACGAAGTCTTGCCGATGGTGGAACATTGTGGTGTGACTTGAAGACATCGGAGTAACGTGTCAGTG
Source organism: Sequoia sempervirens (assembly GCA_007258455.2). NCBI lineage: Eukaryota > Viridiplantae > Streptophyta > Pinopsida > Cupressales > Cupressaceae > Sequoia > Sequoia sempervirens. Next base: position 125,066,660 of record VDFB02000363.1, on the reverse strand, counting down.
ATAGCGGTAAGTCTTGTCGACTGATGGACGTTTCAGTATAACATAAAGGCTCGGTATGATCTCTCAGCGAAGGATGATAGTCTTGTTGATGGGAATTCTATTGTCTATGTGACTTTGGAGCTTCGGTATGATGTCTCACCGATAGCGATAAGTCTTGGCAATAGCGATACAAGTAATGATCATCGGTATGAGGTCTTGGCGACACATCGAAGTCTGAATGATAGCTTTCTGGACTCGGTGTAACGTCTTGCCGATAGTGAAGACTCTTGGTGATAATGACGATCTGGCTTTGTGGCATCAGGGAGACATGGTTAGTGTCTCACCGACATGCGAATACATTTTGAACGCTTTTGACCTAGTGAAAGACTGTCCTACGTGGTACCACTTGGACCTATCAGAGAGGGCAGAATGTGAACCATTTTGCTGTGAGACCATTGCAACCATTTTTGTGTAGAAGGCTAACACTGTGTTGGGAAACTTTTATACAAGGAAATGGAAACATCTACGTTTGGGCAATGGATGACAGTGATGCTAAACTGGATGTTCGAAAGTTGTGATCTGATAGTTGAAAATGAACCGATTCATAGAGGTTGTTGAGAATGAATGTATATATGTATGTACTGGACGTTCTGAAGAAAAATAGAGAGTGATAGAGAGAGGGTCAAGAGGCTGGCTGAAAGGCTGAGGCCATGAGACCAAAATAGAGAAAACAAGAGGTAGGGTTATGCTGCCGAAATCACTCCTAATCATGGATCATGGTTGATATCTTACTTGTTGATCTGCTCTATATACTATGTGAAGGTATTGCAATAGTGTGAAGATTGTTTGGTTTGAGAGATTGATCAAGAAATGTAAAGGGAAGATTTTACTACCAGGTTGTATCTAGAATGAACAAGATATAATCTCTGAAAAGGCTATGAACCTGAAATTGTATTGTAACCTTTTGTTGCTGAATAATACAATGGCTTGATCTTTGGAGTGTGGGGTTTTTTACCCAAAATGGTTTTCCCCACGTAAATATGTGTGTTCTAGTTTTCTATCTTATCTTTCATCTATGTTGGTTATGTTTCTAGAATCTTTTATTGCTTATTGTTGAATTTACATGTGCTTCTCTCATAAGGATTAATGTGGGAAATGAATTGTGTATGTTTCTACTTTAGGACATAGTTTTACGTTTCTTTGAGGCAATCTAATCGAAATTAAAGGTACCAAAGGCACTACTGTTCTTGGAGGTTTTTCTGAGATGCCCTAAATTTTCCTAACAAGTGGTATCAGAGCCTTCTTCTGGTTGCTGGTTCTAGGTATTTCTCCTGTGAATATTTCTTAGCTTGTTTGGCTGGAGGAAATCTGGAGGAATGGACTGATTTATTGATCCTTTGGTGAGTGGAAGTCTTGTGATATTCAGAGACAGCACGTAGCTTGAAGGATGGTGAAGATGGAAAAGGGAGTTGATCATGTTTTTTTCTTGTGATCTGTATCTACTTGTTGGTAGCGGTATAACCTTGGTGTATGAGGTGGATTTTCTTGCTCTGTGGTTGTGCAACAGTAAAGCTTTCATATTGGGTGTCTATGTGAGAGGTTCCTTGATGATACGAAGAAGCCTAGTTTGTTTCTCAGCCATGGAAGAGAGTGCTTATGCTAGGTGGTGTTTCTTGGTGTTGGAAGGAACTGTTTCCTAGTAACCTCAAATTCATAAAGGCTATGGAGTTAATCATTAGTTGATTTGCAAGCTTCTGAAATAGCCTTTCTCTCTTTCTCGGATGCATGTACATGTTGGTGGTTTAGATTTGGCCTAAAAGGGGCTTGGATTTCCTGAATTGCTATTTTCTTTTTAAGGATGTTTTGTAATTACATGGCTCTATGGTTTTGCAAGTTTTACATGGTTAAGCAAAACTTGTGGTTATGTGGAGTTGTTGTTAAGCTATTTTCTAGACACCGAATTTTCAGGTGTTGATGGATGAGATAGTTGCAGTTTTGTATGCATGCTTTGTGCATGGTTTGAGGAGGTGTGATTTCTTCTCCACATGGGAGTGTTGGTATGTGATTTGTCACTCAACATTCCTGTAGTGGTGCTTGTGGGTTCCTTGATTATGGTGCTCGTTGTGGACATGATTGGAAAATTAGGTTTGGCTTGATCTGGTGTTTGAGTCATATTGTCTACGTGGTTATTCTCTTTGAAATCTCATTGTTGCAGTTTCCAATGCGATGATGGGTTAGCATGTTCAATGTTTGTGATCTTCAAGTTATGCGGTTGGTGGATTAGCTACCCATTGGCTATAGTGAGATAACTTGGATGTGGATTGTCTTTATCCATGAGGTTGATTCATTGTTGGTGAAGATTTGTTAGCTGGCCTTGTCTCTGGTCACTTGTGCATTGGTGTGATTGCCTTGAGATGAGAGGGTGGATATTGTTGAGTACCTGAATAGTCAGTTATGGGAACCTGAAGCAGGTGGTCATGATGCTTGGAGAGCCTGGATGTCACGTTTCAGTGGGCACTTTCGTAGTAACTGTCGGTTCATCACATGGTGGTGAATGGTCTTCTTTAGTGTTGTAGATGTTTCAAGGGGGAGCTTTTAGATCCTGATTCTGCAGAAGGGTTCTTTCACATTTACATGGACATTATTTGAAGATGTGCAACATCTTGAATCCATGGATGATGCTTGGAGTCTTTGGCTGAGGTGTTGGTGGTGCTTGACAGGTGATGTTGGTTTTGAGTCTGTTTGCTTTATGTCATGGTATACTCTTGTTTGTGCATTGGAGTTTTGGCATTGTGCATTGTACTTGAGACCATAGTAAAGTCACTTGAAGCATGGTATCTCCTAAGGGGATATGTAGATCATAGTGTCATGATAAGTTCCTGATTTAGATGATTGGAGCTTTGACAGTGGTCTGGTAATTCTTTGTGTAGTGGGTGCTTTGATTATTTGCTTGATACTTCATGATAGTGCAGTAATGCAGTTGAAGTTTAGCATGAGATGATTGGTTGCTAGCACTCATGGATACATGAAGAATAAGGTGAGGTTGTTTCTCTCTTATGAGAAAAGTGTTGTTGATTGTTACTCTTGATGGAGTCTTTTAGCAGAAATTTTGAGAATCCTACACCATGGTTGAATGTGAGTTCAATAAGAGACCTATGAGGAGATTGCTCTTGGATTAGTCATGATGGCTTGCATATCTTGAAAGAGTATTCTCGTTCCCACTTTTGGTCTTCTCGGCAGTTTATCTGAGAGGTATTTGGCCCATTATATTTTTCAGATGTGGTTTTTTGTTCACTTTCATGATATGGATCTTGAATTGTTGTTTAATGGTTCTGGAGGATTTATGGTGGAAGATGTATAGCTTGTTTATCTCCTTGAAATTTTTTGTTATGTTATTTACTGATGAGAATTGGTAGGAGATGATGTATGGGCTAATTTCCTGAAATGGGGAATGAAGTAGCTTGATTTTCTTTTGGGATGAGAAGGAGATCTTTCTTGACACAGCTGGAAATTAGAAGTGTTTGTAGGAGGTTGTTCTATAGGAATATGATGTGTAAAGTTTCTCTCTTTAGGCTTGGTTTACTTCCTAGATGTTTGTTTTCACATTACAATTGTTTGTTGCGTGTGGAGATCTTGGGAGAACTGTGAAGACTTGTGGGGAGAGAAATGTTTCTTGTAACAGTCTATTGCAAGTTGTCCATGTCATTGTGGATATTTCCTTGGTACTACATGGTTAAATTTTCTATGTGTTGTTATTGGTAGACTTGTGATGTCTTTGGATTACTCGGACAATGGGAGTTCCTGTTGCGTTTTGTCTTCTTCGACTGGTTGGCACTTGGAGCTTGCATTCGCTATTGATGGGTTGGTTTTGGAGCAGCATGAGTTTACTAATGCTGGTACCTTGGAGGTATGAGAGATTGGATGGAATAGCATGAGCTGTGGGTGCTATTTTTAGTCACGTGATTTTATCAGTTGGACGGAAGCAGTCAGTTTGATTGTTGTTCTAGCTGGTATTTTTTGTCTTGTTTATGGAGAATGACTTCACTGTTGTGTTCTATTTGAAGCTTTGAAGTTGATATTGCTTCTGTATAGTGTTTGAGCACAGTGAAGTGGTAGCAGTATCTCATTGATGATATCACTGGGATCTTTTTCTTATGTTCATTGGACTGGTGCTTATTCACCTTGGCTTGTATCTTTCTTCCATAGGTGGCATGTTAGAGGATGACAAGGATTGTTGCCTAAATGGTGGACATCTTGGATGTTGGTGTAGAAGTCTTGATGGAGCATGAGAGAATGTTTTTAGATCTATGTGGTTTCCTAGAAGGCTATGATCAGTTGCATTTCTATTGTACTGTTGGACAGTGAGATGCAGTTGGATGCCTGGTCTTTATTGCAGATTGTCTGGTGGATTGATTCTATGGAATCTTGTCAATTGGGTGTCTTGAGTGTTCTGGGGTTTGAACTAGTGGAGCTAGTGTGATCTTAGTTTCTAGTTGCTTTGGAGGTGCCTGTGTGGTCTTCGTCAAGTGGGAGATTGTTGGAAATGTGTGCCTCAATCCCATAGGCTAAAACTTCTTATGAGCAATTTTTGTGAGACTGTTGAGATGTCTGGCTGATATGCTAGTTGATCCTGAACTATCGCTGTGACCTCCTGAATGTCTTGGCAATCGACATAACCTAAAACCTTTAGCATAACTTGGACTATCAGAATGATGTTTCGGTGATGGGAGGAAGTCTTACCGATATCGGCATGACCTTTGGTTTGTCTGGCCGATGTGGTAATCGGTATAAATTACTCCTATCGGTATGAAGTCTTAGCAATAAGAGATGTCTCGCCGATAGTCATACATATGGAGTCATTGGGGTAACAAAAGGGTTCGGTAAGAACTCTTGGAAATAGGCATTTGTCTCACCGATGTTGTGGGATGTGTTTGGTATGACTCCTGGCGAAAGGTGGTCTCGGGGTAACCTAGAGGCTTCGGTATGAAGTCTTAGTGACGAACGAAGTCTCGCCGACGGTGGAACATTGCGGTGTGACTTGAAGAATTCGGAGTAACATCTCAGCGATAGTGGTAAGTCTTGCCGACTGTTGGATGTTTCAGTATAACATAAAGGCTCGGCATGATCTCTCAACGAAGGGACGATAGTCTTGCTGATGGGAATTCTATTGTCCTGTGACTTTGGAGCTTTGGTATGATGTCTCATCGATAGTGATAAGTCTTGGCGATAGCAATACAAGTAATGATCATCGGTATGAGGTATTGGCGACATGGCGAAGTCTGAGCGATAGCTTTCTGGACTCGGTGTAATGTCTTGCCGATAGTGAAGACTCTTGGTGATAATGACAATCTAGCTTTGTGGCATTGGGGAGACAAGGTTAGTGTCTCACCGACATGTGAATACATTTTGAATGCTTTTGACTGAGTGAAAGACTGTCCTACATGGTGCGACTTGGACCTATTAGAGAGGGCAGAATGTGAACCGTTTTGTTGTGAGACCATTGCAACTGTTTCTGTGTAGAAGGCTAATAGTGTGTTGGGAAACTTCTATACGAGGAAATGGAAACATCTATGTCTAGGCAATGGATGATAGTGATGTTGAGCTAGATGTTTGACAGTTGTGATCTAATAGTTGAAAATGAACTGATTCATAGAGGCTATTGAGAACCAATGTATATATGTATGCATTGGACATTCTAAAGAAAAATAGAGAGTGATAGAGAGAGGGCCGAGAGGCTGGCTAAAAGGCCGAGGCCATGAGGCCGAAATAGAGAAAATGAGAGGCAGGGTTATGCTGCCAAAATCACTCCTGATCATGGATCATGGTTGATCTCTTGTTGATCTGCTCTGTATACTATGTGAAGGTATTGGAATAGTGTGAAGATTGTTTGGTTTGAGAGATTGATCAGGAAATGTAAAGGGGAGAGTTTGCTACTAGGTTGTATCCAGAATGAACAAGATGTAATATCTGAAAAGGCTATGAGCCTGAAATTGTATTGTAACCGTTTTTTGCTGAATAATACAATGGCTCGATCTTTGGAGTGTGGGGTTTTTTTACCCGAAAGGGTTTTCCCCATGTAAATATGTGTGTTTTTGTTTTCTATCTTATCTTTCATCTGTGTTGGTTTTGTTTCTAGAATCTATTATTGCTTGCTATCGAATTTACATGTGCTTCTCTCAGGGGGATTAATGTGGGAAATGAACTGTGTCTGTTTCCGCTTTAGGACATAGTTGTACATGTCTTTGAGGCAATCTAATCGAAATTAAAGGTACCGAAGGCACTACTATTCTTGGAGGTTTTTCTGAGATGCCCTAAATTTCCCTAACACATTTTAGTCCACCTTGCATCCACCTCACCAACAAAACTGATAATGGTGTTGGATTCTTCCTCGGCCACTACATCCCCATCGTCATCCTCCTCACTCCCTCCTCCACTACCCACTCTCTCTACTCCAATTCTTGTAGTTTCCACTACTACTATGCCACCTATATTGCCAGATGATTTTACTAAATACATGCAAGGAATACATATTGGGATTTTTGGGGTAATAATCAACCCTACAATTTAGGATTTGATGGCCCAGATTGTCGCTAGCCTATCCCTTCCTCCACCTCCTACAGAGCGACCAGAGATGTAGGCCACTATGCAAATATCTAAAGAGATGAATAAATTCCAAAGGGAGGCTGCCAAAGGTATAGTTGAGAAGCCTGAGGACCCTTTCAAGGATGATTATTTTGAACACCCAGAAGGCAGGTTGACCATAAAATTGGAAAAGGTGGTGTCTGACAAAAAAAAGTCACACTCTTCCAAAGAGGATATTAATGATCTTAACGAAATATATGTAATAGAAACCTCAGATTAGGAGTTAGAAGAGGAGTTGTCCTAGCAGCTTAAAGATGTAGGTGAAAAGGCCAAACTTGAGGAGCACAATTCTGAGGAGAAGATTGAAATTGATGTCAACATGGAGATACTTGAAGAGCCTCCACTAATTGGCCAAGACAAGGGTCCCGTCCAAGAAGAAGAAGTAGCTTAGGAAGAAGAGAAAGAAGAAGGAAAGAAATAAGAAGATGCACCAAAGAAGAGCCTCGAGCCTAAACATCATGCTGAGCTTGAGCATATAGAAGGGGAAGTACCTCAAAAGGATGATATCACTAAAGAAAATATTTCCTCCACCAAGTCAGACAAAGAAAATGCTATACAGATTGAAGACTTAGATGAAGATGGAATAGATCAAGAAGCTTTGGACCATGAAAAGGGATATTCTCAACATGAACGAAGAGAGGAAGGTGATCATGAATCACCCAAAGGGGAAACCAAGGTGCTTTATTGGATATAGAGGCAACTACAAAAGGAGACTCCAGTGGCTATTGATCCAAAGGCTATAGTCGAGGCAATATTGGAAAGAGTGCAAACAAAGACAAGGAAAGAGAAAAGGCCAAGAGCTTTCTCTCATATCATGGTTGATGCCTCTTGATCGATAACAATACAAATTGGTACCCCTATAATAGATAAGGAGGCTAGAGCTAGCTATAACATCTCCACAATTAACTTAGGTCATGCAACCAGAGAGTAGAAGATCGATAAATTCCAAGGTTCGATGGAAATGATCATGTAGCAAATGAATAGGGATTAGTCTTCTAAAGTGGAACCAAAGGCACAAGTGGTTGATCTCACCACCTACATTCAACAATGGATGTCCTTGGAAGAAGAGTCTCTAACAACACCATCCGTGGCCCCTCCTCTCTCCCAAGAAGAGCTGAATAGAATGGAGAAAATGAAGAACTAGACCAAGGCCACATCGAATTGGTTCCAACGGGTGATCTATAATGGCAACATGGTAATATTCCATGCTACCTAAATGTTCAATAAATTTTGAGATTTGAAAAAGTAGCTAGAAGCCACTAATAAAAGATGTCACAAGTCCACCGAGCTATATAGGATCACATATCCAAAGCTCGAGGCCATTCTTAAGATGTATGATAAGACATGGGAAAAGGAATTAGTGCTTATAAAAGATGATCACTAGCTATTCAAGACATGGAAAATGGGCTTGGATCATAGAAGGGAATTCATGGAAAGGGTATTGCATGAAGTCGACCTTGACCTCGAATGGGTTGTGGAGCACAAGACTGACAGTGAGGATTACCTCAAGATGATGACCGATTATGACATGCCTGCCCTGGGGCTGGATCAAGAGAAAATCAAGCCATTCCTCTATAAGAAGATGAAGAAAGGGGCTACAAATGCATTGCCATCAGATTACATGGACTTCATTGCAAGGGAATTTACCCAATCTAAGCAAGTTATCAAAGTCATGCCTAGGTGCACCAAGCACTAGGATCAGGTCAATGGGAGATTTAAAAGGCTAACCTTTCAAATCCTCCAATCCAACATCATGGAGTGGAGTAAGCTTCAGGATATGATTTGTAAATTTGTGGAGTAAGCCACCATTCAGAAGAATGCAGGGAAGCTAGTGATTGATGATGAGTTTCTAACAATATAGCTTGAAAAAGAAGGAAGTCACTAGAAGACAAAACTACTACATTGTCAGAACCACTAGAAGACAAAATAGAGAAAAGAGAAAGTGTATTTTATAATGTTATATTTTTGGGGATAGGTGAAACCCTAATGTAAAATGAATCTTGGCCACACAATCAAAGTAAATTCCGACTATCACTTTTGGGAAACTATAAATAGGGGTCTCCTGTCATTTTTAAAGAAAGAGTTGAGTTGTTGTGTAAAGACATGTTGCAAAAAATTAAATAAGAATTACATTGTTTTGGTGGATTATTGTGTTTCTTCAAATGTTGCATGATTCATTTTCTCAATACTAGAATTTAGTTTGTTGTTCTAAGTGTTTTAAGTTTCTTTAGTATTTTAGTTTCCTGTTGCACATTGATAGTGGAGAATATTATGGTGTTGATGCCTTTCATGTTCATGCTTTTTGTTGTTTGTTGATGATGAACAGTAGTGTAAAGCTAGTCTGAACATTAATTTATGTTGTGCAGTTTTACACACACCCCCCGCTGAAAGCAAGGACCCTCTTTTATTTTCCCTCTTTGTGTTTTTCCCCCTATGATTTTGTGGTTCTGCATTGTCTTGGCATGTGCTTAAATTTTTTTTCTTTCTTGCCTAAGTATTTGCCCCAAGTTGCATATTGAAAAACTCAAATTTTGGGCCAAATACGGGTTTTTTCCCAGGTTCAGGATTTTCCGGTCCCTCCGAATTTTCTTGGATTCCATTCAAAGTCTGGCTCAGCCTATTTTACACTACTATTCAAGATTTTTGGGCCTCCACAAAATTTTGCCTCGGCCGGATTTTTTTGAAATTTTGCTTTTTTGTCGGGTTTCTAGATTTTCTCCAGCCTGTCTTGGTGGTTCTTTTTTTGTTCTATTTTGCTCCCATATTTCATTGTGTATTGCTTCTGCATTTGGGATTTGATGATTTGGATGTTTGATTTCATTGATTTTCTTGTTTGAACACCTGGCTTTCTTGCATTCGAGTCAATCTGGTCAATCTAGGGCATCCTTGATTTGTTATGAGCATTCATCATTTTGGCACCTTAGGTGGTCTCGATCCAAAGGAACTAGTAGAAATCATGAGTTTGGATTGAGTTGGGCTTGGGAGATTCATAATTCATAAACATTTGGTCACCTCAGGTTTGAATCATGCGTGATGGGGGTTTTTCGGGATTTCGAGGACTTCGCAGAATTTTTGCAACCCTGAATTTTCCTGAATTCTGCCTAGCCTTCTGTATGTCGGACTATGCACGAGAGTTCAGAGTTTTAGCGACTTCACAGAATTCTGGTCTGGCCAGACTTTTCTGGTTTTTCTGGGTAACTTTGTGAAGCGTAAAAATGGGTAAAATGGATGATTTTAAATGATAATTTCTTACTATTCCATGCCTTTAATTGATAGAATAAGCAATGATTCATGCATTCTTTTTTTCATTTTGATAATCTATTGTTGATATTGCTGCCTCATTGGGAGAATCGACTTGGTTTGGAATTTTCCAAAATTCCTCCCAGGCTAGTTTTCCTTGGTTAGGTCGAAATCCCAAACTTCTTAGTTTTGATGCTTAAGGGTTAATTTAATAGTTTTATCATGGTTTTGAGCTAACACTCTGATGAAAATGTTGTTAACAATCAGAATTTCATTTTGGAATTTGATGGATGTAGGCTGAGTCTAGCGAGGTAGCAGCTGGATGGGCTAAGAGAGATGCAGAGGGATCCTCCATCACTGAGGCAGAAAGAATGATGTTGTACGTTAAGAGTAGGATTCTTCAAGGAAAGATAGCCTCAGTCTAGTCTGGGGTTTCAAACACCAATGCATGAGGAGGTCTACATCATTGAATACTATCATCGAAGAATATGGAGGTTCGAAAAATCCAGATAGTGCTGAATTCCCCGAAAGAATGTAGCTTAGGAAAATCTTGCTGCGCGGAAGTTCCCCAAGCACTCTAAATCTTGAAGCGGTATAAATACGACATCTTGTGCATTCTATGGGTTTCTGAGATCCGCAAGTTGATGAAAGTGGCATGAGAGAAGCAATGCTAAGTTTAGCAATTCGAATCAAGGAATGTATTGTGGCAATGAATGATATTGTTGATGAACCAAGGCATCTTGGTCTAGAACTATTGAGGAGGTGGTGGTGGGATGTTTACTCTCCAGTCAATGAAAGATCCAATAACTGAACACAAGTTGGATGACACAGTGATCTACAGTGCAATCATCAATAAATATTGGTCCAACAAGGTAGGTTGAGGTAACATGTAAAGGACAGGATGGAGCACGCCAAAGATAAGGACATGGAGGAAGTAGTTAATGCAATGCTGCATCGAGCCCTGTGTTTTCTCTATTATTTTGCTTCTTCTTTGGTTGTAATGGATCAAACTGGTGGGAGATCCTAGTTTGACATGGTTGGTGTATATGCATTCAATGCATATTTGACCTTTGTTTTGAATTCCTCTAGGCCGACTTGTTTCTGTGGTTGGTTATTATTGTAAATTCTTAGGCCTACACTTTGGGGTTTTTTTATAAGTATGGAATTTCATCTTATTTGTAAGGGCTAGAAAAAATTGAAAGTTAGAGCAAATTCAACAGTAGAGCAGGAGTTAGAGTTAGGAGTTAGTTGTTTCTCAAGAAAATATTGTAACAAAAAATTGGGATTGTTGCTACAGTGGATAATTCGATGCAAGTAATGACATTGTGACTTGGTGCCATACTTGTGTTATTCTTATCTCACATGGTTCTTGTTATTCTATCTTTAAAATTGCTTTGAAAATAGTTGATGTATGTTAGCTTTAGAATTATATTTTTTTAATGGTGTTTGTGATTTGATACTTGAAGTGTTTGTAGCGATCTCTGGTCTATACTCCCACCAACTATCTGATTGTAGTTGTTTGGAAAAGTCAACCTAGACCACACATTCATTGTGTTCAGTTTGATTGTGAAGATTATTCATTTCAGTTGCAGGATTGGCTTGAATGAATGTTCATGATTTGAAAATCTTTAATGCCTTAGAAGATTGTATTGTTTCTGTAAGATTGCAGATTTATCTGGGTTGAGCAAGAATTGGTTTTTTTAGGGATTGGTCCATTTCAAGTATTTTCTCATTTGCATTATTAATCTTAGGAATAACTTTGAATTTAGATAAATCTTTAAAACCCTTACCTTTTGCATTTTATTTTATCATTTGGGTTAGATCTAGGATTTCAACTAGATCACAGTATTGAAAGATCGGATAAGTTATTAGGATTCAACATTTTCTTGTAAAAAGGTCCCATTGTGATTACCAACATTTCAGATGTTATCTAAGCTATTTATGCATTGTCAAGACCTAACCTTAGAGACCTTGGGGTTATCTCTTGAGGCTTGCTGATAGAGATTTACCTTTCAAGAGAGATAGGATTTCATAATCTATCTGAGTTGTTGTGCAGAAAAAACCATCAAAATATTGGCACTAGAAGGAGGGCCCGAATAAGCAAGCTAGATCGTTTTCTGAATGCCATCTCTCCTGAGAGATATTGAAGAAGGACCAAGTCCACACCAGGAGAGGAGGAATTTCAAGAATTACCAGCCCCTACTAGGTCAAGAAGGACCCGTAGAAGTGGAGAATCATCATCCACCCAGCCATCTCCATCATCTCCATCATTCTCAAGTTCATCTTGATCTGAGTCTGAGGACATTCCCATCCAACAACCTTAGCCATTCATAAATAATCCATTACCACCCCCACCTCCACCAATGGCTTTCCTAGCTAATAATCCATCCCCATTGAGTTTCGCTAATTACAATGTCATTCCTCAGAACCCTGAGAACTTTTGTTCAAAGTTCCATGTCAATGATCCCAATAGAACTACTAAAGAACACATCAGGATCTTTTAGACTAGCCTTAAGGATAGGGGAATCAATCATGAAGATGTAGCATGTAGTATCTTTCCTTATTCCTTAGGAGAAGATGCATTCTATTGGTATAATCACTTACCTGTCGGGTCTATCCAGCATTGGACTGAGCTAGAGACTGCATTCTTGTAAAATTTTAGGATTCCCATTAGTCCCAATGATCTCTATCACCAGTTCACTAATGTTAAGAGAGAAGTCAATGAGCCTATAGGGTCCTTTAACAATAGGTTTCATCATGCCTATACCCGACCACAGGCCCCCTATGCTAATGATGATGCCACTACTTTAGAAGTCTATTATGAGGGGCTTAATAGTCTGACAACCACCTTCATGAAATGGAGGAACAATCCTCCTAATTCCCTACTTGACGCATATGCAGAAATTGTAAAGGTTAGCACTGTCTTAAGACAACATTTGTCTATACCTTTACCATCATTAGGGCCCACTGCTCACCTTGGACAAGTCCCAGCTCTTAATCAGGCTCTCGCCACTCATACTCCCATCATGAATCCGGTCCCTCAATTGCCTATGGTCCCTCACCTAGGGCCTCTAGTCAGTCAAATGCTACCTATAGTCAACTATCCCTAGCAAAGTGCGAATCAGCCTCTTCATCCACAATCTCATGCTAGTTATCCCCCATATCTATAGAATTTTGAAGTTTTGAACTAGTCATGGAACACTAGCATTGCAGTAGCATATTCCCAAAACAATGTGATCCAACCTCCATATAGAAGTCCTGACCATGAAAGACTAGATGAATTGTCTAAACAAGTGAAGAAGTTGAATATGGAAGTGACTTACTTGAGGAACCAGAACAGTCAGTTGCAAGCTGCTCAAAGAAATATGCAATCCAATTATAGCAGAGAAAGTTGAGAAAATCAACAAGGGCAACATTTTGATAGAGGATACAACAAAAACAGAGGATATAACAATGACAGAGGACAAAATTATGATAAATGGAAATCTTCAGGCTAGAACTTTGATAGAGGTCAAATTGGTGGACAAGGGTTCGATAGGAGACAGCCACCAAGACAAAATATGACTTGGAATATAAGGCCTAACAATGGAGGATTCCCTACTCCATTGGATCAACCAGTCAATCAGCCAGTTAATCAAGAGAAGCTCCCTAATGGTGTATTTTTAGCTAAGGCTGCATTATCCAGATGGTGTAGGATCCATGAAACAAGTCAGCTTTCTGAGTTAGATTGTCAAGAATTCCAAACAACAGCTTCAATCTACCAGTATGAAGTGGAGAACAATTCAAGTAGTCCGGAGATAGTGCCATCTAATCCCTATGATTCACCGGTGTTAGTCCTGAACCATACTCCTTTTCCACAGATCAAGGACAATGTGCCTGAAGAAGAATCAGACTAGTTCAAGGAAGAAGCGGATCAAGTGTGTAATGGAGATGAAATTTCATAATTGTTTGATGAAAATCCAATGAATGAAAATGGCCCCTTGGATGAAGAGGAAGCTTATGTTGAAGAGGTATAGACTTTCAAAAGGTTTGTCAAAAGGTATGATTTGAGAGACATGCCACATAGACATCCACCGGCTGGAGGCCCCTTCACCACCTCCATTCCACTGAACAACTTCACCACTCCTCTAGATCCTAATGCCAGCAATAATCCATCATATCCTCATGTGTCTAAATAGTATCTATTGAAGGAAGGATAGGCACAAAAGGATATGTCAAAAGGAAGAAGTATTGAAGAAAACAAAGATAGAATGGTGGACTATCCAAAAGAAGTTCCCACTAATTTGAGTGAAGAACAATGAGCCATATGTTGTAGAAGAACTCAAGAAAATAAAGGTAAGTCTATCTACATTTGAGTTATTGAGAGTTCCAACCATTAGGAATGCAGTTCTAGGAGCTTATAATGCAAATTCCATATCACAAGGTAGATCAGTTAGTGAAAGTATCAATAAAGGATCTAGCTCTCAAGCAATAGGAAAGAAAAATCACTCATAACCAATTTCATGTGCCTCCTAGAGATAAGGGAAAAGAGAGAGATAGAACTCAGGTTGCTCAAGTAGATACTCCCTTAACTCTGTTTCAAGGGAAAACAAAGACTCCTCCATTCCTGATCTCGGTCCGTATATTTGGTAAGCACTTGCACAATTGCTTATTAGATTTAGGTGCTTCCACAAATGTAATGCCCTTTGGGGTTTGTTGAGCTTTGGGTATTACTCCTGCTAATTTCCAAAATAAAGTCACACAATTGGATAGGACTAAAGTTAATGTTGTAGGGGAATTAAATATGATCCATATGCAGGTGGCTTTTGACCCTAGAATTCAAAAAGTTATCAATATTCCGGTGGCTGACATACCTAATGCCTATGGTATGATATTGGGAAGAGAATTTACCAGGGCCTTGAATGGATATGTATCAACTGATAACTCTCACATGTGGCTTCCCTGGAAGGGAGTACCAAACCATATTAGAATTGAAAGAGAACCTAGGATAAGGTACATGATTTCAGAATATCAAAATACCTCCAATGAAATTCTGATATCAGAAGTAAGTATGGGAAATTGCATGCTTGCAGCCCCTTTTGAGGAGTCAGGTGTAGAGGAAGTCCTTATGTTCCACACAATGCTTGTTGATCTTACAATAGAATCCAGTAGTACTAAAGCCTTGGTGGAACTAGGTGAAAATGAAGATAATCTTGAGGATAATCAACTCAGTCTACTGGATAATTTCTAGTAATTCATTTAGAAATGCATTGAGGATCAGATTCAGTTGGGTAGGAAGATGAATTTTAGAGATTTCCTCTTGCTAAACTGATGCAGGGTCCATAATGCCTCTCACTCTGAGCTAGATTGTTACTTATTTCAGACTGCAATGGAGCAAGTGCAGAAATGTATCAATCCCATTCTAGTAGTCAGAAATGATATCCAGAATGTTCAAGAGGACCTTAAGGGAGAGAAAGTGGTGCTTTCTAAGGAACCATCTAGTAGCAACAGTGCAAGAGATACAACGAAGAAATTTGCAGCTACTGTTTGTTGGACTTTAAGGTTTGATGGATCCAAATCAAAGCAAGGAGCTAGAGCAGGATTTGAGTTAATCAGTCGAAAAGGTAGGACATTCTTTGCTTCTCATAGACTTCAATTCCATTGCACTAATAATGTGGCAAAATATGAAGCTTTGGTACATGGGCTTTTAATGGCACTAAAGAAAAAGGTCAAGATCTTGTAGGTTTTTGGGGATTCTGAGTTAGTAGTCAAGCAGGTTAGGAGATAGTACTCTTGTCATGATAGAAGAATGACCAATTATAGACATAGAGTATGGGACCTTATTGAAGGATTTGATGCCTTCAACATTCAGTTGATACCATGAAGTAAAAACTAGATAGTTGACTCCCTTGCTCAGGAAGCTAGTACATTGCAACCTCTGTCCCTATCCAGATTGAAGAAATTTTTGGTGGAACTAACCCCAATACCTTCAATGCCTGACAACATCACTAAATTCTAGGTATTTGAAGATGATAAGCACATTTTATATTTTATCACAAGTATAGATGTTTTTGCTTCTCAAATTATAGATGAAACTGAAATCCAAGAAACAAAGATGGATTTGGAAGGGGTAATCAATTTGAAGACCAATACAATTCCCAAAGGAATGGTGCAATTAGAGAGGATTTTTGATCTGGATAGAGTCATAGATCAAGAACCAGATGCCAGGAAAGAGTCCATCAGTGGACAGTGTGAAATGTATAATATGGGAACTCATGAGGATGTCAAGAATGTCTTCATTGGTAAAGTATGCACTCCAGAAGAAAAAAAAAAGGAATAATTGATGCATTACATAGATATCCAAATGTGATAGCCTGGAGTTGTGAAGACTTAAAGACCTATGACACATCAACCATAACTCATACTATCCCTCCCAATCCAGGAGAAAAACCTTTCAGACAGAGGCAAAGGCCAATTAACGCCTTACTAGAACCTATAATACAGAAGGAAGTGTAGAAGTTACTATCTACAAGAATCATATTTCTAATCAGACACTCCACTTGGGTTGTGAACTTGGTTCCAATGCGAATGAAGAATGGTGAAATCAGATTATGTGTAGATTTCAAGAACCTTAATAGAGCATCAAAAAAATATAATTATCCAATACCTTCACTCGATGAAGTACTTCATATTGTCAATGGTTCTTAGATGATTTCTTTCTTGGATGGCTACTTGGGATACAACCAGGTTATGGTGTTGTATGAAGATAGGCATAAAACTGCTTTCACCACCAAGTGGGGAAATTTTGCATACAAAAGAATGCCCTTTGGTTTGATTAATGTTGGAGCTACATTTCTGAGGGCCATGAACATTTCCTTTAAAGACATAATTGGTAAGTGCATAATCATTTATATGGATGACTTCTTTTCAAAGAAGAGGGGTGATCATATAGCAGATTTTTGTAAGGTGTTCCAAAAGTGCAGAGAATTTGGTCTTTCTCTCAATCTGAAGAAATGCATCTTTGGAGTTACAGAGGGTAAATTGTTGGAGCATGTTATCTCTAAGAAAGGAATTTCCATTGATCCAGAATGAGTGGAAGCTATACTCAAGATCCCACTACCTGCTAGCAAGAAAGAAATGAAATCATTCTTTGGAAATATCAACTTTGTGAGGAAGTTTATTACTGGATTCACATAAATAGTCAAGCCACTGAATGTGATGTTGAAGCAAGAGGCCAAAGTTGAATGGAATGAGGAAGAAAAGGAAGCATTTGCAGAGATAAAGAAGGTTGTTTCTGAAGCTCTTGTTTTGGTGAGTCCATATTATGCTAAGTCATTCTACATATATTCGTTTGCTTCTGATCACTCTTGTGCTGCTATGTTGACTCAAAAGTATGATCAAGGAAATGAACATCCAATAGAATTCATGAGTGCACCATTGAGGATGTTGAACCAAGGTACCCAAGTGTGGAAAAGAAGGCCTATGCCTTAGTCAGATCTGTGAAGAGGTTTAGACATTATATTCTCAGAAACAAAGTGTTTGCAATTGTTCTTGATCCTATAGTAAAGTTGTTGTTGATGTAGAATGAGCTAGGAGAGCACAAAGCTAAGTGGGTAACCATGTTACAAGAGTATGGTATTGAGATTCAACCCATGAAGCTAGTAAGAGGGCAAGGAATTACAAGGAAAATGGCAGAAATAGTCCCTGATCTTGTAGCCTAGCATTATAGTCTAGAAGATGTTTCCCCTGGAGAATGGTATGATGATATTGTTCACTATCTCTTGACTCAAAGGTATCCTGACCATCTGAATGCAGTTCAGAGAAGGGGATTACATTTGAAGAGTGGCAGTTTCATGCTGAAGGGAGATATTCTATATAAAAAAAATCATGAAGGCATATACCTGAGGTGCTTAGGAAAACAGGAAGCTAAGAGAGTCATGGCCGAATTTCATGATAGGTATGGCACTGGCCATGGATCTTCCCATTCTACTACAAACCAAACTCTAAGGGCTGGTTATTATTGACCTAATGTTTTCAAAGACACACACAATTATGTCAGGATTTTCCATGTATGCCAGACAACAACAACTAGAGAGAAGTATGCAACTCTTCCACTTCAACCGGTCTTAGAGGTAAAACCTTTTACACAGTGGGGGATGGACTTCATAGGTCCCATCAATCCACCTTCCTCTGTAGGACACAGGTATATTCTCACCATTACTAATTACTTTACGTGATGGACTAAAGCTCTTGCTTGCAAACAATGTACTTCTGAAGTGGTAATAGATTTTATTGAATCAGGTATTATCAATCACTTTGGATGTCCTTTATCTTTGGTTTGTGATAATGGTCCTGCATTTGCATCTTTGAAAATTTCCAATTGGGCTTTTGATCATGGGATTATAATAAATTTTGCATCCAATTACTATCTACAAGGTAATGGGTTGGCCGAGTCTTCCAATAAAAACCTCTTAATGGTCATCCGTAAGTTACTAGAGAAGAATCCCAACGATTGGCACACTCAACTTAAATTTTCTCTATGGGTAGATCATACAAGACATAAGACTTCCATAGGGACCTCTCCTTATCATCTTGTGTATGGCCAAGAACCTATATTTCCAATCCAATTGAGGATCCCCACTTTATAGTTCATTAATGAATACTATGATGAAGAAAATAGGCGTGAGGCCCTCCTACAGGAATTGTTGTAGCTTCAAGAGAAAAGAGATGAAGCCTTAGAGAACTTTTCTAAACATCAAGGTGTAGTCAAAAGGTGGTTTGATAAAAGAGCCAAGGTAAAAGCCTTTCAGATTTCTGACTTGGTTCTATACTGGGACAAAGCCCATGACCATAAGGGAGAGCATGGTAAGTTTGAAAAACTTTGGCTTTGCCCTTACCAGATTTCAAAGATCCTGGGAGATAATGCTTTCCGTTTGAAAGCTCTCACTGGGGAGGATATTCCACTGCCTATCAATGGGCAGTATTTGAAGCATTATTTCTAGTCTTGAGTTGTTCACAACTCCTCCTTTGTATATAGTTAGTTTAGGTTTATTGTCTGCTATTTTGTTTTGTTAGAGTAGGTTTCCTTTAGTTGGTTTAATTATTTTTTGGTTTTGGTTTTGCTTTGGGCTTCCTGCTTTCTTTGAGGTGTTTCATTGCATCTGCTAACCGTTATGGTAATTTCTAGGTGATGTTCTAGGTATTTCCTTTACAAACTTTGATCATATTCCAGAGTCACTTGGTGAGCATCCTTTTTTCAGTGTCACATGTACTTAATGTTCTTAGCAGAAGAGTTGCAGGGTTAGGTTAAATCTGAAATACCCCTGGGTATTACATGTTGAAATAAATCTTAAGAAATTTTGAGGTTGTATAGGGTCCTTATGAAGTTTGGTCATGTGAAAAATCCTATTTTTTGCTTCAGAGCCATTGTGGTTCTCAGCCCTGAATGTGAACTTCAATGTTCACAGGTTGAAATAGAGTGAAAATAAATATCAAAAGAAAGAAAAGAAAATGTTGAAAATTGAAAGAATTAATTCAACTTATTAGGAGTATTTGAATATCCCTACTGAGGCTATGGATGCTTGGCTGGCAGTAGCTAGCTATGTTCGGGAGAACCACAATGATAACCTCGTCGGGGCTATGGATGCCTGGCTGGTAGCAAGGCTCTATCCAAGATGCTTTGGAAGTTAGAATTCTTTATGTAGCCTATTCAGACCCAATATGGCCTTGTTTCATAACCAAGGAAGGTAATGAATGCACGTGCACACACTTTGACCCTGGTGTAGGAAAGGTTTTATTAACTTTTGGGTTACGAAACTTAATATGAGTAGTGATCTGGTGGATGGATTGAAACCAGAGATTCTGGGTTCTTGATTCCATTTTGTCATCAAAATTCTCTGGAGCATTTCCCCAGTAGAGTCACCATTTGTTGTGCAGTTTTGCACACACCCCCCATTGAAAGTAGGGACGCTCTTTTTCTTTCGCTCTTTGTGTTTTTCCCCCTTTGATTTTGTGGTTCTACATTGCCTTGGCATGTGCTTAAAATGTTTATCTTGCTTGCCTAAGTATTTTCCCCAAGTTGCATATTGAAAAACTTAACTTTTGGGCCAAATCCGGGTTTTTGGCAAGGTTTGGGATTTTCCTGGATTGCGTTCAAAGTCTGTCAGCCTATTTTACACTACTTTTCGAGATTTTTGGGCCTTCACGAAATTCCGCCTGGGCTAGATTTTTTTGAAATTCTACCGTCCTATTGGGTTTCCAAATTTTCTCCATCCTATCTTGGTGGTTTCGTTTTTGTTCTATTTTGCTCCCATCTTTCATTGTGTATTGCTTCTGCATTTGGGATTTGATGATTTGGGCATTTGATTTCATTGATTTGCTTGTTTGAATGCCTGTAGTTCTTGCATTCGAGTTGATCTGGTCAATCTAGGGCATCCTTAATTTGTTATGAGCATTCATCATTTTGGAACCTTAGGTGGTCTCGATCCAAAGGAACTAGTAGAAATCATGAGTTGGGATTGAGTTCGGCTCGGTAGATTCATAATTCATAAACATTTGGTCACCTCAGGTTTGAATCATGTGTGACGGGGGTTTTTAGGGATAACAAGGACTTCGCAGAATTTTCGCAACCCCAGATTTTCCCGAATTCTGCCTAGCCTTCTGTATTCTAGAGTGTGCACGGGAGTTCAGATTATTGGCGACTTCGCGGAATTCCGGTCTGGCCGGACTTTCTGATTTTTTTGGGTAACTTTGTGAAGCATAAAATGGGAAAAATGGATGATTTTAAATGATAATTTCTTACTATTCCATTCCTTAAATTGATAGACTAAGCAATGATTCATGCATTCTTTTGTTCACTTTGATAATCTATTGTTGATATTGGTGTCTCATTAGGAGAATCTGCCTAGTTTGGAATTTTTTGAAATTCCTCCCAGGCTAGTTTTCCTCAGTTAGGTCTAAATCCTAAACTTCTTAGTTTTGGTGCTTAAGGGTTGATTTAATAGTTTAATCATGATTTTGAGCTAACACTTTGATGAAAATGTTTTTAAAAATTGGATTTTCATGTTGGAATTTGATGGATGCAGGCTGAGTCTAGCAAGGCAACGCCTAGAAGGACTAAGAGAGACGCAGAGGGATCCTCCATCACTGAGGAAGAAAGAATGATGTTGTACGTAAAGAGTAGGATTCCTGAAGGAAAGATAGCCTTAGTTTGGTTTGGGGTTTTAGACACCAATACATGAGGAGGTCTACATCATTGAAGACTGTCATCGAAGAATATGGAGGTTTGGAAAATCAGGAAGTGCCGGATTCCCTGAAAGAATGTAGCTCAGGAAAACCTTGCTGCGCGGATGTTCCCCGAGGACTCTAAATCGCGAAGTGGTATAAATCCATCATCTTGTGCATTCTACAGGTTTCTAAGATCCGCAAGCTGATGAAAGTGGCATGAGAGAATCAATGCTAAGTTTAGCAATTTGAATCAAGGAATGTATTGTGGCAATGAATGATATTGTTGATGAACCAAGGCATCTTGGTCTAGAATGATTGAGGAGGTGGTGGTGGGATGTTTACTCTCCAGTCAATGAAAGATCCAATAATTGAACACAAGATGGATGATGCAGTGATCTACAGTGCAATCATCAATAAATATCGGTCCAACAAGGTAGGTTGAGGTAACACGTAAAGGACAGGATGGAGCGCGCCAAAGATAAGGACAGGGAGGAAGTAATTAATGCAATGTTGCATCCAGCTTCTGTTTTCTCTATTATTTCACTTCTTCTTTGGATGCAGTGGATCGAACTAGTGGGAGATCCTAGGCCGACATGGTTGGTGTATATGCATTCAATGGATATTTGACCTTTGTTTCAAATTCCTTTGGGCCAACTTGTTTCTATGGCCGGTTATTATTGTAAATTCTTAGGCTGGCACTTTGGGGTTTTTCTATAAATATGGCATTTCACCTTATTTGTAAGGGCTGGAAAAAATTGAAAGTTAGAGAAAATTCAGCAATAGAGCAGGAGTTAGAGCTAGGAGTTAGTTGTTTCTCAAGAAAATATTGTAATAGAAAATTGGGATTGTTGCTACAGTGGATAATTTGATGCAAGTAATGACATTGTGACTTGGTGCCATACTTGTGTTATTCTTATATGGCATGGTTCTTGTTATTCTATCTTTAAAATTGATTTGAAAATAGTTGATGTATGTTAGATTTACAATTATATTTGTTTAATGGTGTTTTTGATTTGATACTTGAAGTGTTTGTAGCGATCTTTGGTCTATACTCCCAACAACTATCTGATTGTAGTTGTTTGGAAAAGTCAACCTGGACCACACATTCATTGTGTTCAGTTTGATTGTGAAGATTATTCATTTCAGTTGCAGGATTGTCTTGAATGAATGTTCATGATTTAAAAAGCTTTAATGCCTCAGAAGAGTGCACTATTTCTGTAAGATTGCAGATTTATCTGGGTTGAGTAGGAATTGGTTTTTTTAGGGATTGGTCCATTTCAAGTATTTTCTCATTTGCATTATTAATCTTAGGAATAGCTTTGAATTTAGATAACTCTTTTAAACCCTTACCTTTTGCATTTTATTTTATCATTTGGGTTAGATCTAGGATTTCAAGTATCACAGTATTGCAAGATCAGATAAGTTATCAGGATTTAGTATTTTCTTGTAGTAAGGTCCCATTGTGATTACCAGCATTTCACATGTTATCTGAGTTGTTTATGCATTGTCAAGACCTTACCTTAGAGACCTTGGGGTTATCTCTTGAGGCTTGCTGATAGAGATTTACCTTTCAAGAGAGATAAGATTTCACAATCTATCTAACTTGTTGCTGTGCATAAAACACCATCAACAATTTATTTTTGCACTTAAAATTCATCTATTATTCATGCTTCATGGTGAATGGATAGCTGAAAATTTGTAGACCTTAGAAGATAGCATTAGTTTCATGAGACTATTAGTTATTTTGGTTAAGTGGAATTTAGTTTTGGGAAGGTTGTCCATTGTAGCATCCTCCATTATTACTATTCAACATTAGTTGGAAGTCTAGGAACCCTTTTATCCCTTTTCCCTTTTTAGTTTTCTTTGAAAATTGAAGGTAAAGTTCTAGCATCATTATGAAGTGAAATATGATGTCAAATATGGAGTTTTAGACTTTTGTTTTGAACTTGCAGCAATTGCACTTTATTTTCAAAATTTCACAAAACTCCATTTGAAGATCCAATTCCTTCCAAACTTAGTGAACCATAAATTCCCTTTGTGACTACTAGCAAATTACATCAATCAACTAAGCTATTTTTGCAAGTCATGAATTGGCACCCAAGAGACCTTGGGATAATTTTTTGCAACCTATTTGTAGGAAGTTATCTTTCAAGAGAGGTAGTGTACTTGTGTGCTACCTGTGTTGAGAAGTGAAAAAACACCCATCAAAAACTTCATTGATAGGTTTAAAAAAAGGGACACTGGTCTTTGGAACTTGGATTTTTTCTTTTGGTGTTGAAGGAATCATAGGAGGATGAGGAGCACTTACTTGTTTATTCATTATATCTTTGGGTTGCCAAGGCAAAGGAGATCCCCTTTTTGCAATAGTTATAGGTGGTTTATATTTTTATTTTGGAGTATCATCCTAAGCTTGATCAGGTTAATTCTATTTTGACCATATGAAAGGAACATATGCATTAGTTACAAGGTCCTCATCATCGGATTCATTCTCAACATGCAAATAACCAATGTTTGAGTCAGCAGTTGGATTTTCTTCCTCTTCCTGGAATAGATCAACATTTTCCTCCATAGGATATTTTGGTTGTGCATAGTCATCTTGCTCTACTTTATAATATCCCATAGTTGTGTTGGTAGGTGGAGCCTCTAGAGCAATTCTTCCTTGAGGGGCAGGAAGATGATTATGATTTTTGTTACTAGAATAATTGGAAGAATTCGGGAAGGTCCTCCTAGGAACATCCTTGTAGGAAGTATTAGATGATCCTTGAGAAACTTGCTTCTTCAATGCGAAAAACTCATTTTCTAGCCTTTGTACTATAGGATCTGTAGTGTTGGAGTTGTTATTAGAAGATGAAGAATTATATGCTTTTCCTCTATTTCTATTTGTATTCGTCCTTATTTTTCTGACAAGTATCAAATCATCTTCGAAGCTAGTAGATATTTGTTGAGCAACTTCAAGATTAGGTAGGACTACCCTACAAAACAAGAAGCTTACCTCTAGAAGTTGTGTGTTAACGAAAAATCACTTAAGATTATGGATTGTTGGTTTAGCCTCAAGAGGAATCCTTCTTACCAACTTGTTGAATTTTCCCACAAAATCACACATGGGTTCATGTGCCTCTTTCCTCATAGTTGTGAGTTGAGCTAACAAGGCATGTTTATCTTCAACAGGCTTAAATAATTCTTCAAATTTAGTATACAAAGTAGTCCAATTGGTAACAACAGCAAGAGAAAGAGTATAAAACCATTCCACAACTACTCCTTGTAAGGTCTCAACAAATAACCTAATAGAAATTTTGTCATGCTCAACACCAAGAACACCACAAATAATGTAAAAGGCAGTAATATGTTCATTAGGATGTTGCTTACCATCTCCATAGAATTTTGGGATATTCTTGCAAGAAACACGAGGAAGTTAGTGAAAAGGGCCTACCATATTTAAAGGGCCAAAAGCATTACCACAAGGCCCAAGAGGTGGAGGTTGAGCCATAACGCCTTGAACAATAGGTAGTATTTGTATGATAGGTAGAACTATGTGAAAAATAGATGATTCACTTGGAAGTGGTGATATTTTTCTTCGAAGAGGATAACTCATAGTGCATTGTAATGATGACCTTGCTCGTAGAGGAGAAGGAAGAATATTATGTATCTGCAACAATTCTTCAAAAAATGGATCAACCACACCTTGATCCCTTTGGCATGATATATAACTTCTATTTTCTATAATGAATACTTGAAATAAAAGAAAAATTAGCAACAAAAATATACACAAGCTTACAATAAGACACTGGAGTACTCGACTACTTCAATTGAAAGCATGAGGCTTTGATTGTGTGTTTGTATCCCTAGTAGAGTCACCAAAAAAATATTTTTTTAATATTATATAATCTCTTTATGGATTACAAAAGATGAATCTCAGCCACAGTTGTTATGAGATAAATCTCTCCTCTTAGAAAGGGGAGGCTCCCTTCTTACTACTTACTGGAATAGAAAGTAAACTATGCTAGACTTTAGAATATATTCACTATTTTAACCATCTAGGGGATGTGTTAAATTCATCTTTTTCTCTTATTTCATAAAATGTGTTTACAATGTTCCATGATGTTACTTTGTAATGCTAAACAATTCTAATTAATAACCTAAGCAATAACTCCCAATATTCTCAATTAGACATAAGCTATACCAGTATAACCAAAAGATATGTAACTAAAAAACACATGAAAGTACAGTCATTTTATTGTTCCCAATGACGAGTTCTTCAATAACTGGTGATGTAAATTATAGCACAAATTATTGACAATTCTTCACCAAAAGATATTAATAGCACACTCACAACTCCAACTAAATCATATAGAACAAAGTCTACATAACCTAGCTTGAATGCCCTCCAATCATAAATAATGAAATACCACTTATTCAATCATATAATAAGATAAATTAGTGAGAAAGACATAAGAACATTACCACTCATTCAAATCTGATTCAAAACAAAGGTTGGTATACAAATTTGTCTTCTTTATTGATTGAAATTGATATGTAATTTGAACTCAAAGTTTTGGAATACAATTTTGGCAACACTTCATTTCAGAAGATCAAAGGTCCTTAATAGAAAATATCTCTCTCATATTTAGAGATGAGAGCTAAGAGCTATTCTAGAAAAAATTCTAACTAATCTAACTTATTCAATGACACAGACCTTTTTGACTTAAGACTAGTGATGTTTTTGCATGTAGTTGCATCAATACAAATTGACATGTAAAAATGTCAACACCTATTTACATAATGCATGTGAAAAATCATGAAAATTAAGTAACTCTAGAAATGAAAAAATATTATTGTCCCTCGCTTTTAGCTTTGAAATCTTCATATTTATTTAGGATCTCTTGCATCACCATCTCATCTGGTCCTGAAGTGTAATTGATGATGATATAGAATTTCATAACAAAATTATTCATAGAAGAACAAGCCTTTTTGCATTGATCTAGATGTATTTTGAGATTATCCAATGTTAGTTGTACATCACATAAGGTTTCCATAGAAGCCAATGAAAATTCTTCATCTTCAACCCATTTTCTCGATTTCCTTTTTGAACACTTGAATAATCTCACTAGCTGGAATAAATTTATGATCATCATCAAGAAGCTTATGTGGTAATTCTTTAATTCTATTTACTAAAACCACACAGTGCTCTTCATCATCTTCTTGAACTTGTTGCATATCCTTGATTAATATTTTATAAAATGTATGTGATTCTTGATTGATTCCTTGATCTCCACATACTTTTCTTTATTAGGAATAATCACAACTTCAACTAACTTACCCAGTTTCACTTTCTTTAGCTAGATCTAATCCTCAATATTCTGTTCCATCTCCCTTTTCTCAACAAAAAGAGTATTCTATGTATTTTTCTAGCTGAAGTTTCAACTTTGGCATCTATGCAATCCTTTCCATGGTAGTAGTCATGAACTATGAACCTTGCTCAATTATTCTATCCAAAAAATCATACATGACTTTACCCTTTGAATAATATTTCTCAACCTTCTAGACTAAAGGTTCTTCTATGCTCATTGCAACAGGTTCTACATTCTCAAAAGACTCTGCAATCCTTCTTAGCATAGAGATGAGATGATCAAATTTCTCTCTATACATATCCTTGGTCTCCTTTAGTTTGTCAAACTTCTTCATCAATGCAGTTGTAGTGTAGAAAAATGGATCTTTGGACATTTTCACACTCATTTGGATCCTTCTTGTGGATGTTGGCTTAGTTTTGCCTTGATTTAGTGTTATAATGTGGTTAATGCATTCACATTAGCTCTTGGTCCCTTGTGAACTAATAAGGATTTTAATGGAACCTCGCAAAAGTGTTGTAACACACTTCACACTTTTCTAGGGTCTTATTAATGTATTTCACCTAAATAACCTCTTTTTATCATTTACCAAGCCTTATTTCAAAGTTTCGTAAAGTGTTTTAACAAAATTTCACACTTTTCTAGGCTTTTGATTAATAATTGGGCTTTCTTATGCTTAAATTGGCCCCATTTTGCATCTATAGGCCTTATCAGTATTTTTCAGAATAAATTTGATAAACATCATTTAAAACATTTAAATCCCAAAACCCACCTCAAATCCCTAAGGTGGGACCTATTGTGCAGTTTTTGTACACACACCTCTCTAAAAGCAGGGACCCTCTTTTTCTTTCATTCTTGATGTTTTGGCCCTTTCATTTTGAGGATTTGGTTGCCTTGGCATGTTCCCAAATGATTATTGTTCTCGTGCAAATTCCCCTTTTGAAGAAACACTTTGAAAATCTTGTGTTCTGGGACTAATTTTGGGTTTTTCTCTATTTTCGGGAAAATTCCCCTTGGGCGGAATTCCCCGAGCACCTTGAAAACCTGATGGAGGTTGTTTTACATTATTTATGGAAATTCCAAGACTTTGTGGAATTCCTTCTAGATTGGATTTTCCTAAAACTCCGTCGTGCCTTTGGATTCCTAAGCTCGCTATCTTGTCGACGCATTTATGTCTCCTGTACGATTTAATTGTGATGTAGGAGGGGAATTTCATGTCATTTTCCTTGTTGTGAGATTGGAGGAGCTGGATTTTTAGTTGCTATTGCTATATTGTGCATTTGAGATTGTGACCGATCATTGCAGTTGAGTTTTCAGGAGACCGCTTGCATTCTGCTTAGACTTTAGGGTTTTTGTCGGCTGTTGCTATTTTGACTTCTTTGCTTTCATTGTATGTACATGCTTCCTTTTCTTTTTGAACAAATTAATTTTTCTTCATGGTTTGCGTGTGTGTATTCTTTGAGTTAGGTAGTAGGCCTAGGGTTTCTGGTTTCGAGCTCAATACTCTTCCCTGTAGCTCACACCACCTTTCCTTTTGCATGACTATGATTCAATGAGGTTAACCATTGATTTTCTTGATTCTTAATTTGATTTCGTGCTTTCTCATGTCGAGATCTAGTTTAACCTAGAAATCCCCAACCTTTGATGAAATCATGTCTTGGGCAAAGTGAGGCTTGTTGTTCATTGTTTAATCTGATAATTGCCCTATTTTAGTTGGGTCCTAGGAAAATTTGTGCGAAGAATAGAAGAAATGAAGTGACGAGTTAGGATCCAAATTGTGCTATCATGGTGACTTCCTAGGGCTTCCCTTGTTGAAATCATTCCTCATTCTGGTTGGATCTCATTTAGATCAATTTGAAACATGGATTGTTCATCTTTCACTTTGAACGAACTGAATCTCGAGCTAAATCCCCAAATTCCTAATCATTTGATGAATCTAAGCGAAATCCTGATGAATTCATGATTTCAGGTTTTCGAACACTTCACGGATTTCCTTCACTTTAGGACTTCCCCAATTTTTCAATCGCTTTATCGATTTCCCGAAAATATGCTTAAAATGTGAAAATTGCACTAACTTCATGAAATTCTATTTCCTTAGAATTTTATCGAAATTTCTTTGTCCCTTCATTTTCTCGGAGTTCGTAAACTATTGCCATTTTCACAAATTTTCGTCCTAGGCGGAATTCCCTAAAATCTTGTTGAAAATGAAGAATTCAGAGATAACAAGATCTATTAGCTTATCATTGTGCATTATATGATCGATTTGAGTTCTTTTAAGATGTGTCATGTTGTTTCTTAGTTAATTATGGTTGATTAAATGGTTCTTGGAGATTTCTTTGTGCTTGTTTCACTGGATTCTACCCAGTTTGCAATTTCCTGAAATTCCCCTCGCCCGAATTCTGGGAGAGGACTAAAACCCAAACTTTGAAATGAGTAATTCTTATTCATCATGGGATTTTTTTTAAGGAGGGATATATCAATTGTAGTGTATTAGCTTGAATTCAATGTTTTGATGGATTCTTACTATGGTCTCTTTATTAAATGCAGGTGGAATCAAGTCAAGTTGTTGCTGGAAGGACCAAGGGTAGGATAATGGATCCAAGTGCTAAAAGATTTGATATCTCTGAGGTAGAAAGGATTAAGTTGGATATAAAGAGCAGAATCCCAGAGAGTAGGCTAACTTCCATTTGGTTAGAGGTCACCGATACAAATGTTGGATTGTGGGATTATGAAGAGTTTAAGACATGGATGGTAGCATAGAACCTCCCTCTGTTGGCCAGAAGGATATTGGAATCAGGGTTCGCACATGTAGTTGGATTCCCTCCTACAGTTCAATGTTATGATTTGGTGCTTGAATGTGCTAGACATTATGATAGAGGCACACAGAGGATAGTTGCTCCTCAAGGAAGGATTGTGGCAAATCTCAACACTGTGTCTATAGCTCAGACCTTTGACATTCCCGAAAGGTCTCATGTAGTGGGTTTTGATATGGATATAGCAAAGAAATACTATGATGAAGATGTCATCAAATCCCAACAGGTCATTAATTCTTGGCTGGAGAAACCCAAGTCCCACTTCTCTAAATTACCCAAGCAGTTATTCAGAGCTAAGTTTAAGAAGGAATACTATGATGCTATCACACTTCTTAGTAGGGTAGTGGGATTGAAAAGAGCAGGAGTATTTGAAAACTGGATGTTCCATGTCATTGTATGGATGGAGCAGAATATTAACTACCATTGGGTGGGCATTATTAATACAATTATCCATGAACAAATGTGTAATGTCTTGCATTCAAGGACCTTCACAATAATTTCCTACTTGGTTTATACACTTGCAAGGTTCCATCCATATAAGGGGTTGAGCACAAGGGGTTTGTTTGGGCAGGATATAATTTATGAAGTATACCCGCAATCGCACTTGGGTGGCACAAGTTATAGGAGGGTGAATGATGCATTCACCATGTACATCACTAGGCTATTGCAAGGTGCAGAGCATGTTTGGATCTTAGATAATGCTAAGGAGTTGTTCAAGAGGTTTGGAGCTTGGTCTATCTAGTTCCCTACTTTTTCATATATTAGAATAGATGGTTGTCAGAGGGCTCCATACAGACTCCCTAGATATCCCATAGATCATGTTATACTTCTGGAGGTCACAATGCAAATATGTGATTTTGATGCAGTTGTCAAGAAGGAAAAACATAAGATTGGATTTGGTGGAGATTTTCCTCTGAGCATAGGGACTGGTGAGGCCTACCCCTCTATTAATTTGACCCATGCTTCTGAAGAAGAAATGAGTAATCTAGGTCTATCTTTCCATTCCAAAAGATCTAGATTTGATAGGACTGGTGAAGCACAGAAGAAGGCTAGCAGGGAATACAATCATAAGGATGATATAGAGGATTATTGGGCCAACAAAAATGATGAATTTGAAATTGGAAAGAAGTTCTCCAGGCTACCAATGAACTTAGCTCGGCTATACAACATAAAGGCCATTCCAGATCAGGTTGAAGATGATGAGATTTGATTCAGGTCCATGACTATGAAGTTGTAAAAGATAAATCAATTGGGGAAATAGATTGGATGGAGGAAGAGAAGAAATAATTAGAATAGATCATGACTCCAGTGATCAAGTACACTAAGTTGTGGCTCAAGCACAAGATGTGGGAGTTGGAAAGTGAGGGTGTGCAATGAACCTATGATCTGATGGGAGACATGGAGTCTCATTCCACTTCTGAGGAATCAACTGAGCATGATCCTAAGGGTAAGACTAAGGTGAGCTCCCCTTTCAAGATAAATATTAAAGATGTCCAAGCGAAGGAGGAAGAAGAGGTAGAGAAACAAAGAAAGCCCATTGCTAAGAAGAGGAAACACATTTCAAAGATGAAGAAAGCTACAAAGCATGAAGCTAAAAACGAAGGAAAAGAGGATAGTGTTTCTATGCCTATGAGAAGAAGAATAGTAAGATTGTCACAGAAGGAGAAAGAAACTTCTAAGGTAGGAGATGAAGTTGACCCACTAGTAGTAAATGTGGAAAGTTTGGGAGAAAAGACACAGGTGTACATAAGAAGATCAAGAACTCCATATCCTAAGGATGGTGTACCAAAGAAAATTTCTCCCATAGCTATTCCTGCCACTGAGCATGATAATATCCCTCCTTCTCATCAGACTCATAATGTGCCAAGTGAATCCAAGGATGTAGAGGACTACCAAGATCAAGGGGAAGAATAATTTCAAGAGGGTGAACTCTATAGTGTTGAGGTAGAAATAGCGAGGGTATTGCATTCTCCTCTGGTGATTTATGAGGATTCACCTACAAGAAGTGAAGAGGATAGATCTCCTCAGAGAGAGGAAATTTCGATCAAGAATCCTTCACCAGTGCATGAAGAAGAGGAACATGATAAGGGAAAGAAGATGAAGTTGAAGAGATTCCTTAAAAACAAGATTTGAATGAAGATGTACCCAAGGTTCACCAGGATGCGGTTGGAAAAGGTAGTGTATAGTCAGATTCCATAGTTCCAGGTTGTTTGGACAAAGAGTTAAAGAGTAAGCAAATTGCAATAAATGATACTCCTCCCAACTGGCATGAATTGCTAGAAAACATAGGAAAAGGAAAAGCAAAGAAGAAAGCCAAGGTTATCTCCAGGATCGAGAGAGATGAAGAAAATAGTAGGGTGGTCCACATTGCTATTCCTGCTCCTGATAAGAACAAGGATGATGTGATTGGTAGTGACTATAGTGTGCAAACTATCAACCTAGGGCCTACTTCCATGGAACAAGAAATGGAAGAATATGAAGGCTCTAGTGTTGTAATCTTGGGTAGATTGAGGAAAGAGGTGCAAACCAAGCAAGAATTAAAGAAGGAGAATGATAAGCTTAAGAAGTATCTACAAGACTTGATGAAGCCTTTGCAATCCATTAGCTCCTCATCATCTGCTGTAAGTTTTCTGATGCAAGGAACAATAACTGAGCTGGAGAAGATGAAAGCTACTACTCATGCCACAACGAACTAGTTGTAGGGAGTGCAAGCTAAAGGATATAATGCTATCAGAGACTTCCTTTCAACTGGTGGGGATGCTATGAGGTCAATAGATTGGTTAAGGAATGTATTAGCTCAGGATAAAGAGGATGTGGATCTCTTGTTGTAGAAGACCAAAATCATCATGGAATACACTGAAGATAAATTGGTAAGTGATGGCATTCTTCCTTCCTCCAAAGCTGCAAAACCTTTTGAATGGTTTGAATTTTTGCAGATAAGGCAGAGGGTTTTGAAGAAGGTGTATAAGTAGAGGAAACAAATTGAGGACACCCTAACTAAGATCTACAACAAATGCATTTATTTCTTTGAGGTTATGACAAGAAGAAAAAGGTTTGCACTGAATCATCTAAGCTTAGAATAATTGAGAAAATGGTGGCGTGATATATATTCTCCAATCAATGAAGACCCAATCACTAAACATCAGTTAGATGATGCAGCTACATACATTGTAGTAATGGATAAATATCAAACCGGTAAGGTGGATTGGGATAAAGTTGTAGAGCAGTCAACAGAGGAGATTAAATCCATTGAAAGGAGAATTAAAGTTTTAGCTATGCCACCTATAGCCGACTTGGAGAAGATATTTTTGATGGTGCGGGATAAGATGGGGTGAGATAAGGACAAAGGGGGCAGTAGTTAATACAATGCCTCATCAGAATTTGTGCTTCCCCATTATTTCTCTTCCTCCTTCACATGCATTGGACCAAGCTATGTTGGAGACCCCAGGCCGACCTGGATGGAGTGCATGCATTTAATGCACACTTTACTTTATTTTGAATTCCTCTTGGATGACCTATTTTGTGGTTGTTTATTATTGTAAACCCTAATTGGGCCGACATATCTTAAGGGTTTGTATAAATGTGGCATTCTGCCTCATTTGTAAAGGCTAGATAGTTTTACTCTGGAGAAAATTAAGCAATAAAGCAAGAGCTAGAGCTAGGAGTTAGTCTTACTTTCAAGCAAGTGTTGTAACAAAATACTGAAATTGTTGCCACTTTGGGTGATTTAATGCAAGTAAAGACATTGTGATTTGGTGCCTTTCTTGTGTTGAATTTTATATGGAATGGTTCTTGTGATTCTATCTTTTGGAATTACTTAAGTTTATTTGATGCATGACAGGTTTAGTGTTAGATGACTTGATGGTGTTTATGGTTTGATGCTTTGAGTGTTTGTAGCAATCTCAAGTCCATACTTTTTACAGCTAGCTAATTGTTAGTTGCTTTGAAAAGTTAGCTTGGACTTTAATATTCACTGTGCTTAGTTCAATTATGGATACTTGTTTATTCCAACTGCAATAGGGTTGTTTTGGATGAATGTTCACAATTTGAAAATATTTAATTCCTTAGAAGATTGCACTATTTCTATAAGATTACAGATTTATCTAGGTCAAGCAGGAATCAGTTTCTGAAGGATTGGTCCATTTCAAGTGTTTTATCATTTGCATTGTTAATCTTAGGAATATAATAAATCTTAGAAGTCTCTTTGAAACCCTTATCTATTTTGTTGTTTATTTTGAATTTGGGTTAGATTTAGGATTTCAAGTATCACCATATTGCAAAATTTTGATAAGCTTTGAGATTCGATACTTGCTTGTAGTAAGGTCCCTTTGTGATTACCAGCATTTTCACATTATCATTGAGTTTTTTATGCATTTTCAAGACCTGACTTTAGAGACCTTGGGGTTATCTCTTGAGGCTTGCTGATTGAGATTTACCTTTCAAGAGAGATAGGATTTCCATATTCTGTCTGAGTTGTTGTTGTGCAGAAAACACCATCAATAGGACCCATTCACCATTTTGGGTGAATGAGTCCCCTTAGGTGGAACCCATTTGCCTAGAGTGGCAAATGAGTCCCCTCTGGCTAAAAATTCAAAGTCAATTCAAATTTCTGGTGGGTTTCTATTTTCTAAGATCTAAGGTCAACCTGTGATGATGTATTTTTAGGAATTATTGCATAATAAAGGATAAATATAAGGTTTTTCTTCTCATTTCACCCCCAATCAATCTATCAATCATTCTCAGCATTTCAAGCATTTTCAAGTCTACATCCATTGGAGCCATTACTTGCATGTTTGCAACATTCTACTTCAAGGGTTTGGTTTAGGTTGTATATTTTTCAAAGAGAAAGATTGGAAAAGTTTCCATCATGTTGTTAAAGCCATTCAAAGTTGTCAAAGTCCTAAGAGAATCTTGAAGAACACCTATAGGTTGAATTTGATAGTTTTGGACCCAGATCTGAATCAGGAGCAAAAGAGCAAACCAAGAGCTACAAATTCCACTTTTGAATTTCTAGAAATCTAGAAGTGGACTGATTCACCATTAGTGGTGAATGAGTCCTACTATATGAGTTTGACATAGATTTTTGCATATCTGAGTACCCATTTGTTTGAAACTTGTTTCAACATTGTTCACCCAAAGCAGGACTAAGTCACCTAGCTTGGCGTATGAGTCCCAATTGGTCTAAAAAGCAGCAATTTCAAGATTCCATAGCTCCATTCCATCTTTCTCTAGTTTCTAGGTGCACACTTTAAATCTCAGTTTTTTGTTACAATCTATTTGCATTTCTAGGTCCTTTTGCATATCATAGTGTGTTTTCAAACAATTTTCATCTTCCAAGTCTCCACTTAGTAGTGAACCCTTCTATTAGCCTTTAGCCTTTAGGGAAATCCTCTTTGACATATTTCAATCTCCTTTGCATTGAAATTTCAAGGGTTTGTTCTTGAGTGAAGCGTTAAGGTTTTTGTATCTCTGCCCTTTTAGGTTTAAAACCCTAGAAGTGTAAGAGAGCCCCACATACAAAAATATTCATTTCATTTTGGTGAACCTAAAATTAAAGCATCATATTTCTAATTTGTACAACATTTACATCCTAGATTTAGCATCCATTTGCATTGCATTTTGTATTGTTTAATTTTCATTTTAGGGTTTCAAAATTTGCATTAGTATAAAGCTCATATAGCTTGCATTATTACATTTCATCTCATTCAAAATCACTAAAATTCTACATTTTCATATCATCTTTACATCAAAAAATATAAAAAGCATAAAATTCTTTTTAGAAATTCTGATAATTTTCAAAAAAATCAGTACTAGGATTCATTCGCCACTTAGGGCGAATTAGTCCCTTTGCACATTTTGCACTACATTTTCTATCATTTCCACTTCATTTTATGAATTTCTATGTTTTGTTGTTACCTTTTTGTTTAAATTTCTAGATTTGTTGTTTCATTCAATTCATTACATCTAGTTTACTTTCATACATCTTGTGCAATCTACAATTTTCATCATGGATATGTGTTTTAATAAGATTTGGATGTCATTAAAGTCCTTAGTGGATGTGTCAAGTTGTTCCTTTTGAACTGATCCTAGTGACATTGAACTTACTCATGCTCCTTCAACTCCTTATGCATGTCCTCATGATTTTGACATCATTGGAGAAGATGATGACAATATGAATAAGTTTCTAAATGATTGTCTTGACAACCTTGAAGCTAATGCATACTTTTATCCATCCATGAACCAACCAAATCCTCCTACAATACCACATCCTGAGACGTTTGGTTACTTACATCCTGAAACAAAAGTTGAACCTAAGTTCCCTACAATAGGTGAACCTAGTTCCTTTAGAAAAGAAAACACTCAACCATTTTATGATAACAAAGTAACAAACACTCCAATCAACCTTGAAGAAACATGTGGCAAAGGTTTCACAATCTTGAGTAAACAAGGATGTGACACAACAAGTGAACATGAAATTCATCAACTACTAGAACAAATACCAAATGATGAAAACACAAAGTGGATAGGCTATCAAGATCCCCCTCATAACAACAAGCCTCCTAGAGAATATCTAAGGCTTCATGATGATGACAGGGTGATATTTGATTCTCCCCTTGACTTGAATGTCCTTCCTAGAGAGAAAACCTTGACTGATAATAATGACAAGGATGACAAGATCCCATTGGGTCCTCCTCCTTCAATTAGAGAAAAGGTTGAATGCAGTAAATGCAAGAGGGCTTAAAATTTACAAAAACTAAAGTTTCCTCTCTATCCACCACCTGAAAGTGAAAGGAAATTACAAATACTTTTAAACAAAGAACTAATAATATTACCACCTGTGAATAGGTTTGTGATATATCCTAAAGATGCCAAAGTTCCACATTATGCATATCATCAAGTTCTTGGACATAGTAGTTATGAGTGTCATACATTGAAAGAAATATTGAGCAAGTATAATTTTGATGGCGATAATTGTTATCTAATGATCCCATAACATACTCTCCCACTCCTTGTCATGTAATAGTTAACGAAAATTCTCTTCTCAGTCTTCCATGACCTTTCCCATCACTTCTCTCAACTCATTCTTTCCTCGCACTCAATGGGGGAAATTGCTAGCCTTTTCCTAGTAACTCATTTGTCATTTTCCCTTCACTGTGTTCACCTTCCACTTATGTAGACTGAGATTGGGAGGAAGATGAATTGCTTGACGGTTAACTCACATTTTCCTTACTAGTATTTTGCACTTTCTTTTTATTTTGTGCATAATGTGATCCCTCATGATGTTTTGTTTGATGTTCTCTCTCTTTATCACATTCCTCTATTTATACCTTCATTCTTATCTATGTTGTGGATCACTTTTTCCTTTTCCTTTTCTTTTCTTTTTCCTTTTGGGGATGACACAAGGCATCGAGACATCCAGGTCTCTTTCATGTTGACCCAAAAGGCTTTATTTTTATTTTTTCCTTTTCATTTCATCTATGTCTTTTTCTTGTGTTTTCCTTTTGGGGATGACACAAGGCATCGATACATTCATGTCTCCTTCATGTTGACCCAAAAGCTTTTCCTTTTTCTTTCACCTTTAATTTTTCATTCGTCTTGTGTTTTCCTTTTGGGGATGACGCAAATTGTTGAGACACCCTATGTCTCTTCCATGTTGACCCAAAATGTTTTTCTTTGTTTGTTATCTCTTTGTGTCATTCATACAGTTCTATGTATTTTTGGGATGATGACAGTTCCAAGCTCCTTACAAAACAATGTAGCAATGAACATACTAACCCAAAATCCATAGATCCCTTACGTGTTTGGTGTTTTGGGGGAAAACCTTCCCTTTTATTTTTATCTCATATGATGTAGCTTTACTAGGAAACATATGACTTGGCATAGGGATTTCCAAGTTGGCTCTCATGTCTTCATTTTCTACTCTAAATTAATTTCTCATAGTATGGTGTGTAGAAATTTTTTCCTTTAAAGTGGGGGCATACATTGGCATTATTCTTTTGAATTTTTCCTTTTTCATGGTTCTTAGTTTAGTTTTCTTACTTCATACAATGTGTTTGTAACTTTTTGGATGACATTGGGTGTGACCTATCTTAGCATATTACATTCCTCTTAGTGGCCTGATGTGACACATTGCATCCTCTAAGTTGCGAATTTTCTATTCTTTGATTGGTCCTCTCTTGGAGACATTAGGCACAATTTTCCCTAAGTTAAAGACCTCACATGAACTAAGCAAGACTCCTTTGAAAATTATTTGAATGTTACATTTTTCATTTTTTGTTATATGGCCACCTTGCATA
Organism: Sequoia sempervirens; assembly: GCA_007258455.2. NCBI lineage: Eukaryota > Viridiplantae > Streptophyta > Pinopsida > Cupressales > Cupressaceae > Sequoia > Sequoia sempervirens. The sequence continues at coordinate 125,029,139 of VDFB02000363.1, read as the reverse complement.
ACACAACTTGCATGCCTATGGAGACATCACATTTGTTCATGAGATCCAAGCATATGAAGTTTTTCTTGTCTCATGAAGCTCGAGAAGTCATTTTCCTTTGTACTACCTTATTAAAGTTATCATGAGGTGTAACTTTGCTATGGTTGAGCAAGAAGCCCAATCTGAGGCATGAATTTCTCCATAGCCACCTGCGTGTGTGTGAGTCCATACCAACCATGAGTGTATGTTTCTCATCCTTTTAGGACTTCTCACCTAGCGGGCAGCCATGAGTTTCGTCACCTCAGAGTGAGCATGCGTTTTCTGGATAAAAAACCTAGATATAATCCACATCAAGATGGAAAAATGATCGAATCTTGATTTGATTCCCTCTTTTCTTTCTTTTCTTTTCTTTTCTCCTTTTTCATATTTGGTCATGTATGATTGGCCTGTCATGTGTGTTCCTTTGTGCTTATGTTTGGTTTGCTATGAGATCTTGATCTAGGGAGTTTGATTACCTCTCTTTATTATTGTTGTCTCATCTTTCCAACATCAGTGCATTTTGATCCCTCTTGATGTGTGTGTTTTTCTACTTTAGTGTGAGTCTGAAGCAAGTTCCTCCTCTCACTAAAGTGGGTGCTAAATATAGTGTATAAAAATGAATCTTTGGACATTTTCACACTCATTTGGATCCTCCTTGTGGATGTTGTCTTAGTTTTTCCTTGGTTTTGTGTTGTAATGTGGTTAATATATTCACATTAGGTCTTGGGCCCTTATAAACTAATAAGTATTTTAATGGAACCTTGCAAAAGTGTTGTAACACACTTTCACACTTTTCTAGGGTCTTATTAATGTATTTCACCTAAATAACCTCTTTTTATCATTTACCAAGCCTTGTTTCAAAGTTTTGTAAAGTGTTGTAACAAACTTTCACACTTTTCTAGTCTTTTCATTAATAATTGGGCTTTCTTATCCTTTAATTGGCCCCATTTTTCATCTACGGGCCTTACTTATGATTATTTTTTAGAATAAACCTAATAAACATCATTTAAAACAAATAAATCCCAAAACCCACCTCAAATGCCTAAGGTGGGACCCATTTTCCATTTTGGGTGAATGAGTCCCCTTCGGTCGGACCCATTCACCTAGAGTGGCGAATGAGTCCCCTTTGGCTCAAAATTCAAAGTCAATTCACATTTCTGGAGGGTTTTTATTTTCTAAGATCTAAGGTCGGCCTATGATGATGTATTTTCAGGAATTATTGCATAATCAAGTATAAATATAATTTTTTTCTACTCATTTCACCCCCAATCAATCTATTAAGCATTCTAAGTATTTCATGCATTTTCAAGTCTACATCCATTGGAGCCATTACTTGCAAGTTTATAGTATTCTACTTCAAAGGTTTGGTTTAGGTTGAAGATTTGTCAAAGAGAAATATTGGAAAAGTTGCCATCAAGTTATCAAAGTCCTAAGAGAAGCTTGAAGAACACCTATAGTTGAATTTGACAATTTCAGACCAGGATCTGAATCAGGAGAAGAAGAGTAGACCGAGAGCTATAGATTCCACTTTTGAATTTCCAAAACTCTAGAAGTGGACTTATTTTCCATTAGTGGTGAATGAGTCCCATTGTAGGAGTCTGAAAGAGATTTTTGTAGATCTAAGTACCCATTTGTCTAAAACCTATTCCAACATTGTTCACCCGAAGTAGGAGTAAGTTGCCTAGGTTGGTGTATGAGTGTTAGTTGGTCTAAAAGTAGTAATTTTAGGATTCTAGAGCTCCATTCCATCTTTCTCTAGTTTTTAGGTGCACACTTTAAATCTCATATTTTTCTATTACAATCTATTTGCATTTCTAGGTCTTTTTACATATCATAGTGTGTTTTCAAACATTTTGCATTTTCCATGTTTCCACTTAGTAGTGAACCCTTTTACCATCCTTTAGCCTTTAGGATAATCCTCTTTGACATATTTCAATCTCCTTTGCATTGAAATCTCAAGGGTTTGTTCTTAAGTGAAGTTTTAAGGTTTTTGTATCTCTCTCCTTTTGGGTTCAAAACCCTAGAAGTGTAAGAGAGTCCCACATACAAAAAAATCATTTCAGTAATCAAAGACATTTGAGCATATTCCTTTGCACTTGTGTTCATTATTTTCCAAAGTTCAACTCTTGTAATAGTGTACTCTTCTATATTAGTCTCCTCATGAATTATACCTTTAGGAGATTTTGTCGCTTCCACATACTTATATCTAGATTTCTCCACATGTATCCTAAAGAGAACATTTTCCTTCTTTTTCCCTCTAGTCTTTGGTTGAACTAACTCCTCAAAATCAAACTCATCAGGATAAATTTTTTTCTTTTTTCTTTTATGCGCTTGTATAGAAATCCATGGAGGAAGAAATGCAACACCACTTTCTATCCCTATTGTTATTTCCTAAGTCATACCTATATATATAGGCACAAATGTAGTACTTACAATAGTAGGAGTCTCCATCATTACCACACCTAAAATCTGGATAATTGATGCATTCAGTAATGATTCATTCATGAATCGATCAAAATGTGACTATGAAGAAATATCAAAAGAAGGACATGATAAACTAGGAATTGATGATGGAGACTTGATAATAACCTCTACATTCTGCAATATTAATCCTAAGGAAGGGGATGAAAAAATTATATATATAGATGGAGGTATTGTTACATTGAGTGTAGGAAAAACTATGGTAGGTGGAGGTGAAGTTGGAAGAGGAGGTGGAGGAGGAATAGGAGTATTTAAAGGTCTTGTGACAATAATAGGTGATGATGTGTGGGAGGACCTTGTGTGATATTATCATGTGATGATACCCGCGTTTCTTCATCTTTCTCATCTTCTATTTGTTCCTCTTCCTCTTGTGCTCATACATCCTTTGTAGGTTGTTCTTCTTATGTAGTTGGTGTTCTGCTCTTCCCATAAGTAAATGTTATATTTGGTCCATTATGTGTGGAAGAGGAAGGAATAATTTCCTTGTTCTTATCTCTTAGCTCATTTTTCCTATGTGCTTGATCATTAGAATCCTCACCCCAAAAACTCATAGTGAAAGGTTTCAACTTAATACCTTTCATTTGCTACCGTACATTGGTATTACTGAAAATAGGTGTAAAACTTTATCAGATAGATTCTACCTCTTTTTAGGACCATTGGATGAGAGGAAATGATTTTCTTACTATTTTTTTTCTTTATATGTGACATTCATGATATCACCAATATCTTATATATCTTCAAGAAGCTCTGCTAGACCAAGATCAAAGATTTGTTCCACAGTGAGCCTATAGTAATCCATTCTCCTAACATTCTCATCATCGCTACATTCTTCCCAAATATCCTAAAAATGGTAGAAATGTGTATGACTCTTCTTTATTTTTATTTTTATTCCTTTGTAGTCAAAATCTACTCTTCTTTTGAAAGTCCTTAGAGTTACAATATGCATTTCTGATTCTATAGCTTTGGCCTTATGAACTATTTGCACTAAATACCTTCCAATGGTAATAAGAAATTTGAACCCTAGCTTATTAATAGCTTGTTGCTCACTATGAAAGAGATAAATTTCCTAAAAAAATCCAATAATAAAAATTTATCATTAGGATACCTTGGAAACATGTCAGGATATCCTGTGAAGCAACCCACCCTAATATAGGTGAAAGTATGGAATTGTAAGAAAATGAATCAATATTTTTCCACCACTTCCCATGCTTCATCAAAACCTCTTTTATTTTCAAGTGATGGATCAAAAATGCATAATAATGGTGCATAAAAAGCAGTATTCACTCTTCCAATTTTTTTGCCACTTCCTTCAAGAGTTATTTGAGGATGGTATTTGTGTACGAGCATATATCTTTTATCTCACTTTGTTGTCAAGCCTAGATATTATCTCATTGTGGCTACGACATATAATAGGTATGAATTCATGTATAACTTCAAGGAAATGTGAACCTTAGTGAGTTGATCATGGATTTTGTCACTAATATGTTGACCCTAGAAGATGTGTTGCTTCTTCCTCCTGATAGTGTTGATATACTCATACATCCATTCCTAAAATGGTGAAAAAGTTGGAAAACCTTTAACCCTGCATATGAGAGTAATCAAATCATTCACATCTTCCACAAAATCACTATGGGGAAATATTTTAAGGTATCTTTATATGTTAGGCCTTAGATTCTTCAACCACTTGGTATTGATTAGCTACTTGAATACATTTTGATTCTTGTCATAATTTTCCTAAGCATGTTGAAAAGTGAGATCTGTATAGGTCCCCATATTTGGAACTTGGAAAGCCATATCAAAAAAATTTGCATCAAGTCTCATCATCACATGGCTTGAGGAATATCTAACACTCCTATCTCCTTTGACATAATGGGAAGCCACTTGTAGAAAAAAATTGAGATAGTGAGATGCCACCGGAAATGAAGCAACCAAATGAATGTTGCTATCAACTATTGGCTTCAAATCTTGATCTAGAGGCTACTTCTCTATTCTCTTGAAAAATTCATCCATGTCCAAGTGTCCTATCTCTGTATCTTTGATCTCATCAATTTTAGATGAAACCACTAGAGGATAAACACCTTGGTATTTATATTTCATGGCAGAATTCTTGCTTGAAGATGGAGATTATTGAGTTATCATGTAATGAATTAGTAAACACTAATATCTTGTGATGAAAGCCTTGAAAACTATCTAAAATAACATGAAAAGAAGTTTTAATGAGAGAAAGGGGTTCTCCCCATTATTAGAAAATATTGCATTAGAGGAAGCATGGGAGTGGGGAAAATCCATGCAGGAGTAATGAGTTAGCAGATGAAAGAAATGGAGTGGAAAAAAATGAAGTGACTGCAAGTGAAATGGAGTTTGAAATAATTTGAGAAAGATTCTTGGTGTTTGTGAAAATTTCAGTAAAATTAGCACCACTGCATGATTTAGGAAAATCATATGCAATGTCGCTGAAAAAAAGTGACACTGCATACCTCTCATTGAAACTTTAAGTTGTGTACTTGCACTGAATTTTAGAACTTAAGCATTCATACTTAGCAAATGAAAAGTATAAGGGTGTTGGAAAAAATGACCCTACATATCTTGGTAGGACTTAATGCATACAACGGTGCACTTTTTCAATAGCCATACATGATTTACTTATTGGAAAATCACATGTTATGGCACTGATTTTTTAGTGCCATTATATACATTAGGAAAATAATTCTCAAAGGACCATCATGTAGTGGTGGAGTTTTCTTGTGCCACTACATATATTGGGGAAGATCATCATGTGGTGGAAAAGAAAAACCTCGCCACTACACATGAGTAATATTTTTGGATGATATGCAAAACCCTTTGTAGGGTCAATGTAATTTCTTACCTATGCAAAGGATTTTATATTTTTTGCATTATAAATGTTTTTCACTGATGATGCAATAGGTATAGCTTCGTTTGCATCATCGGAAAAAAATAACGATGATGCAAAACATAGATATTATAACAATAAAAACCCTAGGTTTGGAAAGATTGCACACTGATAGTGAAAATCACCATTTACATAGAAAAAAATCTCAAAGGAAACATAGAAAAAATATGCGATGCTAAATCCCTAAACCCTAAACCAAAAAACCAAGACCCAAATTCGAGGCCTAGGTTCTTAACAAGTAACCAACAACTTCAAAATTTTAAGGATGAAAAGACAAAAGAAATCTAAACCAACATTATCGCATAGAATGCTAAAAAATTTAAAGAAAATAAAATCATATACAGTGCCATTGTAGGCATAAAAAGAAAATAGGAAAAAGTTTATACATACTTGGAACAATGTGTAAGACAAAGAAGAAGAAAACCCTAGTGATGGATGACAAAGAAAAATTTGTGAAATGATCTTCAAAGGTTCTTTAATCCACTAGTAATGGTCATGTAGTGGAGGAAACAAAGTAGAATGATCAAAAATGAAAAAAAAAGGTTTAAAAATCTATTAAAACTGATTTATAAAGCCACATTAATGAACTTGACATTCATTAATGACCAAATGTGCGAAGGTGGGAGAAATGCACTGGTGTTAAAAAATAGTGCTAATGCAACATTCAAAATTTTCACAATCATGCATAGACACTAATTTTCAACACTATTGCATGTTAAGGCCTCATCACATTTTAGGATCGAGAGGACTGTTGTGCCTATAGCACACATGCCCCGTTTGGACTAGGGACCCCCTCTCCTATTTCTCTTTCACCAGGTCATTTTTATTTTGCCTCATTTTGCATGCCCATGTTTTTGAGCTCAAAATGGTCACATGCCTCAAAATAATCAAACTCATCTTGGCCAAGTTCACCTATCCAAATTTCACTAAGCCATGGGAATATGCAGAAGTTGGTGTGCGGGCTTCCATCCTCCATTGGTTGTTGTCTCCATTACCCCTGGTGGACCTGTAGTTGCAGTTCTCCTTAAGCACATTGTTGCTCATGTTTCTCTTCCCCCTACAACCGACACCTCACTTCCACCCACATTGTGGGTCCCACATGTGTTTTCACCACCTGAACCTTGACTAAGTGTCCTCTGTAGCACAGGTTTCTGCAACCCCACCAACCTCATTCTAACTGTACCTACACTTAATGCTCAGCCTTAATGGTAGGTTACCTATAAATATGTCCCCTCTCGACTACCATTTTCATCCTACATTTTTGAATTTGAAAGGAGAAGAGGAGACATCTACATGTACATAGTTTCTTGAGAGATTCAGGATAATCTATTTCAATTCCCTATGGAGTTAGAGGTATGAATTCACGTCCTTCTCTTTTTTCAAGTGTTTAAATTTTTGAGGATTTTTTGCAGCTAGGGTTTTATAGCTATTTAAAGTAAAAATCCATTGAACCCTAGTTTTATTTGATGTTGAACTCAATTTCGAGGTGTTCACCAAATAATATTTAAAGTAAATGTTAGAGACCTCATGTGCCTTAGTTTTGCATCCATCACTCTATTGAAAAGAAGGGTTTCCATTAGGTTTTTGTGTGTTCTTGCATGGGATTCCATCCTTCCATCATCGTGACTAATGACGTAGCCTCTGTGGTTGTCTGTCATTCCAACCCCATGTTCATATTGATTCTAAACCATGAATTGTATTTGGAAATTCATTAACTCATCATGACTTTCTAGGTTCATCCCCACAGGATTCCACTATGGGAAGTTTGCCCAACAAATTTCGTCCCTAGTGGCCAATTCAACGAAGTTGCCCACTTTCCAGACCGTGCGTCTTCCACTACCCCAAGAGTGTTTAACCAATTTTTGGTCCAAATTAATCAGATCATTGACCTGATGTGGGCTCAACCATGTGGGCCACCTTGTGTGGAAGGACATCTCATCCATGGTGTTATTAACGATAAATCCTAAACACCTTCCCATAGTGCATTCCCCACACCCTTTGGCTCTATAAAGACCAATGTTGAAGTAATATAATTCTAAGTTAAGGTGGTCTTGTAGGTTCATCCTTGTGGGCATCTATCCCCATGCCACTATTGACTAACGACATAGCACCTGTGCCATTCTTCTATGCAGGTCTCGCTGGCTACATTTACTCTAAGCTAAAAACTTAAGTTTTCCAATGAAAACCTTAGTATGGGTGACCCCTGTGGTTCCATCTATGCATACTATCACATGCAGGTGGCCATCAGTCCATGGTCATTCCTTAATGGAAAAGTTGGTGTACCTCTTCGCTATGCTAATCCTAAATCCACTAACACCGTAGATGTCAAAAATTCAAAAGTGATGAACTTCCAAATGCGCCTCTTTGGTGGGTCCACTCATGTAGATTGCTACTATCAAAACACCATCCTCATAACTCCATTCCTTAGTGGGAAAAACCTAATGCTAACCCAATGCATGGCTCCTAGACCTCCAAACTCTGTGTTTCACAAGTTCATAAGGTAGATTAACTAGAGGGAATTTAAGTGAGTTAATTAGGAAGGAAGACCCCATGGAATCTTCTATGTAGAACTCTGCATGTGGAATGCCACTCACCTTTAGCCACTCTTTAACAAAAAAAAACTAACGAATTTCACACCCACTACTCTCACATTCCTTGCACCCAAAAAATCATCAAGGTCTGATATAACAACTTCAAGTGCCCCATCAACTATATTTGCACATGCCAAGGGAATTTGTATTGAATTGGATTAGCAATCAACCAATGCAAGAATTAACATCCAAGTGGTTTTCTACGTAAGTCTACCTCTCCAGTTTCGTCCTCAAACAACTTTCATCTAAGTAGCTTCCATAGGGCGAAAACCCACCCTTCTAGACTTGCATTTCTATAAATGGCCCAAACAAGCTTCAAATGGTAAACAATGATGAATGTTATGATCCTTTAAGAGCATATGGGTGCTAATAATGATGAATCTTCATGATTTGAATAATATTTATCTCCCTAATTTTCCAACACACTTACTATACCTTTTGTGTGCAATATTTATGAAAACTGTTGAGGGGCCATCGAAGAAGCTAGTGGAAAAAATTGATAAGGGAAAGAGACAAACAAGAACCCCTAGAGGGGAAGAAGAGAAATAACAAATGAAGCATCAGTTCCATGGGATAGAGTGTACTTCTAAGATCACATCCAACTGGGACACAATCTCTGAAACCAACCTCAAGCATGTCAACATAGATGAATTCAAACAAAGGGTGATGATCAAGCCCACTACCAAGGAAGCCTTGAGAAACAAATAAAGTGACCTCGCTAAAGTGGCTACCTTTCCTCCCACTCTTGTTTCTCCTAAAATAGTAATGGCTTGTCAAGAATGCTACCACCCACAAAATAGGAGAATAATCTTTGAGGATGGGAGGGTGTTGGTAGATCTATCTACCCAATCTATTGGCAGGACCCTTGGCATCCCAACCTTGGATGAGATGGAGGAATTTGAGAAGGGATTCACCTTAACAATCTAGCAACAAGATCCTTTTGGGTGAAAAAGAAAAATAAAGCAAGCATGGCTAAAGGACAAGAGAGGCAGTTCCAATAAGGTGCCCCAAAAGCTATACAAAATCAACTTCATAGCAGAATCTAACAACTTGGTGACCCTCCTAAGTAGAGTGATGGGCCTGCCTATTGCCACACTCTTTGAGGAATGGATGTTCTACTTTGTGGAATAAATCCTATGAGGCACCACTAAATTCCACTAGGCCAAGATGATAAGCAACAATTTCCATGATCAATTCAAGGAAGTGAATAAGACGTCCAAATTGTACATGACTTCATATTTGGTCTACCTCCTAGCAGTCAAGTTCCCATACAAAGGACTATTCTGTGTTGGAACACTAGGAACAAAGAAGGGATAGCTCAAAGTATACGACTACTATCCCCAATTACAATACAAGAATTTCAAGGACTACAAAAGAGTCAATGATGCCTTCATTGGGCACATCATTAGAATTTTTGGGGGAGATTACCACAAATGAGTTACATAGAGCTCCAAGGAATTTATACAGGGCTTTAGATATCTATTCGTCCAGTTCACATACATCAAAGTAGAGGGATTCTCAGGAAGTCCCTACTGGCTACTCTAGTACCCAAATGACTAAATAATATTGTTGGAACTTACTTGGCAACTACAAACTACCCATACCCTATTGAGAAACACACATTGTGCTAGGGTCCCATATCCCCTCACCTTCAGATAGGGAGTGTACACTTTCTCTACTGCCCCATGTGTCAAGAACTTTGAGAAGGAATGGGAAAAGTATAACTTGGAATTCCATACATATAGGGGAAATGTGGATCCCCATGACAAACTAAAGAAGCAAGTCAGAAGACAATACACACACCAACCCCACATTGAGGAATTTTGGGCCAATTGTGAGGATGAAAAGGAAGTTTGGATGTGGAATTATATGAGGATGACCACCTAGTTTGTGAAGAGTATTTTTTTTCCTCGTGCTAGATCAAATTGTTGAAGATGAGAATATTTTGGATGGAAGATACTATTCCCTAGCTAATGTTCCATTGCCAATAATTGACTGGACTAAGCAAGAGGTCAGTGAACTAGATACTATCACTTGCCCCATAGAGAAAAGGACCATGCAATGGATAGATGGAAAAATAACTCAGCTACATGATCAGGGAATAGAGCTCACATATGGGGAACTCAAGGATGATATCGAGAGTGAAATAGATAGCGGTGCCACTACAGGCTCGTTAGGTGAGGCTCTTAAGTCTCCACCTATCACCAAGTCTAAGAAATGGAAAGAAATAGTTGAGTGAAATCCTAAACACAAGGTATATACTAGGAAGTCAATAGAGGGGAAACCATCGAAGAAAGCAAAGAGAACGGGGACATTTTTTCTTGAGATGTCCACCATTCAGGGGGAAGGACCCCAACATGAAGAGGAAGAAGAGTTAAATCAACCTCTCTCATCACCACCTAACACTTTTGTTCCTCTATTTTTTGTTACCACTACACCACCCCCTTCAATTCCTAGGTAATTACCCATTTCATCTCCCCCTATCATGGACATATCTTTCCACCTCATCTTCGCCTCACCGACTACTTCGATGGTGGTGTTAGAATCTTCCTCTTCCACCACTTCCCCACTATCATTCACCTCACTTCTGCCTCCACTACCTACCATTTCTACTCTATAGCCTTCCTTTCCAACTACTACTATGGCACCCATTTCCTTTCCCCATGCCTTCACAACTTATATTCAACATGTGCTAATAAGCTCTTAGGGGTAATCCTTGACCCCAAGGTCTAGGAACAAATGGCTTAGCTTGCTACTACTTTTCCTCTCCCACCACCTCCCACTGACCCACCAAAGATGGAGGTGATAATGCAACTTTAAAAAAAAAATGGAGAGGCTCAATGTGGAGCAAACAAAGGATATTGCAAAAGATATTGCTAAAGAACCAATAGACTCTAATAGGGATGATTAATTTGATCATCCTAATGATGGGTTGAATATATATATAGATAAGGTGTCCTCAGATGACGAAGCACAACAAACATCCAAGGATGAAGGTACTGATAGTCTTCATGAATATTATGAAGTTGAAACATTTGATCAGGAGCCAGATGAAGAGTTGCCTCAAGAACACAAAGATGAAGAGGAAAACTCCAAGGAGAATCACTCCAAGGAAGGAAATATTGATATAGACATAGATGTGGAAATAATTGATGAGCCTCGATGAATTGGACAAGACGAGGGCCTGAAAGATGAAGAGGTGCTTCCAAAAGAAGAATAAATAAAAAAAGAAGAGGAATCCATGAAAGAAAATGATGTTGAGCCTGTGAAAATTTTTGGGACTAAGCTTGAAGCTACTAAAGGGACAATACCACAAGAAGATAATATTGTTGAAGAAAATGTAGTATCTATTGAGCCTAGAAAAGAAAAGACTATGCAAGAAAAAGAGTCGAATGAGGAAGAAAAAAATGATGAAGAGGATCCTATGCACGAAGAGGATGAGGCTCAAAAGGAACAAGAAGAGGAGGGGACCATGAATACCAAAAGAAACAAATAGAGGTCCTTGTGTGGCTAGAGAAACAATTAAAGAAGAAGGCCCACATAGTTGTTGTTCCTAAGGCCTAATTAGATGTGATCTTGGCTAGGGCACAAATAAAAACCTGCAAGAAAAAGAAGCCAAAGATTAGGTCTCAAATCACCACTGATGCTATAGGGCCAAGAATACTACAAGTGGCCACTCCTGCTATGGATAAAGATGGAAGAACTATTTATGGTCAAGATTACCAGATATCCACTATTAACTTGAGCCTGGCATCTTGTGAGTAGAAGATTGATGAATTTTAAGGGTATGTATCCTTCATTTTGTAGAAAAAATACCAATTCACAAAGGAAGAACTGAAGGAACAAGTAGCATAACTTACTACTTACATCCAACAGTGGAATTCAACAGAAGAAGAGGATTTGATAGAATCATTGGTGCCCACCTTGCTCTAAAAGGAAGAAGTGAATAAAATATAGTAAATGAGGAGTTGGAGAAAATCTACCTCTGATTGGTTTAGAAGGGTAGTCGACATGGGAAACAAGGGCATCCATTATGCCATCAGGGCACATAACTAATTATTAGCCTTAAAGAAGGTGATTGAGCCATAGGAGGACACCTATAAGGACTTCCTAGAACTATATAGGATCACATACCCTAAACTACAAAGCATCCTAAAGTTGTCTTTGAAGGTCTGGGAAAAGGAACTAGCCTTTCCTAAGAGTGATCACAACCTTCTTGATGATTGGTTGCACACTCTTGAGTTTAGAAGGTAATTTTGGAAAATTCAAATGTTGATAGAACTAGACCACATCCAAGCCAACATTTTTTACTCACCCGGATGATGCATATGACCTCCTAAAATTGATGACAGGCTATGAGGCACCTACTCTAGAATTGGACCTAGTAAAGATCAAGTAGGAGTTCCATAGTAAAATGGAATAGGGAACCAATGATGCCTTGTTGGATAATTGTATGGACTTTGTTGCACAAGTTTTCTCATGGTTAGAATAGATGGTCAAATCAAAAGATGATTATAAATTTACCATGAAGAAATGGTCAATGATTTTGAGGGAATCTCCTTCTACATTACCAAATCATATTTTACAAAATAGGAAAAAATTTAGGCTATGATTGGGAAATTTTTGGAATATGCTACTTTACAAAAGGAGGTTGGAAATAAAGTGACAGCTAATGAATACTTTTCAAAATAGAAGCTAGAAGTTAGCTAAAGGACAAAATATACTAGAAGATACAATAGGGAAAAGAAAAAAAGTATATTTTTATATTGTAATATATTGGGGGTATATGAAACCCTAAGTTAGAGTGAATCTGAGCAATTCATTGTAAATGAATCTTGTCCATTCATTCTACTTTTTGAAAACTATAAATAGGGGCATCCTCTCATTTCCAAGGGGGAGATGAGTTGTGTAAAGACATGCTACTACAAAATATATCCCTTGAAATGCATCAAACACCATAGCATACGTCCACCATTAAAACACAACTTGAACTATTAACTGAAACATAATTGGATTCAAGGATAGCAAACTATACACCGATAGAAAGATAATTTCTATCTATTGTCTTCATAGCACATAAGCTTAGGCACTACATATTAAATAAGCCAATAAAGTTGATATCAAAAGTGGATCCCTTGAAGTATCTATTAGAAAAGGTAACTCTTATAGGGAGGATCGCTAAGTGGGTCATGATAGTGAATTTTATATAGAATATATTGATAGAAAAGCCATAAAATGACAAGAAATAGCATATGAATAAGCAAATGTACCTATGGAAGATCATCATCCTCTAGTAATAGAATTTCCAGATGAAAGAATACTTCTAACTGATCATTCAAGCCATTGGACCTTGTACTTTGAAAAATCCCACAATAAACATAGCTTAGGGCTTGGTATCCTATTTCTCACACCTCAATGAGATAGTATACCCAAAGCTTATAGGATCATCTTTCCATGTACTAATTGTTGTGTGGTCTCACAACACCCCCCATTTTGCTCTTTGGAAAAATGTGGATCCTTTTTTTTCTTTCTTGTCTCTTTTCTTTTCTCCTCCTTTCACTTGCCTTCATGTGTTGTTTTGGGGGGGAGTTGGTAAAAATTCAAGTTTCATTTCAACCTACTTGGTATTTGCTTAATTCCTTATTCTTTCCTAGATTCGGTGTCTTAGTCTTTTTACAAAGTTTTATTAATTTATTAGACATAGACTTCCGAAGTTATTACGATTGTGTCAAATATGTTATATCTTTGATAGGTCCTAGTTCCCGATCCCAGTAGAAGTTTCTTATCTAGTATTCTAAGGAATACCGATAGCCTTATTTTGTGCAGAGTTTTGCATACCGAAGCTTGGAGTTAAGGATTGTTGTTGCTAAAGAATTCAAAGATTTGAATTTTTCTGGAAGATTCCAATGACAACTAACATTTTCCATGTGTTACATTTTGATTTGTTGTTTCTGATTATCTTGATAGACTTTAAGTTCAAATTCTTGGGGCCTTGTTCCTATAAAAGGTCATTTAATGCTTTACTTTTATTTTAAGTTCAAAATTTGTGGATATCGAAAGGGCTAGAACTTCTTTAAGTTTTGTTATTTTTTCTTATTTTTTTAATAATTCTAGATTAAAAACTTGTATGCAAATAGAGATTAATCAATATTGAATCCAATTTGATAGCTACCTATCTCATGAATATTTTGTAGCTGGTTTGCTTGCTCAACTAGACAAGACTTTATGTTGCGTCATTTAAGGGTCCAAACTAAACCCCTCACTTTAAAAGATCACACTATTATATGCCTAGATGTGAAGCAATCTTGTGAAGTATAGAGTGGTTTTCTTTGATTCGATTAAATATTGGGGCATGCAAGGATAATACTCGGAATAAATTTTATTTTTCAAGTATTTTTGATGCTTTATTTTAGATTAGATGTTAAATTCAAAAAATGTTTAAAAAAAAAGAGATGAATGAATGGAAATATTATTGAAAATATTTCTTTTATATGAAATTTTTGAATCCTTCAAGCTAAATCTACTTAAGTAATTGAAAATTTGTTTGATGTTGATGAAATATTATTCCAAATATGTTGATTTCATGAAATTGTTTAATGATTGGATTGAAAATCCTCCATTTGATTCTTGTGATTCCTTTAAGAACTAAGAATAACCATATACCAATCGATATTAACAACAATATCACATCGTACCCTAAAGCGAACCTAGTATGCTCAAGACCTAACTACCAAAGCCTTGGGATTAAGCTAAGTCAACCTATTCCTTAAAATTTATCTTCCTTTTAGGTTGTCCTAGTTTAGTATTTAAAGTAAAGATAGGTTCTTTATGGTTTTATTTTGAGGATTTTATCTGTTGTGTTGTTGCAACTAACATTATGATCAACAGGAACTAGTGCTAGAAGGAGGGCCTCTTTGTTGTTCTTTTGGTTTCATTAGGTTTGAAACTAAATTTTTCATAGTCACTAGATCTCGTTCTAGTAATCCTCATGTGAATTTAGTCGAGCTTAGTGGTCAAATGTCATCTAGACCTCAAAATTCTGGAAGTGTAAGTGCAGCTTTGCAAAATACGACTATTGTTATACCACCACCGCCTCCCATAGTGATGGCTTTCTTTAACATAGAGTCACCAATCCAATTTTCTATATATAATGATCTCCCAAAAAATCCTAACAAGTTATGTCCTAAGTATTATCTTCACAAGGATGTAGAAGAATGCATTAGTATCTTCAAGGATAAATGTTTCAGAGCAAGGATTCAACATGAAGACGTTATGTGTAGGTTATTTCCTTATACTCTGAGTGATGAAGTTTACCAATGGTATACCGACCTACCTTGTAACTCAATTAGATCATGGAAAGATATGGAAAGCCAATTTTTAGCTAGATTTAGAACACCATTTGACCCCACCTTGTTATATCATCAACTCAATCAAATCAAGAGGTTCGATGGTAAACCTATAACTCCTTTTAATGATAGGTTCTAGAAGGCTTATCCTAGGTTACAAGCACCTTATGTAGTGGATAACTTGTCTGCCATTGTGATTTATTATATGGTAGTAGATCCTTTAACTGTTATTTTTGTGAAAAGAAGGGAAAATCCTCCCACTACTTTACCAGAAGCCTATGTTGAATTTGTAAGTGTAAATTTAGAAATGAAACATCTAGGAAGTGGATCATCAGTAAATGGTGAAAATGGATTGAATAATTATCCTACTCTGAATGTGAATGGAATCCCTTTAATTCATCCAATGACTCCTAATGGGTTTTCTTTAGTGGTATAGAATGGGACATTTCCTCAAAATACTTTCATTCAACTAGGGAATAGTCAAGCTTTAGTTCCTCACTGTGGTCCAACTATCATAGAGCTGCACACTAATGGAAATTATTTCTTCTCACAGACTCAAGAGAGTCAAAATGTCAAAATTCCAAATGATAAGGAAGAAATAAGAGAAATCACAGCTGAACTAAAAAGGTTAACCATAGAGGTTACACAATTAAGAAATCAAAACTTCTATTCTTAAAATATTAATCAAAATTTGAAAATTTGAGTGTACAATGCTCCCATACCACCTAGACCTTGGAACACATGACCGAATAATGAAGTATCCACACCTTTAGATAACATTAATCCCTTTGATAATAGAACCACGTCAAAGGTGAATTTAGTTGACCTTGCGATGAATAACTAGTGTAGCATTCATAATACAAATTTTCATTTTGAAGTGGATTGTCCATAGTTTAAAACCGCTTCAAATATTTTCTAGCTGCTACACACTACAATGAATAGTGTGACTCTCATCCTCCTAAGGGAAATGAACTAGTTCCAGTAGGATATGTTTTTTCTTTGGTCCTTGAAAGTGATGAATGTGTTGTCACCTGCAATTGTCAGGGGTCATACTCATGAATATGAAGGAGACTGTTCAACCATGAATTTAGAAAATTATGCGTTTCCTTATCAAGATGAAAATGAACCTCAAAACAATTTCACTAAAAAATTAAAAATTCACTACAAAGTTTTTGGTTGCAAGATTGGTGTAGGTTACACAATTCTACACATTTAGAAGACAATTTCATGATGTGCTTGGAAATCATTCACAAAATTGAAAATCAACACTGTCTAGAACACACTAAGATAAAAAGGTTTGAACTAGAAATACATGGAGATAAAGTGCAGGTTACATAGACCAAAAAAGTTATTTGACAACTCTTAAGAATGGTAAGTTTGCAATTACTGATGATCAAGCCTAGATCCTTAGGTTTGATGGATCTAAATAAAAAGAAGGAATTGGAATTTTAGTTGAGCTCATCAGTCCACAAGGTAAATATTTTCTTGCTTCTTATAGATTGCAATTTCATTGCACTAACAATGTGGCAGAATACGAAGCCCTCATCCATGGTTGTATGCTCTCAATCAAGAAGAAAGTCAAGATTCTCGAGGTGTTTGGTGATTTTGAGTTGGTAGTCAAACAAGTTTGAAAAAAATACATTTTTCATTACAAGCGATTTTCTAGTTACCGACACAAAGTGTGAGACTTAATAGAATATTTTGATGCTTTCAACATTACTCACATTCCACATAGATTTAATCAAAGAGTCGATGTTTTAGCTACTACTTCCAATGCTCTAGAACCTTTAGATGCTTTAGATTTGATATGATTTACAATTGATCTTGTGTAGCTACCTTCGGTTCCTACTAATGTTACAAGCTTGCAGGTGTTCGAAGATGATTGAAATATATTGGAATTCATTACTAACTCCAGTATATTCGAAGCACAAATAATTGAAGAAATATATCACCCTAATGGAAAGATCCAAGATGAAGAATTAGCTCAATCTAAAGATAATAGTATTCTGAAAGGGATAATTGAGTTGGAGTGACTGTTTGGTATAGATCAGATAGTCTGATAGAAATACTTGCCCCAGAGTGATGGAGGGAAATTTGAATTATATAATTTGCATACTAAAGAAGATCCTAAGAACATTCTTATAGGAAAGGCGTGTACTAAAGAATAAAGAAGAAATATTTCTTAGGCACTCACATATTATTCAAAGGTTATAGCATGGACATATGAAGACTTGAAAACCTATGATAATTTTGTCATTACCCATATAATACCGTTAAAGCTTGATGTAAAGCCTTTTCAATAGATGCAACAACCAGTAAATGCACTCTTACAACCACTAATTTGAAAAGAAATCCAAAATAATCTCTCAACCTAAATAATATTTCCTATTAGACATTCTACTTGGGTGGAAAAATTGGTGACCATTAGGAAGAAGAATGTTGACATACAACTATGTCTAGATTTCTAGAATGTCAACAAAGCTTTTGAAAAAGATAATTACCCACTACCTTCACTGGAAGAAGTGTTATAGATCATTAATGGTTCACAAATGATGTCCTTTTTGTATGGATTCTCTAGGTACAATCAGTTAATGGTAGCAAAGGAAGATCGGATGAAGACAACATTCACCACGAAGTGGGGAAATTTTTCTTACAGAGCAATGCCATTCAGATTAATAAACACCAAAGATACGTTCCAGAGAGCTATGGATAATGCTTTTCAAGATTTGATAGGAAAATGTATTATCATCTATATGAATTACCTCAGTATTTTCAAAGAATAGAGGAGATCATGTTCGAGATCTTAGATCAATATTGAAAAAGTGTGAAACTTATGGAATTTTGTTGAATCCTAAGAAATGTATCTTTGGGGTTATTGAAGGTAAACTATTGGGGCACATTATTTCTGAAAGAGGTATTTCAATAGACCCAAACAAAGTAAATGCATTGATTAGGATACAACCCTTTAGAAGTAAGAAAGAATTGAAATCATATTTCGGTAAGATCAATTTCATCCAAAAATTTATCATCAGATTTTCCAAGATAGTAAAACCACTCAATGATATGTTGAAGAAAGATGTGAAAATAGAGTGGAAAAATGAAGCCAAGATTGCCTTTTAGAATATGAAAGTTGCAATTATGAAAGCACTAGTGTTGGTAAGTCTGGATTATGTTAAACCCTTTTACATTTACACTTTTGCTTCTGGTCACACATGTGCAACAACACTAACACAGAGGGGTGAGAACAAAGAAGAAAAGTCAATTGCTTTTATGAATTCTCCATTGAAAGAAGTGGAGCTAAGATATACAAATGTTGAGAAAAAAGTATTTTCTTTGGTCAAAGCAATATGAAAATTCATGCATTATATCCTCATAAGTATAGTCAGGGCTATTGTCCTAGATGCTATAGTAAAAATGTTGTTAACATAGAGTGAGATCATGGAAAAGAGAGTTAAATGGGTTACAATTTTACAAGATTTTAATTTAGAAATTATATGCATGAAATTGGTTTGGGGACAAGCCTTGGTCAAGTCTATTGTTGAGATAGATCCACAAATCTCTAGCCAACAGTATACTTTGAATGTAAAAGATCAAAAAGATTGGTATTGAGATATATGGCATTATTTAGTTAGTCATACTTTCCCTAATCATATGAAAAGAAATAAGAGAAGATCCCTCAAGATAAAATTCTAGAGTTATAAGGTTAAAGGAGGAGCTCTATTCAAAAGAAATCATGAAGGAATTTATCTAAGATGTTTGAATAGGATGGAAGCAAATGAAATGTTGTGGGAATTACATGATAATTTTGGAATAGCTCATAGAGTGCCTTTACCCACTACACACCTCATCTTGAGAGCTGGTTATTACTAGCCAATGATTTTTAAAGACATGTATGAACACATGAAACACTGCTACACATGTCAAACTATGATAGATAAAGGAAGATTTAATGCTCATCCATTGTAACCAGTGATGGAAATGTGCCCTTTTTTCACAATGGGGACTAGATTTCATTGGCTCCATCAACCCTCTGTCATCTGCAAGTCATAAGTTTATACTTAATACTACATATTATTGCACTAGATGGACTAAAATGTGTCCTAGAAAATAATGCACCACAAAGGTAGTAATCAAATTTTTGGAGGAAAACATCATAACCAGGTTTGGAGTAACATATGCATTGGTATGTGATAATGGCCCTACTTTTTCCTCATTAAAGTTTTCTAATTGGGAATTTGAATACGATATAATATTGAAATTCTCATCTAATTATTATCTACAAAGAAATGAATTAGCAGAAGCGTCAAACAAAAATTTGTTGGATGTAATTAAGAAATTAGTTGAAAAGAATTCTAGGGAATGGAATTCATTGTTGAAATTCTCCCTTTTGGTAGATCGTACTAGGATGAAATTTGCATTAGGAAATTCTCCTTACCACCTAGTTTATGGGGTAGACCATATATTGCCAATAAATTTAAAAATACCTACTTGGAAATTTTCTCAAGAATACATTGGACTAGATGATTAGACTAAAGCTCAATTGTTGTAATTAATGAACTTAGATGAAAAGCATACATGGGCTATAGATCATTTTTCCAGTCACCAATATGTGGTAAAATGATGGTTTGAGAAAAGGGCTAGATTAAAAACCTTTAAAAAATCTGATTTAGTCCTATGTTGGGACAAAGACCATGAGCGTAAAGGTGAGCATGATAAGTTTGAAAAGTTATGGATAGGTCCTTATCAAGTTTCTAAAATTTTGGGAGATAGTAATTATAGGCTTAAGAATTTGACTAGAGAAAATGTCCCATTTCCTGTCAATGGGAAATTCTTGAAGCATTACTTCCAGGAATAGTTTCGTAAATAGTTTTTTATTTTGTAAATATTTTTTGTATCATTTTTGTAAATATTCATTTGTTGCTTTTCTTTTCTCTTTTGGGGTTTACATAGTTAGGTTATATAGTAGTTGGCAACCGTTAAAGGTGAACAAAATAATAGAACATCAATTCTAGAAATTTGATCTAGTTTTTGACTGAAAGTAGTTCTTTAATTATAGATGATTGGGGAATTGTTTGGTTCCTTTTACTCCAGTTAGCATAAATTATTCATTTGATGTTGAGCTAAAAATACACCTGAAATCATTCTACTAAAATTTGGGATAGCAATTATTTGCATTGAGTGAAAAATCAAAATACTACCTTTGCTACCATTGTAATTCCCAATCTAATAGATGGCTTAATTTCCTACAAGTTGAAATGAGCTATCATTGAAATATAAAAAAAAAAAAGGTTGAAATGAGCTATAAAATAAATATCAAAATAAATAATCAACTCTTTAGGCCATCCAAATATCTCTACCAGGGCTATTAATGCTTAACTGGTAGTAGAGCTATGTTTGAGGGAATGACAATGATAACCTTGTTGGGGATATAGACACTTGACTACCAGCAAGGCTCTATCCATGGTTAGCTTAAAAAGGAATTTTCAAATTATGTAGGTCAATGAAAATAATTGTTATGCTCTAAGTTTACTATAGCGAGAACAAATCAATTGCACACGCATGAGCTCAGTAACACGTAATCTCGTATGTTGGCTAAGTAAAGTCAAAATTTTAGAATGAAGATCTAATAGTTTATTATTAGAAGACTAAAAAAATTTGAAGCATAGTTATTAGGTATAGAATCAACTTTCTATTGTTTTTTTTTTTTTTTTTGGTTGCTAGTTGTTGTGTGGTCTCACAACATGCCCCATTTTGCTCCTTGGAAAAATGTGCACACCTTTTCTTTTCTTTGTTGCTTCTTTTATTTTCTCCTATTTTCGCTTCCTTTGGTGTGTTGTTTTGGGGGGAGTTGGTAAAAATGCATGTTTCATTTCAACCTGCTTGGTCTTTTCTTAAGTCCTTGTTCTTTCCCAGGTTCGGTGTCCCAATCTTTTTTATAATTTTTATTAATTTATGGGACTTGGAGTCCTAGAGTTGCTGCAGTTGTGTCAAAGATGTATCTTTGATAGGTCCTAGTTCTTGGTCCCAATAGAATTTTCCCATCCGGTATTCTAAGGAATACCAATAGCCTTGTTTTGTGTAGAGTGTTGTGTACTAGATCTTGGAGTTAAGGATTGTTGCTGCTGAAGAAGTCAAAGCTTTGACTTTTTCTGGAAGATTCCAATGACAATTGGCATCTACCATGTGCTACATTTTGATTTGTTGTTTTTGATTCTCTTGATATACTTTAAGTTCAAACTCTTGGGACCTTGTTCCTATGAAAGTCCATTTGATGCTTTACTTTTATTTTAAGTTCAAACTTTGTGGATGTCGAAAGAGCCAAAACGTATTTAAGTTTCGTTCTTTTTTCCTATTGTCTAAATCATTCTAGATTAAAAACTTGTATGCACATAGAGCTTAATCAATATCGAATCCAATTTGATAGCTACCTATCTCATGAATCTTTTGTAGCTAGTTTTTTCTTCAACAAGACAAGACTGTATGTTGCACTGTTTAAGGGTGCATACAGAACTAGCTCAGTGTCCAAACTAAACCCCTCTCTTTAAAATCTCGCACCATTCTATGCCTAGTTGTGAAGAAATTTGGTGAACTATAAAGTGGTTTGCTTTGATTTGATTAAATCTTGGGGCATGCGTGGATACTACCTAGGAGCAATTTTATTTTTCAAGTATTTTTGATAGCCTCCTTTACATTGTATATTTTGATGGTATTCTGATGTAGAGGGTCTAGGACTTTGAAAGAAACACAAAGTTCTCAAGGTTTGCAAAACATAATCTCAACCACTCTTCCAGGCACTCTGATGGAGACAAAGCCTAAATGGCTCACTCATGAATCAAATCCTTCCCCAATGGATCCAAACCCTAGGAATGATCTTAAGGGGCAAAATTACACTTGTCTTGAAGGTTTCCCAAGGCCCAAACCCCTGTCTTGAACAAAATCCACTTTTCCACCTTAAGTAGCCTTCTAGCCCTACTAGGCCTCTAGCGAAGGATTTTTTTGACTTTTCTCTCAAACTTTACAAAACACTTACCAACTAAAGTATGGATTGAGATACCCTTTTAGGGCCTACACAACATATCCAAAAATCAGTAGTGATTCTTTTGGACCAACATATACTTTCAATACACCTACCCTGCTCAAGGCTACTCAGTTAGCCTACTTTTACAAAGCAACCCCTCTCTAACTTTATCCCCTGATTAAGAAACTTTCAATAGTGTCTCAAATTGTCTCAAAACCAAGGATTTTCAAGGTCCTAACCTTCTAGGACACCTTTAAGATCCCTAATCACAAAACCCTCCATAAAATGTCTCAAAACTAGGGCTTCTTGGATCTTGGCTTTGCACACACTTCCAAAACTTTTTTATTGACTCTACACCATTAGGACAACATGTTAAATCATTACCAACTCAAAAATGTACCCCTCCTTAAGGTAGATCTTCCACTGCTATACCCTAGCCTCCATCTTCAAGCATTTTTCACTCTGATTTCTTAGTGTACACCACTTGATTCCTCTTTCCTGCAATTTAGGTTGTTAGATTGATATGATACGAGTAAATTATGATCCATTTCATTGGTCTCAGTCATACATTACCATGAAATGGATCATTCATCATGAAAAAACCCTCAAAACTAGTGCAAATTCTGTGTTTCCTTGAGGACAGTCAGAAGTTTTTGTACAAAAAAATTATTTCTATTGACTTTCAGAGCATACAAAGGTCTTAAATCATGTAAATGCAAGTCCTTAAGCCATAAAAATGAATCAAAGTTCAATAGGAATCAATAGAACATCAAAAAGAACACAAAAAGATGCAAACACTAGAGTTTTTCTATTTTTTCTGAGAATAGTCTATACAATCAATTCTCCACACGCCCAACCTCTATACAAATGATCATTTTGGGGTTATAGAACCATTCCCCAACTGATCCAACCGTTTGGGGTTGATTAGGTTACATAAAAATGATTAAAACTCACAAAACTCATTTACCCGCCCAAATTGGAATTCAAAAATTTGAATTTCCAATCTTGAAATTTATTGAACTCCACAAACTAAAACCTATTGGATCTTCAATATCCAACTTTATTTGACCTACTTAAAGCATTAGATTACTAATTAAAGCCCTATAACATGATAATTCCAATTACATAGCATTTTGGTCCTAGGGTCCTTATCAGGACCCTTAGGACAGTTGACTCTCTTATTACATTTATCCTTTCCAAATGCCATTATAGGCTTCAAAAGGTCATAGTTGATGTTTTGATATGTTGGATAGGTCCTCCTGACCCTTGCAAACTCCTGACCCCTGAAGTGCTCCTTGAAGGGCTTGGGTGCTCCTGCACCATTCTCCCCAAGAAAGAAAAAACTCTTGCCCCAAGAAGTATCCCATGTGTTTCCCCCAAAAGACCCCTTGCTCTCATATGTTTTCATCTTCCAATGAGAGGGCATGTAATCTCCCAAAGTCACTGTCTTCCTCTTCTGCCAATTTGCACTCTTCACAGAATCAAAACATGGATTAGTGTGTCCTCTTGGCTGTTTAAGATCAGTCTGTCCTTGTACCCTATTTCTACCTTTACTCCACTATCTCCTTTGTGAAAGAACTCCACCATTATCACCCTCAACTATAGGGCATTCAATGCCTCCAACCCTGATACTATCCAAATCCAACAAAGTCTGATTTGAAGGTCTGTCCACCTCATAACCCTGCTGCAACTTGTCTCTTTTCAACCTACCAATGTCTTCCCCTGTTTCACCCTGCTTATTCACCTAAAAACTCTTCTCAAAATAGATCACAAAACTCTCATTAGACTGCTCCAAAGGAAAAGGAACCAACTAATATCTAACATCTCCTTTATGCACCAAATATGTATTATGGAATCCATCATGCAATGTCCTTCTAGCATACTGCCATGGTCTCCCCAAGATGATATGACCACAAGTCATTGGAATGACATCACAAAGCACCCTATCATGATATGATCCAATTGAGAAATCCACAAAAGCTCTCTTACCAATCTCTACATGTTGTCCTTGAGTTACCCAAGTGGCCTTGTTGGGAGTAGGATGATCAAATGTTTCAATCCCAAACTTGGTTATCATATCAAGTGAAACTAAATTGCTATGTGACCCTGAATCTATGAGTAATATGTAGATCTTACCATGACTGAGACAATTTATTTTGAAAATAGTTACCTTTGGCTCTTGATGAAGTATTTTTCCTTGCTTGACCATAAGAAACTCACCATCAGTCACAGGGTCTGCCATGAATTTTTTTGATTCCTCCTTCTTGTCTTCTTCTTCTTGTACCAAATTAGCTCTCCTATCTCTACCCCTATCAACTTGTTCCCATTTAGGACACTTGAAGGAATGATGCACTGGTTCATTGCAATTGAAACACCTACCTATGAATGGTCCTCTACCTTGTCCAAATCTGCCTCCTCCTCTAGGAGTGTATCCTCCTCTTTGATCAGAAAATATCTCTTTGCCTTTGTCATTGCTGCTCTTGTCATTGCTACCTTGTCCTTTTTCTCTATTACCTCTACCCCTATTTGAACTACCTCCTCTTCCACCATTGCTTGATCTTTCTTGCTTCCTCTTCACCTTTTCTTCTGCTCTAATGGCCAACTGAAAACATTCTCCTAATGTCCTTGGAATTTGCAAACCAATATCATCTTGTAGATTATACCTCAAGCCATTGATATACCTGGCTACTTTCTCATCTTCTTCCTCATAACCTCCTCTAATACTAAGCTTGTGAAATTGTTTAGTATAGGACATCACATCCATGTCCTTTTGTCTTAAATTTCGCCTCATCCTTTTCACATGAATGGTATAATTAGATGGTAGGAACTACTCTTTGACCAAAATCTTCATCCTTTCCCATGTAGAGACTTTTGCTAATCCCCTAGCCATCCTATCATTTTGAAAACTAGTACACCATGCCAATATTGTGCCTCTCAACTTAGTTTTGGAAAACTTAACCTTCCTCTCTTCATCCATCTCCTCAAACTCAAAGTAGTTCTCTAAGGCATCAAGCCATCCCAACACCTCTTCACTATCCATCTTCCCTTGATAGATAGGAAAGTCTATGTGACTATTCCCTCCATGACCATGTACTGCCTTCAATAATCTCAGTAGCCTCCTTTCCTCAAGGTCCTCTGTCTCATCTGCTTGTTGTTCTCGATTTACCCTCACATGCTCTTCTTCTTCATCATTGTCTTCTTGGTCTTCTCTCCTCCTACTCCTCTCAAGGTTATTTATCCTTGCTTGCATGGTCTCTCTCTCCCTTCTCCATTGTCTTTCTTCCCTTGCTCTGGCCTGCTCTCTTGCTGCTTCTTGTACTCTTCTTTCCCTTCTCTCCCTTTCCAATATTTCCTTCAACTCTTCCAACTCTCTTGCAAATTGATTATTAGGTGCCATTGTTGTTTCTTCAATCCCTAAAGGACCTACTCACTACTCTGATACCACTCTGATGTAGAGGGTCTGGGACTTTGAAAGAAACACAAAGTTCTCAAGGTTTGCAAGACACAATCTCAACCACTCTTCCAGGTACTCTGATGGAGACAAAGCCTAAATGGCTCACTCATGAATCAAATCCTTCCCAAATGGATCCAAACCCTAGGAATGATCTTAAGGGGCACAATTACACTTGTCTTGAAGGTTTCCCAAAGCCCAAACCCCTGTCTTAAACAAAATCCACTTTTCCACCTTAAGTAGCCTTCTAGCCCTACTAGGCCTCTAGCGAAGGATTTTTTGACTTTTCTCTCAAACTTTCCAAAACACTTACCAACTAAAGTATGGATTGAGATACCCTTTTAGGGCCTACACAACATATCCAAAAATCAACAGTGATTCTTTTGGATCAACATATACTTTCAATACACCTACCCTGCTCAAGGCTACTCAATTAGCCTACTTTTACAAAGCAACCCCTCTCTAACTTTATCCCCTGATTAAGAAACTTTCAACAGTGTGTCAAATTGTCTCAAAACCAAGGATTTTCAAGGTCCTAACCTTCTAGAACACCTCTAAGATCCCTAATCACAAAACCATCCATAAAATGTCTCAAAACTAGGGCTTCTTGGATCTTGGCCTTGCACACACTTCCAGAACTTTTATTGAATCTACACCATTAGGACAACATTTTGAATCATTACCAACTCAAAAAATAACCCCTCCTTAAGGAAAATCTTCCACTGCTATACCCTAGCCTCCATCTTCAAGCATTTTTCACTCTGATTTCTTGGTGTACACCACTTGATTCCTCTTTCCTGCAATTTAGGTTGTTAGATTGATATGATACAAGTTAATTATGATCCATTTCATTGGTCTCAGTCATACATTACCATGAAATGGATCATTCATCATGGAAAAACCCTCAAAATGAGTGCAAATTTTGTGTTTCCTTGAGGACAGTCAGAAGTTTTTGTACAAAAAATTAATTTCTATTGACTTTCAGAGCATAAAAAGGTCTTAAATCATGTAAATGCAAGTCTTTAAGCCATCAAAATGAATCAAAGTTCAATAGGAATCAATAGAACATAAAAAAAAACACAAAAAGATGCAAAAACTGGAGTTTTTCTATTTTTTCTTAGAACAGTCCGTACAATCAATTCTCCACACGCCCAACCTCTATACAAATGATCATTTTAGGGTTATATAACCATTCCCCAACTGATCCAACCGTTTGGGGTTGAATAGGTTACATAAAAATGATTAAAACTCACAAAACTCATTTACCCGCCCAAATTGGAATTCAAAAATTTGAATTTCCAATCTTGAAATTTATTGAGCTCCACAAACTAAAACCTATTGGATCTTCAATATCCAACTTCATTTGACCTACTTAAAGAATTAGATTACTAATTAAAGCCCTATAACATGATAATTTCAATTACATAGCATTTTGGTCCTAGGGTCCTTATCAGGACCCTTAGGATAGTTGACTCTCTTATTACATTTATCCTTTCCAAATGCCATTATAGGCTTCAATAGGTCATAGTTGATGTTTTGATATGTTGGATAGGTCCTCTTGACCCTTGCAAACTCCTGACCCCTGAAGTGCTCCTTGAAGGACTTGGGTGCTCCTGCACCATATTCATACACATCGATTCAAATATTGTACCATGATAATCATTATATATATATATATACGAGATGATACAGATTCATGATGTGATGTTATATTTATGCATTATGATTATCTATGGATGCAATGTGATGGATGTACTTATTTTATTTATGTTGATATGATAGGTGATGATGATCTATGATTTAATGTATATGATATGCGATGTTATCAGATGAATGCAATGCAATGGATGGGTTACCTCTTTTTTAGTATCTTTGTATGATATTCTATGGATTGATGTTTATGGTATGTTATGATATGCTTATGCAAATGATGTGGATGTGACAAATGATAATTACATGTATTAAGATGCTTAGAATAAAAAATCTATATTATTCAAAACAACTTAAATGATAATGATGATGTAGTGGATTATTTTTTCCATTATTATGATATGTTGTGATGATGTGAGATGTATGCACGCTAATGATTTGTGAATGCATGATGGGTGCATCATGATGTTTTTGTTGACTGACATGATAGAAGGTTAGTGTGGAAAGAAGATACAAGAATGAAATGAATTTTTTGACCATTGATTTTGAGATTGATTCAAAAATCCAATAATTCCATGATCCAAGCAGACTTTATTAGATATGGGGATGAGAGGGATGATTTTTCTTGTATCTTAGGATTGGGATTTTTTGTCATTCCTTATGTTTGATATAACACATTGATGTAATGCATCTTGGTATTGATAACCAAGACGGTGTTGTATCTTGTATAATGGACTTTGACTTAGCAAATAAATAGGATAGTTCTTCTTCACACCTTGACATACAAAAACCTCATTGGAATGTAGTTTAGAAGTTTAGAATATATTAGACCAAAGCATACACAATAGTAAACAATCTACTCCAAACAACCTCCTTACACACAACTAAGCAAGTATGCACAAATATTATTTTACAGGAATATCCACAAGCACAACAAACAAAAGATAATGATTGATGCCCCATTCCTTTCTCTCTAAATCTTTTAGAAATCATCATGAGGTCCTTGTAATGGGTCAATAAGATAAATCATAAGAAAAGATCAAAGACAAACAGTTAGTTTTATCTATATCTCTTTCCAATTTAGTATAGCTAAGGTGATGTATGATGTTGATGTCCATTGCCAAAAGGATACATCTTAGGACATGTTATCAAATGTTTTGATTAGGATTAGGTGTGTGATAAGCCATTGATATAAACTTCATTGGCTCATTTACCTATGATCTAGACATTTAGATTTTGACCTTTAAGTTCTCACTTTAAGACATGTGACACTTGTTTTCTATTTGCTTTACCAAAGGTGAAAGGTGATGATTGATTTATTATGGGTGAAATGTTATTGCAGGTGAAACTAAAATGGAATGGATGGTTTTGGTTTTTTTGGAATATTTCAATGTTTTTGGTGTTTGTGAAAATGTTTTGAGGTTGTTTTTTATCTTTTCAAAAGTTTATGTGAATGTTTTTTATTTTATTTTATCTGAGGTTGTTTAGGGTTTTTTAACTGTTTTTTGAATGTTTTGAGTTTTCTAAGTTTTCAAATTTTTTTGTGTTTTCTAAGTTTTCAAATGTTTTTTGTGTTTTCAAAGTTTTCAAATGTTTTTTATTTTCAAAGTTTTTCAAATTTTTTGTGTTTTCAAAGTTTTTAAATGTTTAGGGGTTTTCTAAGATTTTGACCAAGAACCTAACCTAAAAGACTATCCTAGGTGCCTCAAGGGCTTACCAAAGATGAGCCTTGGCTACGTTATACACGTAGAGACCACGTAGTTCAAATTTATTGACTTATTATTGATGAGAAATGAACAGTTGAGGGATTATCAGTTTATTATGGAGGACTCCTAAAGGATTGACCTAGGGTGTCTCGGGGGCACATTAATGATGGCCCTGCCTACGTTCAAGCTTAGAGACACGTAGTTCGACATGGTACCAATTTTGGACTTTTGATGTTTTGACCTTTTTAGGGATTTTGACTTTACACTTTTTCAAATGTTTTTGGGTTTAAGATGTATAGGATTTTGAATGTTTTTGGATTTTTTGCATTTTACAAGTGTTTTTGGTTTTTTGATGAGATTTTATGAATGTTTTTGGGATTTTTGAGAGATTTCCAATAACCTTAAGACATATAAGAACCTGATTCGATCTATAATCAATTTCCCCCAGTGTTATGCAATAGACTACTTCACAATATCAAGCTATGACATGAACATAGATGGGTGATGGAAAAAATAGGATAAATAATGTGATGGATGGATGTAATGAAAAGAACGATAGGATAAAGATCCAAAGATAGATGGATGTTCTTTATTTATGCAAGGCACCTATTTTCTAGGTTTTCACCAAGGTACTTGCCCAAAGTGCCACTGAAGTGGTTTTCACTAGAGGATGATTGTTTTTCTTTACTATTTTTAATCCTTTTTCTTATTTTTTTGGATTTTTGATCATTTTTTGATGCCTTTTGTATTTTCATATTTATACCATTCAATCCTAGGCATAATTTTTTTTAAGATAAAGGCTATTGGTCAGTTCTTGCAAGGTCTCACCTTCAGGATTTGATAATCGATATGCTCCTAATCCATTGATTGTAGTGAAAAAAAATGGGCCTAACCAATTAGGCTCAAACTTTACTTTATTGTCTTGATTTAGAAGATTCTTCTGATTCTGCTTGAGAACAAGGTCCCCTACCTAGAAAGACCAACTCTTGATCTTCTAGTTATAGCTCTATTTTAGTCAGTTTTGATATACTTGCAAGTGATTAAGGGCATCAAGATGACGCTCATATAGGAATTCTAGATCATTTAGTCGATATACTCTATACTCTTGAACAGTGATTAGATTTTGCAGTGAAACTTGCAATGTCAGAAGCTTGACCTCAATAGGAAAGATGGTTTATGATCTATAGACCAAGGAGAAAAGGGTTGCACCTTTAGGTGTGCAGATATTGGTTCGATAGGCCCAAAGGGTGAGATTTAACTCAAAATGATAGTCACATCCAATTTCATTAACCATTTTCTATAGGATCTTTAGAATGGTCTTGTTTGTAGCCTTAGCTTGACCATTGCCATGGGGGTAATATGGGGTAGAGAACCAATGTTGGTTATTCAATCTTTGGCATAGCTCTTTCACATCCTGATTCTTGAAAGGTGTTCCATTATCAGAGATAAAGGCTTGTGGAGTACCATAACAACAAATAAGGTAATTTAAGATAAACTTGGCAATTTGCTTCCCCATTATGTAGGTAAAAGGAATGGATTTGAACCACTTGGTAAAGTATTAAGTGGCCTTTATGATGAACTTATGGCTATTAGATGAGGTTAGAGTAATCTTTCCTATGAGTTCAAGCCCCCACTCCAAGAAAGGCCAAGGTTTGATCATTGGTTGTAACTCTTGAGCCAGAGAATGAATAAGATCCCCATGTTGTTGACATTGGACACACTTCTACACGTACTGATGGGCTTCTCTTTCCATGGCTGGCCAGTAATTCCCCATCCTCAATAGTTTCTTAGCTAAAGTCATACCACTAGAATGGGAACCACATATGCCATCATGTACTTCTATTAAAGTGATCAAGGCTTCCTCTTGGTTAAGACATCGTAGTAATGTCACTTTGATGCTTTGGCAATATAAGGTATCACTTAGGATCATGAATTGAGATGCCTTTTTAACGAAGGTCTTCTTAAAGTTGGAGGTGATATCGGATGGGAGGGTTCCTCTGCTAAGGTAAGTGAATATATCATGATGCCATGGGGAACTAGTACCACCAATGACACACACAAATTTAGATTTAGGGATTTTGAAAGTTGGTACGAGAATTTGTTCTACGAAGAATTCATATTGGAGGACATTGTGCAACCTGTCTAATAATGATCCAATTGTTTCCATAGCATCTGCTGCTCAGTTGTTCATGTGAGGAATCTAATCAAAATTTATTGCAATAAAAAGGCCCTTGAGACTCTCTACCATCTTCTTGCAAGGAGTAAGCTTATCATCCTTGGATTGGTAGTCATCATTGACTTTGTTGATAACCAACAGTGAGTCTCCATATACTTTCAACTCTTGTATCTACCATTGAACTATTATCCTTAGACCTATTATTAGGGCTTCATATTCCATGATGTTGTTAGTACATTGAAACGATAGCTGGTATGACTTTGGAATACAATCACCTTGAGGGGTGATAAAAAATACCCTCCCTTGATCCATGTTGGGTGAATCACCCATCAAAGTACATTTCCCATTGATCTGTTGTATTGACAAGGAACACTGAATCATTACCAAATTCAGATATCAAAGGGTTCTTTGCATAGATAGGTGCTTCTTCTATCTATTTTTTGATCACTTGTAATTTTATTTCCTTGCACTCCACATACTCTATGTCAAATTCAGTCAAGATCATCACCCATTTGGCCATTCACCCAGTGAGAATTGCTTTGGAAAAAAAGTATTTCAATGGGTAAAGCTTTGCAATAAGCTTGATTTGATGCAACATGATGTAATGTTTGAAATTTTATGAATAAGAAACCATCGCTAAGCATGATTTCTCAATGGATGAGTAATTCATTTCATAGCCTACCAAGGTCTTGCTAATGTAATAGATAGCTCTTTCTTTTCCATTTTCATCATGTTGTGCTAGAAGAGAACCTTATGTTATTGATGTTGTTGATATATACAAGATCAAAGGTCTATTTGGTAGCGGCAAAATGAGCACTAGAGTTTTCAATAGGTAGTCCTTGATTTTCTAGAAGGCTTTGTCACACTTCTCGTACCACTTGTAAGTTATTCCTTTATGGAGAAGATGTGAGAAAGGGTGAATTTTATCTGATAACTATTCTATGAACATTCAGATGGATTGCAACCTCCCTTGTAACCCTCTCATCTACTTCAATGTTTGTGGTGGTTCCATGTCCAGGATGGCTTTCACTTTTTTTGGATCAATTTCTATTACTCTTTGTGACAGGATGTATCCAAGAAGCTTCCCTGATGTAACCCCAAAGACATAATTTTTTGGGTTCATCCACACCTTATACTCTTCAAGCCTATCGAAGATGGGTCCCAATACCTCTATGTGCTCACTCCATTTATTTCTATTGGCCAAAATTTCATCCACCTACTCTACAACTATTTTTTGGATTATATCATGAAAGATGAGGGTCATTGCTCTTTGATAGGTTGCTCATGTGTTCTTTAGCCCAAATGGCATCATATTCCAGCAATATGTTCCCCATGGATAAGTGAAGGTAGTTTTGTGTTGACCCTCCTTAGTGATCATTATTTTCTCATAGCCTAAAAAACCATCCATGAGTGATAGAATTTCATGTCTAGATATTAATTCCATGATGATGTCAATGTTAGGAAGAGGTAAATCATCCTTCAGGCATGGCTTGTTCAAGTCTCATAAATCCATGTAGATTCTGATGCCCCTAGTGGGTTTGGAAACTAGTACTAGGTTTGAAAACCACTCATGATAATCTATCATTCAGATGAATCCAATGTCAAGAAGCTTTTGTAACTCAACTTTTACCAAGAGTGTTATTTGAGGGTGCATCTTTCTCATTTTTTTCTTGATTGGTTTGACCTTTGGATAGAATGCTAAGTGATGCACAACCACTTTTGGATCGAGCCCTAGAATATCTATGTATGACCATGCAAATTTGGCTCTTCACTCCTTCAGGAATGTTGCTAGGTTTTTTTGTTCTTCATCTAACAAGGATTTGGCATAGAAAGTGATATTGGGTGCTTCTTATATTCCCACATTGACTGGAGTGGCCTTTTATACTAGCACTACTAACTTCTCTAGATGCATTGCACTAAGGGGGAGATTGAATCTCTCATCCTTGGGTACCTCGGAAAGGTTTTCACCCTTGGATGCATCATTTATTTTTACTATTTTAGGATCAAAAAGTGTCAGTGTGGTTTTCACTCAAATATTTGCATGTTAGTTGCATGTTGTTCATTTTGTGACTAAAGGATTCAATTGTGTCTCTGTAGTATGCCCCTATTTCTATCTCTATATCAAAACCAACTTTGTGGTCTACCCATGGTAATTTGTTGTGGAGTCCCATGAATTCTAAAATCACTTCATTGTTTTTGAATAAATCAGGAATTAGTGGTCCTTGTTGGTCTCATTCAATGAGTTGTGGGTATACTAGGCTTATTTCAGTTGTTTGGTCATTTGGGGTGAAAGATGTTGTGGATATCATGAAGAGAGATTTATTCTCAAATAGGTTAGCAATTTCGAGAGGGAAGTCATCTAGGGCAGTATAACGCGATGATGGTAATCAAGAGGAAGCCTCAACCCATTTAGCGGAAGTGCCTTTTCCAAGAAGGGTAACCTTGCTAGTAGTACATCCTAGGCCAACATTATTTGGACACTTCTTAGGAATGATGGATTCTAACAAACCATTGTCATTTTTTCCTAGTTTCTCATTCTTGTTATATCCCCATCCCTTCATTAGTTTTATGCCTTTTTTTCAATCTTCCATGGGAAGAACGAGCATGGGTTGGTCATCTTGATAGAGTAGTTTAGATACATCCTCCAAATTAAAAACTTATTTATTTAAATCCCCCACTTAATGAAGGTGGTACCTACCATCTTTATTTTTTGACCACTTTGTTGATAGGTGTGGGTTTCCAATAATATTTGGGAGAAAGAGGCAGCTCCCCCAACACAAAAGTATCATTTGTTAGTTTATAGTTTCCACAACCATCATCCTGGATCACTACTTTGATGTCATGAATGTTTTGCATAATGGGTGTTTTTTTTTTGAGGTAGATGCAAGGGATAATGGGTCAACAAATGAGGAGGATGGTGTAGGCTCTTCATCATTTTTAGGGATTTGGGATATTTTGTAAAACATGGCCTCAAGGTTCTTGCAGTAGTAAAAAGGCTCAGGATCTCCATGGATGGAAACTTCTTTATCCTCAAAAGGAAATGTTACACATTGATGATAGGCCAAAGCTATAACTTTTAGGGTGTGAATCTAGGGTTAGACAAACAGGATATTGTAGGGGAGATCAAGATATAACACTTGGCATGTAGTTTCTGTAATGATAGGTCCCACTTGGATGGGTAACATGATGATTCATTGCAATACTTTCTCTTAATCATCAATGCTCTAATGGTCGTACTCTTTTCTTTCTCAATAACATCTTCTGAATAATCCAAGTTCTTAATTAACTAAAGGGTGCAAATTTTTGGACTAGCACCTCCTTATACTAAGACTCTTTTAACCTTGTTCTTATGAATAATTACCTCAAGGTGTAAAGCATGGTTATGTGATAGGTGTGATGGTAGGTCTTGCTCCGAGAAGGTAAGAAGATGAGGGATAGTAATATGCCCTACCATAGCTTGAAATTGTTTTGTATATATATCCTTAGGGATGGATGATGTGGATAAATATTTCTCTAATATTTCCCTATGTGCAAGGGATAGCCTCAATGGTTCCAAGATAGAAATCTATGTGGGGCTCTTCTTAAGCTGATCTAGGAGATTGTACTTGCTAGGATTGGATGTTGGAAAAGTAGGTTGTGCCCTAGGTTGGGATGGGGCTCCTTGGATGGTTAATTTTCCATATGGTGTGGTAACCCCTGTTGGTGTAATTAATTATTAATTACACTTAGCATAAGTTTACTTAGGATTTATTTAATTCCTAGGTTATAGGATCTTATCTTTATCTTATCAAGCTATCTTGTTGCTCAAGATAAGATTAGGTTGTTGCATCTTTGCTTTTATAAAGAAAATTATCTCTTGTAATTAATCATCTTTTCGAATATATCAATTTGCATGTTTTTATGCAATCTCTGCTTTTTCGTTTTCCTCTTTCTATGGAAGGTCTATTCTGGTTCACAATCAGATCTTGGTTTTCTAACATGGTATCAGAGCCTCGATTCGCAGCCCCTTCTCAGCATTTTTGGAGGATTTCGTTGCTGAGCTTGTTCGGAGTTCCTCGAGGGTTTCAATCCTTGAGTATCATTATACAACATCTTGGATTAGATCAGGGTTTTCCATTGGATTCAAAGTGCTGGAAAAGTCAGAAATGACTTTCATTTTATTCATTTTCATCACCGTTTTCCAAATCTGTGAGGGTTTCAAGCTCAGTGATTTTTCTGATAGATCCGGGAGTTGCCTGATTTTTGGAGCACTTTGGGCCCAAATGGACCTCGCCGTTGGATTCGCAGCGCCCAAAAACCCCCATTTTCATATAAAACTTGTTCGATTTGGACACTGTCGACCGGAGAAGCAAAATGTTTTTGCACAAGGGCCATACAACCCCCAGATACGCATTCCGATGCATAAAAATTGAGGAAAAATCAAAAAAATTATTAAAAAAATAAAAAACAATGAAATTTTTTGGCACGACCTGTTTGCAGGTACTCACCGCCCGTCCGCCGCCAAGCCACCACCCGAGCTCCACCAAACTACCGCCTAGTGGCCTCCTCTGCCCGGACCGCCGCTTCATTGTTCCACAACCCCCGCGGGCCCATACAGCTTAGCCCCCAGTCCTATCGGCGCCCGGGAGGCGAACCCCCAGCCCCCCACCGGGCTTCCAGCCCCTCGTCCATGTCACATGGGTGACGAGGGGTTGCACCCCAAGAGCCAAACGCTAGCCCCCTGGTCCGCCCAGGCGACCAGGGGCCGAACATTTTCAGCCCCTGAGGGCTTATTGGAGTCATATTGGGCAGTTTTGGACCAGTTTCACCAAATTGGGCATAACTTTCACATACGGCATCGTTTTTTTGCAAACGAGATATCATTGGAAAGCTGTTTCCAAGCTCTACGCATTGGCATAGGTCTACTTTTTTTGTTTTTCTATTTTGATGCTTTTTTCTGCCTCGAAATTCAGATGTTTCATTTTTCACTCCGAGAGACATATCTTTTGACTTGCTTATCCAATTTTCATGATTTTTGCGGCTTTGGAAAGCTGGTTTCGACCTCTATACAAATCTGAGGTCATTTCCAGAAAATGTATAAATTATTTTTTGCATGCACGTGTTTTTGTTTCATGCTCTAGGTTTGCATTTTCACTCATGTTTCAGTAATTTTGCATTATCTCCTTATGCAATCATTGGGTATTGTAATAAAAAACTAATATAAAGTTCCATTAAGGGGGGTTCTTGCATCCATCTTTCATTTTGGTGACAACTCACATGAGTTTGTCTGGTTTCATGTTGTCTCCTTCTAGCTTCTTTCTTGCTTAGCTGGAAACATTGTTGGTTTGCTTTGGTTCACACTTCACATTGGGATTTTACAATTCTTGATCCGCATTGGTTCAAATCTTTCTCATTTGAAGGCCATTTTTTTATGGTGAATGTTCCAGAATCTTGATGGTACTCATCCTATGGGTAGTTTTAGTTTCAGTTTGGCATTGGCTTCGAGACACAACTTCCATATTTGTCATCATTATGGGTCCATTCATCCTTTAATCTACTATTGTTCACAAATTCTAGAGTTGATCTAGTATGTGATTTTCTAGTGTTCCTTGGCATCGGGTCTACTATTGCATTTGTGATTATGATTGGTATCTTGCAAACATAACTATCTTTCCTTGCTTTCTGGATTTGGGGTTCCAGTGTTGCTTCATCAGAGTTCTTCTAGTGATTCTTCGCAGCAGTTCATCTCACTGAGGGGGGTTTCTCTCTCTTTTCATTTGTACATGAGTACCTAATCAGGCCTTGTTTTCAAGACTCATATTTGCATAATAATCTGCTTCTCCCTAAGTTGCACTTATGGGGGGGTGTTGGTGTAATTAATTATTAATTACACTTAGCATAAGTTTACTTAGGATTTATTTAATTCCTAGGTTATAGGATCTTATCTTTATCTTATCAAGCTATCTTGTTGCTCAAGATAAGATTAGGTTGTTGCATCTTTGCTTTTATAAAGCAAATTATCTCTTGTAATTAATCATCTTTTTGAATATATCAATTTGCATGTTTTTATGCAATCTCAGCTTTTTCGTTTTCCTCTTTCTATGGAAGGTCTATTCTGGTTTGCAATCAGATCTTGGTTTTCTAACAACCCCACACTCCACACTAGGTCGTTTGATGGTGATGATGATGATGACACTATCATAGGAAGTGACTACATTGGAATAGACATGTTGCACATTTGTGTAATCCTTACCTTTTCCATTGTTGTTTCCTTTGTTGTGATCCAACATGGGTTTCTTGTATATCTTGAGATTTTGGTTATCATCTGGTACTTCAATAGATGTGTCTCCATTCTTGATAAGATCTTGGATAACATTCTTGAGCCTCATACAATTCGATGTTTTGTTCCCTTTGATTTTGTGAAAGTCACAAAGATCTTTTTTGTTGTACTAGGGTGGTTTATCTTGTGGTTCTTGGTAGTTTTTGACATTGGGAAGCATTATCAAGTTTAACTCTACCAACTTATTCATGATAATTTTAATAGGTTATGACAACTATGTGTATTTGCATTTAGGATAGTTGTTCCTATTGGGAGTTCATCATTATTGTGTTTTGTTGTTATTGAACTAATTTTTTTGAGGTGATGTTGTTTGTTGCACCGTTAGTTGAGCATTAGCTATTTTATTGGTGTTTGGTCTAGGACCACTTAGGACCACCTTAGCATCTACCACACCATAATTTTGTGACATTATTGTTCTTAGCCTAGATGCGAGGTTTGTCGTTTGAACTGGATGATGGGAAGTTGTCTTTTTATGCTTGAGTATTTCCTTGTGAGATTAGAGATCTCTCAATGTTAAGGGCTCTAGGGAAAATATCATCATAAGAGGTAATGCACTACATCTTTAAGTGGAAGGATAAATCTAGATCTATATTGGCTATGATGATCCCCACTTGTTGTTCATTGGGAATGGGCCATTTGATTTTAAAAGATCTTTTCCTCCATTTCTATAAGAAATTGGTGAAAGATTCTCCTTTGTTTTGTTTGAGAGTGTAAAAATATTCTACGCTTATGCCCATGTCAAGTTTAAAGGAGAAGTGATCTATGAATTTATTGTTGATTTCTTGGAAGGTTTTGATACTTGGAGGTAACTGAGAAAACCAGTCGATGGCTGGGCCCATCAAGCTTCATGGAAAGAGGCACATCAAATAGGACTCATTATAGGTGACCTCTATACACATGACATTAAACTCTTTGACATGGTTTGCATGACTTCCTCTCCCTTTGTATTTATCAAATTTGGGGACCTCAAAATCAGGAGGGAAAGGTACCATTGTGATGTTTTGATTGAATGGATATGAACATAGTTTTTGTTGTGTATGGGGATTATTCATTTTTTCCATCCAGATATCCTGCATTTCTTGTGCTAATTCCTTAAGTTGTGATGTGACATCATCTTGTTGGTTTGGTGCGGGAACATATGTTACATATGGTGGGATGGTAGATGGATTGCACATGGGATTCTAATATTATGGGGTGTTGTATGGTGTGTATGGTGGTGTAGGATATTGTGAAGGTGATGGTGGTGGTGGCGTATATGTTCCTAATGTGTTTGTATTGACGGTGTTCTATTAGGGGTTATAGTAGAAGCCTTCTTGTTGTTGTTGTTGTTGGGAATATTATTGGGCTAGTAAGGCTTGTTGTTGTTGTTGGGACACAAGCGTTGCTTGTTGGGCTTGCTATTGTTGTTGGGATACTAAGGTTGCTTTGTGTGTGTGTTTTTGTTGTTGAGCCACTAGGGCTTGTTGTTGTTGCGCTGCTAAGGTTGCTTCTTGTTGTTGTTGTTGTACTACTAGGGCTGCTTCTTGTTGTTGTTGTTGTGTTGTTAGGGTTGCTTGTTGTTGTTGTGCTACTAGGGCTATTTGTTGTGGTTGTTTTTGTTGTAAAACTTGTTGATAAGGTTGTTGTGCTTGCTATAAAGCTAATGCATGTGCTTGTAATGTGGGATCAGTTGGTTGTTGGGAAATTGGTGATGGATTTTGGGTGTTGATGTTTTATGTCAGTAGCATGTTGTTGATGAGTGGTTGAGGGTTTCCTTGGTTTAACATTCCTTGCAAGATGGTGTATTGGGATGGAGGAATGTAAGTTTGAGGTCCCATTTAATTTTGTATGATGAGAGGGACCGAGGGAAAAGATGATGATGGTTCCATTAGGTATTGCGATGGAAATGACACATTAGGACCTTGATTCCACTGATTGAAAGGGTTCCCTTGAATGATGTTTTCAGGATTTCCTTGTGTTTGGGATGTGGCCAAGGTATTACCTTGATTGATGTGGTTCATGATGAAGGGCCTATTTTGATTTGGGTTGATGAGGGATGAGATAGATGTGTTTTGGTCAATCGATGGGTTGGATGTATTAATGGCAGGATTGGATGAAGATGTCCCATGTTGCATTGAAGGATAATTTTCTGTACAGGTATTGAAATGCCCTTTTGGGTCTATTTGAGATACTTGGCCCATACTACCTAAAAATATGAAAATAAGGGGTCTCTCTTTCACTTCTAGGGTTTTAGACCTAAAAGGGGAGAGGTTATTTCCATACTCTTCACTCAAGAACAAACCCTTGAGATTTCAATGCAAAGGATATTGAAACCTAGAAAAGGGTTGTTCTATGGAATTGAATGATATCTAATGAGGGGTTCACCACCAAGTTTAAACTTGGAAAAGATAATGAATTGGAAAATACAGTGTGATATGTAAAATGACCAAGAAAAATGAATAAAATTTAATAGAAAGATATGAAATTTTTAGTGTGCACTTGGAAGACTGAAGAAGACATAATGGAGGTCTAGATCACCAAAAAATCTACTATTGATGCTGACTGGGACTCACTTCCAAGCTAGGTGAATTAGTCCAGTTTCTAGGAAAATGTGTCAAAACAGGTTTCAGGCAAAAGGGAATCCAGATCTATAAAAATATTTGTCAGGCCTATTTAGTGGGACTTGATAGAGCTCTTAAAATTTTGAAATTTTAAGCTCATTGTGCACCTTGTAGTGGTTTGTTGCATGTATGACCATAGGTGAGGCTTAGGGTTTTAGCTTCAAAACCTTGCTCTTAATTTTGTTACATCTTAAAGCTTGGGAATTTTAATTTGCTATTGACCTACTTTACCTGATCATCAGTCATTAAAGTTGCAACTTAAGCCATCGATGGCATCCTTTTACCAACCCTTTTGCTCAAGTATATTGGTTGTATAATCTTATATCACTTTGATGTTGCCTAAGGTCAAGCTAAAATATTTTCATAAAAAATTTCCTTGAGTAAGCATCTACCTTGAGGGTCATAATCCTGTTGACCTAGTCATGGCCCTATTTTAAAAATAACTTTATCAGCATGTGCATAAATCCGGTACGTTAGATCTAAGGATCAAATCTCATTCGTTCATTGCACACCACACAAGAGTTAAAGAATGGTCGTCAAAAGGCTTGTGAGGGATGTAATTGTTTGATGCATGTCCTTGTCATGGTGGGGCCCAGTTTGGCTTCATTATGCCTGACGCTCAGTGGTTTTAAGATTAGCGGTCCACATGCATTTAGAAGATTAAATCTCAACCGCCTATTGCACACCTCGCAAGATTAAATTAATGTGTTGGTGTTCCAAATCGATCAATCCAATGAATCCTATAGACTAGCCACTTACTAATGATCATACTCAATGGTGGATTTGGCCAACTGACAGGAAATGGAATTACAACACATTTCCCCTACTCTTTAGGCTCTGTAGGACCTTGGGGATTACCCTTTAGCAACACCTAAAGATTTAAACGCATACTAAATACAGTATTGCTTAATAGATAATGCTCTCACAAATTATGCTAAGAAACATAAAATATCACTCAACATTGGCTATGACATTGGGTGAATTTTAGAAAATAGCAAGGAGAAAATGGAAAACACATAACCTAGAAAATAGAATTGAAATAGTTTTTGATTTAAAGAATTGGGACCAAATTGAAAACAACAAAAGCATAAAGATTGACCAGTGCCAAGAAGAAAAATACAGAGTCATACAACCAACACTTTGTCCTACAATGTTGAGCATGTTCTGAAGTTCTTCGCAATTGTTATCACATTATGATAAAAAGACCACTGGAGCTTTATCATATGACCATTCTTACAGATCCACCTAGAAACACAACACTCCTATCACATTTGTTGAAGCAATTACACTATCCCCTAAATAATAGGTAGTAATAAATACAGTTAACATTCATTAAAGAAATTACATCATTAACAAAACAGAAGGAAACATCTATTGCAACTCAAATGCAAAAAATGTGCATGTAAAAACCCAGATAATCTTTGATTATTGAATTGAAAAGAGCATTACATTTCAGCCATGGAGACAGTCATCTGAAAAAATATATTTCATGAAGCATAATTAAAAACACAAACACCTCAAATTAATTGACTAGCAGTTATAATTCACCGTAGCATTACAAATTACCTAGAGCTTCAACTTGCCTTGCAGATCTTGCAGAAAATGGACCCATACAAATGACAAAAGAAGAGAATAAGAAGAATATTAAGCCTCCCTAAAGCTAATTCGTTGAAGACACATGTCAGCTTCTTTCCCATTGATCAAAACCAAAAAAACATATGGAAAAGCCTCTCTCTTCTCTTTCAGTAAATTTTGATTATGTTCTACTTGTATTCACCCAAGTTGTTTATTAACAGAAAATTTCCCCATGTGAAGAATATCTCCATTTTACCTGTAGAATTTGAAAAATATGCACTTGCCCATGAAAATTATTCACATTTCCCTTTTTTCTTCCTTTTATTTTCTAGAGTTGCACATTATATTTTCAACTCCATATATTAAAGTTTTCTAACTTTAATATTGAGACTTTGAAATCATTTGCACGTTCCTTTACTTATTGGGAAATAAAAACAATACATCTTTCAATTGACACCTTATATTTGCACCTTGCATTTAAAAGCATGGCTTTTAAGAAAAAAATCATTGGGCCCTCTAAATAAGATTTTTTCCAGCTCACCTTTGTTGACCTTCAATTTGGCAAAGTTCTTCATTAAATATTCCACTCGCAGTATTCTGCTTTTTTTTTTGAAATGGAGGATTTGAAATATTAAACCATTGGGCACATAAAAGGCTTTATTCAAGCCTTTTAAAATTCTGTTGGGCCCATCTAAAACTTATCCAAACATTCACCTTTTACCTCCATTTACCATTTAAAAATGGAAAAAACTTTTATAAAATCACTATATGGGTGAATATTTATCCAACCCATGTGTTTCTCACCATTTAAAATAAAAATCAATCGCGAAAATAAAATATTTTTACCCATACATATATCTTCTCATAGGCCAATAGTCAACCATTATCCGTGCATTCAAAATGCCTTGGCCCACACTCCACATGGAGAAATCTCTCTAATCATGCAGTGATTAAACAGTGAGCAACTTGAACCTCTGAGGTAGTGAGGGGGGGTGGAGATCTCACTGCATATTCACCTCTTTTATCTATCATCGATCTCTTTTCTCCCTTGTTTTCCCATCTATTCACATTTTTCCCTAAATCTTCTTCACTTAGCATTCAACTGTTTCTCCTCTATTTACTCATTCCTCGTCATGGAGGCTCCTCCATTGCACTTGAAATTTTCTAAATCCTTTCCAAATAATTTAATTTATGTGTATGTAATGATGGCAACTTATTTGTAACATAGACATTTCTTTGATCTCACACCCATTGAGCCCATTCATGGTGTGTGGCTACGTTCGATGGATCACTCCTCTACTTGATGTGGAGGCTGTAAAAATTTTGATTCTTTCCTTGCCACAAGTGTAAACAATTCCTCTATCTTATGTGCTTTGATGGATGAGCATACCCTACACCATGGTGAGTGTTAGATTTACATCATGCATTGGCTTTCAAGCCCCTCCAGCTTGGCACATTAGTTGCCTCCTATGTTGAGTTCTTCCATCCTCCATGCTTTTAATAGATGTCCATGTCTTCAAATGGTTCAAGCCTCTTCAACAAATCCCTTTTCACTACAAGAGAAACCCTCACTGTAGGTGCTCTACTGTTCTCAACTAGTGTGATGGCACCATGTG
Source organism: Sequoia sempervirens (assembly GCA_007258455.2). NCBI lineage: Eukaryota > Viridiplantae > Streptophyta > Pinopsida > Cupressales > Cupressaceae > Sequoia > Sequoia sempervirens. The sequence goes on along the minus strand of VDFB02000363.1, from coordinate 124,985,681 downwards.
TAGAGGCTACCCAAGCTTCACACATACCAACTCCATTTTCTGAAAGGTTTCTAAGAAATTTTCAACAAATCCATTATGTGCATAGGCTGCAATAATAGTATTCCCCAAGACCATTTTTCTTTAGAAACTTTGACTGAACATTTTGCATGCCATGTCAAAATGCATCCCATTTCATGGATCAGTCCCCTATAGAAATTGCCTACTGTGAAAGTTGAAGAGACTCTTTTCACAATATTCAAGTGGCTGCCTTTTCATTGTCATAGTGCCAAAACTTTACAAAGTGAGGTTCAAGCATCCTCATGATGCATCTTAAAAGATTTCCCTCTTTGAATCCCTCCCATGAAAGCTTGAATAGAATATAGATTCAGATAGCCACCTCGAACTTGCTCCACAAAGGCTTCCAAAAATTTTCCTTTATTGATTGCTAAAAGAGACACAACATCCAATTTGCTTGGATCACCAATCACTAATGGAGATAGCTCTCAGATGGATTCCTCACCATGTTGTTAGATACATGAGACTTGCTATGCCATGAATTGTGAATTAGTGTAATTTTACAAACATAATTATAATGTTGTGTTTAGCACATGTTGGTGGAACCCTCTATCCCTTATATAAAAGCATACAATGTTGACTTATTATTCTTTGCTTTAGGAGACTTGTGGAAATCTATTGCTTTCTTGCAACCTTGACTACTTTTGCATAGCTTTGTTTTTTTTAGTTTCCATGTACTTAGTGTATTGGATTTTTCTTTGACTCAATAGCTTGGCATGCACATTGTGTAACCTTCAACATTAGTGGAAACAAGTAGAAAAGATGGTTTCCCTTTAAAAGGTTGATATTGAAGAAATCATCCATTGTTACCTCACACAAATTGACAAGCATGGGAGATAAATGATAACATTTTGACCTCATATTGCATTTCTAACAGAAGATTTGAATTTATCAACTTTAGTTCAAGAGGCATCACTAAATAATATTGGTTTTCCCTGATAACAAGAACACTTCTACAAATAACCATCAGAAGACACCAAGTTGAGCATTATCTTCACATGCTGGCTTCCTCAAATCGTGTGATACATGTCGGGTCTTTTATGGGCCTGACTAAAAAAAATTCATTTTCAAACAAGTTTTAAACTTGAATTTTCTCGAGTTAGCTTATGAATGCTTATGAAGTGAAATAATAAACTAGGTTATCATTAAAATATGCTTTCAGACACTTTTGAACAATGAACAAAATAGGTTAAGTGGTCTCTGGAATCACTCTAGGAAACTAGTCAAACAACCTCCTGGGGCCATGAAAACTTATATGCATGTAGAAATTTGACCTGAGAATGGAGTGCAACAAATGGTTCAAAAACACATCTCACAGGGCCAAAGATATAAATAATCAAAGTTGCTCAGTCAGACTTTCTTCAACAACTGTTCAAAACCAATTAAAACTCTCCAAATCACAACTTTGAAAAAAATAAAATCAACTTATGGGGGGATTGCCACTAGAAACTTAAGCTCATTTAGGTACACTGAGCATGTGTGCAAATGGTCCTTTCTTCAATCATTATTCTTCATGAGATATCGACAATCAAAGTTAACCACCTTGAAACATTGTCAAAAGTGCAGATATAAAACTAAAATTGCATTTGCTCTTGATCTCAAAAAAATAGCACATCAGATCCTGAGGTTCTGAAATCGGACAGGGGAGTACATGAATGTATGGATAATGGAGATTAATAATTGGTTCATCATTTCAATCATCCAGTTGTGAAATACATGCTCGAACAAGAGGCCACTTTGCATAATAGAGTTCTCAAATAGCAAAAAAGTTCCAAAACCCTCCAGCTTCGCTATTCAAAACCCTACCAAAACTTATCATGGGAAGCTGAGAATTGACATGTATGTTCACATAAGTCACATGAGTGGGTCCACCAATGGGTTTTACATGAAAATTAACTAGCTCAAAATTATAACCCTCCAAAGTAAGTCACTTAAGTAGATTTGTCAAGTGCACTTCTAAGTGTGCAAAGGCAAAATTTTTAGTATGAGCACTTCAAATTTGCAAATTTTGAAAGTCCCAATAGTGGCTCTGACTGGGGATGTATGCCCCCTATGGGAATATCAAGAATCCAAATCTCTAGTGAGTAGACCAGATACTGAGTCCATCAGGTGTTGCCAAACTGCTCCTTTATTCAACTTTCTTTTTCAACTTCATTTGGTGACCACATGCCACCAAATGAAAAGGGGAATCAATTATTACCTCTATCAAACACCAATTTGATAAAATAAATGACCTCCCTCAACTCATGCTTGCCTCTGTCAAACCAAAACAACATGAGTGATTGCACTTTTGCAAATAGAGGTATCAAGATGCCTTCATACAAGTGGAAATTTGCTCCTTGTTTGACTCCATTGTCACATGGAAACCAAATCATTTATGCAATATCACTCCCACTTCCTTCATTTTATAATTTTTCATCAAGTGGAAACATTTGAAGATGGTGATCAAGACCATATGAAAGCATAGCCTGATCACAACCATCTGGCTGATTAAACATGTTGGAATCTCCCAACAGGAAATCATATACAACATTATCAACATGTTCATAATCACTATGTATCTGAAAGTCAGGCATACTCTTAAAATGTTGATTATAATGTGGAAAAAACTTATCATAGTCATCATATAAACCATTTTCAGACTAGAAAAACAACTTTCTTCAATGTTTTTCACATTGCCACATTTCATGAAGACTTCTTCTAGCTAACAAAAGTAGCACTCACATTCTGCCATATGGCTGGTACAATCAGGTTCAATTTGATTACTTGTTTTCATATCAAACGTGAAACTATCACAAGAAATTACCAGAAGATCTTGCACATCATGCAAACTATCTCCAAGTGTATGCAAAGAGATACACTCATACATTGGCATAGTCTACAACTATCCTCCGTCATGCTGGTACTAAGAGTAATCAAGGATTTCTAACTTATCCTCATCTTTACTCACTTTTTTATCCTCTGAACATAACATATCAACATCTTCAACATCCCAAGATTGCTCCAAAATGAGCAATTATGGTTTACAAAGATAATATGATTTCTCATTGGGATCAACATCCATATCCACATGAAAAGACTCATGACTAGGCTCATCTAAGTTAGCAAATGGAAACTTGTCCAAATCTACATTAAAACTTTCAAAACTTGGCTCATTGGACATGCAGACCTCATGGTTATCTACTATTTCAAACTCATCAAAACAAAATTATGATTTTGTATCAGCATGCACACTTTCATATGCATCATACAATGCATCATTACAATGAAATGGTTGCTTGTCTTCACTCACATTATCATCATGTTGATTAGTTGGTTAATAAATGGAAGGAAAATCAGATTCACATGCATCACACCTTGCATATTGAAGATCATCATCACTATCAAAATCAATGTGAGAAGCACACACCAATTGAGGGTTATCCTCATGTGTACATTTTTGATATCTAGTGGTCAATAGATTTGAAATTTGTTCACTCATTAATAGATCATTTATCTAATCCATTCTTTCAACCACTTCCTCTCATTGAACTTCACTAGAATTGAATGCATTATCAAATTGTAAATTAGAATGTATCATTGTTTCATCATCATCAAAATCTAAAAACTCAGTGATTTGATCATAAACAAGAATTCCCCAATCATAGGAGATTGAATTGCTAACAACCTTTTCAAAAGCATGGTCACAATCTATCACAGAGAACAAGTTGTCCATTTGTTCATTTTTGTTTACTTTTGGGCTATCATAACAACAATCCACATCTTTTTACAATTTAGTATTGAACTGGGTGTCCTCATTGAGTTTTTCATTTACATCCTCCTGAGGATAGACACCAACATTTTCACTATCAAACTAAAAACCATCAATGGTTTCTTCATTGCAATTGCTTGTAGTTGATCTTGCTAACTGGAATTCATTGCATACTTTATCACTTGCAGTTGATAAACTTACATCCTCAAGAGAATTCCCTAAATCATCAAATTCCTTTGTCTCATCATGAAGACTTGAATTGAAACTACACTTAACACATGTAGAATTAACATGATCAATAGTACCATAACATTGTTGATTGTACATATCCTCTTCTTCAAAGAGTAAATTCAATTAATATCACTCATCATGTTCTTGGCTTAGAAAAATTGGAATCCCGTTGTTCTTCACAAAATTGTGTTCATTGATTAAAAAGAAAGTCTCATCAGCACAATGTGAACTAAGATGATCATTTAGAAAATTATCTTCTTGATTGCAACCTTCAATTGTTACAAAAAATATTCTCTTTCTTTTTGCATTTTCAAATAAAATAGAAGAAACTTCAAATGTTTCATTTATCTCATCATGTCCTTCATCATCATGGCTGCAATTTTCAGCTGGGTATATTTCTTTTGTAGGTTGTTCAAAGAGGACTTTCTCATCACCTAATGATACATCATTCTTGTCTTCTACCTTATCAAGTGTGCACTTGTCTGTAGACCTCTAATCATTTTTATTCACATAGCTGCTAATGTTATCAACATGTTTATCCACAATTGAAGACAACATACGTTGAACATATTCATTCCTTCTTATATCCAAATCATCTAAAATTGTGTAAGCCATCTGCATACTCAATATTTTATACTCCTTCAACAGTGCACTAGATCCCTCCTCAAAGGCTTCAAAATACATATGAATGCAATCTAGGATACTAGGTTTGAAATTTTTGGGTATTAGTGAAAGAGCAACAACAAATCTATGACTGAAAGCAATGCTTGACTCTTCATTTTGTTTCTTAATCTTCTTTAACCTTGTGACAAGGTCAGAGGGCTCTTTTGCAAGTTCTTCTCTATAAGCATTCACTAATTTATCCTAGCAAGGAAAAGATTTCTTAGGAAAGCTTAGGTACCAAACCCTAGCTCTTGCTTCAAGATATCTAACAAAAATCTCATCCACAAATCCTGATAGCCAAATGAATGTTTCTCCATGAAGCTAGAAAAAATTTTGACATGTGCATCTCCTTCTCATACATTATATCCATTAAATCTAGGCATCTTCTTATAGACTTGAATTGGCATACTCTCAGTTTTGTAATCAACCCATGACAAGTCTAATTGATTATACAATGGATCAAAGGAATTGACACAAGGTGCATTAACATGGAAAGTAGATACAATACGATTGTATCTTAACTTGGCTTGTAGAGACATCCAGTGCCTTTTTCCCATCTCTTCAATTCCCCTTTCAAACACATCTTTCCATTCCCAACTAAACCTAGGCTTGTTAACACTTGGGTTCCTATACTTTGGGGTGTCAAATTTTTGAGGATTATCAGACTTTTGAAGCTTTTCGACAAGCTGTATCAAGGTGTCTAATGGTATGGATTTTTTATCTTTATGATCCATAGATATTTGCAAATCAAGGCTGAACTAATTGGGAATAATCACAACCATGACCAAATGAAGAAATACTATGACAATTATTGACATGGTGATAACTTGGGCTTGAAACATATGATAATGCAAATGGATGGAAATCCCTAAGATATACAAATGCATTCTAACCATCCACACTAGCAAATATTTGAACACTAGACAAAATCTTTCAATGGAACTGCAATTACACTTAATATAACAGATACAAAAAATGGGATTGTGCAAACTCAATATTACTATCATTTCCCTCTGTTAGTGCTAATTCACTTAATAGGGAACCAATTTTTTTCCTAAGACATTCAAATATGGTTTCCATACATAATTTTATTGAAAACCAAAAGTGAATAATACTTGGAAATGTTGCAGTTGCTGCAAATTATTCTTCCTAATTGGAAATATTTGTAGATCTGGAATTGTATTCACCTCTTGATCAAGTTCTTTTGACAAGGTCACCACCTCTCTTCACAGAGGACTGGAACTCAAACAACATGAAGTTCATTCATAGATAAATTTCTTTCTGAGTTCCTTTCACTAACAGAGCACCATAGAACATGAAATCGTCAAGTTCACTACAACAAATTATTTCTCCAAGTTTGAATTCCATAAAAAATTGAACCAAAGTCAAAATAGAAAATAATATGACTCTGTTAATTATCAGTCTGCATTTGGAGATTCAAATTTCTCCCCACCAGAGTTTCCATTATGTTGGTGTTCCAAATTGATCAATCCAATGAATCATATAGACTAGCCACTTTCTAATGATCAAACTCAATGGTGGATTTGGCCAACTAATAGGAAATGGAATTATAACACATTTTCCCTACTCTTTAGGCTCTGTAGGATCTAGGGGGGTGACCCTTTAGCAACACCTAAATATTTAAACACATATTGAATAGGGTATTGCTTAACAGATAATGCTCTCACCAAATTATGCTAAGAAACATAAAATTTCACTCAACATTAGCTATGACATTGGGTGAATTTCAGAAACTAGCAAGGAGAACATGGCAAACACATAACCCAAAAAACAAAATTGAAATGGTTTTTGATTTAAAGAATTGGGACCAAACTAAAAATAGCAGAAGCATAAATATTGACTAGTGGCAAGAAGAAGGCTACAAAGTCATACAACCAATACTTCATTTGACAGTGTTGAGCATGTTCTAAAGATCTTTGCAATTTTTATCACATTATGATAACAAGACCACTGAAGCTTTATCATATGACCATTCTTACAAATCCACCTACAAACACAACACTCCTGTCACATTTGTTGAAGAAATTACACTATCCCCTGGACAATAGGAAATCATAAATGTAGTTGACATTCATTAAAGCAATTACATCATTCATAGAAAAGAAGACAACAACTATTGCAACTCAAATGCAGCAAATGTGCATGAAAAAACCCAAATAATTTTTGATTATTGAATTGAAAAGAGCATTACATTTCAGCCATGGAGACAATCATCTGATAAAATATATTTCATGAAGCATAATTAAAAACACAAACACCTCAGATTAATTGACTAACAATTATAATTCACCCTAGCATTACAAATTACACAGAGCTTTTGTCTACCTTGCAGAGCTTTTAGAAAATGGAACCCATGCAAATGCGAAAAGAAGAGAATAAGAATAAGATTGAGCATCCCTAAATCTAATTCATTGAAGAAACATGGCAACTTCTTTCCCATTGATCATCAACAAAAAACCATCTAGAAAAGCCTCTCTCTTCTCTCTTAGTAAATTTTACCTCTGTCCTGCTTGCATTCACCCAAGTTTTTCATTAACAGAAAATTTTCCCATGTGAAGAATCTCTCCATTTTACCTCTAGAAGCTGAAAAATGTCCGCTTTCTCATGAAAATTATTCACATTACCCTTGTTTCTACCTTGTATTTTCTGGAGCTGCACATTATATTTTCACCTCCAAATATAAAAGTTTTCTAACTTTAATATTGATGCTTTGAAATCATTTGCACGTTCCTTTACTTATTGGGCAATAAAAACAATACATCTTTCACTTGACATCTTATATTTTCACCTTGCATTTCAAAGCATGGATTTAAAAAAAAAATCATCGAGCACTCTAAATAAGACATCTGCCAACTCACCTTTGTTGACCTTCCATTTGGCAAAGTTCTTCATTAAATATTTCACTAACACTATTCTTCTTTTGTTTTTTGAAATGGAGGATTTTAAATATTAAACCATTAGGCATATAAAAGGCCTTATTCAAGCCTTTTATAATTCTATTGGGCCCATCTAAAAATTATTCCAACTTTCACCTTTTACCTCCATTTACCATTTAAAAATGGTAAGAAATTTTATAAAATCACTATATGGGTGAATATTTATCCAACCCATGTGTTTCACACTATTTAAAACAAAATCCAACCAAGAAAATAAAATATTTTTACTCATACTTATATCTTCTTACAAACCAATATTCAACCATTATCCGTGCATTCAAAATTCCCTAGCCCACATTCCATGTGGAGCAATCTTTCCAATCACGTAGGAATTAACCAATGGGCAGCTTGAACACACAAGATAGTGAGGGAGGGTGGAGATCTTGCTACACATTCACCTCATTTATCTGTCATCGATCTCTTTTCTCCCTTGTTTTCCCATCAATTCACCTTTTTCCCTAAATCTTCCTCACTTAGCGTTCAACTGCTTCTCTATTTTCCTATTCCTGGTCATGGTGGCTCCTCCATTGCACTTGAAAGTTTATGAATCCTTTTAAACAAATTCATTTTATGCATATGTAATGATGGCGACTTATTTGCAGCATAGACATTTCTTTGATCTCACACCCATTGAGCCCCTTCATGGTGTGTGGCTACATCGATGGAGCCCTCCTCTACTTGGTGTGGCTACTATAAAAAATTTCATTCTTTCCTTGCCGCAAGTGCAAAAATTTCCTCTATCTTAAGTGCTTTGATGGATGAGCATACCTTGTGCCATGCTAAGTGCTAGATTTACTTCACGCATTGGCATTCAAGCCCCTCCAGCTTGGCACATTAGCTACCTCCTACATTTTGTTCTTCCATCCTCCATGCTTTTAATAGATGTCCATGTCTTCAAATGGTTCGAGCCTTTAAAACAAATCCCTTTTCACTGCAAGCAAAACCCTCACTACATGCGCCCTACTATTCTCAACTAGTGTGATGGTGCCATGTGTAGAGATTTTCCTAGCTTCACACATGCCAACTGCATTTGCTTAAAGGTTTCTAAGACCTTTTCAATGAATCCATTATGTGTATAGGCTGCAATCATAGACCATATTTTTTTGGAAGTTTTGACTGAACATTTTGCATGCCCTATCAAAATGCATCCCATTTAATGGATCAATCACCTACAGAAATTGTTTACTGCGAAAGAAAAATAGACTCTTTTCACAATATTCAAGTGGCTACCTTTTCATCATCACAGTGCTAACACTTTACAAAGTGAGGTTCAAGACTCCTCATGATGCATCTTAAAATATTTACCTCTTTGAATCCCTCCCATGAAAGCTTGAATAGAATACAGATTCAAATAGCCACCTCGAACTTGCTCCATGAATTCTTCCACATATTTTCCTTTATTGGTTGCTAAAAGAGACAACATTCTATTTTTTTGGAGCACTAATCACTAATGGAGACAACTCTCGGATGGATTCCCCACTATGTTGTTGTATACATGAGACTGGTTGTGCCATGAATTGTGAATTAGTGTAATTTTACAAGCATAATTATAATGTTGTGTGTAGCACATGTTGGTGGCACCCTTCGTCCCTTATATCAAAGCATGCACTGTTGAATTATTCTTCTTTGCTTTAGGATACTTGTGGAAATTTACTTCTTTCTTGCAACCTTGACTAATTTTGCATAGCTTTTTTTTTTTTTTAGTTGCCATGTACTTAGTGTATTGAATTTTTCTTTGAGTCAATAGCTTGGAATGCACACTGTGTAGCCTTTAGCATTAGTGGGAACAAGCAGAAAAGATAGTTTCCCTTTAAAAGGTCCATATTGGAGAACTCATCCATTGTTACCTCAAACAAAGCCACAAGCATGGGAGATAAATGCAACGATTTTGACCTCATATTGTAGTTCTAACAAAAGATTTGAATTTATCAACTTTAGTTCAAGAGGCATCACTGGATAATATGAGTTTTCCCTAATAACAAGAACAGTTCTACAAATAACCATCAGAAGACACCAAGTTGAACATTATCTTCACATGGTGGCTTCCTCAAACCATGTGATACATGTAGGGTCTCTTATGGGCTTGAATAAAAAATAATAATTTTCAAACAATTTTTAAACTTGAATTGTCTCGATTCAGCTTAAATGCTTTTGAAGTGAAATAATAAACTGGGTTATCATTAAAATCTGCTTTCAAGCACATTTGAACAGTGAGCAAAATAGGTCAAGCGGCCTTTGGAATCACTTTGGAAAACTAGTCAAATGACCTCCTAGAGCCGTGAAAACTTATAGGCATGTAGAAATTTGACCTAGGAATGCAGTGCAAGAAAATTTTCAGCAAACATGTCATTAGGTGAAAGATATTAATCAGCAAAGTTGCTCAGTTAGACTTTCTGCAACAATAGATGTTCAAAACCAATTAAAACTCTCCAATTCACAACTTTGAAAAATATCAAATCAACTTCTGGGGTCTGCCACTAGAAACTTAAGCTAATTTAGGTACACTGAGCATGTTTACAAATAGGCCTTGCTTCAATAATTATTCTTCACGAAATATCGATGGTCAAAGTCGACCACCTTGAAAGATTGTCAGAAATGCAGATGTAAAACTGAAAAAATTGCATTTGTTTTTTATCTTGGCTAAATAGAAAATTAGATCTTGAGGTTCTGAAATCGGACAGGGGAGTACATGAATGTATTGAGAATAGAGAGGAAAAATATATTCATCATAACAATCATCCAGTTGCAAAATACACGAATGAATGAGAGGCCACTTTGTAGAATAAAGAGTTCTCAAATAGTAGAAAAGTGCCAAAATCCTCTAGCTTCGCTTTTCAAAACCCTACCAAAACTTATCATTGGAAGCTGAAAATTGACATGTACATTCACATATGTCACATGAGTGGTTCCACCAATGGGTTTTGCACGAAAAATTAACTGGATGTAAATTATAACCCTCCAAAGCAGGTCACTTAGACAGATTTGTCAGGTGCACTTCTGAGTGAGCAAAGGAAAAAAATTCAATATGGACACTTCAAGTTTTCAAAATTTGAAAGTCCCAACATAATTCTTGTTAGAAGACGTGCAAGGTTCACGATCAAGTGACATGTGCATTGTTTCATCCGCCTGGGAAAGAAGTGGAGCCCACTGGAAGGAATGATGTGGATTCTAGTAAGCACATTCTCATTGGCTAATGAGTCAAAAAACTATGGTGAGGTGAATTCAAACTATATTGACTCAATCTGAGTCGTTCATCACACCATCTTGGAGGGAAATCAATGGTTGTTATTTGAAATTACACACACAGATAATAGAGTCATTTTCCTTCACGTGAGCAAGCAGTAATGGCTGAAAGGACATTAGCAGTTATCATAATTGGGTCATAAAGGTGCATAACATTGATTTTCTCATATAATTGAAGATTGCAAGCAAGTGCAAAACACAAATAGGTGATCAATCAAAGTTTCAAGTTGCGATGTAAACAAATTAGGGTTCTTGTAAACACAAAAAAGTTGTGAGTAAAATTAAAATTGTATCTTTTGCTTTATTCGAGCTATCTTCTATTAGGGCATGTTGTAATTGTTTTTCTTCCAATTGAATTGGCCTGCATGCTTTAATTGCTTTATTGTGTTAAAACTACACATAAAATTGTAGTTCTTGGTTGAATTTTTTCAAGTCTGCATCTTCTAATCATGCCCTAGGCTTCTGATTGAATGAATTAGGCTCTAAGCTTCTTTGTGTTAGAACCCTAGTTCTTTGAAAAATTCCCTAGTTATCTATGGCTCCCAAAACACAAAGGTCTCATTTCAAAACCCTAGTTAGATTACTCTCTAAAGACATTGTCGACCAGCTCAAACCCTCGACCAATGAAAAGTTAGGGAGTTGCGATATACTATGGCCCTAGAATTCATGTAGGGTTACAGGAAAAATAGGCTTGGATCAAGGATGCTAAATTTCCTCATAATGGTTGGAAAATTTTTAGAAACTGGTTTGGAAATAGGAATTGTGGGGTTCCCACTTGCAATACCTGGAGATTAGATATGGGTAAATTGGTGGTTCCAAATTTGTATATGGATGTAGACCTAAGCAAGGATATTGTAGCAAGATATGACCCTATGTCTAGAAATGTTAGGGCATGTAATGGTGCTGAGGTGGTTAGCATCACCAAGGAAGAGATTGCAGATATTTAAACTGCATGACTGGAGCAAAGATATGGTCCCTATTGACCTTAATACATTTAGAAAAGAGTATGATAATACCAAGGTCTTGTTCTAAACTACAATGTTGTCAATGCACACTACTTCAACAAGGCATGGAAAGAATAGAAATAAAATCAAGATTGGAAGAGATGAGAAGGAACCTTTTCATATGTATTACTTTACCCACTACTTCAATAATATTGTCTACTCCTTGTGTCAAATTATTGGCTTTGATACACCTGATACTATACCAAATGAATATATGTGCATGGCAGCCAATGTTCAACATGTAGCCTTCAATGTAGTTTATGACTACTACGTATTTGCCAGAAAATATGCATAAGTGCCTGGTTGATCTTAAGGAAGGGAAGCATTGGGTAAAATTATAGTGGTACTCCCTTTTTATGCATATGATCTTATACAGGAAAGAAAAGTATTTTGGTGATGACATGTCATTGAAGAAGGTGGAGAATGATCTTGAGTTCCCAATTTAATGTTGTACCCAAATTTTGGACCATGGATGACCAGGTTTGATTATGTGGTCTTCCATAACATTTTTACATCCAAGCTAAGGAGACTCCTAGTTTTTGATCCGCCAAGGATCCCTAAAGAAATTTATGACTTCTTAAGGCCCATGGAAACGAGGCTTGAGTTGAATATAACCCATAATTGGGTAGACATCAGGGCATATTTTGATACAACTATATTCAGGGTATATGGGACTAGTGTTTATCCTTTTGTGCTACCAAGAGATGTGTCTCTCGAGATTGGATTTATAGAAGTCACAATATAGTTGGTAGCATCTCAAATGTGTCACTTTCTGGAGAATAAGAAGAAGGGTTCATTCTTCCCTGAGTACACAACACTTGAAAATTTTGTGATGGTAAAGGGGGACCGGATAGCTCTAGATAAAATCCTTAAACATTACAAATTGATGACATCTCACCCTAGAAACCATGACCCTAAGGGATTCATTCATAAAGTAAAAGCAAAAAAGTCACCGGCTGTGTTTGTTCATAATTTTGAGTACCTGGAGGATACTATCAGAAATATTCTTGATCTACAAGTGCAAGAGGAAAGGAAAGCTATGTATCTTGCTTTCAACAAGATGGTAGCAAATATCAAGAAGTCAGATCCGACTTATGAGCCTTTTCCCCACCTTCAAGGGAAATGGAACAAGATAAGGTATGTATTAGGGAATTTTGAAAGTGTTCTTGGTGTGTTGAGAAGAGAATAAATAATCAAAGATAAGGAGAAAGATTTGGAAACTGGAGGACTGTCTACACAAGAGGGGGAAAGGCCTTCCTATTAGCCACCCAAAAAAGATTTGGGTATATTCTAGGAAAAAAGGAAACAATCAAGGAGTAGACATAGCCAACCCCTATTGCATCAGAGGATTTAAGAGTAGTCGCTCCAACTAGATCGATCTTATTACCTCCTAGGTAACCTACACTTGTTATAATTGATATTGATTCCCCTCCAAGAAGTTCTCCTCTCTCAGAGTAACCACCAATTAAGAGACAAAGGGTTGAGAAGAGCATGATAGTAGACTACCCTAATAGTGATGAAGATGATATTGTGATAACTCTTCAAGATGGGTAGCAGGGGATGCCTTCACCCCCAAGGGAAGTCGCATCAAGCTCTAGGACAAGTATCCTATGGTTTGGAAAGGTTGAATTAAGTGGTGTGAGTAATATTGATGACATGAGGTAGGAGGCTTGCAGAGAATTCATGCAGGATGATTCATTTATTGAAACAAAAACATTCAGGAATTTTGTTTGGAGACCAAAAGCTTCAAAATATGCAGAGAGGGTTGTTGTTGAGAGAAGCTTACATCCTGAATTTCTTGAAGGCACTATCTAGGCCAATGTGATGGAAGAAATGAGGAAACAGTTTAAAAATATCACACCTAAGGAAGGAAGGGAACCTGTACAAAAGAGTGGTGTTTAATTATTGCTCGAATGGGATATTGCTAGTGCAGTTGTACTTCATACCATAAGAAGGGTTGATAAGCCTTTATTCCAAATTGAATATTGAGCCAAGTTGGCAATTCAAGGATCTACATTTAGTCAAGAATGGGATGCTTTTGTAATATGGTCATTGTCTCTTAGTTCTAGGAAGCCCAAAGTTGCAGAACCAGTAGATTTTTGTGGGTGATTGATTATAAAAAGAGTTGTAGGTAATCAAGCATTGGAAGTAGTTGACATGACTATAAATGCTACTAGGATCACTAAGGAAACAATTGAAAATATCATTAAGGGCAAGGATATGTATAGAAGTAAGTACAATGAGATTATGGGTGAATATAATAGTAGTCAACAAAGATTTGTTGAGCTTGAAGCAAAGATAGAATTGTGGAAACAACAAGTGGAAATGTGAGGTCTCAAGGGATAGCTAGCTCAATCCATATTGCTCCCATTCCTCCTATGAATCATCTTCATTCTCATCCACCTAAGCAATCATTGTGAATTGTGCCTTACAACATGGGCTAGAAGCCCATTGCAATAGAGAATTTGAGCACATTAGGTGCAGTTCCATCTAGTCAACCTACAAGAGAGAAACTATTTCAGAAAATTGAGCTATATAAGAAATTTCTTGAGAAAACGTAGGACACAATGTATGAGAGAAACTCAAAGATTTTTCATACTATTTTGAAGCACCTAAATAAGAAAATTCAAGGTAAATTGAATAGTGTCCATGCTAATTATTGTTTGATGTTGAGAGCAATAAGGTTGTCTCAGAGAGATGGAGAATTGGGAACTACATTCTTAGATAAATGGATTCCCAAGGTTGGCGATTTGAAATTAATGACAGTTGGGGCTAAACAGTAGGAGGACAAATATCCAAAGGTGGTCCTAACTGACAGATTTTTTGATGAGGTTGAGGAAAAATAGTTCCATGTTTATGTTGCCCCACTAGAAAAATAAATAAAAGAATTAAAGGCCAAATATGATCAAATAGATTTGACACTGCTAACTGACATTCAACATGTCCATGATGAGGTGAAGCCCTTGTAGATGTGGAAGCATCAGGTAGACACTACAATTGCTTCTCAAGAAAAATTTATCTATGATAATGTTAACATTGACATACTAAAAGATGCTTTGGAGAAATTATCTTTCATCATCAGTTTTCTTGAAGACTTTGACAAGGAAGCCAATTTAGTGATGACAAAGTACTCTCCCTATAGAAGGAAAATGGATGAAATCATTGATTTTAATTGGCCATCTGAGGTAGAGTATGAATAGTGGAAGAGGATATTTATAGATGGATTTGATTTGTGATTACAAAATGGAACACATATACTCGATCAAGTATTATATAGGTTTATCCTTTGAGATCATAATGTACAAAAAATATGTGTCTCCTAACTTAAGGTACCATAGGTAAATGTTGATCATTGATGATGTGGATGTTGATTGGGAAATTGATTTGATTTTTCTGTCATTGCAATTTTTTTCATTTTTCCTAATGGAATGGATGTGCTACAATGACTTAAAGGATATTCTTTTCAACATTTTCCTTTTGGAAGGAAGGTTCGCTCCTCATATAAAATGGAAACAATCTTTGTCTCATGTGTATTCCCTCCAATACAAAATGTAAATATAAATATAAAGGGAATGTGTCTTGTAGCAGTCCAATTAAGATGTGACATGTGTACTCTTGGCCAAAAGCTTGTTTGGCTCCCTTGTTTCCATAAAATGGAATTCAAGGCCATTAGTTTGGGTCTCTTGTTGAATTCTAGATCTGAATTGTGCTATTTGTAAACATAGGGTGAATATGTTTGAAGTCTTTATCTTAAGCTTTGAGTCTAGTTAGTAAATTTTTTCAAATGTATGGTTCTTGAGCATATCTAAATGATAACGCAAGTTTTTGGAGTCTGTAGTCTCTCCAATTTTACTTTGCATATGAATTATTAATGAAAAATCAGATCAAAGATCATTTCATTAATCTTCATCGTTATTATGTGTTTATTTTAGCTCTGGTTCAAAGAGTTAGTTAAAATGCTTATATCAAATCGTAAATTCATATGTAGGATAAATTGGATCTAATAAGTAGTCTTAGAATCCAATTATTGATTCAAGAATTGCAAAGCAACCTCATGTAGATCATGGATGTTTAGGATTAAATTTACCTTGTAGTTCAATTTTCTTTGACTCCTAGACTATAGATATGACACTAATCTCAATTCTTATAAGCATTCCTTATGGTTCCAGTCATCCAATTTGAGAACATCACTTATAAATAATATTTAAATTAATCTATCATTTGTTGCGGTTGGTGTTGTTTTCTATTCTTAGATTTAGATGTATAATTCTCTCAAGGAAATGCCAATTTCTTGAAGGATTTCATCTTCCTAGCCTTTGATGAGAATACATCTACTTTTCTATGCAATTTATTTGTTAATCATTTAGAAAAGTGATAAGATATACATTGTAGGATTACCCTCCTAGGTTTTATAGAGCTTGAAGTGTAGGAGAAGGAGCATTAGTGCTACATCTCATTTGTTGGGCAACCATCTTGCAAGTATTCGAGAATTAAGTCTAACAAGCTCATAGGTACTTGGTGAGATCTAATTGGTTCGTAAAATACAACCAATAGAATGGAGACTCTGTTGGGGACATAAGATTTATAATTATAAGTCTGTAGAGTTCCTTATCAAAGATCACTATACTATATGGTGATGTTTACTGATAGATTCAGTCTATTTGAAGTTTTTGCTAAATATTGTTCAAATATTTTTCATGTGTCCCACTAAAGTTCATGTTAAGTTTCCCACCCTTTTGTTTTGAAAGGCTTGCGTTCAAATTTCATCTGATTTTCCAAGTATCTTGTGAAATTTTCTTAAATCATAACAAAATTGCTATGAATTGGTCCCAAGGAATTTGGGTGGTGACTTTGAAGTCTCTATACTAGTGCGAGCCAGTGTTTAAGGATATGAAAGAAGTAAAGAAGAAGAATGGAAATAAATCAACAAAGTTGATGGACATGAAGAAGATCCAAGTACAAATGAGAGGAACTCAAGGCCACATGAAGAAGTATCCAGAGCAAAAAATAGAAGGAGAATTGTCCAAGCATATTCAAGGAAAGCGGGTGAAAGAAAAGGATGTTGAAACATGTAAGTCTACTCCCTACCCAATCCTTGAACGTGATATTCATTCTAGTTTAGTTCAAAATGTGAAAGGAATTTGGTAGATTTTAGTGATAGCACCTCTACTGAGAGAGGAGTTATTTTTATGAAGTCTGTTGTGAATTAACAACCCTCAGACCAAGGCTTGAGAGCCATGGAAAGGAGGGAGAGGGATAGAATATAAGGAGATAATGTCAATGCTAGTTGTGCTAGAGATGAGGGACATTTGACCCCAACTTCCCATCCATATACTCCCATTCCTCTATAAATGTTAATTGGAGATGATGAATATTCACATAACATTGTTCCCAATCAAGTTGAGGTTGTAGTAGCATCAGATGTTGACTCTAATTTACTAGAGGAGGAAGAAGTTCTTAATGATATGCAATGGCTTAAAGAAAGAACCTTAAGATGCAATGAGAATAGAAAGAAGAGGGATAAAGAGAAAGAGAGAAGGAAAAGGGAAACCATAATGCAGAGGGATATGTTAAGGAGAAAGGTTGAGGAAATGGAAGAATTGGACAGGTTAGCAGCTAAAACTATCTAGAAAATTTGTCTTGTTGTTCAAGATATTGTAGCAAAGATCCCTATAGTTTCGTCTATTGATAATGTTGTTGTAAACTCACAAACCAACACTACTGAAAAGGCTTCTATCCCGGTTAACCCTCCTTCCAAAAATGCAGATCGTGTTCCCCTCAATGTTGATAAAGGAAAGAGACCCATAGGTGGAGTAAAGATAGATGAAGGAGGTTCATCTAAAAAGGACATACCATAGAATGAGTCTATCTCATTAGTTGATAGGCTAATGAAATAAAATGAAGAGTTGGTAGAAAGCTGAAAGAGATAGAATTGTTGGTTTTAAATACTAAAATGAAAAGGAAACTTAGTTTCCTAGAGTCCACTATAAAAGGTCTTATCCATGAAACCTCGAGCTCTCAAGCCTGCACATCATCCTCAAGTACTCATGTGAATGAAAAAAAATCATCTAGTGAAAATCCTTCTAGGTCCTCCTCACAGCTAGGAAAAAAAGATAGAAAAATTCACTTTAATGACCAACATGATTCCCAACTAAGAAGATATGAAAATAATAATGATAGAAGAAGGAATCATGATACCCAAGATGAGGAAGAAGGACTTGGTGAAAGGAGATTGTTGCACACTGATAGGTACAGACAACTATGTTTTGAGAACATTCCTGGATATCCAAATCCAGTTCCAAATAATGCAAGGAAGCATGTACCTAAGTTCACTGGCAATAATGCTCTCAGTGGTAAGGATCATTTAAAACCTTTCCAAATCTTTTTGGAATATTTTGAATTGTGGGATGATGATGTTTCCATGAAATATTTTATGCAATCATTAACAGAGGATGCTAGGGAATAGTACATGAGCTTGCTTGATGCAAGTATTGACTCCAAGGACTCTTTCTATCAAATCTCCAGGGAACAATATGGATACCAAACTGATCGTCAATTTAGGTTAAATTATTTTAACAATATTACAAAGGGGCATAATGAATTGGAAACCGGGTTCAATGCAAGGTTCCAGAAGGAAATGTATAAAGTCCTTGCTTATTTGAGACCCAATGAAAAGGCATGTCTAGTTGTATACTACAATGCATATGATTCAAAAATGTGTTATCTACTCAGAGATAAGTATCCACAATACCTTAGAGAATCCTACAAAATGGTAGTCAATATTGAAAACAATAATAGAGCATTAGGTAAAGTGGGAAGGAGGGACGATACCAAGACTTTGAAGAACCCAAAAGCTCAGAATGAAAAGGAAGGAAAAACTACAGCCCTTGATGAAAAATTATATCAGGTTCTCATTTTGTTGTACAAGGAATCCAAGAATGATAAGCCACAATTCTAGATGAATGAAAGGCCACCAAGATTGCAGGACTATCCCTATCATACAAACTGGCATAATGAGAAGCTAGTTAACAATAATTAGAAGAATGTCCAAGGTACACCTAATCCTTTGAAAAATAATTTCACAAATGTTACTAAAGACTTGCCTTAGTGTCGAGTGTGTCAAATTCCTCACTCTGCACAACAATGTGTTATTGCTAGATTAGTCGAGGAATTACGAGAGGATCAGGGAGCTTATGATTCTCTTCATGAGCAAGAGGTAATTGTGAACGCGTTCATGACCAAATAAGATTTTTCTTGTGATGAATACTCCTCAGATGATGAGCCTAACTAAAGTGATGTGGATGTTTAGAGGTGGGAGGTGAGCTCTTACCATCAACATGTATTTTTAGATGAAGAAAGAGAGAATGACTGCACTGTCTACACTCTTGAGTCAGATAATGTTTCTTTGAGGAGACCCTCAAATGAGGAAATTGAAAAGTACATAATTGCATTGGTTGCTAAGGCAAGGAGTGAATATCATTTGAGGAATAGAACTATAAGTGGTAATCAGGAAAGCCCTGGTAGCATGTTTATTAAGGAGAACAATATAAAAAACAAAGGAACTAAGACAAAAAAATAAGAAAGAAGAGGCAAAATCCAAGGAGGGTAAAGAGATCAGAGTTTAGGATAAGAAGGGAACTAAGTAAAAAATTGATGGTGAAGCTACTCCTCAAGCTAAGAATGCCTAAGATATGAAACCAAGTGCTGAAAAGGTTGAAAAAAAAGGTGAGAAGGTAACTCCTAAAGAATTCATACTCCCTGAGTTACCAAATTATTCTCCTATGGATATGTTGTAGGTATTGTCTCAAGTTAAAGCCATAGTCCCACTACTAGAAATGATGAGAATAAGAATAATATTGTCTCTATTATCAATAGTATTGCTACAAGTGGGAAGGATAAAGTGGTGACTAATCAGCCTGAATCAAGCAGAAATCAATAGAAGAATACTGATGTCAAAGCGGTGATAAATGAATATCCTAAATTGTATATAAGAACCACTATTACTGCCAAAGCCAAGTCAATCCATTTTTTCTAAGCTTGATCATTGATGGTAAGTCACTTAGAAATTGCATGATAGACTCAAGAGCCTCAAGAAATGTGATGGCAGTAAAAATCATGGAATAAATGGGCTTAAAGGTTGATAGCACGTATGGGAAGTGCTATGCCATGGAATCAAGGGAAGTTCCTATTATAGGAGTAATCAATAGAGTTCCATACAAACTGATAGCCTTCCCTAAGAAGGAGTTGTTTATGAGCATCATAGTGGTGGACATCCCACTGACTTATGGGATATTATTGTCAAGACACTGAAATGCTTCCATGGATGGGAGTATTCAGTGTGACTTGTCATTTGCAAATTTTTAAATTTATCGAAAGGATGTTAAGATTGCAAGAGAACCAATGATTCATCATATGATTGAATATGTTAAGGAGCTTGAAGATCCAACAATAAAAAAATTTGTAGACAATGGTTTATACACTTTATGAGTGGAAGAATTGAAAAAAGACGAAGACGAGGTCCAACTTGCACTGATTGACAAGGAGGTCCTGGATACACCACAAAAAGATGCTCTTTGGACCATGTACTTTGATGTAACATGTTCCAAGGAAGGCTCAGGTGCAAGGGTGATTATCATCTCTCCACAAGGTAAAACCTTCAAGTACTCCTTGTTACAATTTTCTTGTACAAATAGTGTTGTTGAGTACAAGGCCCTCTTGCTTGGGTTGAAATTAGCTTCCAAACATGGAATTACGTTGTTAAAAGCACTGGGAGATTCTAAGTTAGTAGTTTCCTAGGTTAGGTCTAGGTTTGTTGCTAAAGATAAGAGGCTTAGGAAATACAAGAATGCAATCTAGGACACTATTGAAGCCTTCAATGCTTTTGGAATAGATTGGATAGAAAGGGGAAAAAATGTCAGGGTAGACTTGCTAGCTAGTATCACTATTATATTAGATGATGTTACCTTTGATGGTGTTTCAAGAATAGAAGTATTAGACTCAGCCTATAGTGCTTGACAACATTTGCAACTGGCAAGTGTTTAACGATGACAATGATATTCTGAGATTCTTGCATTGCATTGATAAATATGGAAGCCAAGAGATTGATTTTGGCTCATTAGTGGTTGAGGTTGATGGAAAAGAGAAATTATTTGGGAATGAGGTAATTTAATTAAAAACAAATAAAATTTCCAAAGGACAGGTCACACTAGAGAGGGTCTTTGATGGCCCCAAAAATTCAAATGTCAAGCAAGCATCTTCCCATAAGGAAGATTTAGAGGAGATAAATCTCAGGATAGAGAATTCTCCCAAAAAGGTATACATAGGCAAGAAGATGAAACCCCATATGAGAGCTATGTTAATTTCCCTATTGAGGAAATGAAAGTACATGTTTTCATGGTCATATGATGACCTAAATGCCTATAGGGAAGATTTGTTCCAACATGAAATCCCTTTGAAACTAGGTGCAAAGCCTTTCAGAAAAAAACAAAGGCCAATAAATCCTACTTTATAGCCAAAGATGCAAGAAGAGCTTACAAAGTTGAGAGATGTAGGGATCACCAAGCCAATCAAGCATTCATCATGGGTTTCAAATTTAGTTCTGATCAGAAAAAGGAATGGTGATAATAGGTTGTGTGTAGATTTTAGGAATCTTAATGTGGCATCTTTAAAGGATAACTATCCCTACCTAATATGGAGGCCATGTTGTAGAAAGTCACAGGGTGTGAGCTACTTTCAATGATGGATGGCTTCTTAGGTTATAATCAGGTTATGGTGAGAGAATATGAATAGTATAAGACTTCATTCACCACACCTTGGGTAACATACATCTATGTGAGAATGCCATTTGGTTTGAGCAATGATGGTGCAACATTTCAAAGAGCCATGGTGTGGCCCTTGAAAATTTTATTGATCTCTTCCTTTCCATATACCAAGATGACCTTATTGCTCACAGTAAAAAGGAAAAAGATCATTGTTCTCATTTGGAGAATATCTTTATTGGAGCTCTGGAATATGGGATATGTTTGAATCCCAAGAAATGTGCTTTTAGAGTTAAATAAGGTAAGCTACTAGGGAATATTGTCTCAAAAGATGGAGTTAGAATCAATCATGAATGAGTAGCAACTATAGATAAAATATCACAACCTAGAAATGTGAAAGGGATCCAATCTTTCTTTGAGAAAATTAACTTTGTAAGAAGGTTTGTTAGCAATTTTGCTGAAATTGTTTGATCCATTACTAAAATGTTGAAGAAAAGAGAGAAGGTATCATGGATAGAAGAACCTACTAAGGCTTTCCAAGCCATAAAGGATGAAACTAAGGAGGCTCTTGTCCTCAAGTCTCTTGATTATGCAAAACCATTTCAATTGTTCACCTTTGCTTCATTTCATATAGTGGCAAGGGTATTACTACAAAAAAATGATGAAGGCTTTGAGTAGGCTATTTCTTTTTCTAGAAAATCCTTGCAGGCTGCTAAGCTCAAATATGAAGCCATAGAAAAGCAAGCATATTCCCTAGTAAAGGCTATAAATTTTTTTAGACCATATCTAAATAGAGCAATTGTTGTAGCGTATGTTCCAAGTGTAGCAGTTAAAGACATTTTCACCCAACAGGAAACCACAGGTCAGACATGTAGATGGATCAATAGGATTCAAGAGTTCAACATTGATATCCAAATTACAAAGTTGGTAAGGGGTCAAGGTTTGGACAAGTGGATGGCTAAGGCCAACTTGGAAGCCAACCAAATTAATCAAGTTGAACTTGAGAATGGTGCACCCATATGTGACGTGTAGACTTGTGGATGGTACAAAAGGATTGTAGAATACATGCAAACTATGCAATGCCTTGAAGGAATTCCTAAAAATGAAATAACTTGCAAATTACAAGCTATCAAGTATGTCATTACTGATGGTGAAGTCTAGTGGAGAAGCCTAGAGGGTGTATTGCTCAAATGTGTATATGGTGACCAAGAAAAAGATCTTTTAATTGAAATGCACAAGGGAGCATGTGGAGGTCACTATATGGCTAAGACAAAAATATTGAGGGTATGTTTCTGCTGGCCTAAAATATTTAAAGATTCCCATAGGTTTGTTAAGAAGTGTGATTCTTTCTAAAGATTTATAGGTAAGCTATAATTTTCCTCTTAGGTCAGTTTCAACCCAGGCCCCTTTCCAATAATGGGGCATTGATTTCATTGGAGAAATGTCAGAAAAATAAAGTGTGGGTCATTCCTAGATCCTTGTTGCTATAGATTACTTCACAAAATGGGTGGAAGCCATTCCCACAAGAAAAGGAACAAGCAAAGTAAGTAGTGATTGATTTCTTGATGAGTAACATATTAAGTAGATTTGGAGTCCCAAAGAGAATCATATCTGACAATGGCATGTGTTTTAGGTCTAAATAATTTATTGATTTATGCAATCAGCATGGTATATGTATTTCCTATTCCTCCTTGTCACCCTCAAGGGAATGGACAGGCACAATCAAGTAATAAAAATTTGATGAAGATCATCAAACAGGTGATTGAGAAAAACAAGAAGGCATGGGATTCAAAACTATAACTTGCACTATGGGCAGAAAAGACTACATTCAAAATGGTCATTGGGTAGTCACCTTTTAATCTGGTATATGGGGTGGAAGCAAGAATACCCCATAACAATTTGATAAAGATGTATAAATTTTTCCAAGAATATGATACTAAAATTTGTGATAAGATTCAACATAGGATGGATGAGTTAATTAAGCTTAATGAAGCTAGAAGAGAAGCTCATAAAATAAATGAGAGACTATAGCTTCAAGCTAAACACCTGTATGATAAGAGGGCGATTGAAAGGAAGTTTGAAGTCAGATGTTTGGTCTTAATGTGGAATTAAAGGATGGAAGACAAAGGAAAACATGGGAAGTTTGATCCTTTGTGGCTTGTGCCATATCTAATTGCAGACATGCATGGGGAGGATTCATATTTCTTGCAGTCCTTGATAGGTGAGCTTCTAGAACTACCAGTACATGGATAGTTCTTGAAGTTCTATTTATTGTGAAATAGGGTTTTTTTTTCCATGTACATTGTATATCTTTGTAAATTTTGTACATAGGTTTGGTGTGTTTTCTTTCTGCTACATCTGCTTGCCTTGTCCAGGCAAGCTCTTGGATTTTTTGGTTTCCTTTGTGTTGTTCTACTTCACCAAGAGATATTTTTCTCACCATACCCACCATGGGTATGTGTCCTCGAGCATGAGCCACTAATAGAGCTCCTAAAATTTGGAAATTTTAAGCTTTTTCTACTCCTTGTAGTGGTCTATTGCATCTATGTCCATAGGTGAGGCTTAGGGTTTTAGCTTCAAAACCTTGCTCTCAATTTTCTTACATCTTAAAGTTTGGGAATTTTAATTCACTATTGACCTACTTTACTCAGTCGTAGGTCATTCAAGTTGCAACTTAAGCCATCAATGGAATCCTTTTACTGTCCCTTTTGCTTAGGTCTGTCGGTTGTCTAATCTCATATAGTCACTTTGATGTTGCATAAGGTTGGGCTGAAATATTTTCATTAAAAATCACCTTGAGTAAGTGTCTGCCTTGAGGATCATAATCCCATTGGCCTAGTCATGGCCCTGTTTTAAAAATAACTTTATTGGAATGTGCAAAAATCTTGTAAGTTGGATCTACAGATCCAATCCCAACTGTTCATCACACACCACATAGTAGAAGGCTTGCGAGGGCCACGATTTTTTGACACGTGTCCTTTCCATGGTGGGGCCTAGTTTTACTTCATTATGCTCGATGCTCGATGGTTGTGAGATCAGTGGTCCACATGCATTCAAAATATTAAATCTCAACCACCCATCGCACACCTTGTAGCATTAAATTAATGCTCATTAGAAGACGTGCGGGGTCTACAATCAAGCAACACATGTTTCGTTTAATTTGTCCAGGAAAGAAGTGGAGCCCATGGGAAGGAATGATGTGGCTTCCAGTTAACACATTCTCATTGGATGATAAGTTGGTGAACTATGGTGAAGTGAATTCAAACTATATTGACTCAATCTGATTCGTTCCTCATGCCATCTTGGAGGGAAATCAACGGCTGCTATTTGAAATTACACACATGGATATTAGATCCATTTTGCTTCATGCAAGTGAGTAGTAATGGTTGAAAGGACATTAGTAGTTATCATAATTGGGTCACTAAGGTGCATAAAATTTATTTCCTCATACAATTGAATATTGCAAGCAAGAGTAGAGCACAACTAGGTGATCAATCAAAGTTTCAAGTTGTGATGCAAACAAACTAGGGTTCCCGTAAACATAAAAAGCCATGAGTACAATTAAACTATATCTTCTGCTTTATTCTAACTATCTTGAATTAGGGAAGGTTGTAATTGTTTTTATTCCAATTGAATTACCCCACATGCTTTAATTGCTTAATTGCATTAAAACTACTCATAAAATTGTAGTTCTTGACCAAATTTCTTCAAGTCTACATCTTATAATCATGCCCTAGGCTTCTAATTGAAAGAGTTAGGTTCAAAGATTCTTTGTGTTAGAACCCTAGTTCATTGTAAACTTTCCTTGTTATCCATGGCTCCCATAACACAAAGGTCTCATTCTAAAACCCCAATTAGATTACTCTTTGAAGACATTGTCGACCAGCTCAAACCCTCAACCAATAAGAAAAGTCAAGGAGTAGCGATATACTATGGCCCTAGAATTCATGAAGGGTTACAAGATAAACAAGCTTGGATCAAGGATGCTAAATTGCTTTATACCAGTTGGAAAATGTTTAGAGACTAGTTTGGAAATAGGAATTGTGGGATTCCCACTTGCAATACCTGGAGATTAGATATGGGGAAACTGGTGGTTTCAAATGTGTATATGGATGTAGACCTACTCAAGGATATTGTAGCAAGATATGACCCTATGTCTATAATTTTTAGGGCATGTAATGGTGCTAAGGTGGTTAGGATCACCAAGGAAGAGATTGCAAAGATATTTAAAATGCATGACTGCAGCGAAGATATGGTCCCTATTTACCTTGATACCTTTAGAAAAGAGCATGATAATACCAAGGTCTTGTTTCAAATTACAATGTTGCCAATGCACACTGCTTCAACTAGACATGGAAAGAATAGAAAGCAAATCAAGATTCGTAGAGATGAGAAGGAATCTTTTCCTATGCATTACTTTACCCACTACTTCACGAAGACTCTTTGCTCCTTGAATCAAATTATTGGATATGATGCACCTGATACTCTACCAGATGAATATATGTACATGTCATCCAATATTCAACATGCAACCTTCAATGTAGTCTATGACTTTGCTACTTAATTGGTAGAAAATATGCACAAGCGCCTGGTTGATCTTAAGTAAGGGAAGAATTGGGTAAAATGCTGGTAGTACTCCCTTTTGATGGATATGATCTTATATAGGCAAGAAAAGTATTTTGTTGATGACATGTCATTGAAGAAGGTAGAGAATAATGTTGAGTTACCAGTTCAATGTTGGACCCAAATTTTGGACATGGATGACCAAAATTTTGATTATGTAGTCTTCCATAACATTTTTGCATCCAAGCTAAGGAGACTCCTAGTTTTTGATCCGCTAAGGAGCGCAAAAGAAATTCATGACTTCTTAAGTTCCATGGAAAGGAGGCTTGAGTTGAATATAACCCATAATTGGGGAGACATCATTGCATATAAAAAAATAGCTATATTCAAGGTATATGAGATTGAACCATAGGTTTTTGGGCATGAGGCTTATAGGCTACTTTTGCACTCTTAGGATGTTTCACCTAAAAGGAGTGAGATAAACCTCAGGAAAAATCAATGTGGTTCACTAAAATTAAGATGTGTATGATGTTATTAAGGATAACTGAGATTATCTAAATTCCACTAAGCTAAGTAATTGACCGATTATGAATACAAAATATAAGAAACAAGTGATGTTTGAAAACACAATGTGATATACAAGCATGAACTAAATATGAACAAATGCAAAAAAAAGTGAACAAGGCTGAATCAGAGTGCACCTTGGTAGAGAATGAAGAATCTGGAGTTTCCTGAATACTGACAAAGAGATCACGTAAAATCACTAGTGGGACTCATTTTCCACTGATGGAGAATTAGTCCTCTCCAAAAATTCTATGAAATCAGGGACCAATTCTGTAGCACCAGATCTAAGGTTGTCTGCTTGTCAGGTTGACGGAGTCAAATTTATAGAAAACAGATTGTAGGTTGTCTCCAAGCTTGAAATAGGTTGTCGTTGACTTGAAACACTTTTTTGACTTTTTTACCACCTTTCAACACCTAATTGCTTGATAAATCTGCATACACAAGTATGCAAACACACATGCAAAAGGGGAAAAATGGTTAAGGGTTAGGTTATAGGGATTTTCCTTAGTCAAATCCCACTTTGGTAATCAAACCCTTAATGAAGAAAATTAATGAAATAAACAAGGAAAGATGAATAAACAACATGCAAATGCCCTAAACTCATCAACCCTATTGAATAAATCTAAAGATATATAAATGGCTACTCCAAGATACTTGATTAGTGCTTAATTGATGATGCAAAGTGCTTGAATGAATGAGTGAATTAGTGAACTTGATGAATGGGGGTTAAAAATGGATGTAAAAATACTTATTTATACACACTTGTACCTTAGTAACCTAAAGATACCTCATCACAAGCCGACATAAGGTGATTTTAAATAAAAAATTGAAAGAAAATTTGAAATATTTTGAATTTGGAGCCAAGAGGGACTCATTTTCCATGCATGGTGAATGGGTCCCACCTTCGACTTGAAAGTTGGTGTCAGGAATTATCTTGCATTTAATGTTGTTTGTTAGGTTTACATTAAAAAATACGCTTAATTAATCCTGATAAGGGCATAAAGGGGTCAAATAAAGCATAAGAAAGGTGTAATTGGTGAAATTAAGCCTAGAAAAGCATGAAATCTTGTTACAAGAATTTACAACACTTCAAAATAGGACTTGATAAGTGCTAAAAAAGTGATTTTTAGGTGAATTGTGATTAATAGAGTCTAGAAAAGTGTAGAAATATTTTACAACACTTCACAACACCTTGACAAGACGTCATAATTTGAATTTTAAGGACTTACTGTGAATTTTTAAGCCACATTACAACATTAAATCAAAGCAAAATGGACCAAGCATCATGAAGAAAGACCTAAAAGACCATGAAAATGCAAAAGGGACATTTTTCTATGACACAGGGACTAGTGTTTATCCTTTTGTACTGCTAAGAGATGTGTCTCCTAGGATTGGATTTATAGAAGTCATGAGATAGTTGGGAGGATCTCAAATGTGTCACTTGCTAGAGAATAAGAGGGTTCATTCTTCCCTGAGTACACAACATTTTCATATTTTGTGATGGTAAAGGGAGGTTGGATGCCTCTTGATGAAATTCTTAAACCTTATAGATTGATGACATCTATGCCTAGAAAGCATGATCCTGAGGGATTCATTCATGAAGTAAAAGTAAAAAATCCGTTGGGTGTGTTTGTTCATAATTTCTACTACCCTGAGGATGTTATCAGAAATATTTTTTTATCTACAAGTGCTAGAGGAAAGGAAATCTATGTATCTTGCTTTCAACAAGATGGTAGCAAATATCAAGAAGTCAGATCCAACTTATGATCCTCTAGCCCACCTTCAAGGGAAATGGAACAAGATAAGGTGTGTATTAGGGAATTTTGAAAGTGTTTTTGGTGTGTTGAGAAGAGAAGAAATAATAAAAGATATGGGGAAAGCTTTGGAAACTAAAGAAGGACCATCTACACAAGAGGAGGAAAGGCCTTCCTACCAGCCACCCAAAAAGACTCAGGTATATTCTACGAAAAAGGAAGCAATTAAGGACCAAATAGAGCCAACCCCTGCTACATAAGAGGATTTAAGAGAAGTCTCTCCAATTGGACCAGTCTTATTGTCTCCTAGGCAACCCCCACCTATTATAATTGATATTCATTCCCCTCCAAGAAGTTCTCCTCCCTCGAAGTAGCCACCAATTAAGAGACAAAGGGTTGAGAAGAGCATGGTAGTAGACTACCCTGATAGTGATGAAGATGATATTGTGATAACTCCTAAAGTTATATAGTAGGGGATGTCCTCTCCCCTAAGGGAAGTTGCATCAAGCTCTTGGAAAAGTATCCTAAGGTTGGGAAAGGCCGAATTAAGTGGTGTGAGTAATATTGATGACATGAGAGAGGAGGCTTGCATAGAATTCATGGAGGATGATTCATTTTTTGAAACACTATAATTCAAGGATTTTGTTTGGAGAGAAAAAGCTTCAGAATATGCAGAGAGGGTTGTCACTGAAAGAAGCTTACATCCTAAATCACTTGAAGGCACTATCCAAGCCAATGTGATGGAAGAAATGAGGAAACCGTTTAAAAATATCACACCTAAGGAAGGAAGGGAACTTGTATAAAAGAGTAGTGTTGTATTATTTCTCAAATGGGATACTTATGATGTAGTTGTACTCGATACCATAAGAAGGACTGATAAGCCTTTATTCCAAATTGAAGAGGAAGCCAAGTTGGCACTTTAGGGATCTATACTTAGTCAAGAATTGGATGGTTTCAAAATATGGTCATTGTGTTTTAGTTCTAGGAAGACCAAATTTGTAGAACTAATAGATTTAAGTGGTCGATTGATTATAAAAAGAGTTGTAGACACTTCAACATTAGAAGTAGTTGACATGACTATAAATGCTACTAGGTTCACTAAGGCAACAATTGAAAATCTCACTAAGGACAAGGATATGTATAGAAATAAGTACAATGAGCTTATGGGTGAATATATTAAGAGTCAACAGAGAGTTTCTCAGCTTGAAACAAAGCTAGAATTGTGGAAACAACAAGTGGAAATGTTGAGGTCTCAAGGGCTAGCTAGCTCAAGCCATAATGATCCCATTCATCCTATGACTCATCCTTAGTCTCCTCCACCTAAACAATCATTGTCAATTGTTCCTTACAACATGGGCTAGGAGTGCATTACAATAGAGGAGTCGAGCATATCAGGTGTAGCTCCATCTAGTCAACCTACAAGAGAGCAACTATTTCAGCAAGTTGAGGTATATGAGAAATTGTTTGAGAAAATGCAGGACACAATGTATGAGACCAATTCCAAAATTGTTCATATTGTTCTGAAGCACCTAAATAAGAAAATTAAAGGTAAATTGAATAGTGTCCATGCTAATTATTCTTTGATGATGAAAGCAATAAGGTTGTCTCACAGAGATGGAGAATTGGGAACTCCACTCTTAGATAAATGGTTTCCTAGGGTTGGTGATTTGAAATTAATGGTAGTTGCAGCTAAACAACAAGAGGACATATATCCAAAGGTGATCTCGACTTATAGATTTTTCTATGAGGTTAAGGAACAACAGTTCCACGAGTATGTTGCCCCACTAGAACATAAAACAAAAGAATAAAAGGACAAGTATGATCAAGAAGATTTTACATTATTACCTGAAATTTAGCATGTCCATGATGAGGTGAAGCCCTTACAGATGTGGAAGCATCAGGTAGACACTACAATTGCTTCTCAAGTAAAATTTATCTGTGAGAATGTTAACATTGAGATACTAAAAGATTCTTTGGAGAAATTATCTTTCATCATCATTTTTCTTGAAGACTTTGACAAGGAAGCCAATTTAGTGATGGAAAAGTACTCTCCCTATAGAAAGAAAATGGATGAAATCATTGATTTCAATTGGCCATTTGAGGTAGAGTATGAATAGTGGAAGAGGATATTTATAGATGCATTGGATTTATGAGTGAAAATGGAACACATATACTTAGTCAAGTATTGTATAGGTTTGGCCTTTGAGATTATAATGTACAAAAAATATGTGTCTCCTGACTTAAGGTGCCATAGGTAAATGTTGATCACTGGTGATGTGGATGCTGACTGGGAAATTGGTTTTCTTTTTGTCTTTGCAATTTTTTTCATTTTTCTCAATGGAATGGATGTGCTACAATGAATTAAAGGATATTCTCTTAAACATGTGCTTTTTGGAAGGTAGGTTTACTCCTCACAATAAATGGAAACAATCTTTGTCTCATGAGTATTCCCTCCAATAGAAAATGTAAATATAACTATAAAGGGAATGTGTCTTGTAGTGGTCCAATTAGGATGTGACATGTGTACTCTTGGCCTGAAGCTTGGTTTTCTCCCTTGTTTCCATAAAATAGAATTCAAGGCCATTAGTGCGGGTCTCTTGTTGAATTTTGGATCCAAATTGTGCAATTTGTAAACATAGAGCAAATATGTTTGAATTCGTTATCTTAAGATTTGAGTCTAGTTAGTAAATTTTGTCAAATGTATGGTTCCTAAGAATATCTAAATGATAATGCAAGTTTTTGAAGTTTGTAGTCTCTCCAATTTTACTTTGTATCTAAATTATTAATGAAAACTCTGATCAAAGATAATTTCATTAATCTTCATCGTTATTATGCTTTGATGTATGCTTTGATTTTAGCTTTGGTTCAAAGAGTTAGTTAAAATTCTTAAATAAAATCATAAATTCATATGCAGGATAAATTGGATCTGATAAGTAGTCTTAGAATCTGATTATTGACTCGTGAATCACAAAGCAACCTCACGTAGATCATGGATGTTTAGGATTAAATTTACCTTACAATTCAATTTTCTTTGAATCCTAGCCTATAGATATGGCACTGATCTCAATTCTTATAATCATTCCTTATGGTTCCAGTCATCCAATTTGAGAAAATTACTTATAAATAATCTTTAAATTGATCAATCATTTGTTATGGTTGGTGTTTTTTTTTTCAGCTTTAGATGTATAATTCTCTCAAGGAAATGTCAATATCTTGAAGTATTTCATCTTCCTAGCCTCTGGTGAGAATACATCTACCTTGTTATGCAATGTATTTGTTAATCACTTAGAAAATTCATAAGATATACATTGTGGGATTACCCTCCCAGGTTTTGTAGAGCCTGAAGTCCAAGAGAAGGAGAATTAGTGCTACATTGGTGCAACAACACCTTGCTTATTAAATGCCTTAATTGGAAACTTTGTAATTCTCAATTGTAAAACCATGAATCAAGGTCATGTGAAGGTCATGTTTAATGTATCAAAGTCCCTAATAGGTTTGAGGTGGTCAATAATGTAAGTTTGCAAAATGTCAAAAGAGTTGCAAAACTGAAAAAAATGCAAAAAAAGGCAAGAAATTCGATAAATACAATAAAGAGTCACAAGGAATGTGAAGAGTCAAGAGGTAGTTTAGGAGGTTTCAACTGATGGAGAAGTTGAAAAATTTCAGTTGTTGAATAGGAAACATCTTTAAAAGCCTTGAAAAAGGCCAAGTGAAGGAGATATTTTTGTATTCTTGGATAAAATAATAAAAAATTTACCCCTATTTCAGTTTTGTACAGTTGGTTAAAGCAATTCATAGGTTTGGTTTTTGTTTTTTTTTCTTCAAGGAATAAGCTAACTTTCATTTAGGAGAGTAAGGGGTTGTTCTTTTCTAGAATAAAGAGTTAGAGGCTAATTATTTGAGCCTCAGTCTATGTTCTCCAAATAATGGGTTGGAGATTCCATTAAGAAACTAATGGCCATTCCACTGATGTAGGGTTAGTGGGCCGGTGGAATGGATTTTTTTAATTTCTTTTCAATTTTATGGAGTGTGTGGTTGTAGGGGTAACAAGAATATGGAGTTTGGTTGTTGATACAAAGCTAAATTCTAGGTTTTTCCACTTAAGAATGGAGGTTACAAGAAGGGTAATGAAGAATCAACACATGCAAGGGCTTGGTGATGATTGAAGCAGCCTTGGAAGACATAATAAGGAATGTTTCAAGTGGTGGTAGGAGTATTTAACGTTGCAAGTGTCTTATTCAATAAACCCTCACTATTTTTGTGTTTTTTAGCCTACAAATAAGGGTTTAATAGATCAATGTGTATTTAAGCTTTTCAACCCTTAAAAATGATTAAATACTGAGTTTTGTGACATAACTAAGGACTATTTGAGGTTATATGATGTTTTGGTGGTGATAAGAGAACACTTTGTAAAATAGGTCTAAATTTGTAGCCTTTTCTAGTGTATAGTCTAAAATCTGGTAATTTCTTTATGACAAGCTATTGAGAACTTTTGATATATTATGATGTGTTAAAAAAGGCTCCTAAATGTACATTGGGAATGTGGATATACAAAATGAATGGAAAGGAATCACTCGATTAAGGGTTTTGGTGACCTACAAATGAAATGATGGTTTGTTTGCTAAAAACAGAGGGACTGCTTGAACAATGATATGTGAAAAAATATTTGGTCTATTTCAATTGTAATAATGGTGTTCACAGTGATATAGATGTCTATTGTTGATTAGTTAATACATTGCCTTGGAGATCTGAAGGAATTCTTGTAGCATGGATCATTGATGGTGGTTACTTTGCCTTGAGGAATGAAGAGTAAAATAGTGTTTTAAGAACAAAATTTGATATGGCAGAGTTGCATGGTGGTATAGATGGTTTGCTCCTGACAAGTAATGATATTGAATGGTTTGGTAAAGGTCTAGAAGTCAATTATGAATGTTTTCTGTCCATCGCCTTAATGAGGCAAGTTGAAAGAATGAATAGCTTCAAAGAAATGAATGGTTTTGTTTGTTTGATCAGATTTTATGTTGTTACAAATGTTTTTATGATGGTAAAGATTAATTTATGTCTGAGAATGATGTGGTCTACTGATTGGATAAATGGATGAATGATAGCCTTGTGAATGGTTAGGGAAAATTGAGGGTTTTACTGAGTAGATAAGTGATTTTGATGAAAGTTAGTGAATTAATGTTGCTTGTTCAATTTGATCTTCTCCTGATTGTGTTTGGGACTGAAGTTCCTTAAAGAGTTGATGTTGTTGATAGATGCTATGCATCAAATTGGTATCAGAGCTAGCAAGCTTCTGTTGGTTTGTTGAATTAATGTTGTTGTTGATAGTTGTTGTTGAGTTGAGTTTGGTTGCAGGTGCTTGATCCATCTAAGTTGCAAAGAAGAAGGTTTTTGAGTTGTGTGTGTTGGAAAACAAGTTGAGTCTATGGTTACTATCTTCCAATGGAAATTAAGTGTTGGCATATGGCTTTTAAGAGGTCGACTTTGGCTACTTTTGTTGTCATTCATGGAAAATTAGAGTCTATAGTTTGATCCACAGTATCAAGTGTGCTTATACCGGTAGAGAATCTAAGTCTTTGTATTCTATTGACAAAGAAAGTAAAGAACGGGACATCTAGTTGGTATGCTGATCTGATTACTTCTCTGGATCACTATTTTGGAGTGTGGATCCCGAAGGAAGTTTTATTAGCTCGTACACTATTCTATTGAAGAATTTTTGTAGTTTTTCATTGATCATAGTTCAAGTTATGAGGTTCGGTGGCATGTTTTATGATCTATTTTTCATTATAGCCGACATGCTTGATGTGGTGGATTACAGATGTATGTGGAATAATTATTTTTCTATCTCCTATGTTTAGAACCTTGGCATGGGTCCTCTCTATAAGTCTATTTGACTTATGATGGTACACTTTGTTTCTAATTAAAGATTTAAGGCCGACATGGCTGATATAAGCAAATAATATTATATTTTGTTGAACGGACGACATGTATTGAATTTTTGGGTTAGTGGATATATAAGGAAGATCGGTAATTCAATTTGTGTGTGTGGCATGAAGAGAGATGAAGATGTGTGCAAAAAAGAATAGTTGATTGATCGAATATTGGTTGTACTACTAAAGGGTTTTCAGCAAGAGAACAGGGCAGAGAAAAACATATTTGAGCAGAAGGTCCTTAGTTAGATTGTACGCTTCAGTTGAATTGAATCCAGGCATTTGTAGATGTTATATTATCAGTTCAAATTTTTTTGTAATCTATATTATAGTTGTATGGCAGTGAGCCTCTTTCTTTGAGTAGTGAATGCAAGTGCATTCCCCTCTTTTATTCTACTTTTAACAGAGTAAACTTTGTGGATTAATCTCCACCATGTTTTTTCCCCTAACAGGGTTTCCACGTAAAAATATCTGGTGTTATGGTGATTAT
The DNA here is from genome assembly GCA_007258455.2 of Sequoia sempervirens. Taxonomy (NCBI): domain Eukaryota; kingdom Viridiplantae; phylum Streptophyta; class Pinopsida; order Cupressales; family Cupressaceae; genus Sequoia; species Sequoia sempervirens. The sequence continues at coordinate 124,950,716 of VDFB02000363.1, read as the reverse complement.
TGATGTGACTGCATGTTTTCACCTATTATGTGCTGCTAATGTAAAGTTTTATTATTGTTGTTGATGGTTGTTAGTTCTGTTTTGTAAATATAAATCATTGAACACTGATTCACCCCCCCTCTCAGTGTTCCTTGCATCCAACGTTAAGCTAGGTAGAAGGTGCAAAGAAAAAGAGTGAGGCATCTTCTAAGATCTTTTGTTGGGTATATGGATGGTTTTTTGAGTTGGTGTTTGAGTTGTGTTTGTAGGCTGAAGAGAGATGGATAGTTATCTGAGGAAGCACTTGAGGTTGCATCCATGTTGAAGGATACTCCACTGATGGGAGTATTTGAGAATGTGAAAATAAGATTGGTTACAGAAGGTCAAGGATGATTTCTAAAGAGAAGTAGTTTGCAAGGATAGTCTTGTGTCCTTGGTTGAGAAAAGAGTTAGTGAAAAGAAGAGAGTGGTAAAAGGGCAGTCATGTGTCCTTTTGAGGAAGAAAAGAAGAATGTGAACTTGATGATAAAGAATGAGAAAGGAAAAAGGAAAAGAGAAGATAGAGATGACAAGAGACAAGTGAAGGAAGTAGTGAAGACAAAGCAAAGTTTAAGATAGAGATTGGAACCAGGATAGAGGAAAAGGAAGATTTGAATTTGTTTTGTAGGTACAAGCATGTTTCCAAGGGACTTGGAATTTTTTTTAGTTGGTTGTATGGTGCAGGAGCAGCTTGCTTATTAAATGCCTTAATTGGCAACTTTGTAATTGTCAATTGTAAAACCATGAATCAAGGTCATCTAAAGGTCATGTTTAATGTATCAAAGTCCCTAATAGGTTTGAGGTGGTCAATAATGTAAGTTTGCAAAATGTCAAAAGAGTTGCAAAAAAAGGATAGAAATTGGAAAAATACAATGAAGAGTCACAAGGAATGTGAAGAGTCAAGAGGTAGTTTAGGAGGTTTCAACTGATGGAGAAGTTGAAAAAATTCATTTGTAGAATAGGAAACATCTTTAAAAGCCTTAAAAAAGGCCGGGTGAAGGAGAGATTTTTGTATTCTTGGACAAAATAATCAAAAAAATACCCCTGTTTCAGTTTTAGGAACTTTCCATTCTTGTTTTAGTTTTGTGCAGTTGGTTAAAGCAATTCATAGGTTTGGATTTTTCATGACGGAAGAACCTAACTTTCATTTATGATACTAAGAGGTTGTTCTTTTCCAAAATAAAGAGTTAGAGGCTACTTATTTGAGCCTCAGTCTGTGTTCTTCAAACAGTGGGTTTGAGAGTCCATTAAGAAAATAATGGCCATTCCACGAATGTATGGTTAGTGGGTTAGTGGAATGGATTGTTTTTTATTTCTTTTCAATTTTATGGAGTGTGTGGTTTCAAGGGTAACAAGAATATGGATTTTTGTTGGTAATCCAAAGCTAAATTCTGGGATTTTCCACTTAAGAATGGAGGTTACAAGAAGGGTAATGAAGAATTAGCACATGCAAGGGCTTGGTGATGATTTAAGAGGTCTTAGAAGACATAATAAGGCATTTTTCAAGTGGTGGTAGGATTATTTAAGGTTGCAAGTGTCCTATTCAATAAACCCTCACTATTTTTGTGTTTCTTAGCCTACAAACAAGGGTTTAATAGATCAGTGTGTATTTAAGCCTTTCAACCCTTAAAAAATGATTAAATCCTGAGTTTTTTGACATAACTAAGGATTTTTTGTGGTTCTATGATGTTTTGGTGGTGATAAGAGAACACTTACTTTGTAAAATAGGCCTAAATTTGTAGCCTTTTCCAGTGTACAATATAAAATCTAGTAATTTATTTATGACAAGCTATTGAGAACTTTTGATATCTTATGATGTGTTAAAAAAGGCTCCTAAATGTACATAGGGAATGTGGATATACAAAATGAATGGAAAGGAATCACCTGATTAAGGGTTTTGGTGAACAAAGGAAATGATGGTTTGTCTACTAAAAGTAGAGGGACTGCTTGAACAGTGATATGTAAAAAAATATTTTGTCTATTTCAATTATAATAATGGTGTTCAAGTGATATAGATGTCTATTGTTGATTAGTTAATACATTGCCATGGAGATATGAAGGAATTCTTGTAGCATGGATCATTGATGGTGGTTACTTTGCCTTGAGGAATGAAGAGTAAAATAGTGTTTGAAGAAAAAAATTTGATATGACAGAGTTGCATGGTGCTCTAGATGGTTTGTTCTTGACAAGTAATGATATTGAATGGTTTGGTAAAGGTTTGGAAGTCAGTTATGAAGGTTTTCTACCCATTTCCTTAATGAGGCAAGTTGAAAGAATGAATAGTTTCAAAGAAATGAATGGTTCTGTTTGTTTGATCAGGTTTTATGTTTTTACAAATCTTTTTATGATGGTAAAGATTAATTTGTGTCTAAGAATGATCTGGTCTACTAATTTGAGAAATGGATGAATGATAGCCTTGTGAATGGTTAGGGAAAATTGAGGATTTTTTTGAGTAGATAAGTGATTTTGATGAAAGTTAGTGAATCAATGTTGCTTATTCAATTTGATCTTCTCCTGATTGTGTTTGGGATTGAAGTTCCTTGAAGATTTGATGTTATTGATAGATGCTTTGCATCATACATCCCATTTTTTGGCCATCTATCTTGCAAGTATTCAAAAATTTAGTCTGGAAATCTCATAGGTACTTGGTGAGATCTGATTGGTTCATAAAAAACAACCAACATGACTCATTCACCAATAGTGGAAAATCAGTCCATTTCTACTTTTCTAGAAGTTTTGAACTGAATTTTGTGCCTCTTGTTCTACTCTACTCTATTTGACTAGTTTTTGAATTTGAAACTACGAGTTGCCACCTATGGACATTCTCCAAGCTTCTCCAAGGCTTGATGACAACTTTGAAAACCTTGAGGATGTAAAAAGCATTTTCCACCTTTGCTTGTTGGAAAATCTGCAACCTAGCCCTACAAATCACACACAAGAAGAGGGAAAAAATGTTGTGGGGGTTAGTGAATAGGGTTTTTCCTTGGTCAAACCCCTTGTTGGTAATTAAACCTTGAAATCAAATCAAACATGAAAGGAGAATGATGAATGAATTAAAGACAATGTTGCCACTTATGAAACCCTAGCAATAAGGCGTTGCAATAATTCTTGAAATGGTTTCCATGGATGTGGTTCTTGACTCTAGCTTGAAGGAGATAGATCTTGCTTGAAACACTTGCTTGGATCATGAACTCTACATCACAAATGTTAGCACAATAACAAACATGAAGGATGCAATCTTTGGCATGATGATTGAATTTTGAATAATTCTCTTGAATGCTTGATAATCTTCCCTTGAAATTCCTTGAAAGCTCTTGTGAATGCTCAAACGCTTTTGTGAACTCTTCAATTCTTGTAGAATTTTCTAGGTGTGAATATGAGTGAAAGAACCTTGTATTTATACTTAATTATGCAAGAACTCAAAAAATTACAACACTACAAGCCAACATCAGATATAGGAGAATAAAATCCTACATAAATTTGATTTAAATTTGAACTTTGATCACATGAGACTCATTCATCCAAGGTGGCGAATGAGTCCCATCACACATAATATATGGGACCAAAAATAAAAAATTCTTAGAAATGTGTGAAACCTGCATCGGGGCCAAAAAGACCTAGGTGGGACTCATTCTCCCAAGGTGGAAAATGAGTCCCAAACACTAAATCTAGGGCACAAAACCAACAACACCTAAATTATGATTGGTTACTGATTGGTGTCAATATTATCCTTGAAAAGATGCAATAAATGAGGCTTGTGGATGAAAAATATGGCTAGTTAAAGCATAAGAAAGCCCAATTATTAATGAAAATCCTAGAGGGATGTGAAAGTGTGTTACAACACTTTACAACACTCCAAATAAGGAAAGATTAAAGTTGATTATGATTAAAATTCTTAACTTATTTGAAAAAACCCTAGAAAAGTGTGAAAGTGTGTCACAACACTTTAGCAAGGCACCTTTAAATTCCATTAGTTCACAAGGGCCCAAGACCTAATGTGAATTTGGTATCCATGTTACAACACTAAATCAAGGCAACATTAAGCCAAAATCCACAAGGAAGACCCAAATGAGTGTGCAAATGTCAAAGGACCCTTTTTTTGACACTACACTACCTTGCGTGATATTTGGAACACTTTTGGTATTTGTGGGGATGGATGAAGATGGGTTCCCTCAGTATGTTGAGGTTGTCATGGATTCATGAAGTGTAAGTGGTTTATGTTGATGTAGGGGGTGTTCAGGAATGAGAGGAGCATGAAAGGTAGGTGTCCAACTGGTGTTTTGGGTGGATTGGTGTTGAGGGTACCCACAAGTGTGTTGCTTTCCAAAGGAAGAGTGTGGAAAAAGTCCTTATCAATACAAGCTATAATACTAGGAATAGTTGTTTGATTTATCCCTAGTGATGGAGTTGTTTGAATTGTGAATAAAGTCAAGCCTTGTGTCAAGGGTTGGGCAATAAAATATGGGGAAATTAGAGCCATGTTTTCTAAGGCTTGATGTTCTTGTTTCTATTCCATGATTTCTTCCTTAGTAAGTCCAAATGGGTTGTTTGTGATGTCTTCTATCTCATATGGTCCTAATGGAGATGAGGGTTGTTGCAATGGGGAAACACGACTTCTTGGATCAAATTTTTGAGGGTTGATATTAGTTGAAGTGAATGTGACTTTGGTTTTTTCGACGATTCTCTTGTGTTGTGATCTTATCTTTGCCATAAATTTTGGGTCACCTATGGGAGATTTGTGTTGAGATTTGTAATGTTTAAGCTCTCTAGCTTACTCAAATCTTGGTAAAATAGATGCCTTAAGTCATTTTGGAGCAATGGTGATAATGGGAGATGAAAAAGGTGAATAATGTGGAGAGTGACCTTTGCAAACATTTTGGGACAACACTTTTTACTTAATTTTTATGTTTTGTGTTTGGATAAAGGATGTTAATGAGTTTGTGAATCTTTAGGTTAGACTTGTGACCTTCAAGGATTCATTTCTCATAAGGTTTGGGTTGATAGATGTCTAAGTCCAAAGTTTTGGATTGTCCAAAAGTTTGCAAAGTTTTGTGAAGTGAAGGATGAAATATGATAAAGGATGGATGAAATGTTTGGCCCAATGTTGACCTAGAGTGAACCTTTGTTTTGCAAGACCAAGGTGGTGAGAAACATGTGAGACCTCCAAAGTGTTCGAACCCTAAAGACTCAATGATTAGGGATAAGTTCTTGTGAAATGCATAGATAATTTTTTTCCATGAAATAGCATAGAAAAAGTCTCCTTATTGATCTATCTCAGTTGCAGTGACTCCATAAGATATGTCTCGAAATATACTTTGCACTATGATGTCTAAGTTTGAAATAGCGAAATTTTGACATTCTCCTAGGGATTTTTATTTTTCAAGAGATCATTTAGAGAAGCACAAGATTATAAAAAAAAGGATATGTATTGCCACACAGGAGGTGGTAATATGGTCCTTTTGGCCACAATATTGGCTTGTTCCTCTTTTTCATCTAAGATGTTGTAGACAGGTAAAATGTACATGCACTCGATCCTGATCTACTAACATTGTTTCATCCTAAATCATCCTTTGGTCTAACCATTTAATCAAATTTCCTTATTTGATTAAATTCATCAATTTCCTTCCCTTAATTAAATAAATCATTTTATCTAATTAAGTCACCTCTTCTCGATAATTAAATCAATCATCTGATCTAATTATCCCCATTTAATTAAATAGTCAATTTTATTTAATTAAATCTCTAAAGTCTACCTATTAAATTAAATAAATTAAAACCTTATTGAGTTTAATCTAACAATCATCTTTTTTAATTAAATAAATCAAAATATTTATTTAATTAATCTCTTACCACATTCTTCTCATATTTTATTTAAATAAATCCACAAATCTAAGTCAAATTTGTCACATCATCTAATCCCCTTCATTAGATTAATTAACCTTGATTAATTTAATCTCTTGTCATGTCCCATCCTCTAGCATTTACCACTTGCACATGAAAATAGATTTAATTGATTTATTAAATCTCTATTTTCCTCAACAAGGCATCTTTTGGAATATTCTTCAAGTTTGAATTCAAAAATCCAAGTTGACATGTACATCCAACAAGGCATTTACTACATCTTACATGTCCTTTTCCTTGAGCCAAGTGGCATTCAATGCTTTATTTCTTCCCTCTTGCAAGTCATTTCAACAAAATTTAAAATTCAAAAATAGGCATTCATTGGCACATTCTTCAAAACTTGCACATCCTCCATCCATTCACAAGTTGACAAGTGGCACTTTGCCATTGGCTAATTCTTAGTTCCACATTGCTCTATTTTTATCATCTCCTCAACTTAGCATTCTATAAAGAAGAGGCTAATCTCCTCATTTGATCATCCACAATTTGAGTAAACTTACTATGCTCAAATATTTAGCAATCTCCATCCATATTTTTGAATTTGTAGCTAGGTTATGTAGATTTTGGTCTTGAAGAACTCACCATCCTTCATCAAAGTGGATCATTCATCAACATACATCAATCTTGCATCATAGGAGTTGGGAAAGGGCCAATTTTCACATCAAATTGGCACCAATTCCCCCATGGGATCATAAGTTTTCTAGTTTAATTAGGATTCAATCTCTTTTATTGTATTTCATTGTGTTCTTCATTGCTTTTTTAATGGGGAATCCTTGTTCATACTTGCATTCTCTAATCTAATGTGTTTGTTCTTGTTGTTTTGGAGGTATTAGGATTGGGGTTCGCACATTTGGTAGTAGAGGGAGGGAAACATCTCATTTTTAATCACTTTTTCCAAAAAATTCCACGTTTTTGTTTGTGCACAGAAAAATTCCAATGTTGGAAGCTCAGCATCGCCATATAGCACGGTTGGTTTTCCAGCGTTGCCATACAACACCGCTGAAAATTCAAACTGCGATGCTGAAGTTTTCCCGCCCAAGATTTTGAATTTCAAACTGCGTCGCTTGACCAATCTGAATTGCGGGATTTGTGAAAAAAATCAAACAACAACATTGAGCAAAAGTGCAACATAGTTGACCTCATTGATCTAGACACAGAGCACCACTGACTGGTAAGCGGCGTTGTACAACACCGCTAAGAAATCAAATCGTGACATAGTCACGTGTTGTGCTGTTGGTAGGGAGTAAAAATTTGAAATTTAATTTTAGCACGTGATTTTTGTCAATGATGAGTTTATCTTTTGTTTTCTTCTTTTTAACCTCTGTGTTTTGCAGGATTTGACTGATCTTTTCTCTCTTGTAGGTTGGATCAATTGAAAATGAAAGAAAAGGAAGCATGATGATGGTACTTCACAAAATCAAAGTGTTTTTAAACACTTTAGTGTTTGTTTAACACTTTTAAGAAATTGTCATCTCTTTTTTCTTAGGATACTAATTTTGTTTAGGTTTTAAAAAAGAATCTTTTCATTTTTTTTTGCAAAGGTTTAAAACGAACATTAGGATTACAACTTACTAGATTTTTTTTTGGTTAGCAATTGAACAAAACAACTCTCATTTGTCTTTTGGTGCTTTAAAAAGAACTCACAATTGCTTTGTGGATTTAAAACTAACATGTGCACCTTTGTATTCATGAGGGCTTACTTAAACTAACTTCATTGAAAAAGGACGTATGCACTTCTCTCGCACTTTATAGCGATCTTGAGAATCAAAAGGCCTTTCTTTTGTGATTTTAGGTTGAGATAAAGCAATCACCTCCACACTTTATTTTGGGTTTAAAATTGAACAAAATCTTGTGCGAGTGTGAATAAATTTATTGCATGTGTTCTCCCTTTGTTTCTAAACAAGGGTTGATTGAACTATGAATACGTTTATTTGTTTTTGTTTATCTTAGAGGGCCTGACTTGGGGAAAAAGTACTCACCCAAGGGAACGACTCAATCGGTAACACTCTGAACCTAAGAGTATTTCCAACTAGGATATAAATGTGGGTATTGGAATAAACGCCAATATCACGTGGTTGGTTTTGGCAAGATGGATCTGAAAAGGGGCTCTCGCCGTATGGGTCAATCTCCACGACTGGAAAGTCCTAATGAAAACCCATGTTTTAGAATTGCCAAAATCCTTGATCTATTTTTTGGTGCAAGAACGGTCGTTTTGAAGCCGCCCCAAACTTTTACGGTCTTTTAGTAGAAATGGAAAGCATACCATGGGAGTTTCATGGGTGCTAATGCTTGGCTGCCCCGTATAAGTGAGTGTCGTGGAGGGGAGCCAATGGGGTCAAGCATCTAACCATTCACTAAAGATAAGCCTAGCTAGACTTGTCCAAGTGGGGACTCAACAAATATTGTCTTCCATATCCATGGGGTTGTACTTATTCTTAGTTACAAAATTATTTGCTTGTTCGAAAACATACTTAAAAAAAACACTTAAACATCATCATCAAAATTTCAAACCCTTTAGGAGGTAAATACAATTGACCAAATTCATGTGTTATTTCTTTCCCTTGGGATTCACATCCTTAGAGGTTTCTAAACACTTGAAATTACATCTCAATTTACCTACTAAAGATAAAAAAATAGGTAACCATTGCCTTGATTTCCTTGAATTCCACATAGCACTTTGTGGGATGAAAAGAAGTTAGGACATTGGACATTTAGTTTGAAAATATAATCAAGATAGTGTTTGTGGTAAAATAAATTCACTAATCAAGATGAAATCAATTGAACCCCACACATGTACTTGTGTATCTTTTGGCTTATGGTCTTTTGAGCAAACATTGATCTTTTGGTTTGAAGGGAAAAGAATGTTCTTCAAAACCTTGGCCTTGTAAACAAGTCCTTCTTAGGTTCATTTAGGATCAAAATCAAACACTTCATCCATTTAAAGCATTTATCATCCCATCCCACAAGAAACTTTAGAGCTTTGGAAACATCATTCTAGACTTGGGTAAATCATCAAAATCAAAATCACCTTGTTTAGTTAGGAGTATGGGAATGCATCCTTTCTCATACCTCTAGTTAAATTATCACCCCTTTGAACAAGTTCATCCCAGGATAACATCTAAAATATTAGGGTTTACAAGTTCATTATCCAACTCAAACAATCAAAATCAAGCCCTAAGTCTAGCATTGATACAAAGTCCCTAAATGTTTAACACTCATATCATTCACCCCTTTTCATCCTTCATCTCATAATTGGTCCTAAACACCTTAGAAGTCACTTTTACAATAAGGTCAAAACACAAGAGGAACGTGGAATATAAACTTGATCCATACATCATGAGTAATCCAAGTCAGCCAAATTATCAAAGCCTTACAAAGCCAATTGATTTTCAAAACTCACATTTATACAATCCATACATGGGATCATTATCTCCTACAAACCTCAATGGTACAAAAAATGTGATTCTACCCAATCTAAATCTTGGAACACCTTTCCTGATGGTAGATTTAAATCCAAGTCCAACATTACAAATCTAGCAACCAAATACTCAATGCATGAGCCTTCAACAAAACAACATTATCCCACCAAATCCATGCATGCCAAAAGTGAATATACCAAGTACAAGATTACCAAACATGAATCCACACTTGGAAAAATTTGGGATAAATATGTTTGTGAATGATACAAATGTTGTCCAAAGTCCAAATAAGATGTTAACAACTCCATGTATTAAAATTCAAGGTAACACCATGCAAAATCAAAGCTACCTAAATCAAGGCAATGCGATTCCCAACACCAACAATGTTCAATTTCAACCTATCATAGCAAATCTAAACATCATCCCAAATCAGAATATTGTCCAAAATCAATTTTTCCATGATCCCATTCAAAAACCACAAGTATGCATCCCAAATCTGCTTGAACAAAATCCAAACCAACTATATCAAGGGAGTCAAGATCGAGATCAAGATCAAATCTGGCGAGATCAAATTGCTACACTTACCAAAATAGTTGAGTCATTGTGCCAAGAGACATCTCCACCACCATTACCCATGTCAACATCATTCCTTGGTTTAGGGATTCCCCCTTTACCTAGCACCAATCACTCCATCCAAATCAATCCACCTAACACCAATCAAGCCATCACATCAAATCCTTTGAATATACCATCGACATCACACCAACAGATGGTATCTAATCAAATGACAACATCAATCCCAAAAAATCAAAATATAGTCTCCTAGGAATCTATCACCTCAGTCATTCCAACCATTCCTATCACCTTGATCACTCCAACCACCCCTATCACACCCATCATATCTCAAACCCTCACGATCACTCCAAACCTATCTCAATGAATTTTCACTACATCCAACATGATTCCAAATCCACCACCACCACCACCCCAACCAAACAAATCAAACCAATATAGCATTACATTTCAAGCCACTCAATAGGTTGCTTATCAGAAGGCATACCAACAAAACCAAAACCAACAAGTTGCACAACTAGTTGCTCAACAAGTTGCATGAGCTACTCAAGTTGCCCAAGCCACACTACAAGCCCAAAAAGCACAAGCCTAGGCTCAAGTGCAAGCCCAAGCCCAAGTCACACTACAAGCCCAACAAGCACAAGCCCAAGCTCAAGTGCAATTGCAAGCTAAAGCCCAATACCAAGCCCAACAAAATGTTAACCACTCCATGTATTGATCCAAGTCAATGATCACATGATCAAGACCTATCCATCAAAAGCACATGAAAGATGTTTCTACCTCATCCGAAGATCAAATCAACATACATCAAGAGTCACTTTTTGATCATGATAAGAATCGTTCAACAATATCCGACAATGATCTATTTCAAGGAGTGATAACATTATTTGATCTTGTAATCAACAATCAATCGACCAATGATCATGTTGAAAATGTCTCTACATCACCTAATGAGTTAGAGGGCATATCGCAAGAATTCATTCCAAAGCATGATCAACATATTTCACCAAAGTCTAGCAATGGTCCTTTCTAAGACATATTGACATCCTTCGACCTCATGGTTGCAAATATTGAAGGAATCTTCAACTCAACATTTGATCCAAGTCCACTAAAAAATGAAGAGGATATTGAGACAATTCCCATGCCTAATGATGACATCCAAGAACCTTTTATAAGCAATCCATCCTTTGAAACTAACCCATGCCAAGAACTTGATCCAAAGCATGTCGAAAGAAACTTCAAAATTATTCAAGATCAAGAATTTGTATCTCTAAGATACTATAATGATCTAATGAACACTCTCCTATCTATACAAGATGCACATACTCCTCCATCTACCCATGAGATGCTTTCCATGGATGGACACGTAGATGATCTTCATTCAGAACAAGATTCCTTTACTCCTAATATTATTACACAAAAAGAGCAGGTTATTAATTCCTACAATCAGACTAAGTTGTCAACATCAGGATTAGATATATCCAGAATTCAGATTGAGGATATCATGTATGAAGATATCCAACATTATCCACTCAAGGAAATGAGTTAGATAGAACAAGACATTCCAGAGTCAGCAGAGTAGCAAATTGAAATAACATCATTTGTAGTGGCTATCTATCAGAATGCTTACCAAACAAGACATTTTAAAACAAGCAGAATCAAGGAACAAAGGTGCTACTACCACTATACTAGGGGAAACTATGTCTCAAGAAAACGTCAACATAGGGAGCATGAAGAATCCTTATGATAAAACCGATGATAATACTACAACTAGTTGTGTAATGAATCTTCATCCACCCATCACCCCATCCACGAATTGTGACCAATGTCAAAATAATGATTTGAATCAAAGCACAAAGAACGTTATCAAAGAAGAAAGAAGTAGAGAAGCATAATGGACAAATCAAATACAAGTTGTAGGACATCAAAATCTACAATTTGGTTAAAAAACTAACATAAACAAGTATGATTAGTATTCAAACAAAGAAAACCTTCAACATCCATATGAAATAAATCAACATGTTTCATGATACAATCAAAACAACAAAAGATTAGATAAACTAGTTGAATGCATACAACAAAACATGAAGAAAATAATATCTCATATTGGATTGGTGCTTCTATGGAAAGAAGCCCTTTCCCAATCCTTGATTGATAAGCTAGTGATGAAATTGCTATGGATATGGAGATGATAAATGGACAAGATCAGTTCTCAAAGAGAATGACCTTGCATCAAGCTGTGTAGATGATTGAGGATTTTCTTGAGGATGAAGCCTCTATTTAAATATTTTCAAATGCTAAGAGTTGAAGAGGGACCAATGTGGGACTAAGATTGGAAAAATGAGAGGAAGACACTTGTCAAGTGATGAGTGGTTGATACATGTGCAAGATTTGGGAAATGTGCCCAAGAGGGGGGGAAATTTGAATTCAAATTTGTGCAATGAATGTTGAGAGGGGGACAAGAAAAAGAGCAATAAATGCTATGTTCGAGGGACAAATCAACTTGTGATTTTCAAATTTGAGGGCCATGTTGAGTGAAAATGAGGGTTTTAATAAGTCAATAAATTGATTTATTTGTGCAAGTGGCTAAATCTAGAGAATGCAAGTGGGTGAGATTAGCATTTAATCATGGTTAGATTAAATTAATGATGATTAGGTTAGTTTGACTTTTAGGACTTGGATATTTGATTTATTTAAATCAGAAAAGGAGAAATATGAATTGGATTTCAATTAAATAAAGTCATGATTTATTTAATTAAATGGATGATGCAAGATAAAGGTTGAATGATTTATGAGAGATGAAATTTGATTAAACCATTGGATTAACCTGTATGCATATTTTGTGTGTCTACATTTTGCCCCTCTTTGAAGAAATGTACTTGTTGCGTTGGTTCAAAGAATAAACTTGCCGCAATCAAAATTTAACTTTTTTTTATTTTTCGGATGCCCCAGCGGAAAGAAGTACACTGGTACATTGCCCCCTCGAGAGATCAAGCGAAAAGATTCAATTTGAGGGTCGATCTCATGATAAAGAGGTTCAAAATGGGTGGTTATGGATGATGATGCAAATGAGATGATTTTAAGATGCTTAGAATAACAAATCTATATTATCCTAAACAACTTAAATGATGATATGCTGTGAAATGGATGAGATGGATGATGTGATATGTTGTGATTATGCAATGGATGATTTTTGTAGATGCTTAGACTAATAGATCTATATTATGATGATGATGCAAATGCAATGCATATGAAATGATCGATGTTTCCTATTATGTATGATATGAATGATATGCCGACTGCTGATTGTTTGTGGATGCAAGATGTATGTATGATGGATGCATTAGTGATGATGATGTTAGTGTGGAAATGAGATAATGACAAGAGGATCCCACAAGTCCATGATCTGACGCGACTTTATTAGAGATGATGATGATGATGATAAATGATGATGATTTGCTTATCAAGCATTGGGATTTTAAAAGGGCTACTTACCTTATGTTTGATAACACACATAGATACGATGCATCAAGGTATAAAGAACCAGGATGGTGTTGTGCCTAGTGCGATGGACTTTGACTCAACAAACAGATAGGAGTATTCTTTTTCACACTTGACATACGGAAACCTTGCTACGATGTACCTAACAAAGCAAGTATTCGCCAAGTTATTTTACAAGAACATCTAATAAGCACAACAGAAAAAAGATAATGATCGTTGCCCCATTCCTATCTCTCTAAATCCTTCATTCGGATATCATCGAGAGGTCCTTGGAATGAGCGCAATAAGATAAATCAAAAGAAAAGATCAAGTATGCAAACAAGCCAATGTTCTTCATATCTCTAGCCAAAGGGATGTGTTTTGATAGGATAAGAATCCAAGGTGATATCCAAAATGATGCCCATTGTTAGAACGATATATCCTAGGACATGCATTGTACAAGATGATGATGGTTTGATAAGTTGATTGATAGGCTATTGATACAAAGTTGATTGACATGTTTGAAAATGATCAAGAGTTTGATTTTGTTTTAAAGATTTGTTGTTTGCTTTTGATTTTATGATTGAAGCTTTGCTTTTGCCAATTGTTGTGATTGTTTCTGTTTGTTTTGCCAAAGGATGAAGGTGATGATTAGTTTATTATGGATGATTGATTATTGCGTGCTTAGATGGGATGGGTGGATTTTTCAAATATTTGGATGTTTTTGATGTTTTGCAATGTTTTGAGGCTGTTTTTTGGTATTTTTGGATTTTTCAAATGTTTTGATTTTTAAATTTTATGGCGTTTTTGGATTTTGTGTTTTCAATGTTTTTGGATTTTGATTTTTTTAATGTTTTTGGATTTTGATGTTTTTCAATGTTTTTGGATTTTGATGTCTCTGCTGATCAAAGATTAGCCTTGCCTACATTTAAGCTCATAGATCGATGTAGTTCGGATTCCAATGTTTTTATGTTTTCTGACTTTTTGAGTTTTTTTGGATTTTTGATATGTTTCAAATTTTTTAGGATTTTCGCATGATTTTGACGATTTGGATATGGATATGTGTGATGATATCAGTGCTTTGTTTGGGATTTTGTTGAAGACCAAGCTAAGGTTGATTGATCGGATCGATGGATTGATGATGATGATAACATTGTTGAGGATACACAACAATGCAAGGATTGATTGATCAGGATTTGATGATGATAACATTGTTGAGGATGTACAACAATGCAAGGATAGTGTTAAGCAACACAAGGATTTGGAAAAGATATCCCCAAGATGATGATGGATTGATTGGATTTTGATCGATCATGATTGATGAAGCTTGGTTTGGAACAAAAGATGTTTGGATGATTCGATGTGACATTGAAGGATGTGTTAGATGCCACTGATAGTGATTATTTGTATTGATGTTCGATGAAAGATGAAGATTGATAAGGAACATCTTCTCGTAAAAATATGCCATGGGCTAGTGATTCAAATTTTTTTCTCACAAGTGGTTTGACCAATTTGATTTCACGTTTGTCAATGTTCAGATCACCACATAAGTTGGAGGATGTGGATCAAGTTTTATTCTCAAAGCAAGATGTACATATTTTCCCCCAGTGTCTAGCAATGTATGGAATATGATGGATGAATGCTTGGATAGGTGTATGGATGGATGGGTATGGATTATCTTGCGATAAGATAAGGAGTTTGGATAACAAATGCTCATTTGGATAATGCTTCACAGCTCAGATAACGCTGCATAGGATAGGATCAATGAAAATGACCCATGTCAAGACATTTGCCATAAGCAAGCATAAAGTGTGGCCCAAAATTTCATCAAGATCAAGATAATTTGGACGATGGATGTAGATGGATGAAAATGGATTGGATAAATGGTTCATGGATAAATGGATTTATTATGGATAAGATGGATGAAATGCTTGATTTATTATGGATGGGATAAGATGCTTTCAACTGAACTGGCACACGTAGATGCTCGATTCTACACATGATGCCTGTTTGCCAGGTTTTCATCATGGTCTTGCCCAAAGTGCTGCCCATGCGGTTTTCACTAGAGGACAATTTTTTTATCTTTACTATTTTAAATTAGTTTTCTAATTTTTTTGGATTTTCATATTTTTTCTTTTTTTTTTCCAAAAGATTTTAAGCTCATGTTGAATCACAAGGTGTTACTAATGTAGATGCCATTGTCATAATGTGCCATCGATATCCTACTTGAAGGAGCTACTTTGCTAAGATACGTGCACTTCAATGCAACTTTTGGGATTCTTGATCTACTTTATTGATACTAGGGTTAACTATGTCTCTGTGCGTACATCATGATAGACTGCCTCCTGAATCCTTATGATGAAGGGTTGTTGCCAATACATGGGCAATGTGAGAATTGGATATCATGTGTGTAGGCGTGGATGGAGTGTGTTTAGGGATAAGGGATGGATTGGTTGACAGCTTGGAATCTTTGACTCTCCAAACTTGGGAAGATGAGCAATGATGGGTGGATATGAAAGTGTTCATTGAATTAGGACCAAGTGCTTGATACACTTTATATGTCGCTTGAAAAGCCCACTTTTTCTTTTGTGGACATCTTTGATGGATACTTTTCCCTTTTTTATTTTTCCCCATAGTTTCTTTGACTGATGGAGTTTGATAGGGACGATCTTTCTTTGTATTCTTTGGTATCCATTTGTATTTGATTTGTCCTTCATGCTTCTCAGCTTCTTTTTCTTTGATAACATTCTTCGTTCTTTGATTCAAATCTTTATTTTGACATTGGTCCCAATTCATGGATGGGATGATGGGTGGATGCGGATCCATGACATGGCTGGTTGTAGTATTGACATCGATTTCATCATAAGGATTCTTCACGCTCCCTATGTTTACGTTTGCTTGAGACATAGTTTCCCCCAATATTGTGGAAGTAGTACCTTCGTTCCTTGATTCTTCATGTTCTGAGATGTCTTGTTCGATAAGCATTCTCTGATAGATAGCCACTGTAGATGATGTTAGTTCAATTTGTTGCTCTGCTAACTCTGGAATATTTTGTTCTGTCTTGTCTGCTTCATTGATTGGATAACGTTGGATATCCTCATACCTGATGTCCTTAGTCTGAATTTGGGATATATCTGATCCTGATGTTGATAACTCAATTTGACTGTAGGAACTGATAATCTACTCTTTTTGTGTAACAAAATCCTGTTTAAGATGAAGATCATCTATGTGTCCATCCATAGAAAGCATCTCATGGGTAGATAGAGGATTATGTGCTAAATGGATATGATTATCTTGCATAGATATGAGAGTGTCCATTAGATTATTGTAGTATCTTTGAGATATAAATTCTTGATCTTGAACGATTTTGGAGTTTCTTTCAACCTGCTTTGGATCAAGTTCCTGACATGGATCAGTTTCAAAGGATGGATTGCTTATAAAAGGTTCCTGGATATCTTCATTAGGCATTGGAAGTGGCTTAATATCCTCAAGTGTTGAGTTTAGGGTTCCTTCAATATTTGTAACCATGAGGTCAAAGGGGGTCACCATGTCTTGGAAGGGACCATTGCTAGACCTTGGTGAAAGACATTGATAATGCTTTGGAATAAATTCTTGAGATATGTCCTCTAACTCTTTAGGTGATGTAGAGACATTTTCGATATGATCATTGGTCGATGAATCATGAATTATGTCAATAAGATCAAATAATCCTAACACTCCTTGAAATAGATCACTAAAAAGTGGCTCTTGATGTATGGTGAGTTGATCATTGGATGGGGTAGAAACATCCTCAATGTGCTCCTTAATTGAGAGATCTTGAACATTGTTTTCAACAATTGTGGTGGAGAAATTTTCAATTTCTTCAATAATGGGGTCAAGTGATGTTGACATTTCTTGAATTGGATCATTGTTGGTTGGTGGATTTTCATCATGATTGAAAATTGACTCTTGACCTATGTTGATTTGATTATTAGATGAAGTAGACATAGCTTCAAGGTGCTCATTGATTGATAGATTTTGATCATTGTCGCCAATGGTTATCATTTTTCGTGTTTGTGCTTGTGTTTGTTGGGTAGCTTGAGAGGCTTGAGCGGTGTGGGTAGCTTGAGCGGCTTGTGGAGCCACTTGATATTGTTGAAGCACTTGTTGGTAGGATTGATGTGCTTTTAGTGCGATGTTACAATATTGACTTATTGCACTTAGTTTCGGTGGTAGTAGTGGTGTATTTGGAATCGTGTTGGATGCGGTGACAAGTGGTTGAGATATGTTTGGAGCGATCATGGTAGTGAGGGGTTGAGATATGATGGGTGTGATAGGGGTGGTTGGAGTGATCGAGGTGATAGGAATGGTTGGAATGACTGAGGTGATCAATCCTTGGGAGACCCTATTTTGGTTTGTTGGGATCAACATTGTTGCTTGATTGAATACCATCTGTTGATGTGATGTTGATGGAATATTCAAAATATTTGATGTGGTGGCTTGATTGGTGTTAGGTGGATTGATTTGGATGGAATGATTGGTGCTAGGTAAAGGGGGAAGCCCTAAACCAAGGAATGATGTTGATATGGGTAATGGTGGTGGAGATGTCTCTTGGCGTAATGACTCAACTATTTTGGTAAGTGTAGCAATTTGATCTAGCCAATTTTTTTCTTGATTTCTATCTTGACTCCCTTGATATAGTTGATTTGGCTTGTGTTTAAGCAGATTTGGAGTGTGTTCTTGTGTTTGATTTTGGACAATGGTTTGATTTGGGATGACACTCAAATTTGGCATGATAGGTTGAAATTGAACCTTGTTCATGTTTGGAATATTCATATGATTTTCAAATGTATCCATCCCAAAGTTCGCTGGATTCATGTTTCAAAAACTTGTACTTGGTACATTTTCATTTGGCATGTAGGGATTTAGTGGGATGACATTGTTTGTTTCAAGGTTCATGCATTGATTGTTCGATTGATATACTTGTAGGTTTGGGCTTGGATTTACCATCGGGAAATGCGTTCCAATCTTTGATTTGGGAATACTCACACTTGTTGTACCATTGATGTTTGTCGAAGGAAATGATCCCATGTATGGATTGTATAAGTGTGAGTTTTGATAATCAATCGACGTTGTAAGGCTTTGAAAGTTAAATTGATTTGGATTACTCATGATGTATGGATCAAGTTTGTATTCCATGTTCTCCTTTTGTTTTGACCTTGTTGCAAAAGTGACCCCTAAGGTTCTTAGGACCAATGATGAGATGAAGGATGAAAAGGGGGTGAATGATATGAGTGTTGAATGTTTAGGGACTTTGGATCAATGCTAGACTTAGGGTTTGATTTTGATTGTTTGATTTGGATAATAAACTTGTAAACCCTAAGATGTTTAGATGTGATCTTAGGATGTAATTGTTCAAAGGATTGCTGATTTAATTAAATGTATGAGAAAGGATGCATTCCCATACATCTAACTAAATGAGGTGATTTTGATTTTGATGATGTGCCTAAGTCTAGAATGATTTTTTCAAAGCTCTAAAGTTTTTTGTGGGATGGAAATGATAAATGTTTGGGGTGGATGAGGTGTTTGATTTGATCCTAAATAAACCTAAGAATAACTTTGTTTACTAGGCCAAGATATTGAAGAACACACTTTTCTCTACAAGTAGTTCAAATCAAAAGACCAATGTTTGCTCGAAAGATGATAAAAAGATAAACAAGCACATGTGTGGGGTCCAATTTGTTATCTTTGCTTAATGAGTTCTTTTTACCACAAACACACTTCTTGATTAGGTTTCAAACTGAATGTCCAATGTCACAACTTCTTTTCGTCCCACAAAGTGCTATGTGGAAGTTCCAAGAAATTAGGACAAGGGTTGCCTAATGTTGACCTTTGTAAGAGCAAATTAAGATGTAAACCCAATTACCTAGAAACCTCTAAGGACATAATCCCTAGGGTAAGCAATAGTTCTTGGGTTTTTTCAAAGGTATTTTCTCTAACCAAGGGGTTTGAAATTTTGATGATGATGTTGAATGTTGGTTTTCCAATGTTTTCGATAAACACACTGTGTTTTCAAACAAGCAATGTAACATCCTAGCTCAATTGGTACATTTTCCTTGGTGGGCTTTCCTCATGCCCTTTGTAGAAGGGATGATTTTACATGCAACCAAGGACAAAATATAAAGGTATGTTAAGAATGAATTCTTAACCTCTATAGTCTAACCAAGATCGGACATGGCAAGTAACTTCTTGGAATCTAAGTTCCAATGCACCACTTTGATAAACTTGGTGAATGAGTCAATAGGCCACTACAAACAAGGGTTCTAGTTTGGAATTTCTGTTTGTAGGAGTTGACCCAACTTGGCAAGAGTCCCCTTTTGGACCCATCTTGTCAGAGTCAACCACGTGATATTGGCATTTCGTCCAATATCCACATTTATATCCTGGCTAGAAATACTCTTGGGTTCAGAGTGTTACTGGTTGAGTCGTTCCCTTGGGTGAGTACTTTTTCCCCAAGGTAGGCCCTCTAGGATAAACAAAAGCGAGCAAAGACACAATCCGTAACTCGATCAATCTTTGACGACTCAAAGAGAGAGAATATACACGATGATGCTCTACTCACACTCGCATAAGATGTTCAATTTTAAACCCAAATTGAAGTGTGTATGGGCAATTATTTATGCAACTTAATGTCACCAAAAGCCTTTTGATTCTCAAGATCGCCGTGAGGCGCGAGAGAAGCGCATACATCTTTTGATGATATTACTTTGTGTAAATAATTGAAAAAACAATAAAATCACACATTCATTTTATCCTTCAAAGCAATGGTTTGATTTGTTTTAAACACCAAAGGAAAGATAAAGATTTTTTGTCCAATTTTAGCCCAAATTGAAATCTAGTAAGTGTCTAAGTTTTGATTTTATCCCTTTGCAAATGAAAAATCAAAGTGTTCTTTTTAGACCCAAATGAAAATTAGTGTCCTAAGAGCAAAAGGATGACAATTTCGTAAAAAGTGTTTAAGAAAACACTAGAGTGTTAAACAAAACACTTTATTCTTTCAATCTCTCCCCCTCATGCTACGTTGTTCTTTGTTTTCTTTCTTTGCTTTCGTTGTTCTCCTTTGTTTTCACGTTGTACCTCCTTCATTTTGTACCTTTGCTTTCATTTTGTTTGCTTTCGTTCCTTGTGCCTTCTTTGCTTTCGTTGCTTTCCTTTTCTTCACTTTCCTCATTTTTTTTGTACCTATAATCACCACAAATAAATAGATGTCAAACCTTTCTAATTTACAGAAATTTCTTTGACAATAATACTGTAGTAGTACCATATAGCAAAGATTTTATGTTGACTGACTCACACTTGTAGAGGCCAAAACAACAAACATTAGTTGTCTCCGCATTTAAACTACTTAATCAAAATGTGAGCATCAAGACAAGAACAAATGCAATCAAGAATTCCAATGATTTGATGAAGTTACTCATGATTTAATAAAGGCACTAAATGGTGACCAATCCAATGCAAATGATAATTTGCCTTTATTGTAATTTGCAGATTGAGATAATTCAAAGAGTAATTTAAGGTTTAAATGCTTAAAAATTCAATTTCAAAAGTGGGAACAAAAGAAATGTCAGATCGTATGAAACCGATACTATAACTAAATCATTATAACACCCACCCAAAGAGACCTATAATGAATGTTAACAACACAATGCTCATGCATTCCCCATGATAAAGGTAAATTGCCGGTTCCTGTCACTATCACAAGTAAATGTGAATGGACCATAAACCAAAAAATACCAGTAGTCGCTATTGGATATTCATTTACTTGATCTCTGATTTGTTGCTCTTTCGTTGGAAATCGTAAACACCACTTTCAAATAACATACTTTTGGCACCTGTGAATGAAGATTGTACCTGCGTACCACTGTAATGTCAAATGCATCTAATTTAAGTCATCACTGACAAAAACTGTAAAGAGATTTTTAAAAGATTTGAAGGCCTCTTAATGCGTAGAGAAATTTGAATCTCTGAAGGTCATCACAAGCTGAGTTCCATTAAGCACACTAAAACTTGCATTCACGTCCTCCACTGCCAACTCCACTACTTCCTTTGCAATCTTTCCAAGAGCAGAATTTTCTGCAAACAAAGCACCGACATTTACAATCTCTGGTCTCCTGCTAAGACTCACATTCTGTGCAAAATATAGTATGCCTAAAGCATGCACTAGAAATAGGACAACCAAAGTATGCACATTTTCAAGAGGACAAATAGTGGTGTTTTAGAAGCCACAGACAAACATTTGGATATTAAATGAGGAAGGAAAATTTGTATGCAGCTGCTCCCTTATTGTTTGCATGGATTTTGTATTTCCCACAATTCATGCTTATGGAAGGCTAGCATTTAGCTGCGTATGAATAGGAAATGGTTGCGTGGAGTTTTGCAAAGGCAGCGGCTACAACCTTGTAAATATGTGAGTAGCAGTAAAATGGCACGTGAACTATTTTAGAAAATGGCTCACAATAACTAGGTCACAGGGAATGAAGCGACTGCAGGATATGTACAAAATGGATTTAAAACAATGCTTTAGAAACTTTTAAACTGATGCTATTTGTAGGTGTAGGGCAGTGTACTGAACAAGAGTAGCAGCAGCAAGAGCAAATGCTGTGACATTTTATTTGTCTATTGCAGAAAGGAATAGAGTGGGATAAAAGTTACCCCCCCTTGCCTTGTGCCTTGCTTAGTTTATGTTCTTGTATCAGAATGGGCTTCTTCATCTTCAGATCTCCCCGTGTCTGTACGTTCCAAGGTAGAGGTAGATCAAGTCATACAGTCCTTATAACAACATCTTAAATCTGTAGAAATGACTTGAAAACCAATGATTAACATAAAAAAAACAAATAGGGGTAATAAAAAGACAGATTTATTTTGTGTATGGTAAAAAACCAATGAAAACAAATGGCACACAATGACTTGAAAATCAATGACGATGAATGATAGTCATACACTTGCTTAATGTAAACAAGCAAATGTATTTTGCATATAAATGAAAATGGCGGTATTTGCAGAGGAGCCAAAATAACACTTTAGACTTTTGCTTTCACCAGTGATACACAAAAGCACGGATCTATATATGCAGGTTGAAGAGATTAATTCGACGGGACAAGACCTCCGCAAGAATAGAGCACCACGTGATCATTCATAATGGTTCATTCCAAGCATCTAAAAAGATGCAAATGAGCGACATGCCACTATCCAACTATGCAGAGGCGTATGGAGTAATTCTTAATAAATGGGGAAAATCTATTCTTTATACAACCTGCAGCCATGTTAGATGTTAAAGTAATGAACAATCCTCCTTTTATTGACGATGTTCGTATCCAGTTTCTAAAACAAAGTTCAAACTAAGAATGGTTCCAAGATTGGTTCCAAGACTTAATTGATAAAAACCGAATTAGCATGAATACACAGAAGGGATAACTCTAGAAACTATAAATAGAACTATTGCTTATTTAATAGCTCTACTAAAAGAAATTCAAAAAGTGTTTCATTTGTATGCAAGAAAGCCACTACAGATTCAATAAAATTTGTATTCAATACTTTAATATGCATGTTCGTAATCCTTCCAACAAAAGTATAGGCCATGTTTTAATCAAGGCCATATAAACAAAGCAGATTTCAAAATGCAAACAGAGCAGATTACAAAATATAGATAGAGTAGATTACAAAATAGATTCTACCCTCCTTCTAGCGCCAATTGTAGGACATCAAAATCTGCAATTTGGTTTAAAAACTATTATAAACAAGTATGATTAGTATTCAAACAAAGAAAACCTTCAACATCCATATGAAATAAATCAACATGTTTCATGATACAATCAAAACAACAAAAGATTAGATAAACTAGTTGAATGCATACAACAAAACATGAAGAAAATAACATCTCATATTGGATTGGTGCTTCTATGGAAAGAAGCCCTTTCCCAATCCTTGATTGATAAGCTAGTGATGAAATTGCTATGGATATGGAGATGATAAATGGACAAGATCAGTTCTCAAAGAGAATGACCTTGCATCAAGTTGTGTAGATGATCGAGGATTTGCTTGAGGATGAAGCCTCTATTTAAATATTTTCAAATGCTAAGAGTTGAAGAGGGACCAATGTGGGACTAAGATTGGACAAATGAGAGGAAGATACTTGTCAAGTGATGAGTGGTTGATGCATGTGCAAGATTTGGGAAATGTGCCCAAGAGGGGGGGAAATTTGAATTCAAATTTGTGCAATGAATGTTGAGAGGGGGACAAGAAAAAGAGCAATAAATGCTATGTTGGAGGGACAAATCAACTTGTCATGATTTTCAAATTTGAGGGCCATGTTGAGTGAAAATGAGGGTTTTAATAAATCAATAAATTGATTTATTTGTGCAAGTGGCTAAATCTAGAGAATGCAAGTGGGTGAGATTAGCGTTTAATCATGGTTAGATTAAATTAATGATGATTAGGTTATTTTGAATTTTAGGACTTGGATATTTGATTTATTTAAATCAGAAAAGGAGAAATATGAATTGGATTTCAATTAAATAAAGTCATGATTTATTTAATTAAATGGATGATGCAAGATAAAGGTTGAATGATTTATGAGAGATGAAATTTGATTAAACCATTGGATTAACTTGTATGCATATTTTGTGTGTCTACACAAGTGGATACCAAAGAATACAAAGAAAGATTATCCCTATCAAACTCCATTAGTCAAATAAACTATGGGGAAAAATAAGAAAGGGAAAAGTATCCACCAAAGATGTCCACAAAAGAAAAAGAAGGCTTCTCAAGCGACGTACAAAGTATATCAAGCAGTTGGTCCTAATTACATGCACACTTCCATATCCACCCATCATTTCTCATATTCCCAAGTTTGGAGAATCAAAGGTTCCAAACTGTCAACTAGTCCATATTTTATCCCTAAACACACTCCATCCATGCCCCCACGCATGATATCCAATTCTAACATTAACCATGTATTGGCAACGAACCCTCATCATAAGGATTCTGAAGGCACTCTATTGTGATGTGTGCATAGACACAAAGTTAACCCTGATATCGACAAATTAGATCAGGAATCCTGAAAGGTGCATTCAAGTGCACCTATCTTAGCAAAGCAAATTCTTCAGGTAGGATATTGATGGCACATTATGATAGGAGCATCTACATCAGAAACACCTTGTGGGTCAACATGAGCTTTAAATATTTCATAGAAAAATACAAAAAATAAAAATCCAAAAAAAATAGAAAAAGGATTGAAAACAATAAAGAAAAAAATTGTCCTCTAGTGAAAACCACTACGGTGGGGCTTTGGATAGGTACCATGATGAAAACTTGGCAAATAGGCATCATGTGTAGAATCGAGCATCTATGTGCACCAGTTCAAGTGAAAGCATCTCATCCCATCCATAATAAATCCAGCATTCCATCCATCTCAACCATAATAAATCCATTTCATCCATGAACCATTTATCCAATCCATCTGCATCCATAGTCCAAATTATCTTGATCTTGACAAAGTTTGGTGTACAATTTACACTTGCTTATGATAGACATCTTGACATGGGTCATTTTCATTGATCCTATCCTACCTAGCATTATCTGAGCCATGAAGAATTATCCAAATGAGCATTCTTTATTTGAACACCTTATCTTATCACAAGATAATCCATATCCTTCCATCCATACACCTATCCAAGCATCCACCCATGGTATTCCATACATTGCTAGACACTAGGGGTAGATATTTATATCTTACTTCCGGAATAAATATTGATATATATCCTCTAACTTATGCGGTGATCTAAACATTGGCAAATATAAAATCAAATTGGTCCACCACTTGTGAGCAAAAAACCAAATCACTAGCCCATGGAATATTTTGACAAGAAGACATTCCATATCAATCTTCATATTTCATCAAACATCAATCCAAACAATCACTATCAGTCGCATCTAATGTGTGCTTCAACATCACATCAAACCATCCAAAAGATATTTTGTTCCAAACCAAGCTTCATTAATCTTGATAAAATCAAATCCAATAAATTATCCATCATCATCTTGGGATATCCATCCTAATCCCTATGTTGCTTAACACTATCCTTCCATTGTTGTGTATCCTCAATAATGTTATCATCATCAATCCATTGATCCGATCAATCAACCTTAGCTTGGTTTTCAACAAAATCCCAAAATAGATCACTGATATCGTCACACACATCCATATCCAAATCATCAAAATCATGCAAAAAATTCAAAAAAATTCAAAAAACCAAGAAAATCCATAAACATCCAAATCATATCAAAATCCAAAAACACTCAAAAAGTAAAAAAAACATCAAAAACACTAGATTTGAACTACATTGTCTCTGACCTTAAAACGTAAGCAAGGCTAATCTTTGATCAGCCCTTGAGACATCAAAATCCAAAAAACATTAAAAAAAAAATTAAAAAAATCCAAAAACATTAACAAAATCTTAGAAAACTCCAAAAACATTGGAAAATTGGAAAATCAAAACATTTGTAAAATCTTGAAAATACCAAAAACAGCCTCAAAACATGTCAAAACTCAAAAAAATCCAAATATTTGAAAAAATACATCTGTCTCATCTCGCTTTCACCCATGATAATCAATCATCCATAATAAACTAATCGTCATCCTCATCCTTTGGCAAAACAAACAGAAATAACCACAATAATCAGCAAAAGAAAACTCCAAACACAAAATCAAAATCGAAACAACAAACATTTAAAACAAAATCAAACTCTTGATCATTTTCAGACATGTCAATCAAACTTATATCAACAGCCTATCAATCAACTTATCAACCCATCATCATCCTATACAATGCATGTCCTAGGATATATCGTTCCGACAATGGGCATCATTTTGGATATCACTTGGATTCTTATCCTATCAAAACACATCCATTTGGCTGAAGGTATGAAGAACATTGGCTTGTTTGCGTACTTGATATTTTCTTTCAATTTATCTTATTGCACTCATTCCAAGGACCCCTCGATGATATCCAAACGAAGGATTTAGAGAGATAGGAATGGGGCAATGATCATTATCTTTTTTCTGATGTGCTTGTTGGACATTCTTGTAATATAACTTGGTGAATACTTGTTTTGTTAGGTATGTCTTAGCAAGCTTTGCGTATGTCAGGTGTGAACAAGAATACTCCTATCTATTTGTTGAGTCAAAGGCCATCACACTAGGTGCAACACCATATTGGTTCTTTATACCCTAACGCATCGTGCCTACGTGTGTTATCAAACATAAGGTAATTGGTCCTTTTAAAATCCCAAATCCTCGGTAAGCAAATCATCATCATCATCATCATCATCATCATCATCATCATCATCATCATCATCATCATCATCATCATCATCATTATCATCAGCTCTAATAAAGTTGGCTTGTTGGCGTCTCTTGTCATCATCTTATTTTCTTCCTACTTCCTTTTGTGCTAACATGGTACCATGACACTTAATCATAAATCATCACTAATGCATCCATCATGCATCCACAAACTGTCAGCATACTGCATAATACATATCATATCATATAGAAATCATTAATCATACCACATGCATTCATCCCTATCATTGCATAATATAGATTGGTTATTCTAAGAATTTCATAAACCATACATTTATCATCCATTGCATAATCATAAAAGAATAATCATATCATATCATGTGCATCCATATAATCCATGCATCATCATATCATCCATTACATATAAACATCATAATCATCTCATTTATATCATCAATAATGTAACTGTCATGGTACAAATTAGGGTCAAGTGGGTGTAATTTATCAAAATAGGCATGAGGCTAGGCATGGTTGATGACTGTCTACATCATCAAATATGTCTACATCAAATATAAAAGTTGAACTAATCTTGAACCTCTTTTTCAAGAGATCGACCCTCAAATCAAACCTCTTCACCCAATCTCTTGAGGGAGTAGTATACCAGCATAATTCTTTTCATTGGGGCAGCAGTGGGGCATCCAAAAAAATCAAAGAATTTTTTACTTTTGATCATTGCAAGGTTATTCTTTGAACCAACGCAACAAGTGCACTCCTTCAAAGAGGGGAAAAATGTAGACAGGTAAAATGTACATGCACTCGATCCTGATCTACTAACATTGTTTCATCCTAAATCATCCCTCGGTCTAACCATTTAATCAAATTTCCTTATTTGATTAAATTCATCAATTTCCTTCCCTTAATTAAATAAATCATTTTATCTAATTAAGTCACCTCTTCTCGATAATTAAATCAATCATTTGATCTAATTATCCCCATTTAAATAGATAGTCAATTTTATTTAATTAAATATCTAAAGTCTACCTATTAAATTAAATAAATTAAAACCTCATTTAGTTTAATCTAACAATCATCTCTTTTAATTAAATAAATCAAAATCTTTATTTAATTAATCTCTTACCACATTCTTCTCATATTTGATTTAAATAAATCCACAAATCTAAGTCAAATTTGTCACATCATCTAATCCCCTTCATTAAATTAATTAACCTTGATTAATTTAATCTCTTGTCATGTCCCATCCTCTAGCATTTACCACTTGCACATGAAAATAGATTTAATTGATTTATTAAATCTCTATTTTTCTCAACAAGGCATCTTTTGGAATATTCTTCAAGTTTGAATTCAAAAATCCAAGTTGACATGTACATCCAACAAGGAATTTCCTCCATCTTACATGTCCTTTTCCTTGAGCCAAGTGGCATTCAATGCTTTATTTCTTCCCTCTTTCAAGTCATTTCAACAAAATTCAAAATTCAAAAAAAGGCATTTATTGGCACATTCTTAAAAACTTGCACATCCTCCATCCATTCACAAGTTGACAAGTGGCATTTTTCCATTGGCTAATTCTTAGTTCCACATTGCTCTATTTTGATAATCTCCTCAACTTAGCATTCTATAAATAAGAGGCTAATCTCCTCATTTGATCATCCACAATTTGAGTAAACTTACTATGCTCAAATATTTAGCAATCTCCATCCATATTTTCGAATTTGGAGCTAGGTTATGCAGATTTTGGTCTTGAAGCACTCACCATCCTTCATCAAAGTGGATCATTCATCAACATACATCAATCTTGCATCATAGGAGTTGGGAAAGGGCCAATTTTCACATCAAATTGGCACCAATTCCCCCATGGGATCATAAGTTTTCTAGTTTAATTAGGATTCAATCTCTTTTATTGTATTTCATTGTGTTCTTCATTTATTTTTTCCTAATTTGAGCTATGTTAATGGATTTCATGGGGAATCCTTGTTCTTACTTTCATTCTCTAATCTAATGTGTTTGTTCTTGTTGTTTTGCAGGTATTAGGATTGGGGTTTGCACAGATGTATATTGCATTTCTCCACTAGATTGGTGTTTCCTTTTTTTTAAAAGTGAAGCTCCTCAAACTACTAATTATATTTTTTTATTCTCCTTTAATTAGTTCAAAGTTTGGTTGAATGATAGTGGGTGCAAGGTTTGGTTGTTCAACCAGAGTGATCAAATGCCAAATGGTCATGTGGTGTTCAATTTTTCAATTTATCTTGCTTAAATGAGTTTTTTAATACCACAAACACTTATCTTGGTTAAGCTTCAAACTAAATGTCTATGTAAAAAACATCATTCATCTCACAAAGTCCATTTTGTGAAAATGATGAAGTTAGGGGCATAATTACCTAGTTTAACTTTGGGAAGTATGGATTGTGATGTAAGCCAAAATATTTAGAAGTCTCTAAGGATAGAAATCCTTAGGAAAAGCATCAATATCAAGGTTTTTTCAAAGGGTATCCATACTTAGACCAAAGGGTTTGAAATTTTGAAAAGACTTGTTGATGTTTGTTTGCAATTATTTTGGAACCAAGCAAGTGTTAAACTAACTCACAAGCATGAACAATCCTACTTTAAGTGTGTATTTATTAGTAGGCTTACCACCATCCCCTAAGAGATGATTAATCTGTGAAGATAAAATGGAAAAATAGGCTATTTCAAGGAAATATAACATCTTGATACACCAATAAAAAGAGTCCCTTCCCTATTTTCTTTATTTCCTCAATGAAAAACTGGACATGTGGTAAGTAACTTCTTGGAATGATGTTATTCCAATGCACTACTTCAAAATACACTTTGAAGGAAATGGTGAACAACTACTAACAAGGTTCTTAATCTAGACTTTCAGGGTAAACTAGTGGTATACATGTGGTGATTCACTCAATTAAGAGGCCTCCGAGCCCTTATAAATATCTAAGGGTTTTAACGCATCACAAGGATAATTAGGGAGACATTCATTATTATAGGACAACAATAGTAGTTGGTTGATGAATTTCATAACAACCAATTATTTATATAGTGGACTGAAATGAAAGTACCACTTGGGTTGTTCCCTCTCACAAGTTGGGAGGCAGGCCCTCTAAAGGAAAGACATGTTTTGAAGTGTAAAATGCTTTTCGTGACCGAAGATTTTTCAAAAGGCACAAGGGAAGAGGATAGGCACTTCCAAGAAGAAAAGTATAGTTGTGTGTTTCTCTTCACCCAAGATTGCATGAAGCAGAAGGGGAGAGGATACACACAACAAGCATACATAAGAAAATAAGACACATGTTCATTTTAACCTTGACAAGCATAATGAATTCGTTTTAAGCACTAAATGAAGTATATAGATTGTTTTGTTCAATTTTAAACCAACAAGCATAATGATGTGAGGGTTTAGTTTTAACCAATTTGAATGTTTATTTTAAACCCAAAGGAAATCTAGTTTGGTCCTAGAATGTGTAATAAAGCATCATAAGTGGGTTATAATTTTCCCATAAGTGTTGAAACACTCGTTACACTCATATAATCAAATGATGATATGCTCCTTCACTCCAAATTTTGTTTCCAAACCTGCAAAACCCATTAGCTAAAAAAATAAAACCAAAAGTCAGTGACACATTAAAGAGAAGATAAAATCAAAAATTTAAAACAACTGCCAAAATTCAGTCACTATTTTTTCTTACCAGTAAAAAGTGTCACTATTTGTAAAGATATCACCATAATTTGAAAAAGCGTCACTCTGGTGAGAAAAATGTCACTCTATAGTAAAACAAGGATGACAATAGCATCGCTATTTCATAGGTGTCACTTTTTTCAAATCTTCAATACCTCTAAAAATTATTAGTGTCACAATTTTTTAACAAGCATTGTTATTTTAATTAAGCATCACTATATTCTAGAAAAGGGCATCGCTATATGGTGACACTTGACAAAAGCATTATTGTAGCCTTCAAAAGCATCATTGTACCTACAAATCTAGGAAAATAGAAATCTAGAGAAAAAATCATCATATTTGATTGGTTGAACCCTCCTTCTAGCGCCAAAATTTGACCAATGATGTAGTATGTGTTAACTAAACTTGATCCATAAGGATTTCAAGTGTATTTAAGCCACTATGCATTAGTCCCAATAAGATAATTCAATTTAAACAAAGATGAAGAAACCATTAAAACTAACAATTTAAAACATTAAATCTTAACAAACATCTACACTAAGACATTGAAACTTATCCTATTGGAGAAGTGGTGTCGCATTGATGTGGAATGGTGACCCTTTCCCAATACCTTGGATAATGAGCTTGTTTCAATCAATTCTATTGAAGAGAATCAATTATACCAATGAGATGTGTGTTGTAAAACATGATGAAAGCTATTTTAACATGAAATATGCTAAGATGATCGATGTGAATGTATGCAAAGCTATTCTAAATGTATGAAAGACTCAAAATATTCGAACCCTAGTTTCAAGATATACTAAATGGATGCATCTAAGTTACCATGGAAGCCATTAATGGATGCTCTAAGCTAATAATGCAATATTTAAGCTAAAAAAAGTTAAATATGTGATAAATGTGGATGCAAATAAGAGTTATTTCAACAACATAAGTTTACTATTAAAATATGGATCCCTATTCAATAGATGCAATCTCTATTTATAGAATAGGAAAAATGAAACTGATGGTCAAGATTTAAAGAATCAATCAATGGTCATAATGGAAGGAAAAGGGAGGCATGCATCATGGATTCCCACCAAGGGTTGAGGATGCAAGATGATAGTTAATCAAGGGCTTACATTTAGATCCAAACAAACACACTTTCAAAAATTACACAAGAAGTTTGTTGAAAGTTTGTTACAAGGAAGAATATTCCTTTATTTGAAAATGAGTGAAGAGGGGAAATATATTCCAAGGAATATTCCATTTTGGAGGAAAATTAGCATTTAGTTAATTAAAACAAAATTTTAATGAGCAAAAGGGGAAGGAATATTCCATGAGAATATTCCCTTTTGGAGGAATGTGCAAAGGAGGAATATTCTCAAGGAATATTCCCTTGCAAGTGGGAGGATTATATTTAATTAATAATTTGATAATTAAAACAAGGTTCCAATTATGTAAATTAGGGGAATTATATGATATTCATTAAATAAATGATTTAATGAAAAGGGGGATGCAATATCATATTTAATTAAATAGATTTAGGGTTATTTAACTAAATAAGAGGACTTAGGGGTTTAATTAAATAATTTGCATTATTTAATTAAACAGGGTGAAAGGTTGGGGCAAGAGGGGGCGAATTAACCTAATTAGGTCAATTAGATTAATAGATAAATATGATGCAATTAATTAAATAACTAGGCTAATTTAATCAATTTAAGTGAAAATAGGATGGTTTTTAGGATGAAACAGTGTTAGTATCTCAAAATTGAGTGTATGATATCATTCAAGACATTTTTAAGTGTCTATATAGACTAATTCCCAAGTCTAATTCTTCTCAATCTACATCAATTCTTCTTCCATAGCTTTGGTCCAATTCTCATCCTTACATGCCTCAATCATTTTCTTAGGTTCTAACTTGTAAAGTAGACACAAATTTACCTATTCTTTTGTCATATTGGCTTTTCTTGTCAACACGCCTTTGCTCTTATCACCAATTATCTAATCATTAGAATGATTCTTCTACACATACTTAGAGGTCTTACGAATCCTTTTAAGAGCTTCTTCCTCTTCAACCTACATCTTATTTTCATTTCCTTCTTATTTTTCATCTTCTTTGTAAGAGGACTTATCAAATTCATATTCATCTATTAATACTAAGCTTTTATGTGGTTATTCATCTACTTTGACACTTGCACTTTCAACTATATTCTTCAACCTCTTGTTGTAGCACTAGTAAGCCTTGCTTCTTGTAGAATATCCAAGAAATATTCCTTCATCTTACCTTGCATCAAACTTACCCAAGTTTTCATCTCTCTTGATATAATATTTGCTTCCAAACACTCTAAAATATTTGGCAATAGGAGTTCTCTCATATAGTATTTTATGGGGAGTCTTTGAGCTATTTACTCTTGCTTGTACTCTATTGAGTATGTATACTACAGTATGAATAGCTTCTCCCTAATAGAAATCTGATCAATTTTCTTCCTTCATCATTTTCCTTGCTACTTCCTAAACTATCTTATTCTTTCTCTCCACCACTCCATTATTTTGAGGAGTTCTAGGAGCTAGGAAATGCCTCTTTATTCCATGGTCGTCACAAAAATTTTTAAACTCATTGGAGGTGAACTCTCCACCTTATACATTCCTTAAGAAATTTATTGTCATATCCATTTCATTCTCAACCATAGCTTTAAATTATTTAAACTTGTCTAGAGCTTCTAATTTTTCTTTGAGAAAAGTTACCCAAGTCATTCTAGAGCAATCATGAATCAACGATATGAAATACCTGTAACCTTGAAAGCTTCATGTTCTTGTAGGTCCACAAATTTTTGTATGCACCAACTCCAAAGGTTTTGTTATAGAATATTCTTTGATTTTTAACCTCTTTCTTGTTCGCTTCCCAACCTAACATTCCTTGTAAACTGCATTAATAGGCTTTATAATTCTTGGAAAATCTCTCACTACTTGAGTAGAGTTGATCCTCATTATGTTATCCAAATTGGTGTGACACATTCTTCTATTCCATAACCAAATTTTATTCATTTTAGTCATAAATAACTTACCATTAGCACCTTTGAGTTGATAAAAATTCTCATTTTTCCTTGTTCTAGCAACAACTAGAGCTTCAAAGCTTCCTTTTTTGATTTCACAACCACCATCCTAAAATACAAGATTATATTCCTTTCTACATATCTTCCCTACACTCAAAAGATTATGTTAGAGACCCTTGACATAAAGAACATAATTTGTATTATGCTTTCCATCAAAACTAATTGAACCTTTTCCACATATCTTAGTAGATGTATCATCACAAAACTTAACAAGATCAACTTCAAACTTCTCAAGTTTAACAAATTTACTCTGATCACCTATCATATTATTTGACCATTTGTTGTCAATTTTGTAGTGATTTTTCTCCTCTCTAGTAGGAAAATTAGTCACCATAGTCCCTTTGATATTGTGACATGTTTTTGGGAAAAAAAATTTCATACATCTTTTAAATTTAGTGGAAATAGTTCTAACATTCAAATCCATGAACAAGCATTCAAAATTTTCATCATTTGGGTAGTCAGATTCATCATCAAATATGCTAGCATCTTCTTTGACATAATAACTTCTCTTGAAATATTTACCTTAATTGTCCTTATATTTATCACTTGAAAATTTTCCTAGACATATTGAAGCATAATGATCCATCTTTCCACAATTGAAATAGTTGAAAGGTAACTTACCTCTATAGTTTCTAGTCCCCTTTTTCAATCTCCTAATAAAATTTTCTTCTATCTCATCAATATAATATAGATCTGATCCATCATTCTTCTTCTTTTTTCTAGCTTTAAAAGAAATCTCTTTTCTTGAGTCATTTTGAACAACTCTCTTAATTTAAAAGCAGTTAAAGCACCAAACAACTAATCTCTAGAATAATGATATAAATCTTGAGCTTCCTCAATCATAGAAACTTTAGAAATATAACATTTAGGAAGAGTTCTTAATACCTTCTTTACCACCTCATCTTCTTCCAATTTTCCACCAAGGCCATTGATGCAATTGACAACTTCATCCACTCTATTCTTGTAGCGTGCAATATGTTCATCTTCAAACATCCTTAGGGTTTCAAATCTATTCTTCAATTTTTGCATATTTTCTTGCTTAACCTTATCATTTCCTTCATAGATACTTTCTAGCTTCTTCCTAATTTCTTTAGTATATTTACATCCCATAACCTTCACAAGTTCTGAATCAGTAAGATGACACAAAAGAGAATTTCACTTTTTCCATTGTTCTCATATGCCTTGATCTCATCATCAACTATCCTACCAGTAGTTGGCATGGCATATCCATCTTCAATTGACTTCTAAACTCCAAACCCTAGGGAAACAAGGAATCCTTTCATTATGGTTTTCTAGAATGCATAATTCATCCCATAAAATGAGGTAGCATCCTTCCTATGCACCATCCAAATCTACCTCAAGTGATTAATCTTCTTCCAAAGAGCCTTTCTCTAATACCAATTGCTAAATTCATAAGACAACTAAGAGGGGGGTGAATTAGTTGTACATTAAAACAAAAAAACCATCATTAACGTTTAGATCTTTATTAGAACTTAAACCCTTAATCAAATTTAGCATGAAAGTAAACAAGTGAAACAACAACACAAAAAAACACCATGCACAATAGAATACCAAATTTATGTGGAAAAAAGAAGAAGGAAAAACCATGTTGAGTATTAGCTCACTATATATATGAATTACAACATCAAATAAAATAGACTCACTTTCAGAGGGCTCACTATCGCATTAGAAAGAACAAAGAAAGGAACTGTTAGAAAGAGAAATCCTTCTCAGAGCAAAAGGGAAAATTCACAACTAAAACCTTATGCCATCCACAACCTTTGGCTCACTATATTGGATTCATAGGTATTAAGCTCTCACTCAAATCACCACACTTAATCAATTTCACATATTTCACACATATTCTATAGATCCACTCTCATATCAAATAATTTACCTTTCATATATACCATCCTCAACCTTTAAAGCATTCTACAAGGTTGGATATGAACCTCAAACATGCAATTACAAAATATGTTGGCACCAAAAAATTTTGTAGTGAAAAGAAGTGAAGGATGACCACTCCATGGGTTAACTAGGATCCAATTATACACCGACATGCTTTGAAAAGCTTCCAAAAAAAACACGCCACTTCCATAATTAGCACTAGCATTCTAGGTTGGTCAAACATGTTTTAATGCCCTTAACAATTAAGTTAATGCTTAATGAGGTCTAAAGAAAATTTTGTAGAGCACATATCAAAACTCAAAAATATCCACACAATACCTCATAATATTTTAACATCATCAAAATATTCTTCAACTCTGCCACAACCACCTAAAATAGAGAACACCATTATTCTTAGCAACTTGACACACTACCATAGAACACAACTAATTAACCAACCATGTAAAACACCTCAAAACCTAAAACCTCAAGGGAAAGAAGATACACAAATTATAATCATGTCCCCAAATCAATAAGACAAGTAACTTCAATGTGAAGAAATATAGAGAAATCTCATTTCTCGCAGAAAATCTTCTTCATAGACACACATTGGTGAACACAACATTCACTACTGTATGCCCTAGAACCTAAAACTCTAGACACATAACCTTTGAGCACATTTTATCATATCCAAACCACACAAGAATAACTTCAACCATGAATAAATGTAGATCATGACACTAAACACCACTTTGTCACACTATAATCTCTTTTATTCAAATTTTCTCAAAAGCACTTGGAAACCAAGTGAACTTACTACAACTACAAATTTTATTCATCAAGACATCAATGACAACACTAATGAAAACACCATAACACATTCTTATCAAATCATAACAATCTCTTGAAAAAAATCTCCCCAACATTGTTCAAACAACTTCAACACATAATCTCCATAAAGTTGACATCAATGACCAACACCATCAACTATTGAAATCAATGATAACACCAAAAAAATACTTGCAATAGGAAGTAGGTAAGCGACAACCTGGAAGCCTAAAATAATGAAACTTAGCTAATTTTGGGTTTTGGAAATGGATCTTTCAGATATAACTTGGCAAGGGGATTTTACAACTTATAGAAGGTCTTGAGCATGATGCACCATTAAGATCTCTTAGATCAGTTATAATTGATGGGCATCATAAGGGGGATGGAGAAAGCTAAAATTAGTGCCAACAGTGGGTCTAGTTGGGGATGCATTCTTTAGTGAAGTATGGAAATATCCCAGATCTCTATAGAAGTAGACCATGCATTATTCATGGGGATTTAAGACTACCCAATCTTCAAAACTCATTTGATGGTCCCAAGCCACCAAATTAAAAAGAGAGCCAATAATTTCCTTTGTCAAACACCATCCTATCAAAGGATTTGATCTTCATTAACCCAAAAAAATCTATGTCACACCATAGCAACAAGGGAAACCTCATTGCCTCAAACATAAACTTATGGTTACCCTTGAACAAGTGCAAAATTTCTTGATGTTTGATGCTACTAATACATGGTAACCACATAATGTAAGCCACCTCACTAGCACTTATCATGTTTTCTATTTTTTTAGTAGGTGGCACTGGTAGAACTTGAAAATTTTGATCAACACCATTTTAAACCACAATACCTTCATATTTGTTGACCACTTCACATGAATCAAGGAAAAAAAAATCCTCCAGTTCACATGGCAATGAAAAGTATGCCTCTTCATCATGTTGACTTACTAAGGGAAAATCATCCTCAAACAAGCCAAACTAAAAAATTTGAAGCTTAGCCATATGAAAAACATGAGCAACCAAAAATTCATCAACCTAGATAACTTGTTGATGTTCATCAACATTGCAAGATGCATGTTGTGACCAAGTTAAGTTCTCAAATTCAAGGACATTAACATCCATGACATGAGAAGCCATATCTTTATTATAAATAAATATCTCATACTCAACTTCACTCAAAACAGGGACCATTGCTGACCAACATACCTTGGGGTCATCTATACTAATGCAAAACTTACCAGCACATCCATTTCAATTATGAGACACTTTGTATGAAGAGATACACTCCTCAAATTGTCTCTATGTTTCCATGTCAAAATTGAAGCACTCATAATAAATATTGATGTTGTCTATTTTCTTTGAACTAAATATTATCTCTTCTATGTCATGGTCTTCATGTAGTTTGTTAACCTCAAGAGTATTCCATTAATTAAAAAAATATTATATCTTATTAGCATGAAGACTTGTAGAAATACCATCCTTAGCATAGGTAGAATTACCAAGATCAGTAAAACACCAAAAATAAGAAGCATTAGCATCATTTGCATCATCATACATAAAAAAATTCCAGCTCGCATTCTTGCAACCCATCACAACAAACTATCCTTTCTTTGAGAATTGAGCACATGATTTGAATCGTATGTAGATTATTTTATTCTTTATATGTTCATTGAATGCAACCATACCAACCTCATGTATGAAATCATGAGGAGAAAAAAAATTAAGGGTCATAGATATCACATTTAACATCATAAGGAATTTCATCATTATATAAACCATACCTAGGATTTTGAAATTGAATTCCTAAACATTCACTTTCAAAAAGATAACCACTATCTTGCAATGGGATATCAAAAACACCCTCATTATTTTGATAGGTTGAAACATGACAAGGCATGACTACTTTCATTTCTTTTATTTCTTCATTCACTTCATCTAGATTGTTATGGATACAAAGCTCATCCCTATCAATATAAGATGCATCTTTATTTTCTAATGCATTCCTTTTATCCACATGCATCATGCCTTCATTTTGATCATATCTAGTAGTGGGACACATGTTTTTAGCATTATGAGACATCACACTTATTTCATACTCACCCTTGACTCCTTCAATAACCCTCCAATAATATACTTTTGAGTACCTAGAATACTGAGACGGGGTGAATTAGTATTCCTCTAAACCAATTTAGTATAACCCATCCAATTAAAAAAATAGAAATAACTACAATGATGTAAGAAAGCATGAATACAACCAAAGAATCACATGACACATGAACACTGGTATTTTTACGTGGAAAATTGAAAAAGGGAAAAAACCAAAGTGAGGGTTAGCTCACAATATATTATATCTAAATAAAAGATATTATTGAAAGACTCACTGCCAAGACACATTGTCTAGAAAAAAAAGGCTCATAGCTCAAAAAGAAAGAAAAAAGAAGGGTTGGAAACACTGCCTATTTGAACTGACACAATAGCTTCTATCATATGCCAGATTACAATTCCATTGAAGTACAAAATGATCTTCACACTCATCTAAATCAATACTTTGCTTTGTTGACAATCTCTTCAATACTGCATCACACACATGTAGGTGAGTCACCATACATGTCACATATCACATACAATCTACTCTACTTCACCACATTCACATGCCATATTATTTTCCACACCCTCAGCTCTTCCTATCTCACTCTAACCTTCGGTGTTGATATCTGGTGTAGGTGCACCCAAGCACATGAAGGCTTCAAAAATAGGTCAATATGTCAAGTAGTGATGTTAGATTCTTTTTTTCTTAGATATGGTCTATTTTCACTCAATAAGGTCTAATAAGACCATTCACTATGTATTAGTTTTATTTATGGGTCAATTGGGTGAAAGAGTCAAAAGTTGCAAAATTCTCTATTTTAGGATTTTCAAGGTCAAAGGTAATTAAATGTTGGTAATGTCACTTTAGTGGTTTTTTGGTGTGCATTTTGTGAAATAAGGTTGTTTTCAGACCATTCAAGGTTGTTTGCAGGTCCTTTTTATTAATTTTTTCTAGTTGCTAAAAATAGTGTGCAACTTGGTGATTTTGCATGTAAAAGGAGATTAAATGCTCCTTCATTTGAATCTATAATTGTAACTGATGTAATAAGGTTGGAAAAATATTAAAAATTCTTGGTATTCATTTTTAATGGAGAGATATTGAATAATATTGACTCTTCTTAGCTTGAATTTTGTGTTTACTAAAAAATTTCTGTATTTTTCTTAAAAAAACCAGCACTTTACAGTCAGAATACAAAGACATACAACTTCTATTTGATGAAAGGTCAACCTAATATTGTGGAGGACTGATTCAAGGCTGTTTTGGATCCAATTTGGTGAAGTTTCATTATGTTATAAGCTTCTGAGAGCTATTTTACCACTTGCTGGTCTAGTTCAGAAAATAAGGGTTTTGAGGCCCTAATCATGCAATTTTGGCCATTCCATCTATTGTTTTAACTATGGATAGATGGAATGGCCTAGTGAATATGTATTTAAGTCTGTAACAAGTGTCTTATAGGGAGTTAATTGCTGGATAGGTGCTGCAAGTGAGTTTGTGTGTTGCAAGTATGCTAAAAATGAAGGTTTTTGAGTGAAATTTGATTGTTTAGGTGAGTGAATTTCCATAAAACATGGGGGGAAGCAATATTTAAAGCTTTATTGAGATTTTTAAGGCTCTATTAGGTATGTTTGATGAGTTATTAGTGAGTGGAAAAGCTGGGAACATTTTTTTTCAATAAAACCCTAAGAAAGTTGCTAAAAAGAAGGGGTTTGTCTTTTGGGTTGTTAGTGAGTTAATATCTATGCAAAGAAGGTGGATTTAGTGGTTTTTCAGGATTTTTAGTGTATCCCCACTGATTTTTGGAGTTTAGGACAAGTTTAAAGGTGAGTCTCTTTGTAAAAGGGGGCTTTTTGGGTAGCCTAAAAATGGATAGTTTAATGAATCTCCAAAATATTCTTAAGAGACCACTTGGGGTATTTTGGAATGTGGTGTCTAGGGCTGAAGAGAGGCTCAAATGAAGTGTTTTAGGTATTTTTATGGTCTTTTCAAGAAGTTATTGGGAAAATCTAGTTTGTGGGGGCTACAAGCCATTTGGTGAATGAGTGTGTCAAGTTGAGTGAATTGAGTTGTAAGAGTTGATTCTTTGACTTAGATTTGTCAATTTGTGTTGGAAAAAGTTGGTTTCTTGTTTGGATCAGATTATTAAGTGATTGGTTGAGTCATCACCACCTTGCTTTGCATCAATATCATATATATATATATATATCCACATCAGGTGTAACTTCAATTAGGTTGACCTAATTAGAAGTAACATACAAAATTAAGCATTTCACCCTCAAAATATTTTATCCACATAGTGCCAAAATTCAAAATTCAATTTATATCAAGATAGTTCAATTTGGACCTAATATCAATCCCACATAAGATAGTGTTACTTTCTTAACCTCCACAAAACATCAAACATGTTAGGTCATCCCAAAATAGACTTAAACACAAAATATTCAAGTGTACATGTAATTCACCAAATGTGTGACCTTAAAGCTTGATATCCCTTCGAATTTCCATTCAACTAAAATTTATTAGCTTATACTCATCATCAAAAAAAGAATAATTATTCATGAAGAAATGTTGAATCTCCCACACTAGTACACTATACAAAAGATAACTGTGATATACAAGGTTGCACACTGCCATCCATATCTTTCTAGAAACTTTATAGAATTTCACAAAAACTTAAATATTGTTGCATTTGGTGTACTCAAAACTATAGTTACAATCATGGAATATTATACCAAAGTGTGGTGAAGTGTAGACCCAAAAATTGACACAGTGAACCATAAAATTGTTAGAGGAAATGCATAGCTAATTTTTTGATAAACCATACTATTTGGATCAGCTTGCACTGTACATAAGTCACCAAAAATACTTCCACATCAATCAAAAAAACTAGACAAAACAATATATACACCTCATGTTCATGTTACCAAATTGCATCATTAATTATAGACTTTTAACTTCCAACAATCTCCCCCTTTGTCATTGATGGAAACATGCATCTCAAAAAAAATTCAATGAAGGTTTTTTTTAAAACTTGTCTCCCCCTTACACATATCTCTCCCAAAAATATTTTGCCAATATTTCTTCAAGTGACAAAAAAAAATTCAGCTATCTCCCCCAAAATGTTTTGATAAAAATGTTTTTCCACTATCTCTCTGTTGGATGTTGTGGTTGTGTTGTTGATATGTGGTTGTCATTGATGTCAACAATATTAGCACAAATGTATTTGAAGTTGTATATGTTGAGGATATTGAGAAAACAATAATAAATGAGTTGCAGGTTGTTAGTGGTGAAGTGAAGTTCAGTGTAGTCGATATATTGGTGGTTATTTTTGTACGTTGTTGAATAGAGGTTGTGGAATAAATGGTTTGTTCTTGAGTGTATCTAGTTTATCCACATCAAGTTTCAGAGATCCGCATAAAGATTTGATCGAGATATGAAGATTTTCATTCTGACAGTTTTTTTGTTTCTTCAGTTGGTGTTCCTAATTGAAGATGATGCTATTTAAGTTAGTTTAGTTGTTTTGGATGCTTCTCTTGTGATTTTTGATGCTTGTAGATGTTTTTAGATTGTTCTCTATCTTTGTTGCATGTTTGCATTGATCTTTGTGCTCGTGATCCAAGATTTTCTCTTGCATGATCATGTTTTTCTTGTTCTTGGCCGACATAGTGTTTGTAGCGTGTTGTGGATCTTCGAGGAGAAATTAATTGAAGTGTTTTCATGTTGAAGATGTTTATTTGGGTCCTCACTAAGTTGTGGTTGACTTTGGTTGATTTTCATTGATGATCTCTAATTTTTTGGGCCAAAAATTTATATTCATTTTATTATTTCTTTGTGGCCGACTTGTAGCAATGAAATTTCTTGTTGTGGATATATAAGACCAATTGCTTATTCGAATTTAAGTGTGGAAAAGGATGTAAAATGTGTGTGTGCATGAATAATGTTCTAAATCATTCGAAGGTAGAGCAAAGTGTGAAGAAGAGTGAAGAAGAGTGGAGAACTGTTCATGTGCTTAATTGAGCAGTGAGCTTAGGCAATGTGCCTAAATGCATGTGCATTCCCCATATTTCATTCTCATTATACTTTTAATAGGGTATAATCTTGTGGACTGACCTCCACCATGGTTTTTCCCCTAATAGGGTTTCCACGTAAAAAATCTTGGTGTTATGTGTGTTTTTGATGTGTTGATGATTTATGTTTTCATGGTTAATAATCAGATCTGAGAATAAGGTTAATAAGTTGGATAAGTTTTGAATTTTTGTGAAAAATGATTCACCTCCCCCTCTCAGTTATCTTCCCTTGTATTTCCAACAATTGGTATTAGAGCAGGTTCCTTGGAAGAATTTTAACAGCTTAAGGTGATCCGAGATGGCAAGTTACAAGAAGGATAGTTTGAGATTTGATGGAACAAATTATTCTTTGTGGAAGACTCAAATGGAAAGCCATCTAAGACGCATTAGTGAACCCTACTAGAGAATTAAAAGTAATATGTATATTATTCCACAGAATGGTCCTAATACTTTTGCTGAGATCATATATGTTGAGTATAATATCTGGGCTAAGGAAGCTTTATTGAGTGCTTTAACTGATTCTAAGATGACAAATGTTATAGATCTGAATATTTCTCATGAGATCTAGAAAAAGCTGGAAACCTTGTATGAAGGTGATGCTAATGTGAAGATTGCTAAGTTGTAGAGTTTGAAAGGGAAATATGAAAGGTTGAGAATGGTTGATGATGATAACATTAATAATTTCATGCAAATAGTGAATGAACTTGTGTGTGGTATTAGATGTGCTAGTGGAAAGATATATGAATATGAGATTGTTGCTAAAGTTCTTAGATCCCTACCTAATTCTTACAAAGTAAAAGCTAGTGCTATTGAAGAGCTCCAAACTATAACAAACATAACTAGAGATATGTTGGTTTGTAAGCTGACTGCTTTTGAGTTGAGTGAATTTAGTGATGCCCTTCCTAAGGTTGAATCTGCATTTAAGGATGCTACTTTCGGAAGAGATAGATAGAGATATGATCTAGGTGAAATTTCATCTAGGAAGACATTCAAGTATGAGGATGAAATCAGATAGATTGAAGAAGAAGAAAGAGAGCTAAAAGAGTCGGAAGCACTTATTTTCAAAAGAGTACTGAGAGGAAAAGGTAAGTATGAAGGAAAATTGCCTCTTAAATGTTTTTCTTGCAATAAGATAGGTCATTGCATCAAGGTGTCTGGAAAGAGTTGTTGAACTAAGACACAACAAGCCTAGATTTCAGAAGAAGTTTTACTATGTTGTTGATGAAGGCGTGATAGATGATGAATCTGAAAAAGGAAATAGAAGTGATGATGAATGGGTATTTATTGCTATCAAGGAAAATAATCCTATATCTACTAAATTTGTTGGTTGTACAAATGTGGAGAAAGCCCTAGCTGCTCGACTTGAAGAGAAAGATG
The DNA here is from genome assembly GCA_007258455.2 of Sequoia sempervirens. Taxonomy (NCBI): domain Eukaryota; kingdom Viridiplantae; phylum Streptophyta; class Pinopsida; order Cupressales; family Cupressaceae; genus Sequoia; species Sequoia sempervirens. The sequence goes on along the minus strand of VDFB02000363.1, from coordinate 124,906,947 downwards.
AATGGGTAATTGATAGTGGATGTTCACATCATATGATGAGAGACAAAAGTAAGTTTGTAAGCTTGGAAAAGTATGATGGTGCTATTGTGAGATTTGGTGATAATACAGCTGGTGTGATCCATGGAAGAGGTTGCATTTCTCTTGATGGTAAGCATAATACTGATGATGTTCTGTATGTGGAAGTCTTGAAGCATAATCTTTTGAGTTTTTTCCAAATGGTTGATAAGGGATACAATCTTCAGTTCAAGGATGGAAAGTGCAGAATATTGAGTTCCAAAAATGAAATTGTATCAGGTATAAAAACAAAAGGTAATATCTTTCACTTGAGTGTTGCTAGTAAAAATTGCTTGATTTCTCAAGCTAATGAAAGTTGGTTATGGCATAGGAGGTTGTGTCATGTTAACTTTGATAATATTGTTAAGATAAGTTCCACTAAGGCTGTGAGAGATCTACCTAAGTTGGTGAAACATACTAATGCAATATGCAAGGAATGTCAATTGGAAAAAACAATAGGATTTCATTTCAGAGTAAAAAGCATTATTCAAATGAATTGTTAGAGCTTGTGCATACTAATCTATGCAATCCCTCTAAGGTCAGAATTTTACAAGGTTATAGGTATTTCATGTTACTCATTGATGATTATTCTAGAATGGTATGGGTTACTTTCTTAAGGGAGAAATCTGAAGCACTGGAAAAGTTCAAGATCTTTAAAGCTATGGTTGAGACAGAGATAGGTTTGAAGATTAAATGTTTGAGATCAGATAGAGGTGGTGAATTCACTTCTGGTGAATTTAATACTTTTTGTGAAGAACATGGAATAAAGAGACAATTATTTGTACTGTGGACCCCTCAGCAAAATGCAGTTGTAGAAAGGAAGAAAAAAATAATTGAAGATTCTACTAGAACTATGATGCTGGAAGGAAATGTCCCTCATATCTATTGGAGAGAAGTTATGAGTACTGTTGTGTACACACTCAACTGGGTACAAATCAAAGGTGATACTGGTAAGACTCCTTTTGAGCTATGGACTAGTCAAAATCCTACTATTAAATACGTCAAGATATTTGGAAGCAGATGTTATATTTAGAGAGATGAAGACATAGGAAATTTTGATGCTAGGAGTGATGAAGGTATCTTTCTAGGTTATGCTTCTAAAAGTAAGGCCTACCAGTGTTACAATAAAATATTGAAGAAAATGGTCGAAAGTGCAAATGTCAAGGTTGATGAAGACTTTGGTACATTATCCAAAACCTGTGGATATGACTCTTGTTGATGATTTTTTCTGCACAACTCAAATAGAATATGAAATCCTATCTCTCTTGAAAGGTAAATCTTTATCAGCAAGCCTCAAGAGATAACCCCAAGGTCTCTAATGTCAGGTCTTGACAATGCATAAAAAACTCAGTGATAAATGTGAAAATGTTGGTAATCACAAAGGGACCTTACTACAAGCAAAGACTGAATCTTGAATTTATCATATCTAGAAATGTAATGATACTTCAATCCTAAATCGAATCCAAATAATAAAGAAATAACAAAAGGTTAGGGTTTCAAAGAGATATCTAAATTTAACTACTACTAAGATTAACAATGCAAATGATGAAATACTTGAAATGGACCAATCCCTCATATACTAATTCCCACTTGACCAAGATAAATCTACAATCTTACAGAAACAGTGCAATCTTCTAAGGTTTTAAAGATTTTTAGATTATGAACATTCATCCAAGACAACCCAATTGCAATTGAAATGAATAAACTTCACAATTGAACTAAGCACAATGAATATAAAGGTCCAGGCTAACTTTGCAAAGCAACTAACAATCAACTAGCTGCAAAAAGTATGGACTAGGGATCGCTGCAACACTTCAAGCATCAAATCATAAACGCCATTGAATCCAATATAAATCTAAATCTAACATACATCTATTAACCTTGAGCAATTTGAAAGATAGAATCATAAGAACCATGCAAGATAAGTCAACACAAAAGAGATCACCAGAAAATCACAATGCCCTTCAATTGTATTGAATAGCCAAATTTCAGCAACAATTCCAATGTTCTGTTACAACACTTGCTTAGAAATTGACTAACTTCTACCTATGTTCTACTACTAAATTCGCTTGTATCTGTCTATGTATTCTATTCTATCTCTATCTTCTATGTGTTACAAATGAGGCAAAATGCCCAAAATCTATAGAGAACTCCAAAGCATGTTAGCCAAGTAAGGGTTTTACAATAATAAAATAGCCAAAATAAGTTGGCCCAAGGAGAATTCAAAATAAAATGAATTAACATTTAATGCATGAACTCAACCCAGGTCGGCCTGGGATCCTCACTACAATTCAAACTAAGGCACAAATTTCAATGCAGCCCCATATTAACTGCTTCCTTCCATTCTCATCCTGAGCGCACCTCACCAAGTCGGCCAAGCGGTGGAGTAATAGTATTTCAAATTTCCTCATTAAATTCTATCTCCTTCCAGCTGCCACCATGCCAGACTCAGCCCGCACTCAGCAAAATCATCATCAATATCTATTATAACACCATTATAACATGAAGATCAAGATTAATCCATCATCAACAATGTATTCATCATCTAAATAAGCTCAAACATATATCGAAATCAACCCAGAAACGTCACTCAATTGGAAACAACATAGTCTGGGATTTTGAGCTAGCCGCAAAATCCAGGCCAGAGGGAAATTCTAGAAAAATCTAGCCCAGGCGAATTCTGACGAAGAAGGAAAAAAATCCACCATTAGATCATCAAAATGCAGAAAATATGAAAATAACCATGTAATTTAACAATCAACAGCATGGAAAGACAATAATTTATCATTAAGATCATCCAATTCAACCAATTTTGAAGATTCACATTGCATCCCAGAAAATTTGGAAAAATACGGCCAGAATGGAATTCTGCGAAGACGTCAAATTTGTGAATTCCACCGTGCACCCCAGAACATAGAAGGCTATGTGGAATCTAGGAAAATCTAGGGTCGACAGAAAATCCTGAGGGTAGGAGAAAACACGAACACCAGCCATGACTTTGCTCAAATTGACTGAAGGTCACAAATTTGAGGACCCTGGGCATGGAAATCATTTAACTTGAACCTCTTATAGATCTTCTTTGAATTCTAGGTTCAATTGAAAACAAGATGAAAATAAATGGCAACGTCCTAGGCATGCAACCCTAGATTTTAACCATGAACGCACAGAGCAAGCTCGAGACAAAGAAAATGGCCCACAAGCAAACCATCTCATCAAAGCACAACATGATTGAACATCCCAATTCAGGAGAATGCAAATGATAAAGAAAAATGGCATAAAGCTCAAAAAAATTGACCAAACTCGGAAACCTGATGACCAGATGGAAATTCAAAAAAATCTGACCTAGGTGGAATTCCACGAAGGCCAGAAATCTCTAAACTGCAGTGTAAAACAAGCTAAGCCGAACTTCAAGTGCAATCCAAGAAAATCCAAATGGGGTAGAAAATCCTGAACTGGCTGAAAAACCCGAACAATAGCATCAAAACCAGAGTTTGAAAGAAATCTGGGAAAATCCAGACGGACCAGAAAATCCTGAACCAGGGTAAAAACCTGAACTTCACCCAAAAAATAATATTTTCAATATGAAACTTGGGGAAAAAACTTGGGAAAGAAAGATAAAAATATTAAGCACATGCCAAGGCAACACAAAACCTCAAAATCGAAGGGCCAAAACACAAAAGTGAAAGAAAAGGAGGGTCCCTACTTTCAACGGGGCGTATGTACAAAAAAATGTACAACAACTCTGATGATTAGGATGATAGTACAAACAAAGGGAAGTAAGTTTAGACTACAAATCAATTGCAAATCAATCTGGTAAATCAAGAAAATGAAGAAGGAGAAACTGGTGAGAGGGAAAAAGAGAGATCAGAAGAGCCTGAAGTTGAAGAACATCCTAAGAAGACTCTGAGGTATGTAAGATTGAATCATTTAGAAGATCAGATTATAGGTGATAAGAACAAAGGTGTCTAGACTAGGAGAAAGATTGCAGAAGAGTATTGCTTGATTTCAAAGACTAAGCCTACTAGTGTGAATGAATCATGTAAAGATGAGCATTGGGTTGAATTAATGAAAGAAGAGTTAAAAAAGATTGAAAAGAATGATACATGGATTCTTGTTCGCAAACCTAAGGATAAGAATGTTATTGAAACCAAATTGGTCTTTAGAAACAAACTGAATGAGCAAGGTGAAGTGGTTAGAAACAAAGCAAGATTGATATGTAAAGGATAATCACAGATGGAAGGAATTGATTTTGAAGAGAATTTTGCCCCTGTTGCTAGAATTGAAGCTGTAAAATAATTTCTTGCTTATGATTCTTACAAGAACTACAAAGTTTATTAGATGGATGTAAAATCAACTTTTCTAAATGGTGAATTAGAAGAAGAAGTGTATGTTGAGCAACCTAATGGATTCCAGTTGACTGATAAAGAAGATATGGTGTGTTGGTTAAAGAAAGCATTGTATGGACTCAAGCAAGCCCCTAGAGCATGGTATGCAAGATTGGACAAGTATTTGTTGAAGCTTGGATTTAACAAAGGTACTACTAATAGTAATATGTATTTCAAGATTGATCATAGTAAAGATTTGATTATTGAAGTCTTTGTTGATGATATCATTTTTGGAGGATATTATGGTTTGTGCATGAAGTTTGCTAATGAGATGCATAATGAATTTGATATTTCTATGATTAGTGAGAGGAAATTATTTTTGGGATTGCAAATTACTCAGTTAGATAAAGGGATTTTTATATCTCAATCCAAGTATGTGAAGGAATTGCTAAAGAAGTTCAGTATGGAAGATTAAAATCTAGTTGGTACACCCATGGTGACTGGATGCAAGCTGACAATAGAAGATGATTCTCTAAAAGCAAATTAGACAAGATACATATCAATGATTCGTGTATTGTTGTATTTAACTCAAACTAGGCTTGATATCATGAATGTTGTATGTATTGTTGCAAGAGTTCAAGCTAATCCAAAGGAATATCATGTGATTGTTGTGAAGAGAATTTTTAGATACTTGAAGGGAACTGTTGATCTTGGCCTATGATATCCTAAAGATGACGATCTTACCTTGAGTGCCTTTACTGATGTTGACTGGGCAGGAGATGTGAATGAAAGAAAAAGTACTAGTGGTGGTGTATTTTTCTTGGGTAAGAAGCTAATTAATTCACAGTTAAGCAAGAAGAAAAATTCCATTTCCTTGTCTACTGTCTAGGCCGAATACATTGTTGTTGCTAAAAATTGTACTCAAGTCCTATGGATGAAACATATGTTGAAGGATATCATAATTGTATATGATGAGCCTATTACTATATTTTGTGATAACTCAAGTGCTATTAAAATTTCCAAGAATTTGGTGCTACATTAAAAAAAAAGCATATATCTATCAAGTTTCACTTTTTGAGGGAGAAGGTAAGTGAAAAGGAAGTCAGACTCAAGTATGTTCCTACTAAGGAGCACATTGCAGACATCTTTACCAAGTTTTTTCCTAAGGATACTTTTGAGTATCTTAGAGGAAAGTTATGGGTGATTACCCCTCCTAATCAGAACTAAGGATGCATTGCATTGCATCATTCCGTACATTTCACAATCATATCTTGCTTTAGATTGATGTTGTGGTGGTTGATACTTAGGGGGAGTAGTCAGATGGTTCAGATATGTGGTTCAGAGATTAAAGATCTTCGTCATTGATGTCAAAGGGGGAGAGGAGTCATGTGAAAAACTAGTGATTATCTAAGGAGAAGAGCCTTATGGGGAGAAATATTATGTGAAAGTGTTGAGGAGAAGATGAGTCAAAACCTAAGCAGGAGTCAGTTGCATTGATGGTGTTTTTCACATCATGTGTTGCCATCAATGCCAAAGGGGGAGATTTTTGGATGTTGTGGTTATGTTTCTGATATGTGGTTTCCATTGATGTCAACACTATTAGCATAAACATATTTGAAGCCGTATATGTTGAGGATACTGAGAAAATTGTAATAAATGAGTTGCAGGTTGTCAGTAGTGAAGTGAAGTTCAGTGTAGCTAATATATTGGTGGTTATTTTTGTATGCTGTTGATAAGAGGTTTTGGACTAAAGGGTTTTTTTTTCAGTGTATCTAGTTTATCCACATCGAGTTTAAGAGATCCACATAAAGATTTGGTTGAGTTATGAATATTTTCATTTTGACAATTTTTTGGTTTCTTCAGTTGGTGTTCCTGATTGAAGATGATGCTATTTCAGTTAGTTTAGTTTTTGCGGATGCTTCTCTTGTGATTTTTGATGCTTGTGGATGTTTCTAGATTGTGCTCTACCTTTGTTGCACATCCGCATTGATATTTGTGATTGTGATATGAGATTTTCTCTTGCGTGATCATGGTTTCCTTGTTCTTGGCCGACATAGTGTTTGTAGCATGTTATGGATCTTCGAGGAGAAATTAATTGAAGTTTTTTTCATGTTGAAGATGTTTATTTGGGTCCTCACTAAGTTATGTCTGACTTTGGTTGTTTCACATTTATAATCTTTAATGTTTTGGGCCAACAGTTTATATTCATTTTATTATTTCTTTGTGGTCGACTTGTAGCGATGAAATTTCTTGTTGTGAATATATAAGACCGATTGCTTATTCAAATTTAAGTGTGGATAAGGATTCCAAATGTGTGTATGTGTGAATAATTTTCTAAATCATTAGAAGGAGTAGAGTGTGAAGAAGGGTGAAGAAGAGTAAAGAAGTGTTCATGTGCTTAATTGGAATTGTAATCAAGCATTTGCAAATGCTATTTTCTCAGTTCAAAATCTAGATGGCTATAATCTGAATCTTTTTGTAAGACAATGTGTCTTCCTTTGTAATTGAGCAGTGAGCTATAGGTAGTGCACCTGAATGCATGTGCATTCCCCATATTTCATTCTCATTATATTTTTAAAAGAGTATAATCTTGTGGGCTGACCTCAACTGTGGTTTTTCTCCTAACATGGTTTCCACATAAAAAATCTTGGTGTTATGTGTGTTTATGATGTGTTGATGATTTATGTTTTCATGGTTAATAATCAGATATGAGAATAAGGTTAATAAGTTGGATAAGTTTTGAATTTTTGTGAAAACTAATTCACCCCCCCTCTTAGTTGTATGCCTTTGTATTGCCAACACTCTCCCCCTTTGACATCAATGGAAAAGGGTGTGCAAAGGCTTGATATATTGACTCCCCCTTGAAGAGTTAATTAAAAGGGAAATTTTATGCAATAAGGTTTTCTGAAAACTTACTAAAATGCATAAAAGTAAGAATTGTCAACCTGAATATGTTGACCCTTTGAGCTTTTTTAAAATGTCTTGCTAGGTAGATCTTCCTTCATAAAACCTTTTCTCTTTCGCTATATTTCTACATTGTAATTCAAGATCCATTAGTGTCTCTTCTCCTTCTTCAACAGTATTGGGTTGAGATCTATCCCTGAGATTTTTTTAGTATTGGCAATGGAACTTGAGATAGGATTATGATTTATCTTTATTAAGTCCCTTAGCATCACATATTGTTTGATTGTTTCTTCTCTCTGATTCTACAAGGAAAAAAAGTTGTTATGCAGTTGCATAATTCCAATCCATGTCTAATTATCCCTGTCTTTTGGTAGATAATAAGTATATGCTTCACAACTTACTTGTGTTTCAATTGACCTCATGGTGTCCTTTATGCTTCATGTGTTATTCAACCATTTCAAGCAAAGTAGGTTCTATGTTTCTTCTTCATAGGTTTGAGCATCCTTCAAACATTTTATAAATTTTTAATGTGGATTATACATTTCCTTGTGATATCCTTTAGATTATTTTTTAGAGGTCTTTCCTCTAATTCACTTCTAGCTTGTCTTTTAGTCTAATGACATATACTTTGCACAAATAAACCAAGCGTCTGAAATTTTATGTAACAAATAATGATGCATCAATGCTTGTTCTATGGGTTATCTCTCGTAAGGATTTTATGGCTTCATCCATTTTTGGTGCATTGATAGTTCTCACTCTAGTTTCATGCTCATGTTGAGCATCATCTATGTGCATTCTTCCTTCTTTAACATTAGTATCTTCTTGCTCTATATCTTCTTTTTTAACTCAACTGGAGGATTAACAATGCTCTTTCTCTTCTTACCTATCCTCCTAGAACTACTGAAGGCTTCAACTCTAGTCATATCCTCTAAGCCTAATCTATTGAGATCTTTGGGGATTTTTAGAAGAACTTATTCATAATGAACAACTTTTTCTTCAGTCACTTCATAGTCTAGTTCTGAGATCCAAATATTTTTGGCCTCAATTTCTTCCATGAGGAAAAGTTAGTGGAGACAAGAATAATAATGTCTCCTAAGTAACTTACCAACACACTCTTAGGAATTCTCACTCTTCCATTCATTCTCCTTTGAAAAATTCCAAAGAATGTTGCAAGAGTGTCATCTTGAGCATCCAAACCTCCAAGTCTTCTCATATAATTTGAAATCTGATGTGCACCAGGTTCTACATTTTTCCAATCTACTTTCCCAACTACTTGTACTACCTTCATGAAGTACAAAAGCATATAGATTATAAATCAGCATTTCATAACTCAATGTATGCTTCTTTTTCTTCTTGATTTCCTTTAGGTTTTTCAAAAAATGTTATCAGAGTAATTCACAAAGGTCATAGCCAGCACCATTTTCAATCATATCTTGTGCAATGTGAATGGTGATGGTAGAGACTACATTATATCTATTTGGGCAATAGATTTTGTGAGCTATAAGAATTGTAGCATACCAGACATCCAAATTTCTAGTTGTGTTCAAAGCGAGTTATTTTTCATCAAGGGTAGTGCCTATCTTATCCATTATATTCTTGAATTTGATAGATTTTTAGCTGGAACTATTTCAGAGGACCCAAAACTAGTTATATCTTTGATAGCTGATGAGCCTAGTTTTTGGTCCAATTTTGGGTAGAATCTATAATTTATTTGTTAGCATTTTTCATGGGCTTTGATGTTAAATGTTGATATTTTCATAATGTTTCCCTCAAACCATAGACATTGGGCTTAAATCCTATCTCTGCAAGTTTTAATGACATTGGCATATTATGTGGATTATCTATATTGATTTTGCATGTGGTTAATGAATGCTCCTTAAGGTGGTTATAGATGTGCAGTTATTGTGCGTATTGACATTGCTATGTATATTTAATATGCTAAGTTGAGGAAGACATCGCCAGCTAGGCATGCACCATAACATCCAACAAATGAATCACTCAAAGTCAAAGGAGGTTGACGGAAGAAGATTCCTCATGCAACCGACTGTTAGTGGACTTTAATGATTGAGCATGCACGAGCATTACTATTGTGCTAAATCTATGTTTGAACCTACATGTCTGACCAGATTCCATGCACACTTAATCACCATCATTCCATTTTCTTTGTTTTTCCTAAATGGCATCTTCCTAGTCATGGAGTTGACTGCCATTTTTACCTGATAGTATAAATAAATATTTGATGCTCTTTCCTTAGGAGGTTGCACGATTTGATATTGTACTTGCACTCTCAATTTTTCAGCAATACATATACATTACTCTTTTGTACTCATGATTTACAGTGAATAAAATAGAATTCTGAGTTCGAGCATCTGAGTTCTCATTAGTTTTAGAGGATAGTTATCCAAGGGGGGCCACTTAGTGAGTAATTTGTCTTCTTAGTTTAGTATTAGTTTAGTACTACTTACTATTTAGTAATTAGTTAGAAATCTAGCACTGACTATTCTTGCAGCCACTAGAATCCCATTCTATGACTATTCCTGCAACCAAAGTAGACAGAGGAGTGCCCTATTTATTGCTCAAATTTTCATTCATGTTACACATTTTAGTTTGATGTAGTTGTTGATTGATTATTGGTATTTATGATATTCCCTTCTAAGCAATTTACTTTCAATATCGTGTGTTCCTTAGCTATAGAATGAAATGGCTACTTTGAGTTCCCAGTGCACATACTGTGCTGACCCATTTCAAGTTCACGTCCCTGGGTTGACAAGTTAAATGCACCTTCATGATGATTGAAATAGCTATTCAGGTTAGATTTCCAATCTCTAAATCATGGTTGTAAGGGATTAGTTATTAAATCATTGTAGGAGGCCAACATTTTTGGCGTTGTTGTCAGGGATGGTGTCAAACTAGGGAGTCTTTTGGAGTCATTGGTGGTTTTTCTTGCTATAATGTTTCTAGAAGATGTTCTTACATATCCTCATTTAGGAGGTAATGAACCCCCTTATTCCTTACCAATTCTTTGTGTGAGCTAACTGATAGTGAGTGATACTACATGCATATAGAAAGGAGAAGGGATGCTTATGGGAGATTTCTTCCTAACAATCCTAATCCATTCCAGCTAGCTAAATATCAGAACCTACCAAGAGAAGAAGAAGATCCAAACCCCTTTGTTGATGCATATCTTGATCTGAATAGCTCTGGAGTCTCCTCTGAAGATCAAAATCAGCTTGAGAACCCCTTTGCTTTGGAACTACATCAAGCAGGCATGGGTGATGCAAATAGGAACAGACCTAACCAACTAGCTTTTCCTTTCCCCATTGCCCATCAAAATGAAGTTGACAACATCAAGAACATTCCTGCCTCAACACTCCCCATGTTTTATGGACTTGTCACAGAAGATCTTGATGCCTTTTTATTTGAGTTTGACATACCCTGTAGGAGTTATGATTATACTATTGATGCCCATAGGCTTAAGCTATTTGCTACCACTCTGAAAAATGATGCATTAAGATGGTTCATGAGCCTAGGAAAAGATACTGTGGAAACTTGGGAAGACATGAAGACAAAATTCCTTGATAAATACAAAAAATATTGTAGGGGAAATGATATGAGAGGAGGTGACATTTTCAAGATGCAGCAAAAGGAAGATGAGAGCCTGGAATATTACATTGCAAGGTTTATGTTTTTCCTACAAAAATCTCCACACCATACACTTAATAAAGACTCACAAAAGTTGTTTTTCTTGAGAGGAATCAATGATAGCTACATTGATACCTTGGACCTCATGGGAGGAGGAGATATCTCCCAAGTTCCTTGGAAAGATATCAAGAAAATATGCCAAAACTACTCTAGGGCAGCTTCAAAGAAATGGAGAGCTTACCAATCTTCCATGGGTAAGTCAACTACCACTGGAGTTTCAAGAATGGAGATTACTCATTTTTTGACAGATTTTAACCAAGACATTATAAATAATCTAGCTACTCAACTAGATACACTCCAGGCCAAGAAGAAGCAAGAGGAGGTAGAGGCAATGTTGACAGAGTATTTCCCCCACTGCAGACAAAAGAAGGATTGCAGATGCAAGATGGTAGCTAATCTTAAAAGCAAACAGGTTCCACTTGAGTTCAAGCCAATCTAGATTGAAGAAGACCAAGTCTACTATGTTTCACAAAGGAATCCTTGGGCTCCAAGACAAGGTATTCCACGAGATCCACTATCATATGCTAGACTGTATTTTAATTCCTATTCATCTGGTAACCAATGGCAGCCCCATATCCACCCAGTTATGGAGGATATCCACCGTAGCCTTGGAGAAACCCTCCAAATTCCTAGTCCAATCACTAAAGTTCACCCTAGTGGCAACTACCTCAAGGGAATTGGCATAAATTTCAAGGGTATTGGCAGCAAACAAATCAATGGAGAGAACGAAAACAATGGCCTACCTAAATAGCTAGTTACATGCAGCCATCTTATCAGCCCCAAAAACTTGATATAATGCCTCCACATGCTAATCCAATCTCAAATGCACCTAAACCTACTCAACTACCAGCTTAGCCCACACCCAATCGAAATAACAAATCACAACAGTAGCCTGCATACTCTACTGATTCAAATCAATTCCCTACATATGTTGTGAGTGTAAGTGACATCCACTTGCATTTAGGTACTACTCTACAAGCCCCCTCTAGGCCCACTATCACTGAACTTCCTATGGGAGAGGAAGAGGAACCTCTAAATGATTCCATTCAGCCAAGTGTACCTAAAAGTCCTAAACCAGTCAAAGTCAAACAAAATTAACAAGAACCACCATTTCCTCAGAGATTGGAAGTTACCAAGAAGAAGGAAGAAAAGGAGGATACCACTTTTGATATCTTGGACCAGCTGAAGCATATATGTGTCTACATACCTCTATTTTAGGCCATAAAGGATGTTCCAATCTATGGCAAGGCAATCAAGGAGGCATGTCTCAAGAAGCCAGGTAGGAAAAAGGACCCAACTATAGTTCATGTGGTGAGACAGGTAGCTGACATCATGCTGGGAAAAGTAACTATCCCCAAATATAATGACCCAAGTAGTCCTATGGTATCAGTTGTTATAAACAGGATCCAAGTAAAGAATGATCTGACTGATTTAGGGGCAGCAATAAATGTAATGACCAAAGACATCCTGCAACAACTAAACATTGCAAGTATGAGATCTACTCCTACTATCCTATAACTTGCTAATAGCTCTACTATTAATCCTTATGGTGTATTGGAGGATCTTGTGGTAGTTTTAGACTCCTGGGAGTACCCAGCGGACTTTATGATTCTTTCTCCTAAAGCTACACTAGGCGAGTATCCCATTATTCTTGGAAGGCCTTGGTTAGCAACTGCAAATGCATACATTGGATGTCGGTGAGGTGACATGACCATTTCAGATGGAAAGAGCATGGAAATTTTTATTCTTTATCTACCTACTCAGCCATCTCATGATGAAAATAATCTCATATGGCCACATGTTGGTGAAGAGGCCGAGGAAGTTAATTCTGTGGTGCAACTTATGATGCTAGGAAGAAAATATTTCATGTAGATCCAAGATGAGGATGAAGTATTGGATAACATCATTCAAAACCATTGTGAAGTGGAGGAAGCATCATCTTCTCATTCTACTACTCCAGCAAGACACTTCTTCTTGCTCTTCCTGTAGCCAATGTTCCTGTAGACATTCTTCCTACAGCCACAGTTCCTACAACCACTATTCCTGCAAATAGACATCGTGCAACAATAGGTATGTCCCATACATTGCTACCATATGAACTAAAGGTACCATGCATTAATGAAGCAACCATGATAGAGTTAACTACACAAGTACAGGTGTCAGAAGGAAAATATTTGAATGTTAATAGTAAATTAAATGAAGAACAATAATTGTTATTGGCAAACCTATTAAGGACCCATCAACATGCATTTGTGTGGGATTATCATGATATGAAGGGATTGGACCCTAAAATTTGTACACACATAATTTACATCAGAGATGATTGCACCCCAATAAGACAACCACAAAGCAGAATTAACCCTACACTAAGAGAAATTGTGAAAAGAGAACTGTAGAAATTACTAGATACAGGATTTATCTACTCCATTTCAGATAGTCAGTGAGAGTCTCCATTAGTGATCATGCCCAAAAAGGAGTGAAATGGAAATTTTGTGTTGATTATAGGGAACTAATGTTGCCACCAAGAAGGACCATTTTCCCTTACCCTTCATTGATCAAGTTTTGGATACACTTGTAGGAAAGCAATACTTTTCTTTTCTAGATGGATTCAACGGCTACAACCAGATCTGAATTGCACCATAGAACCAAGAGAAGACCGCATTTACCTATTCATGCGGGACCTATTCCTATTCAGTACTCCCATTTGGCTTATGCAGTGCACCTGAAACTTTTTAGAGGGAAGTCATTAACATATTCTCAGACATTTCTCATGATTGCATGGAAATTTATATGGATGAATTTACCACTTATGGTGTTGATTTTAATCAAGCATTGGAAAATATCAGGTGAGTCCTAAAAAGATGTGAAGACCAAAACTTGTCCTTAAATATTGAAAAGTGCTTCATGATGATGCAGGAAGGTGTAGTTCTTGGCCACTACATCTCCCACAAGGGAATTCAAGTAAATCCTACAAAGATTGAGGTAATCAAAAATCTTCCCACACCTGCAAAATGGAAGGATGTTAGGAGTTTCTTGGGTCATGTAGGATATTATAGGCATTTCATCAAGGATTTTACCAAGGTAGCAGCACCATTGTATACTCTTTTCACTAAAGATGTTGAATTTCAGTGGACTGAAGCTTGTGACAAGGCATTTTCTGACTTGAAGGTAGCTTTGACTCATGCTCCTGTACTCAAAGGGCCTAATTGGGAGGTTCCTTTCCACATCCATATAGATGCATCAGATTATGCCATAGGAGCAGTCTTAGGATAGAAAGAGGGAGCTGTCAAAAATTCCATTTACTTTGCTAGCAAAATTTTATAAGGAGCTGAATTTAATTATACAGTGATAGAGAAAGAAATGCTGGCAGTAATCTATGCACTGAACAAATTTAGACATTACATAATAGGTTACCAAATCTCTATACAGACTGATCATGCAGTCATTAGATATCTCATGAATAAACCTTTGATCATTGGTAGATTAGAAAGATGGTTATTGTTGATGCAAGAGTTTGATATAACCATTGTGTATAAGCTAGGGAAGGCCAATGTTGTTGCAGATTTTCTTTCAAGGATGACTACATCAAAAGAAAATCAACCCATAGATGACTCTTTCCTTGATGAACATCTATTCTCCATTAGTGTACAAACACCCTAGTATGCTAACATAGCCAATTATTTGGTCAGAGGTAGAGTTCCTTCTCACTTCTCTCCAAAAGAGCAAAGGGAACTCATTGAAAAATATTTTCCTTTCTCTTGTATTGTTGGATGTTTGTTTTATACTAGACCAAACCATGTCATGAGGAGATGTGTGAGAGAAGATGAGACATATGAAATTTTGCATGCATGTCACAATGAACCATGTGGAGGAAACTTTGCAGCCAAGAGGATAGCAATGAAGGTTTTGAACATAGGATATTACTAGCCAACACTCCACAAGTATGCAAGAAGGTATACTAGAAAATGTGATAGATGTCAAAGAATAGGAAGATCAACTAGATCTGATGAGATGCCACTGTGCCCTCAGGTTTTAATTACTCCCTTTGAAAAGTGGGGATTGGATTTTGTGGGACCCATTGACCCTCCATCAAATGGTAAGTATTATATACTTGTATGCGCTAATTATGTGACAAAGTGGGTAGAAGTTAAGGCCATGAAGCATGCAAGAGATAACAATGTTGCAAAATTTTGTTATGAGGATATTTTCACAAGAGATGGAGTCCCAAGGGAAATAGTGACTGATCAAGGAGCTCAATTCACATCAACCCTTATTGCAGTACTAGTTAATGAGTACAACATAAGGCACAAGAAGTATACTCCTTATCACCCCCAGGATAATGGCGAAGTTGAGGTGAACAATAGAGAAATTGAAGCCATTCTAACATAAACAGTAGCTATTCATAGAAAGTATTGGGAAAATAGATTACTAGAAGTTGTTTGGGCCTATAGGACAACCTGGAAAACAACTATAGGCTTCACTCCATTTGACTTGTTGTATGGAAAGATAGCTATGATGCCCATTGAATTTGAATATAAGACTTTGCAGATTGCAGTAGATTTGGGGATGGATATTTCTAAGGCACAAAAAGAAAGAATCATTCAGCTAAATGCTTTGGATGAGATAAGAAGATAAGCCTTGAAAAATACAAAAGTAGTTTAGAATTAGAGAATCAAGTGGCATGACAAATTTATCAAGGACTAAAAATTCCCACCAGGAGATTGGGCCTTGCTCTATGACTCAAGATACCAAGACAATGTAGGAAAACTATAGAAAAGGTGGCTAATACCATATGAAGTCAATGAGGTTTTTCCTTATGGATTTGTTCAACTTACTAGCATTGACCCTGTCAGGTTCAAATTACTTGTCAATAGTCATTGCCTCAGATTATATCACAAGCCAACTTCCAAAGAAGAGTTCCTATAGAAATTCACCTAGCATTCAACACCTGAGCTTCCTATAGCCAAAGGAAGTGGACCTAATGTCCCTCCTTCTAGCTAATTAAGGTATGTACTTCTCATAATAAAGACTTTCACTTACGTGGAAGTCCATTTCTTCATTCCACCTCACCTCATTCCACTTCATTTTTATTAATTGCTCAATTTATTCTCTAAAAGGCCAATGATACTTTCTCCACAATCTTTGCAACAAATCCTCCACACATTCAGGTATGTGCACATTAATTTCTATCTTTTAATCATCTTTTAAGTGCATTCATTTAATCACTGTACGTTAGTATAGATGTTCACATAACATGTCATTGATTCCTGTCAAATCACCACTCCTATCTTGCATGTGTAGACACATGTCCAAATTTAGTTTGGGGGGGGGGAAGAAAAAGATGCAAATATATTTCCCATGTGTCAATTTATGCTAGGCTACATCAGAAAATTTAAAATGAGCTAATTTGAAATCTGAGTGAGAGAATGGCTTGCATGTGTGAAGTGACATTAACTGCAGCCACCATTTATTTCCATCATAATTCTCCTTTATCACTCCTTTCTTGCCATTATTGATCCTATCATAATCTTGAGTTGCAAGCAAAAAGGTAAAACAAAAGAAAAGGAAATTTAGTTGATACTTGCATTGGAAATTTAGCAGGTATTGTAGGAAAGTGAACTTGATTTTTAGATGGGAATTGCAGGAAGGAAATTGCAGAGCATTTGTTTCATTGTAGAAAATGGGTGGTGGATTAATTCAAAATGAACCCATGGTGCACGATATTTTATTGCAGGATGCACAATGCCTGACTGAATTTAGAAATTGTGGATGGTTAGATTAGTTCCTAAAGCTAGATGGATTTGATGAAAGCATTTCCCTTGAATTCACCCAAAAAAATTTTGAAGGAAAAGCCACAGTAAAAGGGTTGGAAGTAGTGGCAACTAAGGAAAGAATTACAGAGGTCACAGGGTTACTGGCTAATGGTGAAAATTACCCTACCTCTAGAGATGCCAAATCATCCAGGGCCGAATTTATAGAGCTGAACAAACCCCTATTGAGCATAGATAAATAAGGTGTAAAGAGAATGTCTCTGCTTTAGCCATGGAACAGATAGCCATTTATGTTATCAAATGCATCACCTATGAGGGTCGCCAGTCAAATTTGCATTCTGTACACTTCAAGCTTTTGAATCACATGAGGCACAAAAGGAGGATAAATGTGCCTAACATGCTATACAATCTTCTCTTAATCATGGCGGCCGAGAACCAAAAAGGTAGGGAAAATTATGTTTCCCACCATTGTTTGATTAAATTGCTAGTTGAAAATTCTATTCATGATGTATCTGGAATGACCTAGGAAGAATTTATAAATGTTGATCAAATTAGACCCGAGCACTTGCAACCTAGGTCCTTACCTCAACCCTGTAAGTCTAGCAGGAGATTGAGCACGGCTGAAGCCCCTCTTGGAACTTCAACCTCTAGTGTTGGATCTAGTGTGAATCCTCCTATAGCAGAAGAAACCATAGAAATTAGTTCTTCTAGAACAAAGCACTCAAAAAAAGAAAGCTCTTCATCAGATTTTTGATGATGACATTCCACTTGAAACCATGATGAAAACTAGGGCACATGAGAGAGAAGTAGAAATGAGGAAAGGGAAGGCTAGAACACAACCTATAGAAAGAAAGGTTCCAAGTTCTAAGAAGAGGAAGGCTAACATTGTTCATCCTGTAGCCAAAGGAAAATGTGAGAGACCTCCTAGGAAATCAAGACCAGTTGGGCCTATGATTGGTATGCCTCCACAGGAAAGATCTAAGCCTGGTGAGACATCACATGAGGACCTTAAAGCTCCAATGGGGCAAGAGAATGTCAAAGAAGAAGACATATTTGGGAGAACAACAAATATAACACTGGGCAATCTTGCTAACATTGCAGAAGAGTTTGAGGAAAATTAGGATTTCTTGTAGCATGACCAGGAAGTCTTGTAGCAAGAAGTCCTACAACAAAAACTAGAGATAGAGCAAGAGTTCCTACAATCACAAAAAAAACAAGAATGAGGGCCCCTGCAACAAGAAGTGGAAGAAGAAATAGTACCCCTATAGCCAAAGATAACTGGACAAATTGAGTCCATGTAGATAGTGCCATATGAGGAGCCACCATTAACAAAAGGACTGGTAGGAATTCATAATCCTCCTAATTTTATAGTACATATGACAATTTTGAATTTATGGAAAGAAATACAAAGCAGGGAGGAAGAATGGAAAAAGGAAAAAAAGAAATTGAAGAAGGAAATTCGAAAGAGTGATGAGGAGATTGAAGATAAGGATGCAGAAAATTCTCACCCTGAAGCAGGGGGTGGATGATATGGCAACCTTGCCACCACATATTTTGGAATGTAGGACCCCTCCAAGGGTCTATCCTCTACTCCTAAAAGAGAAATATCTCTCTTTTAAGCTGTCAAGGATTGCCTCAGGTTTGAATCCTTCAATTGACACCCTTGTTCAATTTTTTAATGCTTATAGGATTGCCTCACCTGAAATGAAGAATTTGTTTTGTGATTTTTATTTACATAATTATGCTATAACTCAAGACCATGATTTGAATCCACTATTGTATGTTTGTTAGGAAAAAGGGAGGGAGATTTGGGCATCTCACAGTAACCTCCAAGAACAGTAGTGCCTTCGGTAACTTTATTTCTGACTAGATTACCTCAAATACACATACAACTATGTCCTAAAGCGGAAACAGACACAATTCATTTCCACATTGATCCTTCTGAGAGAAGCACATGTAAATTCAACAGCAAGCAATAACAAATTCTAGAAACAGAACCAACATACATGAAAGATAAGACAACAAACCAAAACACAAAGATTTACGTGGGGAAAACGCTTTCAGGTAAAAAAATCCGCACTCCAAAGATCGAGCCATTGTATTATTCAACAACAAATGGTTACAATACAATCCAGACTCATAGCCTTTTCAAAGATTACATCTTGTTCATTCTGGATACAACTGGTAGCAACTGGTCAACACATCAGACCATACAACCTTTGCATTGTTACAATACCCTCACATAGTATACAGTGCAGATCAACAGGAGAGATCAAACATGATTCATGATCAGAAGAGATTCCAGCAGAACCCTGCTTCTGTCTTCTTCTCCTTCAGCCTCATGGCCTCGATCTTTCAGCCAGCCACTCTGCCCTTCTCACTTCCTCTCTCTCTCTTCTTCTCGGTCTTCTTGCTTCTCTTATCCTCACCGGATTTTCCTATTCATCCTTATCCACCATTACCCATCATAGAAAGTTTCCATTCCATTGTAGATTTTTCCTTGCAAGCAGTTCAGCTCCAGTGTTGCAACTATTGCAAAAATCCAACCGCCAACCATTTGAATTTTTCTTCCTCTGATTGGTCCACGAGACACCACATAGGATAGTCAAATGGTCAAGGAAACATTCAACTGAGTTCGCATGTTGATGAGACACAAGAAGTGTCTCCCCGATGCTCAAAGGCTTCATAACGATATCGGCGTAGGTTCCAGTAGTCGGCAAGACGATATAGCGAACATCATAAGTCATACCGAAACCACTGACATCCATTTCATTCCTATAAGAAAGAGTTTCCTTATAGAAAAGACTCATACCGATGTTCACAAGTCACATCGATCTCAAAAAAATCCATCAACAAGACTACCACGGTTCGCCAAGACTTCATATCAAAGTCTTCAAGTCATGCCAATGTGAGTATTCCATTCGGTGAGACAATCATCTTTTGCCAAGACATCACACCGAGCTCAACAGGTTATACCGAAGCATCTTAGTCGGCAAGACTTACCGCTCTCTCCAAGACATCCCACTAAGTTCAACATGTCATCCCGAAGACCTTTTACTATTGGCAAGACTCTCCAAGTTGCCAAGACTTCATACTGAAGTCTTTTTGTTACTCTGAATGTTCACACCTTTCGGCGAGAGAATCAACCTTTGAAAAGACTTCTTATCGAGGCTTCTATGTTACCCCAATGAGCATCATTTGCTAGGAGTCACATCGAAGACATCCAATAGTTGGCAAGACTTTCTACTATCGATGAGACATCACACCGAAGCAAGTCTTTCGACCAAGGGTCACCCTGATGTTTTCGAGTGTTACATTGTCGCAAAGACAAACCTTCATCGGTAAGACTTCACATCAAGACCTTTGTGTCATTCCGAAATGTTCACCAGTCGGCGAGACTTATCACTTTCGCCAAGACTTCATACCGAAGTCTTCAAGTCATGTTGAGCACCAAACAACAGTCGGCAAGACTTCTAACTTTCACTAAGAGTTCTTATCGAAGTCACATGTTACATCGATGACACAAGTGTATAACCATTTGGCGAGACAACCCTCCATTGCTAAGACTTCATATCAAAGAAAATGGGTTACACCGATGACTCCAATCATTGTAGGTCTCCTCAACATCCACTAGGAATTAAACCGTTGGTGAGACATACCCCTATCGAGTGTTCAAGTCACCCCAATGACTCCAAGAAAATGTTGTCAGCAAGACATCACCCTGTCTCCAGGACACATTCCGATAGAAGCAAGTCATACCGATAGTTCCATTGGCTAGATAGACCAAAGGTCACATCGATATCGGCCAGACTTTCTACCATCGCCGAGACATCATCCTGACTGTCCAAGGGTATGCCCAAGGTTGCCAATTATGCCGATCGCCAAGACATTCAGGAGGTCACAGTGATAGTCTAGGATCAACTAGCAGATCGGCCAGACATCTCCATAGTCTCACTAAAATAGCTTCACAAGAGGTTTTAGCTTGCAGGATTGAGGCACACAATTCCAACAATGTTGGGGATGTCTAACTAAGGGCATTTATGTCTTGGGTACAAAATTAGATTAGTTGGCGACAACAACATGGGGCTTATAAGCAATTGGAGTCTAACATCCCTCTGCCCATTAGGGTTGAATCAAGCAACCCAAGGGATATTTATAGAGAATAGCACATAATGCTTCTCAGACCTAGTTATGGCAATAGGATTATTCCCTGCATTGAGGCAGTTTATAGTGAGTATGAGGTAAAAAAAACAACAAAGGAGGAAACTATGAGAAGATGTCTATCACAAAGATGGAATAACCTAAATGATGAGTTGAAGTAGGATGAGCCTCATTCCATCCACAATTATGTTGTAGCAGTATAAAGGAAAGATAGGTATATTCAGATTGGGAAAACATAGGGGCAATCATGGCTTCCCCTAAATTTCTAGCCACCCATGCTCATGTGGCCCATTCCAAATTTCAGATTCTACCAGTATAACATTGCTGCAAAAAAAGAAAGATGGAATAGATTTGATAGATTAGGAGTATTCTATTGGGATCCTAATTCACACACAATAGCCACTGATGTTGGACAGCTATCAGTTGTAAATTTTAGAGCTTTGACCAAGTAGAAAAACAACCCTTCCCCTGTTGGAGGACCAACAAAACATTAGGTTGGGGGAAGTGATGAGCCTAGTTTTTGGTCCAATTTTGGGTAGAATCTATAGTTTATTTTTTGGCATTTGTCATGGACTTTTATGTTAAATGTTAATATTTTCATAATGTTTCCCTCAAACCATAGACATTGGGCTTAAACCCTATCTCTACAAGTTTAATGACATTGGCATATTATATGGATTATCTATATTGATTTTGCATGTGGTTAATGAATGTTCCTTAAGG
This sequence comes from Sequoia sempervirens, assembly GCA_007258455.2. NCBI lineage: Eukaryota > Viridiplantae > Streptophyta > Pinopsida > Cupressales > Cupressaceae > Sequoia > Sequoia sempervirens. The sequence continues at coordinate 124,885,307 of VDFB02000363.1, read as the reverse complement.
TGGTTATAGATGTGTGGTTATTGTGCATATTGACATTGCTATGTAGATTTAATATTCTAAGTTAAGGAAGACACCGACAACTGGGCATGCACCATAACGTCCAGCAAAGGAATTGCTCAAAGTCAAAGGAGGTCGATGACAAAATATTCCTCATGCAACCGAATGTAACTGCCTTGTAGTGGACTTTAATGATTGAGCATATGCAGGCATTACTACTATGCTAAATCTGCGTTTGGACTTGCATGTCTGACCAAATTCCATGCATGTATAACCACCATCGCTCCATTTTCTCTGTTTTCCCTAAATGGGATCCTCCTAGTCATGGAGTTGACTGCTTTGTTTAGTAGATAGTATAAATAAATATCTGATGCTCCTTCCTCAGGAGGTTTCACAATTTGATATTGTACTTGCACTCTCAAGATTTCAACAATACATATACATTACTCTTTTGTATTCATGATTTACAGTGAATAAAATAAAGTTCTAAGTTCAAGCATTTGAGTTCTCATTAGTTTTAGAGGATACTTATCAAAAGGGGGCCACTTGGTGAGTAATATGTCTTCTTAGTAGTATTAGTTTAGTACTATTTACTATTTAGTAATTAGTTAGAAATCTAGCACTGACTGTTCTTGCAGCCAAAGTAGACAGAGGAGTGCCCTATTTGTTGCTCAAATTTTCATTCCTATTATGCATTTTAGTTTGATGTAGTTTTTTATTGATGATTGGTATTTATGGTATTCCCTTCTAATGAATTTACTTTCAGCATTGTGTGTTCCTTAGCTATATAATGAAATGGCTACTTTGAGTTCCTAGCACACATACTGTGCTAACCCATTTCAAGTTCACATCCCTGGGTTGACAAGTTAAATGCACCTTCATGATGATTGAAATAGCTATTCAGGTTAGATGTCCAATCTCTGAATCATGGCTATAAGGGCTTAGTTATTAAATCATTTGAGGATCCCAGCAATAGCTTTCTTGGTTATCAAGTATAGGCCATCAATCCATATGGATTCATCATGAATTCTACTTAATACCATTCTAGTTTACTTTTCTTTTTCTTCAAATGATGGAAACTTCCACCACACATCCAACCTCTTCTCACTTAGGGCTTTGTATTTCAAGTTTACGGTGTCATCATTTCCTTCCAATTCACTTTCCCATATAATATATAATCTACAAGAGGAAATTTCTTCTATTTTCCCATGAATATACACCTTAATTTCCTCAATCGGTAAAACTCCATAGGGGGTGCAATAAAATTCATTTGTAGGATCTTCTAATAAAACTTTGATAGTATTCATTTTAAGTTTAGGTTGTGGTCTCTGTGAGATTTCTACAATCTTTGGTCATTCCATTGTATTTAACTTTCTTTTAAAGAAAAATTATGGAAGACTAGAATATGCAAAATACCTCTTAGATAGCTCGGAAAATTTAGAATTTTGATGTTCAACTACCGAGAGACATGTCGATTCCTTCAACTTATTCTTTTGCACCTCTCTTTCCTTTCAAATGTGTGTAATAAAATGATTTTTTCTTTCCAAGAATACTTTTAACTCTTTTATTTGACCCATTTTAGCAATAAATGCTTTAGATAAAAAGTTGGTAAACTTTGAAACCTTGTATGCATGCACATTCAACTTTTAGAAGCTCCACAAATTGCTACATTAGAACATTTCCTTATGTATTTTTTAGTAGTAGACTCATATTATTCATTTCCATCTCATATCTTCATTTAAGGCCATGATACAATATATCAACAAGGGGGGGTTATATGATTTTTTAGTAAAGCTCCCCCCTAAGCCATAGGAAACATCTGCATCGAAGATTAGTACAAATTCTCCCTTATTCTCAGTCTCTTCTTTCTTTTTCCATATCTTTTCCATTTCCTTCTTCACTTCATTTGGATCAACTTTCTTGATTGGTTCATATTTCTTTATGGGATCATTTTTCCTTGTGTTCTTATTCCTAGAAAATTTAGCAATATGCCAAGGCTTTCTACAACTATTGCATATGATATTTCTCTAATTATTAGTCCTTCCATTTGTTTTTATTCTGCATTGATTATCTTTGTGTCCACAATCCATAGCATATATAGAAGTAACAATTAAAATATTGAATCATTCTATCATTGTTCTATCTATTCATCATATGAATTTTGCATCTATTTTTGAATTTCTTACATGTAAAGCATTGTCTAGTAAAAGATAAAACATCTGCTTCTACATTCCACAATTCTATGTCCAAATATATTACAAGAATAAAAAAATCTATTGAAAGATTAGTACCTCTAAGCATTTGGTTATCTGATAGGGGTTCTTCTAACATTGCTTCTCTGATTCCAAAACTTTCCATAGTTCCCTTTTCCTTCAATTTTATGAGGTTCACTAATATTCTTTGCATTAGATGTCTGATATGCTTTGGATATTTCTCCTCTTTCAAGCCCCAAACCTCCTTTATCTTTAGATGCTTTCTATACAACAATCAACTCATCAAGAATTGTAGAACTTTTCTTGAATTTCTCTTCATTAATTCTTGCTTTTTCTAGATCTGATCTTAGATTTACCACTTCGTGTTCAAGCCTAGTGCACTCATCAGTCTTTCTTTTTACCATTATATTTAGGAATTCCTCAATTCTTCTCTTTTCTTCCGCTTATACTCTTAGTTTGGTGATGTCTTGATTTTCCTGCCTCAATTGTTCATTGAATTCCTTATGCCTTTCTCTAAATTTATTGATTTGTTCCCTTAGTTTCTTGATGTATTCATTTTCCTCTTTTTGATTTTCCTTCAGATATCCATTCTCATTTTAAAATATGTTAAGATATTCAAGAGCAACTTTGAGTTCTCCATATTTTTCTAGCATGCAATCTTCTTTTGTGTATTCAATTGTAGAAATTTCTTTCAGAGGAGTAGGATACTTTTCATTAGCCATGTTTTCAAACTCCAAGATCTTCCCAAAGCAATCAAGATCCTTCTATGGATCCAAGCTCTAATACCAATTGTTGAACATCCATAATATTGAGAGGGGGGGTGAAATAGTATTCCTCTAAGCCAATTAAGTATAACCCATCCAATTAGTATAATAGAAATAACTACAATGATGTAAGAAAGAATGTTTACAACCAAATAATCATATGAAACATGAACACTAGTATTTTTATGTGGAAAAACTGAAAAGGAAAAAACCATAGTGAGGGTTAGCTCACAATATATCATATACAAATATAAGATATTATAGAAAGGCTCAATGCTAGGACACACTATTTAGAAAAAAAGGCTCATATCCCATAGAGAAAGAACAAAGAAGGGTTGGAAACACTAGCTATTTGAACTAACACAATAACATCTATCATATGACATATTATAGTTTCATTGAAGTATAGAATGATCTTCACACTCATCTGAATCAATACTCTGCTTTGTCATAATCTATCCAATATTGCATTGCACACATGCAGGTGAATCACCATACATGTCATATATTGCATACAATCTACTCTGCTTTACCACATTCACATTTCATATTCTTTTTCACACACTCATCTCTTCCTAGATCTCACTCTAAACTTCAGTGTTAATCATATGTATATCCACATAAGGTGTAACTTCAATTATGTCACCCTAATTAGAAGTAACACACAAAATTAAGCATGTCATCCTCAAAACTTGTATTTTATCCACACTTAGTGTGTAAATTCAAATTTAAATTTACATCAAGATAGGTCAACATGGACCTAATATAGATCCCGCATAAGAAAGAGTTACTTTCTTAACCTCCACAAAACATCAAATGCATTAGGCCAGCCCAAAGATAGACCTAAACACAAAATATTCAAGTGTACATGTAATTCACAAAATGTGCGACCCTAAAGATCAATTTCCCCTCAAATTCCAATTCAACCAATATTTATTAACTTGTATTTATCATCACAAGACAAAATAATTATTTACAAAGAAGTGTAGAATCTCCCACACTGGTACACTATACAAAAGACAACTACAATATACAGGGTTGCACACTGTCATTCATATCTTTCTAGAAACTTTACAGAATGTCACAAAAAAATTGAATATTGTTGTATCTGATGCACTCAAAACTATAGTTGCAATCATAGAAGATTATACCAAAGTTTGGTGAAGTGTGGACCCAAAAACTGATACACTAAACCACAAAAATTGTCAAAGGAAATACTTAGCCAATTTCTTGATAAATTTACTTTCTTGATCAGCTTGTACTGTACATAAGTCATAAAAAATACTTACACATTATGTTAGGATGATCATGAAAATGTTGACATCAATGAAAACATTGGATCAAACAATATATACACCTCATGCTCATGTTTCCAAACTACATAATCAATGATAGTCTTCCAACTTCCAACATATACTTGTTCAATATTATGAGGCTTTGAAAAATCAGGCAAGGAACTCAAACCTGGCTCAAAAATATTCACAAAATAAAATCAATGCACACAGAGTCCTCAAGTCTACTACATCCTAGGATTTCTTGCAAAGTACCCAAAAAACTTAGAAATAAATCATATGGTGATTCTTTTTCATAGCTCTTTATATCAGACAATTCTTGAACAAGAAACATGGGATCAACATTACCTAAATTTTTCTCACAATTTATCTCAAGTTCATCATGAGTTCTAGGATGCAATGATAAACTGCTTGTAATAGTAGAGTTATCATTAACTAGAAAATAATTTTCATTTTTTGATCCATGTATTTTATTTCTTAGATACATGCTAGAATGACCAATACTTGCAACTATATATCCCTTAGGCATTGAATATTTTATGTTCTTCTCAATATTCATGGCAACTTAATATGCTTCACAAAGTGTTGCATTATCTTTGTCTCTCAATAGATAGCTCATTTTTTTATCAAATGCGCTCAGATATATAACCAAGCATATTGCATCACTTGGTCTAATGATTTCAGGAATGTCATTTATGGCCTTTGAAAACCTTAAGTTGAATGTTGGAATCAATTCTTCTTCTACCTTTTGGATTTCCACGAATTTGGAAATTATTGAACCTACATTAATTATTTGACCAAACTATTCTATGAATGTTATCATTAGTTCTTGCCAAGATGAAATGGAAGAGGATGGAAAGTTTAAGAACCAATCCCTGGCATCTTCCTTTAGGGATTGAATAAAGAGTTTCATGAAAAAATCCTCAACATCTACTACACAATCTTCTATTAAATTCATAAATTCTCGTAGATGCCTATCTACTGATTCATATTTTTTTCCATTGAACATTGACAAGAGTTCCCTAATCCCATTAGGAATAGATTTGGTAAATTATGGATCCCACTAAAATTCAATACTCTATATCTCTAAGAAGAGAATGCCCTTCTTTGAAGACATAAATACTACTCTATCATAACACTATAGCTTGTAGAGGGGAGGCTAAAATGGTTGTACATATTTGCAAAGGAACTTATCTCCTCTACAACTATCTACTTAATAATTCTTTCAAAATATCATGTTTTCTCAATTTCCTTTCTTTTATTGCCTTAAAACACTAAATAATGGATAATATTTTCTTGGAATTTAATAGTTGACCTTCATACAAACTACAAAAATGGATAAATACCTAAAAATGTCACAAACCCCATAACTCTTCCTTATGTTGTAACATTTTTTTAGAGTTGCCACCTCTTAAAAGAGGATAAGGTCTTAAAAAAAAACCCTTCAAAAATATAGTTTCATTCTAAGTTCTCTCCACCACCAGAGCACCAGACTTCAAGAATACACCAAAAATGTTTTAACAAGTTCCATCTTCAAGTATGAAGGTCCTTAAATCATTTGAATATTTTTTAATTAATGATTATTTCCCCAGTAGAGTTGCCAATCTTTTGGTGTATTAGATGGGGAAGAGTAGATTTTTAATTATTTACCTAAGTCTCCATTGGTTTATCCCCAATTGAGTCACCAATCCATTAGTGGCTCAAATGTGGATGTTCAACTCTTATAATTACATATAACAAGAGATTATTTTTTAATTCCCCTGTAGAGTTGCCAATTTGTTGTTGTCTTTTCCCACTAAAACCTGAGAACCCTTTGAAGGACAACCAACCCTTATGGTTAAGGACTTCATGATTAGGGGCCAAAAAAGGGGATATGGATTTAACAATTTTCTCCCCTGCACTCCAAGCTCTACATGACCTACCTGTGGTTATCCCTATATGACACTAGATGCATACAAATAACTTTAGTTTTATCACAGTGTCTTGAAAATGATCTACATATAGATGAAAAGGGATTATAGGGATAGTTACACCCCTTCTTCTCATTTAAGTTTAGGTATGAAGTAGGAAAAAAATTCTAAACTAATAACTTGCAAAGAAATGTTTTTTTGAATTAATTTTTTTTTTTGAGGATGGGAGAGGGAAAATATGCAGGACCAATGATTTCCTTGGGCTACAGAGTCATATGTTATGCATTTTATGATGATAGGACTAAACATATGATGAGGTCTTCTACCAGATTATCACCTTATGATAATTAGACCTAGGAAATCCCATTATGCAACATACTTACAAATTACTAGAAAATGATAACATACCCATTAATTCATGGAAAGCATTTACTCTATCATTTAGAGAAATAACAAACCAACAAAGTAATTCAAAATAGTAAGTATTCTTAAAAATTTGATATAGCCCTTGACTACATAGTTTAAAGCATATTATTACTCACAGTTTGAGAAAATTCCACAATAGAGTATATTCATATATGCCATAGTTTAGAATACAAAGGAAATATCAAGTAATGGATGATAAACATAGATCTTCACCTTTCAATAGTACACATTTTGTACATAGTTCCTAGCCACAAAAATTCAAAACCCTAAGAAGGAGAACTGATCTTTGAACCCTAAGAAAAACAACAAAAAATTTCTTTATATTGGAGGAATATCTCAAAAACATGACCAACAACAAACCCTAACCTAACTAGGGTTTACCCAAGGTTACAAAATATTTTCTTAGGAGAAAAATATAGCTATATTTAAGAATCAATCCATCATAAATTCCCTAACATCCGCACCATACCCCATACAAGCAATGAAGAAGACCCAAAAAAATAGTAGCAAATCACGAAAAGAGATCTTTGACAAAAAGAAGGCCTGCAACCCATAAAGAAGCATCGGTAACACCTCATCCCAATGGGAGTTGGTAAAAAAACAATTAAGACCCTCCATGTCCTCTCAAAGATCATATAAAGCTGCCAAAAGAGTCATTGTAGCATTAATGGTTTTCATGATTAACACGTCAAATTGTGAACATAGAAAAACTCAAGCTTGAAAGAATTTATTGGTTAAACATTAAATGGTCTACAATGTAGAAAAGCCACCTCTATCAAGGATCAAGCTTCAAGCCTTTTCCATACCTCATATTCTTCATCAACATAAGGCATCCAGCTAGAGACTTTCACCTTTTTCAAGCATCAAATATTGGGCCAAAAGCATATTTTTTGTCTTAATGTTAAGACATACAGTAAGAAGGAAGAGCAACACCCAATAGCTTAAACGAGCCATGAAATTTTTGGGGTCAAGGAAAAGGATTACTTCTCATCGAAAGGAAGTAAGAGAGAAGAGGGAGATCTAATTTTCAAAGAATCCATCTTAAATTAGACTTTGCAAGGAAATCCTAAAGCTTTGAGAAGAAAAGGAATTTCTAAGGAAGAAGATGAAAGAAGAATAAATTCAAGCATTGGGATTCAAAAGGATGTATTGCCTCCTACTGTAAATTTTGGTAAAGGGTAAGATAAAAGTCTAACATCTAAAATCCAAAAGGTCAATGTCATCGGGAGGAAGGGTTACCTCTTAATGTAACAACATTAAGAGGTAGAGGGTATGGCCAATCCCTAATCCCTAAAATATTAACACTTAGTCAATTCTTTGACTTTCAAAATAGGGGATTGAGAATCGAGTTTCAAAAGGGTGACTTACCTCTTACCATAACAAGATAATAGGTAAATGGGAAACCTAATACCGAATCCCCAAAAGGTTGACACTTATTCACCTTTCAAAGGACCTATTAGGGCTCAGGGGTCACAAAGAAAGCTTAACACCCATGAAGAAAGGAAAAAGAGGAAAAGGGGAAGCTTGATCCCCAAAACCCAAAAGGCTAACACTTAGTCACATTTTAGAGGTTTTCAAGAATTGAGGGTCAGAAGGGTTGGCTACCTCTTATCTTAAAAAGGGTAAGATCCAAGAGGTAAGCCTGATCCCAAACTTGAAACATTAACACTTAGTCAATTTTTGAAGGAAGGGATCGAGACTTGGTAGGAGGGAAGGAAAAGGAGGCAATATAGGATAAGGGTTAAGCCTAATGGGTGGAACCCAAAATTTCAAGGTAAGCGATTTGAAGAAGGGGAATAGAAGAAGAATATCTAGACTGAAAAAGAAGGGATGCAAGGGAGTAGGTAAGAGACAAAACAAAAGCTTGAAACAACAACACTTAGCCAATTTTGGGATTTGGAAATGGATCTTAAGACTATAACTTGGCAAGGGGAATTCACAAATTATATAAGGTCTTGAGCATAATGCACCATTAAGATGTCTTAGATTGGTTATAACTAATGGGCATCATAAAGGGGATGGGACAAGATGAAAATAGTGCCACCATGGTCAAATATATATTTTTTTATCTCTGGTTATAGTGTATCATACAAGTTTAAGTCAACTCTTGAGATTATACTGAAATTGGAAAGCTAGTTGCTTCTACCAAATATAAGTCATCCAAGAATCATGTTAGTTTGGTAATTCCATCTTCATTATGAACCCTCCTAAGGAAATTTTCATTATCATGTTGAGTAGGAAAAGTGATCCAAGATCTAATTAGATGAAATAGCATTATATCCTTTTCACTTAACTCAACATTAAACATAAATTGACTAGGATTTTGTGATTGACTTGCTACCACATGGGAGAGACATCCTCCTTGGATTTAAATTGTTTTGGTTTTTGAGGATGATAAATTTGATATGTAATTTTAAAGCCTATTTCACATATAATCCTAGATCTAAAAATGCAATTTAGTAGATAGATGAAAACAAAAAGTTAAAGAATAGCTTCATATCTGAGATTGAGACATGGAGAGGAACTTGTAATGAAATTTTGAGCTTGAATTGGCTGGTCTAGGGCATAGTGTACCCTAGATTGGAATCCTAATTTTCTAGAAATGAAATTTTTGAGATCTAGATCAAGGTCTCCACTCTCTTTCCCAAGATTGGTACCTACTAAAACCTAAAAATTTGACTTGCACACATGGAAATGGGGGAAAATGTTGTTTCAAGTATAAGGGTTTACCTAATTCAAACCCTATGCTGGCACTTCTACATCCACATACAATAATTGATGATGATCAAGAGGGAATATCTCAAGTTGAGTAGAGGCCAAAAAAACAATGATTGAATAAAATTGATAAATGACAAATGATAATGTTGCCTTGATGTGAAACCATTGAAGAAGATATTCCACACATATTTTGTCACAAAATTTGATTGATGGATGCCTTGATTGCTTGGTAAACCTACAAAGGGTTAACTCATAAAACATAATGGATTGGTGCAACTAGAATGTAGAGGATAACTCAATACATCATTTTTATTTGGCATGATTGATCATGGTAGCTCCTTGCACATAAATTTCTTCATTTTTATTGATGTATTGAAAAATTGAATTTTACTAATGAAAGTGTTGTAATGATGCTACTAAATCTACCCTTAACTGCCCTTGATTGATCATTTTAGGATCTTCAATTTTCTCAATAGTTTTTCTAGGATTTGAAATGGTGGAAATAGATTGTATTTATATCCAATTATTATAATTTTCCTAAAATCAAATACTGATGGCATACAAATGAAATTGTAAATTCAAATAATAAATTACCAGCACTAAGATATTCAAATTTGGTCCCAAAAGAGGTGGTCCAGGGCATAATGCACCCTAGACTAGATCCACCTTTTTTAGGGTCTAAAAGTGTTGAGGGAAAAAATATTAAACATGCATAAAATTTCATTTCCAATTTTTAATTTTCCAAAGATGTTTATAAAATGTGTATTTAATGCATAATTAGGTCCAAGCACATAGGGGGAGAAAAACCTATTGTGATATTTCCAAGGGTGACAATTTTCAGCACTACATTTAGCCCCTACTTTAGTGAGAGCATGATCTTATGTTCATGCTCAAACTAGATGAATAAAAATTCCAAAAAGACAAGATGGTGCAAAGTTGAGGGGTGTGCATGCCCCTAACTTAGGATCTCATCAATCCGCAATGTTATGACAAACATGTAAATAAGAAAAGAAAGGAATTTCTCACACATAAAGCACTTAATGAACAATCAATAATGTACTCATTAAAAGAGTACACAAAGAAAACACACTATATACAAATAATACACGAAGCAAAAACACATAATACATGAAGAAAAAATGCAAAGGCCACCAAGAAAACACACCAAAGACACAAAGTAGACACATGGAAAACATAAGACAAACAATAGAAACACAATAAAATAAAACACAAGGGTTAGTACTAGAAAAGGATTTAAGTTGGTAAGGTAAAGAGACCTTAGTCTTAAAATTGTCTCAAATAACATGTTGGTGTAATTAATATTTAATTACACTTTGCATAAGTTTACTTAGGTAATTATTTAATTCCTAGGTTAATTAGTTTTTTTTTTATTAGACTGCAGGAATCGGGTAGCATGACCCCCTATAAACTGCAGTGCACCTGGTAAACTTTTTAACGTGACCGATGGCGCTAGTGCAACACACCCTCCAGTACCACGGGGGTGGGGGAGACTAGACCTTGTGACCAACCTCCTGCAATAGGAAATATTTAGCCAACCGAGCTAGGGCCCCAACCCCTCCTAGGTTAATTAGTTGTCATCCTTATCTTGTTGAGATATCTTGTTGCTCAAGATAAGATTAGGGTTATGCATCTTTTCTTTTATAAAGAAAATCATTATCATGTAATTATGAATTCTCGAATAATATTAGTTGCACATCTTTTTGCAATAGCTTCTACTTTTTTGTTTTTCTCTTCCATGGAAGGATATTCTATTCACAAATCCGATCTTGGTTTCTAACATGGTATCAGAGCCTTGATTTGCAACCCCTTCTCATATTTTTGAGAAAATCATTGCAGGGTTCGTTCGGGATTCCTCGAGGGTATCATGCCTTGAGTTCATCTATGCGGTGTTTTGGATCAGATCGGGCTTCACCATTGGATGCAGACGGCTAGAAAAAGTCAAGATTGGCTTTTTTTTTGTAGATTTTGGCCATCATTTTCCAAATCTATGAGGGTTTCAGGCTGGGAGATTTTTTGCAAGTTCTGGGGGTAGCCATTTTTTTGGAGTAGTTTGGGCACAAACGAAGGTCACCATTGCGTTCACAGTGGCCAAAAACCCTAAGAACGCCTGTTGTTTTATCGATTTTGGTGCAATTGATTTGGGAGGAAAATTTTTTTTGTCTGGGGTGCTGTATGGCCTCCCCAACATGCATTCTGAGGCTCACAAATAAAAAAAAATGGCAAAAAAATAAAAAATATGCATTGGTTTTTATGCCTCCAGTGTTAATCTGGCATGCCACCTGCCCACCGCCCGACGGCCATGAGGTGGCCACCCGCCGGCCTGTTCAGCCCTGCTTCCCCTTTCTACCAACTGGAGGTCATATGAAGGACCTGGTCCTCCGCTCAGCCCCCACGGGCCGTTCAGCTCCAGCTTCGGTCGTATGGGGGACCGGGCGCTATGTGCCCAGCCCCCGGCCGGACTCCAAGCATAGCCTGTAGTCCTATGGAGGACCAAGGGCTCAGCCGAAGCCCCAGTCCGCAGCCCCTAGTCGCACACAAGACCAAGGGCCTATTTTTTTTAGCCCCCCTGGGCGCCCTGCAACCCTTATTAGGCATTCTGGAGCTATTTTCACCAAATCAGGCATATTTTTTGCATACGATCTTTGTTTCTCACAAACGAGATATCGTTGGAAAGCTGTTTCTGATGCCAATCTAGTGGTGTAGGTATTTTTACCTGATTTTGCTCCAGATTTATTTTGCAGGCCTTTGAACTCAGATGTTGTTGTTTTCACTCCAGAGGACATATCTTTTGACTCGGTGATCCGTTTTTCGTCATTCTTGCAACGTTGGAAAGCTGATTCAGTCCTCTACACAGATCTGAGGTCTATTTTATTTTTATATTTATGAATTTTTAGTATGCTATCCTTTTACAATTGTTGGATTATTGTAATAAATGAACTGAGATAAAGTTCCATTCAGGGGGGTTTCTTGCATAATAATCTGACTAGAATGTGCATGCACTTTGATCTCCATATCCATCTTGATTTGTTGGAAACTTGTATGGGTTATCTAGTTTCTTATTTTTTTTTTGCCACATTCTTGTCTTTAGCTTGACACATATCAGATTCATCGGTTCACACTTCAGTTGAGAGATTATGTTTCTTGATCCTCATTGGTTCACATTCTTCTCAGTTTGAGGGCCATGTTTTTTATGGTTAATGTTCTAGGGTCTTTTTTGGTACTCCTTCCCATGGAAGAGTTTTAATCATAGTTTGGCATTGGCATCGAGATACACGGTTTCCAAATTTTTCACCATCTCATCTACTGTTGTTTCATAGATTCCAGGGTTGTTCCAGTTTGTGAGTTTTCTAGTGTTCCATGGCATCGGGTCTGTTGTCACATTATCATGATTCCAGTTTTGGTTTCAGTTGTAGAAAAAAGTATCTTTCCTTGCTTGTCGAATTGCGGTTCCAGTGTTACTCCACAGTGTTCTTCCAGTGCTTCTTCGCAGTAGTCATCTCATTGTAGGGGGGTTTTGTCCCACTGGGTTTTCCTTCTCTACCTCATCATTGCATTTGTAAATGAGTACCTGATTAGGCCTTGTTGTCGAGAATCATCTTTGCATAATAATTTGCCTCTCCCTAAGTTGCACTTATGGGGGGTGTTGGTGTAATTAATATTTAATTACACTTTGCATAAGTTTACTTAGGTAATTATTTAATTCCTAGGTTAATTAGTTGTCATCCTTATCTTGTTGAGCTATCTTGTTGCTCAAAATAAGATTAGGGTTATGTATCTTTTCTTTTATAAAGCAAATAATTATCATGTAATTATGAATTCTCGAATAATATTAGTTGCACATCTTTTTGCAATAGCTTCTACTTTTTTTGTTTTTCTCTTCTTTGGAAGGATATTCTAGTTTACAAATCTGATCTTGGTTTCTAACATAACAAACACCATCCATTCAATGTGTTGTTTAAACAACATGGTACTCTCATAAGGATGTATAATCACTCATGAAAAACATGGCTCCACTAGCAAGAAAGGTGTGTTATGCTAGGTAGCCATGTAAAACGCTCAAATTCATGAATTAGCATGTCTTGTTATACCAAATCCATGTACTATTTTTCCCACCATGCCTTAGGGAGTGAACAAAAGTTTAACATCATCGGGGATGATTCAATGCTCAATTTCATAGGGATGAATTGATGGATGTACAAGTTATAAGGTGTTATAACAACACCACCAGTAAAGGGGTATGTCAATAAGTCAAATATCATAAGACGTCTAGGAAATGGATAGGGGTAATATGCCCCCCTTAAAATACCAACATACTAGCTATGTTGGTATTTTTAGGAAAGAAGAGATGAAGAAGGGATCCTTGAAAACAATACACACCTCTTGAAACTAGTTGTCCTTTCTCCCAAGTGTAAAGGTAAGAATAACCATGCAAGAGACTATCATGTTGCTACCATGGAAAATATGGTTGCACTTAATATTGTGCCACCATGAATGGCAATGATAAAATGTATGAAGTTACAAGTGCCACATAGTGAGGTCAAACACCATAAGAAAGAGATTTATTATTTAGAAGGATTATGTTGCATCGACACATGGTAGAGCACCACTATCACTAAGTTGTATTTTATTACTCAAGGCCTAAAATTTATTTTTGGAATGACCATGCACTTGATGAAATGCACAAAAATATTTATTTCTATAAAATTTCTTATATGTTGTAGGAGGAAGAGTAATCAAGCAAGATTTGACAATCCTAGAGAAAATATGTTCTCACATTAATAAAGGTGGAGGAAATAATTTTTTCTCTTGTGAATAAAAGCTTTCTCACTTACCACATGATTATTTAAATATAGTAGATGATGATTGATGAGATAAAGACAAAGAAGAAGGTTGGAACCCGAAGCCCCTTTTTGATAGATATGACATAGACTTCACATGATCCTTAACCCCTTGTTCCATGTTTTCATTATATCTATTTTAGAAAGTATTGTATATCCAATCCCATAACATTCTTCAAACTCAGATGTAGATTTATTATCTAAATTTACATGAGAAGAACAAATTCTTTCATAAGAATAAAGTACTTTTTGAGTTTTTTAAACTTAGGAATCACTAGCACACAAGGGACAAAAGATAAAGATCCCCCATCACTTTCATGGGGTGATATTTTTGGATTTTTGATGTAAGAAAATATTGAGAGAATGAAATAAAAGAATCCTTAGGTTTAGATTGTAATATTTTATACTCTCCCACAAAGGAGGGTGTAAAATATAATGAACCCCTATTATCACTAAAACATGTATTTGAATATGAAGCATTATTTTGATAATTTTTTATACTAGATGCTACCACATTTGACTCTTTAGGCTTTAATAGTGAAATTTTGGACTCCCCATTGAAATGAGGTGTAAAATATAATAATCCCCAATCATCACCGAAGAGTGTATTCATATTATCATTAACATTGGAAGGTAATGGCTCAAATTTTGAAGATGGAATCAGGTGTTAAGAGAGTTGGAAGTGTTATGTTTGGCTTCAATTTTTGAATTATAACTTTTTTCGTCCACTTTTACTATATATCTCCTCTTATTATATTCATATTTCATCTCAAGATGGAGAGTATATGGGACTTTGTTCATGCCATCAATCCTCAGTCTACATATGAGAAGATTATATGAAAGTGGTCCTAACATGATCTGGATAGGGGTAGGAAAAAACATGGGCCCTACCTTAATGGGTAGTTTGATTGTAGCTAATGGTTGCCTACTAACATTATCAAAATCATGGATATCAATATTATTAGGTTCTATAAGATTCTTATCCACACCAAGTTTATCTAGAAGATCCATGTTGCAAAAATTAAGACCCAATCCATTCTCAATGAAAGTACATCTAATAGGCTATTTTTATTAATTCCAACCATTATCATTAGAGCCTTATGCTTATTTTTTATCTCAATTGAGGGTAATTCATGTCGTTGGAATGTAATACCCAACTTTTTTGTGTCCATACACTCAAACAAGGCTACTACATTATTTGGTTTGGCATAAGGTAAGACATCAATCTTCGAAGACTCTTTGAGCATCATGTGGTATGTAAGTGATGTTTGAATCAAGTCCCAAAGGGAGACCTTGGTTGCATTAAAAAAAAAATTCTTAACAAGATCATATTCTTTACCACTATGTTGAGGAAGGTTGGGTGGGGGTTGAATATATGGTTTAGAAATGGAATGTACTTTTTTTGTTTTTGTTTCTCATTACTTCTAGTGTTTTATGTGTGAGAAAATGCATTATAACTTTATTTCTTCAACACATCTTGTTGCACATGATTACTAGTTATTTGTTTTGCAATGTTTAGTATATAGCCATGAGCTTTAGTAGGTCATATACTGAGAGGTGTTTTAGGAGGTCCAATAATTAAATGTGGGTGTATTATTTTATCTTGTTGGTAATCTTCTATCAATGAAGGACCTACTATCAATTTTGAACCTTCATCTATGTACAAGCAACCTTATTATCATTTAAAGGAGGAAATATATCAATGATATCATATGTACTCTTGTGTCACAATATATTCCCAGGTAGGAGAATTATTGGGAGAGAAATAAACATGATTCTCATGATTACCAATGGTTGGATCCTCTTGCACAAAGATAATCTCACAAGTAGGAAAGATATTAGGTGTTGCAAGTATGAAGGTGTTTTCATTGATGTCAGTAGGATTCCTACTAACTAGTGTTGTCATTGATGTCAACTATGTGTTAAGGAGGTTGTTACATAATGAAAATGTCGAGGATATTGAGAAAATTATTAAAAAGAGGAAACTAGGTTATTGTAGGTTGTCCATGTGTAGATGAGATATTGAGGAAGTGTTGTGAGTACATGGATCTATCTTTTGTTGTAGTATTTGGAAATGAGTTGGAATGAAGTAATGAGCTGAGATGAAATCTTCAATACTTTATTTCTAAGTTCTTTTGAGAAAATTTGATAAACATAGAAAATAGTGTTGAGCAATTGTTTAGAATGTGCTCTGGATCATGCTCTTTGTTTATTTTGTATTGATTCTATGCTTGTGCGAATTTAGTATGTTTGAGGTTTTTGCAAGATACTGAATACATGCACATGGGCTCTATGGGATCCCCCTTCCCATATATTTGCTAAATTTTGGTATTTCAAAGCCTTTGGGGAAAGGTATCATGGATAAGTTTTGATCAAAAGGATAAGGAAAAATATCCTATAGAGCATAGCTATTCTTTGGCTTTCTGATTTGGATTTCCAATATTATTTGGTTGATAGTTTGTAGTTGCTTGTTTATGTCATTAGTTGGTATGCTTGCTTGAGGATTTTGTGTGTTGTAGCCTTGCTATCCTATTGCATTTATTTGGTCAAAAATGGGATATTGAGTAGGTATGGGACCTTGATGACCATGGTGTGTGTAAGGAAGATTACATCCTTGTTGTGTGTTGTAGTTATGTTGAGTTTGTGGTACACCCTGATATTGATTGTGATCTACACTCCTTGGCATTGAATGTGTTTAACTCCTTGATATTGATTTTGATGGATACTGTGATATTATGTTTGAACTATACCTTATTGTTGTGGAATAGGAGTTTGAGTTTGGGTTTGTAGAATACCATGATGTTGTGTTTGAGGTGTAACTTGGTAATTTGTTTGTTGTATCCCTAGGTGTTGTGGATTTTGTTGAGGAGTACCTTAGTAGTGAGTTTGTGGTATCCCTTGGTGTTTTGGGTTTTTTTGAGGAGTACCTTGGTAGTGTGTTTGTGTTACACCTTGTTGTTGTTGAGGAATACATTGATGATGTATTGGGGGTATACCTTGATGTTCTGTACCTTGGTAGTTCATTTGGGGTACACTATGTTGTTGTGGATTTTGAAGAGTACCTTGGTAGTTTATTTGGGGTACACCTTGTTGTTGTGGATTTTGTTGAGGATTTCCTTGGTAGTTCATTTGGGGTACACCTTGTTGTTGTGGATTTTGAAGAGTGCCTTGCTACTTCATTTGGGGCACACCTTGTTGCCGTGGATTTTGAAGAGATTTCCCTTGTTGATAGTGTATTATTTGAAGGGTCATAATATGATGTTTGTTGTAGCATGCATTATCCTTGTGATGGGATGTTACCTTTTTGGTCCATTGGAAGGCTTCCCATGTTTTGCATAGTTTTTTGTTGTGGAATTTTTTTAGTTTAATTTCCTTGATATTATTGAGCTACCATTGCTTGCTCAATTTGTGATGGTTGCCTAAACAATGGGTTATCCATAGGTTACATTTTAGGTTGATCATTGTTTTGTGAGAGCAAGGGTGGTATATTAGGATCCACTATTGGTTTTGGTATTTGTCTAACCACCATTTGATCTCCTAATGGAATTAGGTTATGATCCTTAAGAATGTCTACGCTGAATTATATGAGTAGTTTGGCATCATTTTGTGCTAGCGTAAGCAAATATGAGTTTGTGTTCTTCCCAAGAATTTTTTCCATAAGTTTCTACATCTTAAGATATTCGAAGTACATTAATAATTTTCATTGGTAATTTTTTCATCACTATCATATTCTTCTATGATGACAATAGGATGTTAGGTTTGTCTAGAAATCATGTTTTTGTATTCAAGCAATTTTTCCTCTTTTCTAGGTGGTTGATTTTGTGTAGCTTGAGATGTGGGTTCTCTTTGAGGAGTTATAAGGTCCTTTGGATTGTAATCCCATGATTGAGGCTCCCCATTAGTGGTATTCATCTTGGGTGCACTATAACTACTCTTGTTGGCTTCCATCTTTTTCCAATGTTGAGATCTCATTATTGTCATAAAAAAGCCCAGAACCTAGGTGAATTTTGTGATCAATAACTATGAAATTTGATAGTGTTTTGTTTTTGGGATTTTTTCTAAAATGATGTATGGGGATGATGTGTGAAAAATCTTTTGGTCAAAGATTTGTTGATGGTTTTCTATGGATTGTATGTTTGATGCTCAAGACTCTAAAGTATGAGTGATTTTGGTGGATGTTTTGAGATGACACTAATTTTGGGACACAAAGTGTATAAGACTTGGACCGATATTTTTCTTTTTTTTTAGAGGATATGTTGAGACTCTAATTGAACTATACTTGACGTTACAAGAAAAGGTTGATGTTGATATTGTATAAATTGAGAGCAATAGGATAATCCAAGTTGTGTTTGATTTGTGTCTAAAAAATAGGTGATTTTTTTGGTTTGCTAATGGATATGGAAAGATGCTGATATGACCTAGTGCAAGTTTGATTGTTTTTATTTTAAAGGATGATGTAATAGCCAGTTTTGGACTAATTTCTAATTTACACAAGAATATAGGATAGTAGCGATCTCTATTCAAGATAGTAGCAACAATTTTTAGGATAGTAGCAGTTGCTTTTCAAAATGACTGTAGAAAAATTAGAAAAAGAGGTTACTATGAAAAATTTGTGACTAGTAAATAGAGAGGAAAATAGCATCAATTTTAGCAATAGTGGTGAAAACCGAAACAAGTGTGATAATTTTTTTTGAGATAGTAGTGCCAAGTTTATCAAGAGAAGTCTCTATTTTATTTTATTTTCTGACTGGTGCAATAGTGAGCACAATAGCTACAATTTTGATAGAAGCAACAATGTTCATGATATTAGTGGTTAAAACTTAGGATGATAGTGGTCAAAATTTAGTATAGTAGTGACAATAATCTAGAACAAAAGTGTTAGGAATGTCAATAGTGGCCACGTTTCCAAATTTTCTTGTTTAGTTTAATAGTTTGTTGGATAAGTTTGCAAGTTTCTAATTTTTGGTTAATCTGATGTTTTCAAAATTATGTCAAATATTTTGACAAGTGATAAAGCACATCAATCAAAGTGTATAAACTGATTGTTATGTTTCAATGACAAGAGGCCAAAATTAGCCCAAGTTTAAATTGGTAACAACATAGAAAACATATCAAGCATTTTATCCCTATGGTTAAATTGGCCAATGGCAACACTTTCAGGCCCACAACTTGGAAGCTCCTTCAAAGTAAGGGTAGGGACACACAGAGGGATGTATACACTTAATTCTTTCAAGAGTAGATAGATAGGGGCCTCTTAGAATGGAAGGATAACCCAAATCACCCTTTCCTCAAAAAGCTACAAGTAGCTTATGCTAAGCTAGGGATTTCTGTCTCAACTCAAGGGAATTCATATGGTGAGTAAAGTATCTTTAGGGTACGGTGCAAATACCTTACACTAAACAGTGTCACCAAGTAGAATATCTCAATCAATAAGGTGCTAATAACTACTATAAAGTGCATAGTAAGCCACTTAAGGCTTTAACCACTCCTACTAGGGGCACTTATATGCAAAGGTACCTCCCTGTTCTAAATGGAACTACACGGTAAAGGCTAATGATAGTTAAATCTTAGCTTTCACCAAAATCATTTATATAGCAACTTGAGGGAAATTTCGCTTTAGGTCACCTTCAAGTTCTCCTTTTGGGATGTGTCTCTTAGGAAGGCCTGATCTAAAGGTAATGATGAAAATAAATGATTATGAAATCCAAAGTGCTTTTCGTTACCCAAGATCACCCAAAGATGTGAGAGGAGAGGATACACACTTGGTTTGGTAAACACGATGAACATGGCAGGCAATTTATAGTAGTTTCTTTTTAAGCCCCAAAAGTGAAGTGTGAAAAGATATTGGAATTCATTTTTTTAGGTACATCAAATCCAATTTTTTTTAGACTTCAAGCAAAGATTTCCATTGCAATTAGAAAAGATAATTTGTTCATTTTTATAGCACCAAATTGAAACATGAATGATTTGCAACCATGTTGTAATGCACAAAAGTAAATATCTCAAGTAATGTTCATTTTTATTGCACCAAATTGAAAAGGTGAGTTTATTTTATTAACACCAAGTGAAATGTGGGATTTCATTGTTTAGTTTGAAGAGCACCCAAAATGAGATGTGATATTTCTATTGTTCAATTTTAAGAGCACCAAAATGAAATGTTAGATTTGTATTGTTCGGTTTTTAGAGCACCAAAAACAATGTTTTAACTAAATAGAATTCCTTGAAAATTGGAAAGGCCTTGGGTCGTTCTCCAACTTTGCAAACAAACTATTACTTGTTCTCATAAAAAAATGTGACATAATCCTGCAAGGGATGCACCAACAATCTTTAAACATAGCAAATGAATTGGTCAAATCAAATCAAAGAAAAGATCAAATTCCAAACCCATACTCATGAAATGAACTGTTAAACAATGAATTCAATCAATAAAAGTAAGCATAGGCAAGAAACAATACATGAATTCATGAAATATAGCTATGCCATATCATGTTGAAGTATAATTTGTATTGATGTTAGATTTCAATTTAATCAATACAAGCCTCCATTTTTTATTGCAAAAGCTTCAAAGCGTGTGTTAATGGTAATTGAAGATTGTGTATTTTCTCTCAAGAATTCGAATGTCAATTCAACATGACCTCTTTGCATAAACTATAGATTCTTTAATCATTTTTCAGAATGAAGAGGGTTGTTTTATAGATTTTTAGTTTTGGGATGAACGATTAAAATTGAGTAGTAAAATATCATGATCAACGGTTGAGAACTATTGGAAGGAAATAGATTGGAATGATTGGGGGGATTGAAGAAATTAGGTTAAGTGGTTAGTGGGATTGAGGAATAGATTGAGTGGTTTGTGGGATTGAGAAATAGATGAGTTAGTCAACCGATTAGAGTGAGAAATTAGTGGTAATGATTTACTCAATCACAAAATCATTTAGGATAATTAATTAATTGAATAATTTATTAATATTTGGAGATGAACGTGCAAGTCATGTTTAAATTTAAAAAATAAAGACATATTTGTTTGTTGACTATGTTGAATGATTTTAAATTAATTAATTTAATTATTCAAGTTTAGAGAAGTGGAAAGTGATTTAATTAAATTATTAAATGATAACAATTTAAGTGATTTAGGTGAATAGGGTATATTAGTGACATAATTAAAAAACTTATGTTAATTTAATTAATCAGAAGGACTAAGATTAAATTAGGTGATGATATAGTGAATTAATTAAATAATTAAATATTATTCAATTAATAGAGGAAAACAGGGTTAATGATGTAAACGATGTTAAAAAGGAGATTAATGATGTTTGTGAGATGAAATGCAATAGTGATAATGACAATAATGCCGATAATGGAAAAATACATTTGAGGATGTGTGATATGGGTTAGGTCATTTTTACATGTCTACAATTAGAATATTTGATCCTAGATCCATAATGAACAAAACCAACCCAATGACCCAAATATAGCTACCTCAAAATCATATTATCATGGGAAGTTATGATTTCACCCAAAAAATACCTAGCCACCAGGGTATTTTTTATCAAGTCATTTTTTCCAAACATACTCAATAAGACTTTGATATCCTTGAAAGATTTGACAATTACTCTTCAACCAGATTTGTCTCACAATAATGATAGGGAAAATATTTGAAGCCACCAAATGGGGAGAGGAAAATGTAGGAGGGCATGTCTAACTAGCCAAAAAGTTAGATATAAAAGGAGCATGAACTAGAGGCTAAATCTAGATGTGCTACCATTTCCTCCAACGATCATTAAAAATGGAGTATTGAAAGAAAATATGAGCCACACTCCATATTAACCCCACAAAGAACACATTTGGAAGGACCTTGGAATCCTCTCTTTCTTATGTTGTTCCATGTAGGAATTTTGTTTTGGCAAAGTTGTTGATAGAGACGGGGTAGGATTGAGACAATCACAATCTCAATGCTCTGGGTCTCACCTTTGATAACCCCTTGGTGTCACTTCATCCACCATTCAACCTGTAGGTCCTCTGCTATTTTAGGTACCCCTGGTTCATTTGCCAACCCTACTATCATCTCTAATTTGCTGCTACCAAGCAATTCTTGGGGCTTTTCCTCACATTCACCATCTAGCCCTTAATAAGCTTAAAGACCAGTTAACCTCCAAATGCTTCCTAACCTCATTTGCAGGGGTGTGCATAGGATTTCATAGCTTCAAAGCTTTCTAGGGAAGGTCCTTGTTCAACCTCCTTACACCACTTCTCTATCGCTTTCATAAAACCCTAGTCTAGGGTTTGGGAAGGGCTACTAGGTTTGAACCCCTTTTAGGCCTCCTCACACAAGAAAATTTCTTATCACTCCTCTCCTTCACCTAGTTAGGCCAGAATGGCTTGTGTCACCCTGGCTCAAATTCCAAGCTCTAACAGATTTTTTTGGTTTTGGACCATTTTTCTGTCCGTACACAGGTGTACCCTATTCTTGCAAGAACTAGGGCTTTCTTTGCTTCTTTTCTTGGATTGTTCTGCTTGTTCCAACCTCCAAAGGATCAGAAAAAGACTCTGCCTTCTTGACAACCATTGTGAAGGCCCCTGCAACCAATGCACACATTTCTTTAATGAAGATACATCACCCTTGCAACGTAAGAACTAACTTTTCACTGTCTTTCCCTAATCGGGTGTTAACCAACTCACCTAGGGAAAGCTTTTTAGCATGCTACCAGAAATCACAAAGACTCCTACCTCTAAGATATGTACACAAATGGAGTTTATCCACCCTTCCATTGTCTGCATACTTCTTGGTACGGTGGAAGTACGAGCTAAAACTCCATTTTTAACACAATTACCAGTCAAAACAGCAAGAAAGAAAACACATAAATTTACAAATAGGAAGAAAGCGATGGGAAAAAATATCTAATGTGCCAAAGCAGTGCTTAAAGAGGTTCCTCTACATGCTATCAAACTCACAAATCACCTTGTTAATACATCTAACCGCTGTTCTAAAAACAAAAATAGGAAAAACTGTATTTTCACACCAAAAGCACTATTTTTTTGATTATTCACAACAAAACTGCCACGCTCCAAAACATCCAACCTTCTTCAAAAGTCAAGAGATCTCTTTTACAATGCATTGGAAACGGTTAGGTTTCCTTCTCCAAGCCTAAGAGCGGCCAAAACATGTTGTTTTAAAACACAGTGTGTTTTGCAACGTTTGTCTAGTGCTTAGGAAACAACCACAAAAATGATTCCAAACTTATTCAACTTATATCTAAGAAGCAAAAAGGCCCTCAACCACCATTAATATGGTCCCCAAAACCTTACAAAACATAACAACATGGATATTAACCAAAAACTTAAAAATAAGCTTGCACTTTGGCACTTTGGTAGGTGCTCCTGCACCAGTTGTCATAGAATAAAATTACACTTATGAGAAAAAAATCATTCTATGTATTTTTCCACCAAGAGAAATCTTTGTATATAGCTTTTTCCTACTCTAAGATTTGGTGTCCATGGGAAACTGAATAAATCCCTTGAGAATCATAGCCCCAAGTAAGAGGATCAGCGTCCTCTAGGCAACAACATAGCCATTATGCTAGAGTAGAATATAGGGTTGCTTGATCATCTGAATCACCCCCCAAATCACCCCCCAAAGGCCAATGGCTCAGGTTCTTCCAATGATAAATGTGAGATTTTTCCACCAAGTGAGAAACTTTAAACTCTAAAGCTTTAGATCAGCAAACATCTAGAAGGACCTTACTCAAAGGAAACAAATGAAGAAACAGATAAAAAATGAAATAGAACAATCCCACAAATTCGTGTAAGAAAGAATATTATAGCCAAAATTTGCAATTGAAGAAAAGCCTTACGTATATAGCAAAAGAAACCTTACTTGTAGTACACCTTTCTTGATAGTATTCCCAATCATAAAACCTTTCTCAACCAAAATCCTCTTGGGAACCTCTCACCAATAACTTAACAAGTGCCACGTAGTGGCTAGTACTTGCCTTTATAGTATTTTAAATTTAATAAAAATAAAAGTAAGTTTTGTTAGTGTAAATAAAATTAAATATTCATTTTATTAATTATAATATTAACATAATAATATTGAAAAATATTACATAAATATATATTTTTTTTAAAATTATGTAAATAATATATTAATCATTATAAATTGTAGGATAATGAATTTTTATATCCTAATTTAATGGAATAAAAGATAGTTACATTCATTTATATTAATATTAATAATTATTAATTTTATCTGAATTATATTATATAAAAATCAATTATCTTATATACAAATAATTGTATTTTTAAATTTTAAATATTATAAAAATCATAATTATATAAATATAAAATTTATCTAATAATTGTGTTAGATAATAATATGAATAATATAATATAAACTTATTATATTATATTAAATAATATTTATTGATTGTATAATATAAATTTAAATAATGGTTTCTTAAAAAATTAAATAATAATTATTTAAACATAAAATTTAAATAATAGTTTTATTAAATAACAATATGTATTATATAATATATGTGAAATAAAAAAAAAAAATTATCATTAAAGTTATTTGAACTTTAATAATAAAAAAGACAAATTAATATTAATTATTATTATTATTAGTTCAATTAAAATTAAAAAAACTACTAAACATATAATATTTAATATTACAAAAATAATAAATTTTAAAAAATAAAATTAAAAATTACATTAAAAATAAATTACAATAGTTTGCATGGAGTAATTTGCCGAGTCCGCAGTCATTGTGGTTGAGCAGACAAAGTCAAACTTCTAGGCCACAATTGCAATGAATGTCTCAAAATTCTAACTCCAAATTAATGTTTATTTCCACCATTTCAGAAAAATAATTAGGTAAAGTAATAGTTCAAATTTATGAAAAATAGGTAAAATAATAGTTAACTTTCACTTTTCTTAAAAATCTGTCAATAACACACAAAATCTTTTAACCAATCATATTCATAAAAAATAATTTTTATAATTTATAAAATTAAATATTTTGCAAATTCACTTTATAAAATTGAATTTTGTTTTTTTTCTAAAAAAATTATTATTTTTGATTGGTTGAAAGCTAACTTATTAATAACTAATTAACTAAGAAAAACAAAACTCATTGCAATAATATTGCCTAAAGGCAAGTACTAATAATTATTGCCATATTCTTTTAGTGGGACTGAAGTTATTTCTCTTTGTCTCGACAAGAACACCAAGATTTGTGTCGGTCATCAAAGAGAGAGAGACGCTACATAAATTTGGTCACTCTCAAATAAAGATGACGGATTTTAAATATTTGTCGAGAGTACGCTTATTGCAATTAACGCTACATAAATTTGGCCACATTTTAGTGTTGTAAAGTGTATTTAATCACACTTTCACATTGAATTCTATGTCCCAAGCCCTAATTGAACTTTTCATCATCTTTAATAGGCCCCTATGACCCAATATTGTGCATCTTGAGGAAATATTTGATGAAATAACTGACAAAGTCACTATATAAACCTGATTTTCTTATCTCCCAACAATCCAACTGGCAAATGGATCCCTCTAGGACTAATTCGCCATCTGTGGTGAATGAGTCCCTGCCAAGTGGGACTAATTCGCCCAAGGTGGTGAATGAGTCCCATTTGGGCCATTTTTAACTTTTGAGCGGAAAAATTTAGAATTTAAGTTTTATTTTTCTTCATGTCAGCCTTGGGGATCCAATTTATAGGAAAATTAGGAAAATTTCCTATAAAACCAAGTCTCTAAACCATAATTTACATCTTTTAACTCATGCACACATCTCTTAACTCATTTTACAACTCATTCATCATCCATCTTCTCTTTCAAGTCAAGTAAGTTAGGGTTTCATCATTACAAGTCATCAAGATAGCTTCCTAAGACATTCAAGGATAGATTCTTCATGTTTTTCTCTAGACATTCAAGATCAATCTTCACGGTAAGGTATTAACTCCATTGTTACATGCTTCATTAATTTTTTCTCTATTTTGGTTTAATTACCTAAAAAGGGGTTTGACCATAGCAAACCCCCATATGCCCTAACATTCAACATTTCTTTATTTTTCCTTGTGTGTTTACAAATTTGGACATCTAGGAGGCTTATACATTATTGAATATTGTATTGGAAAGTTATTCAAGTCATGTCTTCATTGACCAAGTCAATATATCCACTAAAAGTCACTTTCAAGCCTGAATTTGATAGTTTCATAACCAGACACCTGAAGAAGCAGAAAGTGTAGACCGAAGGCTCTTGTTTCCACTTTTGAATTTCAAAATTTTGGAAGTGGACTCATTTTCCATTAGTGGCGAATGAGTCCCACAACCAGGCCTGATTTTGGTTTTCTATATTTTTGGATACCCATTTGTCTGAAACCGATTCCACAATAGTTTCCTAGATCTAGGACTAATTCACCCAAAATGGTGGAGTCCCACTAGGCCTAAAAATGAGGACCTACAACATTTCAAAACTCATTTCAAGCTTCAAAATTTTTTATAGGTGCACTTCTTCAGTTTCATTCATTTCTATTGTAGTTTACTTTCATTTCTAGGTGTTTTTGCATTACACAATGTGTTTTCCAACAAGTTGCATTTCAATAGTTTTCACTTAATAATCAATAGCTTTTACTAGTTTTTTGCATCTATATTTATGCATAATTTAATCATACATACATTAGCTTGAGTGAACCACCTCAATTTTTGGGTTATATCTCTCTCCTTTTAGGTGAAAAATCCTAAGAGTGCAAGAGAAGCACATAGAACAAACAAAAATTGATGGTTCAACATGACGATAAAAAATGATAATATAGATAATTATTGAGCTTATTTTATATGGATTGTTTGAAATTTGAGACATCTAACAACACTATCTATATCCATTCTTATTTAATTTAATCAAGATATTTGAAACATGAAAAACTAGAGATCCTCAAGCCTATTATTTAATCAAATAGGGAAAAATGAATTTAAACATAGCTAGGAGATTTCGTATAGGTTTTCTCTTTGTATCTCTATTATATTTTCTTGGGTTCCTTTATTGACCTATAATACTTGGGTATGTGCAGGATCATGATAGGCCAAAAAGTGGTGATATGATGGGTATGTGTAGGGTATGTGGCTGATGACTTTTTTTTAACCCAAAATTGATGAAACGAAAAGGGTTTTTACAGGAGATTCTCAACTTTCCACCAATATAAATTATGCTTTAAACATATCTTTCCACCAATATAAAGGAGATTCTCAGCTTTCCTCAATCCTATTATTTAATCAAATAGGAAAAAATGAATTTAAACATAGCTAGGAGATTTTGTATAGGTTTTCTCTTTGTATCTCTATTATATTTTCTTGGGTTCCTTTATTGACCTATAATACCTTAATGAAGATACTACTTAAGACTACAATTTCAAAGCCTACACATAAGCAAGGTTCTATGTATATACATGAGAAGATGAATTATATTATAGAACATTAAAAGAGTTGAACTTAATAATCCATGAATAAACCTACACGTTTAATTTAATATCATAAAACTATACCATACAAAATCCTTGCAAGGATTTTACAATCTTGTAGCTAGATAACTAGTTATAAATACATCAAAAAATTCACATATAACACATGGATAAATAAATACTGTTAATGTTCCTCCCGTGTTTCAAGAGGACCCCCTCCCTTGCCCCTCTCAGGCTAATAATTTTGGTGAGGGTACCTCCTTTGTGAGACCTCCCTCCAAAAAACCCTTGTTGTTCCTTCCAATTTGAGACAACCCTCTATTAAAGGCCTTCTTACCAAGGGAAAATTTGTTACTTAGAATTTGAAAGGTAAAGAGACTAGCTCTCACCCCTTGGGTAACCTCATTGACACTAAAAGAAAAGGTTTTGATAGTGTTGAACCTAAAACAACCAAAAAAGTCACTATTGAGATTAGAGACAAGGAGGAGCAAGGAAAATTGGACGATTCCAACAGTGGGAAGGGTGGAAGAAGGTTGGCGAGGCTCGCGGGCCAATCGACCAAAGGTAAGAAACTGTTCTTTGAAGAACCTAGGGATGACCTTAAAGATGGATCTCCACCTACCATTAATCTTATTTAAAAGGAGTTGATGGTTTTGGGAGAAGAACTCCTAGAAGATGTTGGTAGCAATGAAGATGATGAAGAAATGGATGGTGACGACCAATTGGTGGTTGAAGAATCAGAGGATGAGGAAGCAGAAGAGCTCAAGAATATTGAAAGTGAAGTCAAGGAAGTGGTTAGGGAAGTCACAAAGGGAATGGAAGAACATACTATGGAGGAAAAGGCTGAGGATATGCAAGATAATGATAGGTCCCTTGATTTCTATGTTACACAATTTTAAGAATTACAACATAAAGTGGGTAAGATGGACAAGGCTTTCAATAAGTTATCGATAATCACTTTGGGAATTATGTGAAAGGTTATCTTTGGCATTGTGAACGGTGTGACTATGGCTAGGAAAGGCCACAAAAAGATGCAATCCTCTTAAGCTGACAAGGAGCAACTAGATGAAGGAACAACTGGATCCATGGAACAATATAGTGAGGCAATGAACTAGTTAGAGCAAGAATGGAACCTAATCTACTATCTCAGAGAGTAATTTGGGTCTATACTTTTTGGTTTCTGAACTATGTTCTTACTCGGCCTATGTACCCCTCAATCTTTTAGGCTTGGTTCTATCTTTTGGGTTGCTATTTTTTGTTCTTAGGTGTTGGTCCTACTATGGGGCACTAGTTGGTTTTATGACTCTACTATTTTGTTGTGTTTTTGTAGCTAGCCTGTAGGCCTTGTTCCACTTTCTAGTTGGGTTCAACGACTCTTTCCCCTATTTCTATTACCAAAAACACATAGATAAATTTGGATAATGTTGAGTCTATGCATTAAATTCATCCTTTAATGATTATAATATATCATTTTAAAGTTTAAATGAAACCCAATTTGTTAGAATTTATTAAATGTCTTAAAAATCTAAGATGGAGAGAAATCCTAGTAGCCTAGAAGTTTATTCTCCTCATTCCTTCTTTGTAACATATTTTTATTCCATTTGAATAATAAAAATATAGAAATATATTTCACACATGCATTAATATAGCCTTGGGATATCGTAAATTTATCCATTTCTTGTCATTAAATTCATCCATCCCCTTGACATCATCACATTTAATGCCTTCATATAGTATTTAGCTCTTCTAGATCTATAAATGATAAAAAAAAGTTTCCATTTTATTATCTAGCCATCTTCTAGATTAATGTATTTTCTAGGATTTGGTGTGTATGGAAAGGGGGATCTTGCAAAATTGATTAAAATGGTGGCCTTTAGATTGTTTTATGACCATTGAGACATGAAAATTCAATTACAATATTAATGGATATATGATAACATATTTATCTTATTCTACTAAAGGTCCCCTTGCTTTTGTTCCCCTCAAATAATCCATTGTTTATGGGTGGGAGAATTTGATTGGGTAGTGACAAGTTGTTATTGGATCACTAATAATGCTCTAGGTTATGCAATGAGGTAGATGGGAATGAACTATAAAAAATGTTGGAGTTTTGAAGTTTAGTGATCAAAGATAGCTAAAAACCTATACCACTTATTGGGGATTAGGAGCAAGCTATGCTTCATACCAATAACATGTAAATAAAAGCAATATCAACATGACCAACTTTGATAGAATATATAAACGAAATGGTTGGGGAATCAGGGACTTGGGAATATAAATAATATAACTTTTAAGTATATAAATTAGGATATTTTTGAATGGGTGATCCTAATGGGGTACCAAGGATAGGGTACCTTGAGCAAGGGATGGATAAAAAATTCTTTAAAAGGTAACTTACTATGACAATAGGTGAGACATGGTCAAGAGTGAAAGCATGCCAATATGGAATAGTATGAAACAATAACAATGAAAGGGGAAGTATT
Source organism: Sequoia sempervirens (assembly GCA_007258455.2). Classification (NCBI taxonomy): domain Eukaryota; kingdom Viridiplantae; phylum Streptophyta; class Pinopsida; order Cupressales; family Cupressaceae; genus Sequoia; species Sequoia sempervirens. Next base: position 124,855,182 of record VDFB02000363.1, on the reverse strand, counting down.
AAACCAAATTCAAATGAGATACCTCCAACCCATCTATCCTCATGATTTCTTGAATCCACTTCAGCACCCTCATCGAACCATGAAGCAGAACCCTATTTGTCCCAAGAAAAACAAAGAAAAAAAAATCACTAGATGTACAAATATGGATGTTAATACTCACAATCATGCTCATAGTAATAATATGTAGCCTATTATGATACAATACATTTGATCCCCTAAGTGAATGAGCTCCAAATCCACTTCAAAAACTAATTTTTGGTGACTAGTAAACATGCTTCTTCCCTTCACTGATTTACATTTTATTTTTTGGTTCTATCGGTATTGAGCTTAATATTGTTGTTCCAAGTGTTACATTACATTTTGGTGTTGATTTACTTTTTTCTAGTTTTTCTCCCCAAAGTGTTGTTTGACGAGGACCCCTCGTCCTAACACAAAAGGGAAATTTGTAAATTCACACCTTGAGTTGACTCACCTAAGGGTTGTAATTCAATCCTTTGTATGGATCTCATTTCCTAATGAAATTGAGGAAGATATGTCCCTAAATGGTTGAACAAAAATCCCATTTTGAATAACCCACCTATATTTTTCTTCATTTCATCATCAAAAAATGTGGTTTTAAAGACATACATAGATTTTTTTGAATAGTTTCATCTTCCATATCATTGAAAATTGGATTTGAAGAGATACCTAAATTTAGTTGCATAGTCACTATTTCCATATCATTCAAAGTTGAATTTGAATACATAGTTGGGTTTGTCTCTATAATTTTTTTTGTTTCCAAAGTCACCATTTCCACATTTGTATTACCTACATTCATTCCATCCTTGGTGGTCCCCTATACAAGATTCATGGAACTAGATACTTTATTGTTTTTCATATGATCAATCCTTGTTCTTCTATCTCTTTGTTGTTTTTCCTCCATCTCTCTGTTTTATTCAATTTATTTGGGTGTCATTAACTTATTATATATTTCATTTCCTTTTCTTTGATGCCATGATTAAAAACTACAAAGAGCATAAAATGTCAAATCGACTCTATTGAGTCACAAATAATTCAAGTGTCCAATGTATATGATCTGGTGAAGGATAATGATGGTGCTACAAGGGCACAAGTTGAAAGTATCCACTCCCAATTGAAGCAACTATAGACCAAAGAGAGAAAAAATTAGAGGAGAAATTGGTTAGCTAAGGGGAGTTGTAGGTCTAAAGTTAGCATCCTTGACAGACAATGACAAAAGCATAAAAAGTTATTCAAAAAGTAAAGGTGAAAACTACTTTGGCTGAAGTAGAAGAATTACATATTCTACTTGAAAGCCAAGTGCACATTTTTTCTTCTACAAAGAAGCATTGGGATACAACACTTGCAAAATTAGAGATAATGTATAAGAGTGTTCTTCCTTCCATGTGAATAGAATATTTGTTGAAGGAAATGCAAATTTTGATGTTATAAATATGTGAAGAATAACATAGGAATAAATAGTGTTATTCTTAAATTATTCAAGGCACCATGTATATATCATAGGGAAATTGAATAATAGTTTTGAAGTGACAAAGGCTACTTCTTAGGGGGAGTGAACTATTAAATAATAACAAAGTTTATATAGACACGGGGGCACATTTTTTCTAGGCATAGAGGAAGACCACTAGCCCTTTGCCCTTGATGTCAAAGGGGGACAAATTACATATCAAGTTAGTGTTACAAACAATGACAAAGGGGATATTGTTGCATATGTTATCATTGATGGAAACTAAGTGGTGATATAAAGGAACAAATCAGAAGAGAAGTGATTGTGGAAGTTAAGGAGATAAGTATCATTTGTACATAGTTATACATTATCTTCTGAAGTTCATATGTAAGATAAGTGTATGTTATCAATATCCTTGATGACATGTGCTAATAATGAATATAATGAAAGCTATGAAGTCATGTGGCCTGGCATTAGGTAGAGTGTGTTGCAAATTTTTTGAAGAAATTAGGCTATGTTTATGTCAAGAAGGGTGCCATAGGATCAAGAAATTGTACCACATTCTACCACATTTAGTGTTATGAGCTTGTGGATAGAGAATATTAATAGAAACTACTCTTAGGTATGTGTGGTTAAAATTTAAGTTCATGAAGCCTACTACAATTTTTTTTATAGTTATTAGAATGAAGACAATTGTATAGTGCAGTTGTATTCAGTATGGTTCAGAGGAATGCTCCACATTTCTTTACGCTTAACGATATAGTCATGCAATTTGGAGAATTGCTAACTATAGGAAAGAAACACTTATGATTCATGTATCAAGTGATAATTTGTACTACAATAGTTTCTAGATTGATTTGTGTAAAGACAAGTCCTATTACTAGCTAAGGAATGTTGAGGGAGGTAACATATGCCATCGCCTTTCAATGCATTTTGTCATTTGTCAGTTCAAGTTTCAAATGACTTTGTCTATTGCAAACATTTTTTTTAATTTTCTACACCAAGCGTATGTAACAAGATTGTATTTGTGTTATTGGCATCAATTCTCAAGTGGTTGTGCTAGCATGGAACGGTCTAAATTGGTAAAAGGGGTGTATACTAATGTGTGCAAAAGCATATAGTATTCATGATATGATCTGTATGATGTTATTTTTACTTCTTTAATATCACTTTTGGTCTAGAGCTAATATAAAGAAGGATAAGTGTTTGTTGTGTTGACTTGGCATGTTGAGATGTTTGCACAAGAGGTTTGGAAGCATGTGCTAGTGTGGAAGTGTATGCTAAAGTAAAATAGGTCTAGTTTATCTCTTGGAATGTGCCCCATTTGATTTCTACCTACCATAGAGGTCTTGGAGGCCAACATACATGGCTATTGCACATCTCATTTTAAGTGTTTCATCTTGGTCGATAAAGGAGAAAATTTTTGAAGCTTGTGAAGGATATAAATAAAAGATCAAGATTATTGAGGGTATGTGCAGGATCATCATGGAAAAAATAGGCCCTTAACTGGTGAAAAATTTAGAAAAATTAGAGTTAGGCAACTTGACGTAAAAATTTGAATAAGTTATCTATATTATTGTAAAAATATGTAAGAATAGAATCTATAGAAAATTGAATGTATTTGCTAAACTACTAGGTTTTTTTTTTTTTTTTTTAAATCTATTTAGTGAAATTTTGAAATTTCAATGCAGTAGTACTTAAATTTTAGGGAAAAAATAAGTAGGTGTTTGTCTGACCACCCTAACCATAATAAAAAGATAATATTTTTTATAAGATTTTAGATATAAGTAGATGACTCATGTCCCGATGTAATGCATATTTGTTTGTAAATTTTTTCCAAGTAAATAATTAATTATGAATTTTTTATTACAACTTTTAAAAAATATAAAATCTTGTATGTCTGACCACCTTAACTTCATCAAAACTTCATTAATTTTTATTTTTTAATCCTATAGTATACAAAGCATAGAATGTGACGCATGTTTCGGATTCAAAAAATGTGATACCGTTTGAAAGCTTTAGATGTTTTTCAATCAACTTATCAATTGGGAATTTAGTCATAATTCAAATAGAAAATGAATAATCATTATTTATTTAATTCAAATTAAAGCATAATTTATATTGGTGGAAAGTTGAGAATCTCCTTTAAAAACCTTTTTCGTTTCATCAATTTTGGGTTAAAAAAATTCGTCAGCAACATGGGCCATCATATCACTTACATATCGCTAATTTTTGGCCCATCATGATCCTGTACATACCCTTGAAAGGGTATGTGAGTGTATGGAGTATCTTTGAAAAGATAATGTATGAATAAGAAAACCACATAAATACTTTTGATAATGAAGTGTGGAGAAGATCAATTCAGACATGGTAGCTAAGAAATGATATTGCTACAAAGATAGTGTGTTAGTTGTGATGATAGAAGAAAAGTATTTTTGATGTTTGCAGAGATTGATTCAAGTGATTGTGTAGAAGTAAGATGGCATTGAAAATTTTGGAAAGATCAACATAAAGTTTAAATAGTCTATTTTTGTTAAAGAAATATCAAAACAAGATCAGTATCTCTATACTGAGGTTGTAGCCTCATTCTTGATTGTAAATGTTGTAGTGCTTGATGTAGTTGCAACTTCATTTTGGTTGTATTACATGAAACTTATTTTAAATCCTATTTTCATTTTTGAGGTTTTATTTGGATAGTACATCCAAGCAACTTGGTCATCATGGTTTTTCCTTGTAGGATTTTCCACACAAATTTGGTGTTAAGGATGAATGTTTATGTGTTTTTATGCATATCATGGTTTTCATTTGATTAATTATTTTTGGATGTAAATAATTTGACTAAGTATTGATTCACCCCCCTCTCAGTACTTTTGTGTGTTCAACACCTCAAACATTGACATTTTTTATAAACATGAATGTGATTATTTTAATTTAGTTTATCAATTTATAATTGAGTATGTTAAAATAGTATTTTAGGGATATTTTTATTATTTGGCTATGCCAAGCTACTATTCTAGTAACAACTTATAATTGGATTAAGGTGCCATTTACGTTACAATCATATGTACTATTCATTTTTATCCAATAATAATTTAAATTATCTTTGTATGTTTGAGGTGTAACTAGAAATTAATTTAATAATTTAGATTTCTAAGAAATATTCACATTAATTATCATATACATTCATGAAGGAGGTGGAGTTGGTAGTGATAGTTACAAATTTAATTTTAACAAATTTGATAATATGATCATGAGAATTGAGTAGTGGAGTATATTATATTTTTCTTTTGGGTCAGATGTGAGTTTAGTGCTAATTTTAGAGCTACTTTGAGATATGGTAAATTAACAAGGATTTATAAGTAAAATATGTTGTATTTTATTTCTATAAGGTTAATTTTTTAGTCATGGATCATTGGGAGTTACATTTACTATTCTCAAAATACCCTCTTAATTTTTTTATTTGGGAGTTTTTGAATTTTATCATAGATTGATAAACTTTGTTTTAGAAAATTATTTAAAAATTTATTCTTCATTTTTTTAAAAAAATTTAGCACATGAGATAGTAGTTTTATGATATTATTTTCAATGAATATAGATATTAACTGAGTTCTATTAGAGTGAAGAGAGTTTTATTGTATGGATTTTTTCATATTTGAAGATTAATACATACTTTTCATTTTCATCATGTGAAGGTTTTTTTGAAGTGATTTCTCCACATAAATCTTATATGTTGTCATGGTTTGGTGATTTACTTCCCATTTATGGTTTTCTTAATCACTCTAATATTGTTATAGGAACTCATGTGTAAAGTGTTGGAGTTGATAGTGAACCCCACATCTCCAAGAAGTCACCAACAACCAAAACACCTATCGCATATGAGAGGTCAAAGCAATTTGATTATGCTCATGCAATGAAGAGAGAAGAATTGATCCACACAAGAATTTGTTATGCCCTCTATATTAAATAATAGATGTAAATGTGAATTATTACAAAGTAAAACAATTAATTCTTATAAAATAAAAAGTGCAAACCCTAGATGAGGATTGGATTAGATTGTGAAAAGTTTCCTTATGTAATGTAATGATAAAATTTAACCTAGAAATAGTCCAATATAATAATAAAAGATCACTCATAAGATTAGTTTAAGTAATTAAAGTAATAAGGGAATTAATCATTAATTAATTATCAAGTGATTAGATCCTAATTACTCTAACACCCCCCATTACAATCAACTTAGGGAAACACTAAAACCATGATGAAGAATGTGATGATGGATGCATGGATGGGTCCTAGCTACAAGTCTTGATGAGGTTCCCATGTACAAACAAAACCATACAAAAAAATATAAACACACACTTGTAAAATTTATTATTTCAATAGTTTCACCTTGTTTCTCAATAATATAAACATATTAGACTATTTAAAAGGGGGTATTTTCAAAAGAATTTGCATCTCTTATACCATTCTTAAACATCATACACTTTAATGGTCAAATATTCAATAATAATATTACACTTTATCAGGTCACCAAAATGTTTTAGTTAATGAAGTCTATTTCTTTTTTAAACATTGAATGAAATTTTTTACTAAAGGATAACAAGTTAACGAACAAAATGAGGTTATAGATTCATTCCAAGGAAATCCTAACAATTTAAAATGTGTATTTAAATAACAATAAATATCCTAATAATTTTTTTTTAACTTAATCATAATAAGTGATCACACATTTTATAGTATGTGAGGTCAATTTTTAAGCCATTTCAATAATGATGTTGTTTGTGCAACAAAGGTCGCAATGGAGAAGTGATAGCTAAAAATCAATTATGCATCCTTTTAGAGGGATCCAAACTCGATCGAAACAAAACCTCTTAATGAGGAAGATAATTAGGCTTCATTACTACCAATGTCATGTTATGTTTGTATTAAAGAGAGAGGGAGAGATATTGATAGAAAGAGGGAGAGATAGATGGGGGAAGAGAGAGATAGAGAGATGGGAGTAAGGAGATATATGAAAAAATGGAGTGAGACTTAAAGAAAAAAGAGAGGAATTGAGAGAGAGAGAGGGATATTTGACGCACTGCACGAGCAACCCCAAAAAATATTTTTCTACCGACACAATAGACAAATTCCAAATGGAAGGAAGTTAGCTAGCTGATGTTGAATTTTGACTTTGGATTTGGTTTTCTAAGGTGAGGATGTACGAAAGGGTAATTTGCACAAGGGGTGAAAATTCACTCCTATACATTTTTCCCCCACTTTAGTGAGCACGAATACTAATGAGTTCTTTAGTAAAGTAGATCGTAGAGTGAATAGGGTTAGAAATTTATACCTAAACTATCAAGGAAGCAAACCGCAATATTGACAAGCTCGAAAGTGTAGGGTAGGCAAAGGAATTCATAGCCCCATGGAACTATGAAGCTGTAGAATGAAAGCATCTTATAGGCTTGCAAATATACAAGGAGGCAACCCCTAGGTATCTCACATGAAGGAAGCTCCGAGAGGTAAGCACCTCATAGGCTCGCATATCTACAAGGAAGGCATCCTTCAAGATCTCTCACATGAAGGAAACTCAAAAAAAGCATCATACAGACCTATAGACCTAGAGTGGAGCGACCCCCAAGATCTCTCACATGGAGGAAGCTTAGATGAAATTCCCTATAGGCCTACAAACCTATAGGGATGTATCCCCCAAGATCTCTCACATGGAGGATACCCAAGGAAGGGGACTCCACACAGTTGGAAAGCGGCTTCGTAGGCGCACCTGGAAAGCGAAAGCGGCCACGCAAGAAAGTAAGCAGATAGTGACGTGGACCATTGATAGATTGTAAGATTTCAAAGTGGTCCCTTAGGAACTTGGCATGAAGAAAGGGGTCCACTCAAATGACATGCTGCTTGAAAGTGTGAAAGAGATGTTTCTTTCTCCAATTGATTCATCATCAAGGAATCCTTTCGAAAGATGTTCACTTCACCAAGGGATTAGAAAGGAGGAAAATTCCCCCTTGGGAGGGGAAGGTAAAAGTTACTCCCACCTCGAAGAAAAGGTTTGAAGTTCTTTCATTGTGAATCCATGATGGAGGAAACACATTCCATTTACGGTTTTAAGTCGAGAATCTGATTCTTTGAAAAAAAATTGTGAACATTCTCAAGAAAAGATTCATTGGAAATGAGTCTATTTTTTGAAAATCGAAGTGTTACAGAAATGGCGTTGTCACATATGAAAGGGAAAACTTGATCAAAGAGGAGAGAAAGATAAAAGGAAAGATAAAAGAGACAAAGACATCATGAATAAAGGGCACAGGGGTGATCTGATATTTTGGGGTGAGACCTACTCATAAATATATATATATATATATATAAGTATAATAATAGTATACAAAATAAATTGTCATCAACCCCCTAATATATTAGACCATGTGAAGAATGCACGAGAAGACAAAGGAAAAATTAAAAAATTGGGTCAACATGGAAGGGAAGCCTAAATGCCCCCAACACTTTGCATCATCCCTAATTTACCAAAAGTCAATCACAAACATCAAAGAATGATGATAAAAATAGAAGAAGGTTCAAAACAAAAAAACCACGACTATATCCAAGCACCAACAAGGGTGAGAAGGGTCATCTAGGAACACATAGCATGATCACAGGGGAACACATCACAACACAAACATATCTAATATAAAGATAAAGAAGAGGCCTCTCCCTAACACTAATCGACCAAGAGGTCATCCACTTTCCATCTTAGATCATCATAGGGGGAAGGAGTATGAGCTTGTAGTGGTGGGATGTTAAGAGGAAAAGCTTCTGACCCTCCCCCAATAAGGGATAAGGAAGAAACCCCCGCAAGGTCTTCTCTGCTATACTCTTGTGGAGCTATGGTCAATGATTTTGCAAAGATCACTGACAAGGCTAGAACCTCATCTAGAGAGTTAAACATGCACTTCACTGGTGTTCCATGTCGTAACTCAAAATTTGAGGAAAGTTGTGCATGAGGTTCACCGCTAGGCTCACCGAGTGACTCGGGAGCAGTGAAGAACTTAGGGAAAGTTGGGATTGGTTCCGTTACCAAAATAGAACAAGTCAGCGTAGTACCATCTTTCAAAGAAGGTGGACTCCTCTTACATCCTCCATTGCTAGAAGGACCACTCTCCACCTTCTGCTCCATCGAGGGATGTGAAATCCCCACAAATGAGACAAGAGGTGCGGAGGAAGAGGAGAAAGAGAAAACGATGATGGATACCACCGAAGTACTCGACATATCCACGGGTTTGGGAAAGGTGGGACATCCAAAAGGGACAACAACAAAGGTGGCTTCACCAAAGGAATGATGAACACTTGCACCTTTTTAGGGTCAGGTGCATTCATACTCATAGCCCGGAAGCGATGCGAAGCTTGGTTGAATGCAAGCAGAGGGGAGGGGAGAGGAGGATGTGGTAGGAGGCCCTGATATAGGGGCGGTAGTCTCCTCTTCCTTCCTCTATAAGTCGACTTGCTCAGCTATGAGAACCTTTCACTAGTGCTTGCACTCACATGCATGGCAGTATCTACGACTCTTCAAGTTAGAGACTAGAGGTTGCAAAGGAACATAAGGCTGCTGTTGAGCCATGGGAGTGTCCTCCATAGCTATTTTCAGCAGAGGGATAAAATATTGAGTGGGAGTAGGAGGAGCGAGTTGAGAAGCAGTGGGGGGAGTCAAATCTAACACCTCGATAGTGGATCTCTTCTTGTTTACCACCTTGGGAGCATAAACGATAGGATTTCACGGAGGCCAAGACATAGACAATTCCCAGGCCCAAGTGGTTTAGTAGTGAGGTCTGATATCCTGATCTTAGGTCTACACCAAGGTTGTATCATCAGACTTAGCAAATAAAAGCCAAGAATATTCATCAAAAACTCTTCTCTAGAAAGGGGAGGAGGAGAACCATCCTTAGGATGGGGTGGCTTCTCTTCCCCTTTTTGAGAAGGGGAGGCAGCCAACTGTTGTACTACCAAAAGAGCCAATTTTAGTTTTCCCTTGTCCCTGGTCTTATACTTCACATACCTATTGTAAAGTAGGTCCATTCTTGGAGGAAGTAGACCAACCAGGGTAGGCCAAGAGTGGTCTAATGAATATCCCCCATGGGCTACCAGGGGCTGGTATCTAGTGTCATGCACTATGTGCACAGTGCCTTCATGGGATAATTTTAAACATTTGTGGATAACAAAGGTGATTCCATTCACGGAAGCTATCCAAGGTATGCCTAACTTCATCTTGAATAGATCTAACTCTGGGATAATGTCAAAGACTATGTCTACAACCCTAGGTCCTACTAGGAAGGATAGAGTTATTGAGTCATATGGATTTAGAAAGAGACCATCATGTGTACGGATGGTAGACTTTGTTTCTTTGTACCCTTTTCTATGTAATGAATTAAGCCACAATGTCTCTTCTATAATGACATTCACCCAACTCGCAGGGTCAACTAAGACCCCTGTCACAATGTTGTCATTGAGGTGAGAAGGAATGTAGAGGGGAGAGGGCTTGTTGTTTATGGGTAATTCTTGTGACATGAATGTCACATCTGGAGAGTTAAGTGCAGGTTGCATGGTAGGAGTAACTATGACCATGTTAATATATGCCTCAGGCCAAGTGGTAGAATCAGTGGGATCACTAATCATGTTAGCAGAATGCAATGGAAATGGGTTTGTGTTTATCTATAATTCACTATTCACTTTCACCACTGAGTTGTTTGTGTTTTTTTTACTTCAATTAAGACAAATAGTACCATCCTTGATGCAATCCTTTATCTCATGATGCAGGTGCATACAACATTTGATATCGTATCCATTAACTCCGTATTTAGATCGTACCAACTAGGGAAAGGTTCTTTAAGATGATTAGGGTTTCGCAAGGTTATAATCTTATCCTTTAGTAGCTTGTACAAGATGGAAGAATAATATTCTGCTAACTTTGTGAACTTTCAGTTGCATTTGAGGCTATTATCATCCAAAGTGGCCACTACATTCGCAACAGCCTTGCCTTTCCTAAAGATTGATACAATGAACCTCACTTCTGAATGGAAGCGCGAGGAGGATCCCCCAAACTAAACTATTGTTTGTTGATACTCTCATAATGCAACACACAAATGCATAAAGAAGGGTATTTCATAAGGGAAAATTTATTCTTCCAATGTCTTTGCAAGTTCCCTATGAACACCTTCTGCACATCAGAATTGGGCATTAGATACAAGATTTTCCAAAAGAGCACTTGGTATCATGCTATAAAATTAGAAATATTTTCATTATCACCTTGTTTGCATTAGACGAGATCCAAAAAGGTCATCTTCGGCCTGACGTTAGCTTGGAATTTTCATAGGAATTGGTTTACAAGTTGGTAAAATGAGAAAATAGAATTATTGTGTAAGGATCAGTACCATTCAAGTGTTGTATCCTTAAGATATCAAGAGAATAGATTAACCATCAATGCATCATTATGTAAGAAATCTGTACATAACGCATTAAAGATGGACACATGTGTTTGTGGGTCCCCTTTCCCACCATATTTCTCAAATTTAGGAATCTCCATTCCTTGAGAGAAGGGAGTGTTTAAAATTGCAATTGATAATGGGCTAGATGTCAAAAAAAGGGTTGAAAGATAGGCTAGGCAGAGGCCTAGGAGAGACTCACTAGCTATCTTTTTATCTTACCCATATTCTAAAGAAGAGTGTTTAGAATAGGGTCATTAGAAGACATAGGGGCAAAGGGACCTCCTCCAGAACCACCACTGGAGCCACTTTCAAAACCACTGGTGGGTATGTGCAGGATCATCATGGAAAAAATAGGCCCTTAAGTGGCAAAAAGTTGAGAAAAATCAGAGTTAGGCAACTTGACGTAAAAAATTGAATAAGTTATCTATATTATTTCAAAAATATGTAAGAATAGAATCTGTAGAAAATTGAATGTAGTTTCTAAACTACTAGGTTTGTTTAAAAAAATAAAAAAATCTATTTGGTGAAAATTTGAAATTTCAATGCAATAGAACTTAAATTTCAGGGAAAAAATAAGAAGTAGGTGTCTGTCTGACCACCCTAACCATAATAAAATGATAATATTTTTTTATAATATTTTAGATATAAGTAGAGGACTCATGTCTTAATGTGATGCATATTTTTTTGTAATTTTTTACCAAGTAAATAATTAATTATGAATTTTTATTACAACTTTTAGAAAATATAAAAACTCGATGTATCACCTTAACTTGGTCAAAACTTCATGAAATTCAATTTTTCTTTTTTTAATCCTATAGTATACGAAGCATAGAATGTGACACATATTTTGGATTCAAAAAATGTGATACTATTTGAAAGCTATAGATTTTTTTCAATCAATCTATCAATCAGCACATTAGTCATGATTTGAATAGAAAATGAATAATAATTACTTATTAAATTCAAAGTAAAACATAATTTATATTGGTGGAAAGCTGAGAATCTCCTTTAAAAACCCTTTTCATTTCATCAATTTTGTGTAAAAAAAGAGTTGTCAACCACATACCCATCATAGTGCCACTTTTTGGCCCATCATGATCCTGCACATACCCTGGTGTGACCACTACTAGAACTGTTGTTGGAGCTGCCACCACTAGTAGGGCCTCCACCAAATCCACCTCCACTTCCAAAGCCACCACCTCTTCCAACACCACTTCCACTGCCAAATCCACCACCACTACCAAAGCCTCCACCACTCATCCCACCAAAACTTTCACCACTAGAGGTGATAGGATGGGTGAAGCTGAATCCCAAGGGTATTCTATTCACCTTGATAGTTTCAGATCTCTTAAAGGCAGAGGGGATGTTGATCAAGGGGATGCATCGGTCATGTACACAGACGTAGGAGGCATTGACATTGCTAGCTATCTCTCATGATCTTCAAAAGTGGATCCTTGTACAATGTTAGGATTGTTTCAAGGACCACATGCTTTAGTTAGACTAGAGAGACTATCTAGGAGTTCTATGTCTGTTCAATATTTTCCAACCATATATTTTATTTCGTTGATAATCCTAATGGCCCTAGCCATCTTCGGGTCATTTTCCAAGTGATTCTCCAAGTTACCTAGTCCCTTGCTAATGGTAGAAATATATTCAAAATGAATGTGAATGGCCTCGTGATTTTCCACCAATGATGATGTAGGAGACGTAGGATGAGTGGAGTTGTGTTCATTCTCATCAAAGATCCCTATCTCACCCCTTGACAACTACTCCTATGTGGTAAGACAAATAATGGATCGAACAAAAAGGCCTATAGAGAAACTAGTAGTGGCATTCATCCTCTCCATCGGAAGGTGTCTAACACTTCTACTAACAATATACCAAAGGTTGTCGACTCAGTTGTGATTCTCATAAACTTTCACAACACTTAGGGGCACAACAATCATAGGGTTAAAGGGAAAATCCTCAACACCAATGAATGAACAGACGTTGATTCACATCAAGTTCACCAAAAATGTAAGAGAGGGTAACTAGCCATGTCATGGCCCCAAGTCATGGAGAGCCAAGAGTGCAAGGCTTCCCTAACTTACCTCACTCTAAAGGGGTGTTTGAAATGAGGGATGAGAATAATGAGGTCTATAAAGTACTTCAATCATCCTTCAGACCCAAACTATAGTTTGGGCTAGGAAAGTTCACTTTTTGGAGTTAGTTTTGTGCCTCAAATAGCTCTTTATCTGAGGATGACAATGTAGTTTTGGGATGTCAGCACAGTGCGTTGACATCTCTCAGGCATGCTGGAATTCGTACGGCTAGAAAATAGTGAACACAAAGAAACTACCAAAAAGACCTACTAACAGCCTAGCTAGTTCAATCTAGATGGTAAAACCAAAATGAGAAAGTATGCAAAGTAGATATTGAAATGATAAAGAAAATAGACTAGAACTAAGGCGACAAAAACAATCTCACAAAAGTCCATGTTTGCTACCTAGCTCCAAATGCAAGTCCACCTACACACAAGAAAGAGGGGAAATTTGTTGGGGATATATAGGGGCCTACCTCAATCAAACCCCCATTTTGGTGTTTCCACCTATAGGGATAGCCAAATAGCAATGGTAGAGAAATGTATGATAAACAAATAAAGAAAGAAAGCACAAAGATAACACTACAAAATAGTATATAGCTACTCAACCAAATCGTAAAGGAGAGGAGTGAAAATGTTACCACCTCAACAAAGAGCTCACTAGCCAATGATGGAGAAAGAGAGCTTGAACAATCACCACAGCCTTGACTGCGATGAAGGGAGGTGTTGCAAAACCTCAAGCCCCTGCTGTAATGACTTGTTTCACACTTCCTTGATGGAGATGATAGAGTGTTGTTGCTACAATGGAGTGTTGAGAATTCTAAAAATGTTGATAATGAGACTAAAATTGCTAGAGCTTGTGAAGAGATTGCTAGAGAATTGCGAAAAGAGATCAATTGAATGAAGAATGGAAGAATTTGAAGAAGGGAGAGAATCTACTATTTTTTGGGGTTGGTTGGTAAAAGAGGGACATTATGAACTGTTCCCAATATGAAGTGTAATGCCTTTACCAACTTCAGACATAGGAATCCATCAGGGACGTAAGCTTACCACGTGGATGTCTGTGCACCACGCAAGTATCCCCAACAAATATTCTTCTACTGACACAACAAAGAAATGCCAAGTAGAAGGAAGTCAATCAAATCAATGTGGAATTTTGACTTCAGATTTGGTTTTCTAATGGGAGGATGTACGAAAGGGGAATTTGCACGAGGGGTGCAAATTCACTCCTATACATATATCATTTATGTGTACTAAGAATATTGTTGAGTACAAAGCACTAATCACAGGTCTAAGGATAGAAGTTCAATGGCAAATACAAGAAATGAAAGTCTATGGAAACTCGCAACTAGCTATCAACCAAGTCAATGACGACTACCAAACTAAGGATGATAAGCTTACTCCTTATAATAAGATGGTAGAGAGTCTCAAAGACCTTTTCATTGATATAAATTTTGATTCGATTCCTTGCATGAAGAACCAAGTAGTAGATGCTATGGAAATAATTAGGTCATTATTAGGGGTATGTGCAGGATCATGATGGGCCAAAAAGTGGTGATATGATGGGTATGTGTAGGGTATGTGGCTAACGACTTTTTTTTAACCCAAAATTCATGAAATGAAAAGGGTTTTTAAAGGAGATTCTCATCTTTCCACCAATATAAATTATGCTTTACTTTGAATTTAATAAATAATTATTATTCATTTTCTATTTCAATTACGACTAAAGTCCTAATTGATAGGCTAATTGAAAAACATCTATAGCTTTCAAACGGTATCACATTTTTTGAATCCAAAACATGTATCACATTCTATGCTTCACATACTATAGGATTAAAAAAACAATCAATGAATTTCATGAAGTTTTGACCAACTTAAAGTGGTCGGACATACATTTTTTATATTTTTAAAAAGTTGTAATAAAAATTCATAATTAATTATTTACTTGGAAAAAATTACAAAAATATGCATCACATCGAGACATGAGTCCTCTACTTATATCTAAAATCTTATAAAAAATATTATCATTTTATTATGGTTAGGGTGGTTAGATAGACACTTCTTATTTTTTCCCTAAAATTTAAGTACTACTGCATTGAAATTTCAAATTTTCACCAAATAGATTTTTATTTTTTTAAATAAACCTAGTAGTTTAGAAACTACATTCAATTTTCTAAAGATATTTTCCTTACATATTTTTGAAATAATATAGATAACTTATTCAAATTTTTACGTCAAGTTGCCTAACTTCAATTTTTCTGATCTTTTTGCCACTTAAGGGCCTATTTTTTCCATGATGATCCTGCACATACCCTTAGACATGTTGCACAATGTCCTTCAATATGAATTCTTGGTAGAATAAGTTCTTGTACCAACTTTTGAAATCCCAGAATCTAAATTTTTGTATGTCATTGTTGGTCCTAGATCCCTGTGGTATCATGACATAGTCACCTACCTAAGCAGAGGGACTCTCCCATCCGATATCACCTCCAACCTTAAAAGGACCTTTGTTAAAAGGGAATCCAAATTCATGATCATAGGTGATACCCTATACCCTCAAAGCATCGAGGAGACATTACTACGATGTATTAAGCAAGAGGAAGCCTTGATCACTTTAATAGAAGTACAAAATGGCATATATGGTTCCCATTCTAGTAGTATGACTTTAGCTAAGAAACTATTGAGGATGGGGTACTACTGGCCAACCATGGAAAGAGAAGCCCATTAGTCTGTGAAGAAGTGTGTCTAGTGTCAACAACATGGAGATTTGATTCACACTCTATCTCAGGAGTTGGAACCAATGGTCACACCTTGGCCTTTCTCATAGTGGGGGCTTGACCTCATAGGAAATATTACCCCAACCTCATCTAATGGCCATAAGTTTATCATAACATCCACTAAGTACTTTACCAAATGGATAAAAGCCATTCCTATGACCTACATAACAGGGAAGAAAATTGCCAAGTTTATCCTGAATTACCTCATCTGCCATTATGGTGTTCCACAAACCCTTATCTCAGACAAGGAACACCTTTCAAGAATTAGGATGTGAAAGAACTATGTTGAAGATTCAAAATCCAACAACGATTCTCTACCCTGTATTACCCCCAGGGCAATGGTCAAACTAAGGCTACAAACAAAACCATTTTGAAGATCCTAAAGAAAATGGTCAATGAAGCTAGTTGTGACTGGCATCTATAGTTAAATCATGTCCTCTCGACCTATCGAACTAGTATCCACATGCCTATAGGTGCAACCCCTATCTCCTTGGTCTATAGATCAGAAGCCATCTTTCCTATTGAGGTCAAGCTTCCATCACTATGAGTGTCACTACAGAACGTAATCATTGATGAAGATTACAAAGTATCTTAGCTAAATGAGCTACAATTCTTGGATGAGCATTATCTTGATGCTCTCAATCAATTGCAAGTATATCAAAAATAACTAAAATAGAGCTATAACAAGAAGATCAAATTGGTCATTCCAAGAAGGGGATCTTGTCCTAAATCAAAATTAGAAGAATCTTCCATATCAGGAAAATAAAGGAAAGTTTGAGCCTAACTAGTTGGGTCCCTTTGTCATCACAACAAGTTATGGATCGGGATCATATCAATTGTCAACACCTGAAGGTGAACCTTTGTAGGAACCAACCAACAACTTGCATGTTAAATTTTTTTATGCCTAGTCCTAAAGGGTGTAAATATGAAAATACAAAAGAAATTAAAAAAATGATCAAAATCCAAAAGGAAAAAAGAAAAAGGATTGAAAAAAGTAAAGAAAAACAATCATCCTTTAGTGAAAACCACTTCAGTGGCACTTTGGGCAAGTACCTTGGTGAAAACCTGGAAAATAGGCTACTTGCATTAATAAGGTACATCCATCTACCTGGGCTCTTTATCTTATCATTCCATCACATCATTCATCATTTCTTCCATCATCCATCTGTGTTTGCATCATAGCTTGATATTATGAAGTATTGTATCCCCTTAGTACTACTTGGCATATTCCTAAGGTCAGTTTGTCCTACCTATATCAAGGTAGTCTATTATATAATACAAGGGGAAATTTTTTATGGATCAAATTGGGTTCTTGTATATCTTAAGGTTATTGAAAATCCTAAAAAATTTTAGAAAATCTCATAAAAAATTCCAAAAACATCAAAATCTTGTATAGCTGAAAATCCAAAAACATCCAAAATCCTGTACAACTAAAACCCAAAAAACATTCAAAAATTGTAAAGTCAAAATCCAAAACATCCAAATAACATATCAAAAACCCTAAAAAGGTCAAACATAGAAAATCCAAAAATGGTACCTTGTCGAACTACATTGTCTTTGAGCTTGAATGTAGGCAAGGCCATCATTGATGTGCCCCTGAGACACCCTAGGTCAATTCTTTAGGAGTCTTTCATAATAAATTGGAAATCCATCAATTTTTAATATCTCATCTTCAATAAGTCGAGTCAGTTGAACTACATGGTATCTGTGTGTATAATGTAGGCAAGGCTCATCTTTGATTAGCCCTCGAGGCCCCTAGGATAGTATTTTAGGTTAGGTTCTTGGTCGAAACTTAGAAAATCCCTAAACATTCAAATATCAGAAAAGCCTTAAACATTAAAATATCTAAAAATCCCAAAACATTCAAATAATAGAAAACACAATAACATTAGAAAACATTAAAATGACCTAAACATCATCAAATATCTTAGAGAAAACCCTAAATAGCCTCAAATAATCAAAAACCAAAACATCCACATAAACTTTCAAAAAGATAAAAGCAGCCTAAAAAAAAATTGCAAATTACCAAAAACGTTGAAATATTCTAGAAAATCCAAAGCCATCCATTCCATTTCACTTTCACTCGCAATAAACCTCCACCCATAATAAATTGAGCATCACCTTCAACCTTTGGAAAAACAAATAGAAAGAAAGTATCACAAGTCGTAAAGTGAGAACCTAAGTGTCAAAATCTAAATTCTAGATCATAGGTAAATGAGTTAGTGAAGTTTGTATCAATGGCTTATCAAACACCTCATCCTAATCAAAGCATCTGATCAACATGTCCTAGGATGAATCCTTCCTATGGTGGGCATCAATATTAAAAAATCACCTTAGCTAAGTTAAACTAGCAAGAGATATAGATAACACTAATTGTTTGTCTTTGCTCTTTTCTTATGATTTATCTTAGTGACCCATTCTGAGGACCTCTCAATGATTTCTATCAAAATGATCTAGAGAGAAAGGAATGGGGCATCAATCATTATCTTTAGTTTGTCATGCTTGTGGGTATTCTTGTAAAATAATCTTGGAGATGCATACCTACTTAAGTTGTGTGTAGGAAAGTTGTTTGGAGTGCATTGTTGACTATTGTGTATGATTTGGTCTAATATATTCTATAGCTTCACTTACATTCCAACAAGGTTTTTGTATGTCAAGGTGTGAACAATAACTATCCTATCTATTTGCAGAGTCAAAGTGCATTACACTAGATACAACACCATCCTGGTTATCAATACCTTGATGCATCGTATCTATGTGTTATATCAAACAATAAGGAACCAGAAAAAATACCAATCTCAAGATATGAGAAAATTATCATGCATTTATCATCACCATCTCTAATAAAATATTGGTGGATCGTAGACTTGTTGGACTTTTTGAATCAATCATCAAAATCAATGGTCAATCATCTTGTTTCTTCTATCTTCTCTCCACGCTAACCCGGTATCATGATAGTAAACAAAAACAATATCATCAATGCATCTATCTTGCATCCTCAAATCATCAACTTGTACATACATCTCACATAATCACAACATATCATAATACGAGAAACATATTTCACTACAACATCATTATCATTTAATTTGTGTTGAATAATAATAGATTTGTTATTCTAAGCATCTTAAATCATTGCACTCATATCATAAGCATACATTGCATAATGATATCATAAGCATGAACATCTGCATTATCCATACATCCATATGCACACATCATCATCTTGTAAAATTGCATAGAAAAGTACACGAAAATAAGTGCATCCATCCATTACATCACATATCTCATCACATATCACATAAACATGAATAAAAGGAAACACATCCATTTATTACATTGCATCCATACATGATCATAATATATATAAGCATATCACATCATATCAACATCATCTGCATCCATGCATTCATGAACATGAAATAAAATGAATGCATCACATCATATCGAATCTATATCATCTCGTATATATATCAAAAAATGATGGTTGTCATAATACAATATCTGAGTCAGTGTTTGTATATCAATCAAAAGTAAAATATCCATGAGGCTATCAAAAAGGATCCCATGAATGTATATCCATATAAAGAATCAGAAAATAATAAAAAAGTGTCTACAAGAAAGCTAGCCCTAATGGTTGCTCCCTTATCTAGGTTGTCTCTCTAATGGCTAATCCTCAGCCTGAGGATGTGCTCCACTCCTCTTTGAAAAATTGAGCTGCCTCATCACCACAGGGACATCTTGATGATAATGCATGTGATAATATGTAGCCTCAACCATGACATCTCTATATAAATAGGCAAAAAATGTATGTCCCTATGTTGCAACTATCATAGCCTCTAACTATTGGCGTTACCTGACCTCCTGTGCCAATTTCATATCTAAGTTATATATGAGATGATGCTTCTGATCCCTCTCAACTGTGACTACTTGTACCTGCTATCAGGCCAGGTCTTTCTTAGTTGTGACAACCAATAGCTACTATCAAGCCTGATCTCGCTCAGTTATAACCACCTACAACTGTTGTTGCAACTGTTGTATCTATGCATCACGAGGATTTGGCCCTGGAAAAGGCTACTTTGGTGGCTACTACAGTATCATTGGTTGCTGAGGTGGCTGTTGATGCAATGGTGGTGCACCTGAGACCTATCCATCATGATGTTGGCCATCCTAGCCATTCTATCTTCTACCCTAACCATCTGGCCCTCTTCCTTGTCCTCTACCCTATCCATCTTGTAGCTAGCCTTGACCTCTGCCTACACCCCTCCCTCTCAGCCTCCCTCGTGGAGGTATACCTATTGGATCTGTAAGTCAAGGAGAGTGTATGAACCATGCATTGTATGTAGGCATAGTCTATACATATGCCTATCCCTGATCATTGTCCCATGGCCTAACAACCAACTATCTAAAGCCCTTGAAAACCTCATGAGTTGGGATCATTTGTCCCCATGCAATCTCTTGGGTTGATCTGGCAAAAGGGTAATCCCACAATAGTGGTTTACATTTTTTGGCCAAACTAGACACTGAAATATTTTTTTCTAACTAAATATTCACTTTCAAGCACCTATAGCAGCTAAATCGTGAGGAATTTGAAGATGATGCAAAC
The DNA here is from genome assembly GCA_007258455.2 of Sequoia sempervirens. NCBI lineage: Eukaryota > Viridiplantae > Streptophyta > Pinopsida > Cupressales > Cupressaceae > Sequoia > Sequoia sempervirens. The sequence continues at coordinate 124,834,790 of VDFB02000363.1, read as the reverse complement.
TAGAGTTTCATGAAATTTTTTCTGTAGATTCTAAAAAAAAAAAAATTCAATTTTTTTGGAATCAAATTGCACCTCTTTATCTATCTCCCTCAAAAACTAGTTTTCTTTTTTAGAGAAAAAAACATTTTTATGGAGTGGTGCTCACTGTATAACACATAACTTTTTTTCCATGAAGGATAAATTATTGTTCTTTCAAATTTAGATTTGTAACTCCAATATCTAGTGCTTCCACTTGGTTAGATAGTGTTTTATTGAATATTTTTTCCTTAATCAATTTTTAAAGTCAAACCAATTACAATTCAGATATAGGCTGACTGTATAATCCGTAATATTTTTTGTATGTATCGAAATTAAATTTTATTTTTTTTGTTGGATCAAGTACTTCAATATCTAGTGTAGTCATATTTTTCAAATTTTTTTTCTGATAATATTCTATTTTTCCACATGTGCAAAATAGAGAGCTTGATTTTTGTTGAAAAACCTACATTCACAAGAAATAAAAAATAAATATAATAGTAAAATTAAATTTATTTGAAATTATACTTTTTGGGAAGCTTAAAATAAGGACTACATGCTTACAAAAAATAAATTTTAAATGAATTCATTTGATACCCCAAAAGGTAAATCAAAGTGGTTTTTCATCAGCATTTTGATAGGTGTAAAGGAGACTCTGTTATAGGTATGGTTTAAAACTAGCGGGGTTTTACCCAAGGGGGTTTGATCTAATGTAGTTTGATCAAACCCTCTTCAAATGGAATGATTTAAATGGAAATTTTAAGGATTAAATCATTATATTTACTAAAAATATGTGATTTCAGCAAAAATCAAAATCTCCCAAAAATTGTAAACCAGCTTTGTGGGATCACCCAAAAATTATTGTATATGCATCATCAATGCCTATCCTGTCTCTCTCCCCAAACTGTTTAGAAAATATATCAGGTCGGTACCTCTATATCATGGTATGCTCTCAACCCTAAATATATCAGGTCTATCAAGCAAAGAACAACTATTGAACATCATCATACCATGTCAGTATCTGAAGCCATGGTCGTCATCATATGAAGCCATGGTCGTCATCAAAACACTGCCATATCATCAATCACTCGATGCCAATAAGGAATGACAACTTCTCATATATGTTGCTGAGTGATGGCACCTCTATACCTCAAAACAACTAGATCATATGGCTCCACATCTATCATATGAACAATCGGTTGAAGCACAAAAATGTGGTCCTAGGCCCATATGTGGAGAAGGGTGAGCACTGTACCAATCGCTCTCCCATCACAATATATAAAGTCATGCATATCATGGTAAAGGGAGGCCAACATCACTAGCCCCCATCCATACCGAGTCCTCCTAAACAAAATCTTGTGCCATTCCATCCCCCATCCTAGATTGAATCCCCTACTCCATCGATCTAGAGCAACCAAACCTAAGATCACTACCGCAATGATCAATCTAAAGGTCAACGTATGACCTCTATACATCTCATGGTCAATCTAGGAGTTGACTAGGACAATGGACTCCTAGTCAAGAACCTCATGGAAAGCATCATAGTCAGCATCAGTATCATAGATTGCATACTCACCATGTATCGACAATCACAAAATCCACCATACATCCTCTAGTGTCAATGACGCCTCGTCGGTAGGTAACTGGAATGGCAAGGTCTCGTTATGCCATCTCTTGCATAGCACTATCATCATCGCCAAATGGGTCCGCACGACAAGCATGTAGGAAACCTACCACAAACCAATCTCTCCTAGGTGCTCCTATCGCAACTCAAACAAATCATCAAGTCTAGACAACATAGTCGACTGATGCTCGTGGGACATCAAAGGCTAGATAACCTCTTGCACCTATGAAGCACACAATGTCAAAATTTATAAAATTTGGAGTTTTATCCTCCAAAATGATAAAAGCATCACTATTTATAATAGTGTTGCTAAATCTCAAATTCTAAATGGCAACACTATGTGCTTTCAAATTACAAATTGTGACTAGCATCACTCATCAAAAATGTGTTTCTCTTTTAAATGTGCAAACACTAATTCTAAATTCCAAATTGGGTAGGTGCGTTGCTATTTACACTCGTGCCATGATTTTCAATCAAGAAACCCTAATTCCAAATCATGAAATACATCGCTAATCACAATAGTGTCACTAAAGTTAAAAATAGTGTCACCAAAAATCATCGCAATATAGCAACACCGCCTAAATATAAATTTCAAATGTAATACACAGGCTCAAAAGTCAAAATGCAAGTCAAGTTTTAAATTGCATATCAGCGGTCCTGCGCTTGGAGGCCTCTAGTACTCTCGAATTCGATTGAAAATGTGTTATGGGAGCACTCATTGCACCATTTCGTCAAAGGGTTAGAGCTCAGAATGAAAGAATTCTCTAAGGTGTGAATGCACAAATGAATTGAAAGTGACACTTCCTCACCTATGTATGCCTCCAAATTAGGGTTTTTTACTCTCATTTAACCATAAAACTGAGGTTTTTCACCATTTTCACCAATCTTGCCAAACTAAAGCTTATTTTGCATCTTTTTTACATTTTTTGAATGTCTTTTTTGCATCTTAGAGCCTTTTATGACCCCTGAGGCAACATTTTACCTTTGTTAAGAAATCAACCCAAAATTCAAAATTTTTTCCTGATTTCTTGAGAGGATAGGGAACCAGTGTATTCCTTCTACTAGGGGAGTAGTGGGGCATCGAGAAAATTAGAAAAAAAATATTTTTTGATTTAAGCAATAGTTTTTAATCTGAAAGAGCATCAGTCTTTAAACATACACAAAAGGTACCTCGCTTCAAAGAGGGGCAAAATATAGACTCTTAAAAATATCTTGAATAATATCATGCACTCGATTCAGGTATACTAACATCATTTCCTCCTAAAACCCATCCTATTTTCACTTAATTAAATAAATTTTCATAGCTATTTAATTAATTACATCATCTGCATCTATTAACCTAATTAATCTAATCAGATTAATTCACCCCCTTTCATCCTAACATTTTGTCTTATTAAATTAAATGTATCAAGTTGTTTAATTTAAATCCCTAAGTCCTTTTATTTAATTAAATAACCCACTTTTATTTAATTAAATTTCATACCATATCTCCTTGTTTTAGTAAATCATTTTATTTAATGAATATCATATAATTCTTCTAAAATTGCATAATTAACATTGTTTTAAATATTCAATTACTAATAAGTCTAATTGCCCCCACTTGCAAGGAATAAATTCCTCCTTTGCACATTCCTCCAAAAGGAATATTCCCATGGAATATACCTTCCCCTTTTGCACACTAAAACTTTGTTTTAATTTGCTAAATATCTATTTCCCTCACCCATGAGAATATTCTCTCACTTCACTCATTTGAAAAGGGGAATATTCCTTTTCTGTAACAAACTCACAAGACTTCTTGTGCAAGTTAAAAGTCTGTTTGTTTGGACAAAGGTGAACCCTTGATTAAATATCATTATTGATTCTCATTCATTGATGAGAATCCATGATCCATGCTTCCAACTTCTTCCATCCTTGACCATTGATTAACCTTTTTGATCTCAACCCTCCATTTCTCATTTGCTCTCCTATAAATAGATTACTATTTGGAGACAAATGGATCCATATTTTTCAAAGAAAACTCATGCTGTGGAAATCACTCACACTCACACTCAGATTTACCATTTATTTAGCATCTTTTAGCTTAATTACTTGCATTAATTAACTTAGGGTGACTCCACAATAGTGGCTTACAATTTTTGGCCAAACTAGACACTGAAATAATTTTTTTAACTAAATCTTCACTTTCGGGCACCCATAGCAGCTAAACTGCGAGGAATTTGAAGATGATGAAAACTAGAGTTTTGTCACATTTTGTGTGTAGATTCTAAAAAAAAAAATTCAAAATTTTTGGAATCATATTGCACTTTTTTTCCATCCCTCGAAAACTAGTTTTTTCAAAAAATAACATTTTAAAAAAGTGACACACACCGTATAACGCATAATTTTTTTCCATGAGGGATAAAATTCTAATTCTTTCGAATTTAGATTTGTAACTTTGATATCTAGTGCTTCTACTTGGTTAGATAGTTTTTTATTGAATATTTTTTCTTTAATCAAGTTTCAAAGTCAAACCAATTACAATTCATGCATAGCACGACCATATAACCCGTAACTATTTTTGTATGTATCAAAATTCAATTTTTTTTTTTTGGATCAAGGACTTCAATATTTGGTGCACTCATATTTTCAATTTTTTTTTTTTGATAATTTTCTATTTTTCCACATGTGCAGAACATAGACCTTCATTTTCGGTGAAAAACCTATGTTTAATAAAACTAAAAAAAATACATAATAAAACCAAAAAATATTAAAATTATATTCGTTGGATAGCTTATTCTAAGGAATACCTAATTCCAGTTGGGTTTGTGAAGTCTCCACCACTTTCATGTTCAAACCGACGTCCGAAGTGAAAAAAATTAGGTTTTTTTTTGTGTTTCAGGGGGAGAATGAGGGATAAGGGGGGTTTGAGTGAACCACCCTTCCTAATGCATTTTTTTGGTTTTTTTGGCGGGAAAGATTCAAATGGGTTTCGCTCAAATTAGTAGGTTCGTACAAACCCCCAAAATCACATGTTTTTGCCTTGGGGTCATTTTTTGTGAGTTTTCCTTCCTTATTGGAATTGTAAACCACTTTTGTGGGTTTACCCCTTAGCTTCAATTAGTGGCTTCTATGGTAACATAGATGCATTCATGTAGCTTATTTAGTAATTAGGGTTTCAATATTTTTAGTTTAGAATCCATTTAGACTATCTTTGCACTCACATATCTTGATCATTTTAGCATAAATCATGTTGAAATAGCTTGCATCATTTTAGTTTAGCATTTAAATCATGTTTCATCACACATATCTCAATGGTTTCATCAGTTTTCTTCAATAAAACTAATTGAAACAAGCTCATTTATCCTCGGGATTGGGAAAGGGTCACCGTTCCACATCAATGCGACACTACTCCCCCAATAGGATAAGTTTCAATGGATTAGAATAGGTGTTTTGAAGCTTTCATAGTTTAGTATGTTAAGTTTTAATATATTTTTAGTTTAGTCCTCATTTGAATGATCTCTATTGGATTGACATTTAGTGGCATGAATACACTTCACATCCTCATGGATCAAGCATAGTCAATGCATACTAATTTGTCGGTCATAGATAGTAATGTGCTAAAGTGTCATAATCTCCCAAAAAATATTCTATGGACTCATCATTTTGAAAGGTGTCCAATGGCATGTAACTTTCTTTGGTACCTATCAATTCAAGATGTTCCAAATTAAGAATTGTCTTGGGGGTATTTTTTATGATGACGTTGACATTGAGTGAAGGTATTTTTGATGTTTTTGTTATCTTTGAAGGACAATAACCAAGGCCTCTTGTCATCTCTTGTATGTTAGGCTCTATAGGAACTAAGATACCTTGTTCTTTCACCCACATCCTTTTCCATTATAGCCAGATTTTTTCAACATTTGATACCCTTTCCCATAATTAATGGCTTTCATTTCTTTCAAAGTGGGTGGTTTCTCATAATTGGTGTCATCATAAGTGGATGTATAGATTGTATCCTCATCTTTACTAAAATTTGTGGATTTAGATGCTTTTTAATGTTTTTGTTATATATTATGTTGATACCACCACTGCTTATTTTCCTTTTTTTGTTCTTTGTGTGCCTTTATACTCTCCCATGAAGGTAGGTGTGAAATATAGGGAACCCCAATCATTTTGCATCAATCTTGTCTCATCTTTATCTTCATGTTGCAGGGGTTCTACTATATCAAAGGAATTTTCATTCCCTTCTCTATTTGCAAACAATTTTTAGATTTTGGATCATCTTTTATTGTATAAACCATGTTGTTGTAAGTGTACATCATTAGATGGTGAAGAATTAAGATAATTTCATTTATTTTATGAATCCATGGCCTACCTAAGAGAAGATTGTATGAAAGTTCCTAAGGCATGGCATGGATAGGATTTTCTAACATAACTTTACTGACTTTTATAGGTAATGTTATTATACCAAGTGGTTGGTTTCCGATATTATCAAAAACATAGACAAAGAATCTAGTTGAATTTTAGTCTTATCCATTCCAATTCTATCCAAAAGATTCACACTACAAATATTTAGTCTTGAACCATTTTCCATGAGAGTTCACCTAATCGGGCAACCTTGTTGATAACATCCAATATCATCATTCAACATCATTTTTCTTTTGTGTCTCCAATGAAGGTAGTTCACTTTCATGATAAATAATATCATTGATCGAGTACATACCATGAATTAGGGCACCTACGTCATTTGGTTGCATACTAGGACGGACCACAACTTTTTGTAAAGAATTTTGAAGAATACCATGGTAATTTGGTGATGTTTGAATGAGATCTCATAGAGAAATCTTAGGAGTGTGACAAAGTTGTTCCACAAGATCATGCCCCTTTCCAGTTTGTGGAGGAAAACAAGGGGCACTAGGAAAAATAGGTTATGGAAGCAACATCGATGTAGGATTGACTTGTGTTTGTCTTGGTTGTTGATTGTTCCATGCAATATATGTATGAGTAACTATGTGGTAACTTGGTTATTGTGAGACATGGTAGCTAGTGAGTTATTTTGCAAAATTTAAGATGCAACCTTTAGATTTTGGTTCGTTTTGAGGTGGTCTTATGATGAGCACTGGTTTGGTTTGGACTTGAGGTTGTTGTGAAGGTGGGTAAATGATCATTTGAGGTTTGATTACATTGATTGTTCATTGTTGGGTTGAGATGTTACAAGCCTTAGTGGATGATTTTGGTGAGATAAAGTCCTCAAGGGATTCATCTAACATATCAAATTCATCACAACTAAAGGGATTGAGAGGTATACAAGGAACTTGGAGAAAGATCTAGCATGATCAGATGACCATGCCTTCTCCAAGATTAATATTTAATTCCAATGCATGTTTAAGCTAACTAGGGTTAAAAATAGGTTTACAGACCTACCACTGATATGTAAATCATAATGCATAACCACAAACCGATAATAGATATCAGTAAGTTTCTAATATTTGAAGTTATTTTTGGAGGATTAGGTCACCCAAGGGTGATTGGGTCTTGGTAAGGCTTTCTCAAAAGTGTCAGTTTCAAAGGCCTAAGTAACAAAGATTAAATGTATTACTATTTGCAAACCCAGGTCTAGGATTGGTTCTTCTGCTATTTTGTCAGCATCTAATTTATGAAATGTGTTGTAATAATATATGGCTTTGAATGTTTTCACAATGAAAACTAATCTACCCAGATTATGCAAGGATTCATAAAATTCAAATAATTTCTCTATAGATTTGAAAGTTTAAAGCATTGAAAAGTAAAATTGTTTGAATTTTTTTACTAAACTAAGAGAAATGACAACAGTGTTTAGCATGCGATAATAGTGTTCCAAAATTTCATAGAAAATATTTACCAATAGAAATAAAATGCAAAGATAGACATAATTGTGTAAAACTGACTATTGATGCACCTGTACAAGAACAGGGTCGCCTAAGGGTGAATGGGTCCTTGTTTAGGGTTTTGAAAATTGGAAAATTTAATATGGGTATGTGTAGGATCATGATGGGCCAAAAAGTGGTGATATGATGGGTATATGTAGGGTATGTCGCCGACGACTTTTTTTTTTACCCAAAATTGATGAAATGAAAAGGGTTTTTAAAGGAGGTTCTCAGCTTTCCACCAATATAAATTATGCTTTATTTTAAATTTAATAAATAATTATTATTCATTTTCTATTTGAATTATGACTAAAGTCCTAATTGATAGGTTGATTGAAAAACATCTATAACTTTCAAACGGTATCACATTTTTTGAATCAAACATGCATCACATTCTATGTTTTTCATACTATATGATTAAAAAAATGAATTTCATGAAGCTTTGACCAAGTTAAGGTGGTCGACATACAAGTTTTTATATTTTTGAAAGTTGTAATAAAAAATCGTAATTAATTATTTACTTGGAACTTGGAAAAAATTTATAAAAAAATATGCATCACATTAGGACATGAGTCCTCTACTTATATCTAAAATCTTATAAAAAAATATTATCATTTTATTGTGGTTAGGGTGGTCAGACATACACCTTATTTTTTCCCTAAATTTAAGTACTATTATATTGAAATTTTAAATTTTCACCAAATAGATTTTTTTTAAATAAACCTAGTAGTTTAGAAACTACATTCAATTTCCTACATATTTTATTCTTACATATTTTTGAAATAATATAGATAACTTATTCAAACTTTTACGTCAAGTTGCCTAACTCTATTTTTTTTTAATTTTTCACCACTTAAGGTCTTTTTTTTTCCATGATGATCCTACACATACCCATACCTAAGATGTTGTTTAAGGTTATTATTCCTATCTGAAAACATATTTGACAGTGACTATTTTTTAAAAAAATTCCAATGTAATACAAATGCAAATGTATAAGAATTTTGAAATAAAAAGACACTTTTTTTAATACAATTTTGAAATGAAAATATAATCTAAATGACTAAAACACACCCTAATGCAAGCTATGATGTAATATGAATGAAATATTTTTGGATTGTTATGACTTTATATGATGTAAATATGCAACCCTAAATGAGAAATGCAAGACAAAAAGATGTGAAGCCTAGATATAGGGTTCGAAAGACTATTAAATCAAAAATTTATGATGTCAAACCAAAATGAAACATAAAATTGTGGATACCTTAAGTTTACTTTTGAAAACCTAGGGTTAATTCCATTATTTCTAGGATTTCATTAGGATGCAAATCAGTAAGGTGCATAGATTGAATTTCAATCGCCAAGGTGAGTCAATCAGATCTAGATCTGATCCTTTGAGTCTTGCAAATGAATTGGAAATGATTTGGAGTGATTTCCCTAATTAGACTATATAACCTAATATGTAAATTACAAAATCTTGAAGATCAAAAAATGGAAACAATAATTTGCAAGTGGATTTGGGGGATGTCTGATGATGTGTCACTATCACCAAAAGTTGGATTCAACGTGTTAAGAGGGACTCAATCATCTATGGGTGAATAGGTTTTTATAAACCTTTCTAAAACTTCAAAGTTTAATCCTACAACCCTTTTTCTAATCTTCATTGCTATACCTACAAATTTCCATCTTCAGATATGGATCTATAATAAATCTACAAAAGAAATTGCTTGGGTGGCTATATGGGGGCTTGCCTCAGTCAAAACCCTATTTTGATAATTAAACCTCAACAAAATGTGTAATATTTGATAGAAAATAGTGTGTGAGCCCTAACCTTATGTATGTCTAAGGTTGTTATGAAACAAAATACAATGAAATCCTACTCAAGTGCATTAGATTGTGATTCCTATATGACAATGGGGAGATTCAATTAGGGAGAAGTCAAAAAACTCCAAGTAAATTGGAAAGTGCAATGATACCTTGCTTTAGGTTGCACGTAGAGTGAAGTTTGAAAATAAGAGCACCAAGGAAATAAGTAATTAGGTGGAGGGAAGTGGCCAAATGCGTCTCCCAATTCTACAATCCATCATGCTCTTCCATAAACTTCAATATTCAATCATGTGATAAAGCTTGATCAAATCTACAAATGGACTTGAAGACCTGCAATCTCAAGTAATGTTGCTACAAGACTTTGAATTTTGCTTGCTTTGAATGTTATGTCTTGTGTTCTAGTTTGGAAATGATGAAAAGACTAGGTATTTATAGGTGTTTCTCTAATTTCCCAAAAATTAGTTCCTGAAAGGCAACATTTACAATTTGAATTTTGAATGTTAAAATGTTGCCAACAACCCATTAAAACTTGGGTCCTAGCTAAAAAAGGAAACACATTCGCCAATGGGTAAATGGGTTCTAACCCACATTTCTAGGACACACTTAATCGGTGGCAAAGTAACAATTGATTGCATTTATTCAATGCTTGCAATTTGTCGGAAAACAATAAAAATAGGCCTTAAAATGCATAATAAAAGGAATTAGGGCCTATTTATGAAGGGTTGAAAATGCATGAATACAAGGGTCACTAAAATAGGATCAAACTAAGCGTAAAATTGTAATATCACCTACAAAGGAGTACACTTTTTTATGCTACATAAATATTTGCATACAAATTTAAAACATAAAGCAATGTAAATGAAAAAAGAAAGCTGCCATCAAATTGACAGAAAAAACTGCAAATGAAAATAGAATGTTCCCATCTAGTTGTCAAATGAATATTTATTTGGCTTTTATGTGATAAGTGAGATTTTTAAATTTTTTACTTGATATTTTGGAGGCTTTTACCATTAAATGATAGATGGTTTTGTTTTCCCACTACTCAAGTGGTTTCAAGCTCAAATCTCACACTATATGTAACCTATCGACTAATTAACTATTGTCATATTCTTTTAGTGGGACTGTAGTTACTTGTCTTTTTCTCCACAAAAAACAGCAAGATCTGTGTGGGCCATAAAAGAGATAGAAGGTACATAAATTTGTTCACTCTCAAATAAAGATGACGGATGCTACATATCCGTCAAGAGTAAGTTCATCCCAATTAATGGGAAATGTACTTCAATGGAGCTCAATAAACCCGTGTGCTGAACATTAAATTCACAAAGTTTATAGCTGTAAATGCATAAGCACAATAATCACGATGGGCTCTACAAGGGACCCGCTGTCACTACAATGATTTATCTCAATGTATCGAAAGTTGTAAATGCTGAGCAGTGAATTGCTTGATGAGCATGGTCCTATGAATGGCCATCAAGTTCAAATTCTGCTTCCATGTAAGTCACTGATATGAGTATGATAATTGAAAACTCTGTATCATATCTCCATATTAATCATATATATATTTAGAATTAATAGCTGGATCCTCACGTAAACAGCCGTTTATCATAACATACCAAGTTTTCAGTACATCAATGGAAGCTCTTAACAGAACACTATAAATTCGAGTCTGACTGATTGATGATATTATGGCCAGCTGGGAGATGTGCTGGTCTTTCCAGCCGAATGCTATTAAAAGTGCAATCAGTTCCCACATGGTCTGAATAATTATGTTTTGGTCGCAATTATGTTCTCGCAATGCGCTGTTTCACATCATCTCCCTGTACTTCTTCTACAATGCAATCTACTTCATTTAATTTACTGAAATGGTCTTTGTCGGTCAATCTATATCCATTCACACCATCGTGCTTCTTAAATCTCCACCTCTTAAGTTCGCATTAATGTCTCTTTTTTGGTGGGGGTGATAAATTATTGGGATTGTATTTAATGCGTTTAAAGAAAGTTGTTTTCAAACAACCATTTCTTAGGTGGACCTAATCATTAATGAAAGGGACAAATTTACCTTCAGAATTAACATTTAGACATGATTTTTACATTTTTCGTAAGGCACTTTTAATGGCTCCTTGAGTTCTTGGGTGAGAATTTAAATTTTATATAATTATTGAATATTAAAAAGATTGATTTTGAAAAAATAAATAGAAATAGTTCTTAACAAAATTCAAAAAAATTATAATATGAATATAGTCTAAATCATTTTCAAATTCTTGAAGTTTTGGTATAATTTTTTTTTTTAATTGAGAAAATGCATTATATTAATAATAGAAAAAGAATTTACAAAAGTACAAATATACGTAAAAGAGGCACATTCCAACCTGAATTACTGTCAAACACAGTCAAACAAAAAATTATGATTGATATAATTGATTGGTATAATTGATATAAATTAAAAAATTATAATTTTGAGTGTTCTACTTTGACCATAAAGTGTGGCATACTATAGCACTACCACTCCCTTAACCTTGTGACATGGTTTATTGGATCACTAATATTTAACTTCATCTAATTTTTTTTAGCTCTTCAAGAACCATCAATCATCTAGGTTAAATTATAAGCATTAATTATTAAACACAACTTCATTCAACATCAAGATTGTTATTATAATTTTGAGTAAGCTTAAATTTGTTTACTAAGAACTTTGGGCCTCTTAGGTAAGAACTTAAGATGGTTTTAAATTGAGAACACCTTTAAGGAAAATATTTCTTCTTCCTAAGTTAATATGAATTTTGTATTGTTGCTTACAATATTTGTTCATGCTAATATCAGCAGATGAAAAACCTACTCCTCTCTTTAAAGGAGAAGGATAAGTTCCACCCAAGGTTTTGTCTCACCACATCTTGGTGTTGTGAGACAACCCAGTCATCTCTATTTAATTATTTTATAATGGATTGGTAGGAATCTAAGTAGAGATAAAACAAGCTTAGGTCAAGATAAAGCTTAGATTATGGAAAACGCTCAACAAGAAAACATATTATTAATGATGTTAATTTGGTTAGCTTATATAGCACGTCTCCTTGAAAGGAACAATGAATAAATACATGAAAAAAATGAATGAACAATAATTTTGAATATGTATGAACATACCTTTATCAATAATAAAATAAGTAATATAAATCTAAAACTAGGAAAACCTACTCTAATTGATTTGAAAGAAAAAATAAAAATAGTAAAGGCATAGGAAAAGAATGGGAATATTTCATCCTTGAAGTAATCCTTGATTTCATGAAGAAGATAAAAAAATCTTGAAAATATTATTGGCTCAACTTGTTTGAACATTAAGGGTCAAGAGAATGTTATCAACAAAGAGAGAACTAACCTTTCAATTCAATAAAAGCATCTAGTATGTTGCACGTGCAAGTTCAAATTTTAAACATTAGGACTGTGAAAGAAATGATATACCTCTAAATCTCATATTACATTAACTCATCTCACAACAATAATTACATGACTAATTACATAAAAATACATGCACTAGATTTTTTTAAAAAAATAGATAGACTATGATATAAATTGAAAACTACATGATATACGAAGAAAGATAAAAAAATTATCCCTCATAAGTGACAATAAGTCCCAATTTATAGAAGTGTCTTGAATATACTATGAAGGAAATAATTATTATAAATTTAGATGTATGATGATAAGAAATGATAATATAGATAATGATTGAGCTTATTTTATATGGTTTGTTTGAAATTTGAGACATCTAACACTATCCCTATCCACTTTTATTTAATTTAGTCAAGATATTTGAAACATGAAAAACTAGAGATCCTCAAGCCTATTATCCAATCAAAGAGGAAAATTTGAATTTAACAATAGCTAGGAGATTCCCTATAGTTTTTCTCTTTGTATCTCTATTATATTTTCTTGCATTCCTTTATTGAACTACAATACCTTAATGAAGATACTACTCAACACTACAATTTCAAAACCTACACATAAGCTAGGTTCTATGTATATACATGATAAGATGGATTAAATTATACAACATTAAAAGAGTTGAACTTAATAATCCATGAATAAACCTACACATTTAATTTAATATCATAAAAATATACCATACAAAATCCTTGCAAGGATTTTACAATCTTTTAGCTAGATAACTAGTTAGAAATACATCAAAAAATTCACATATAACAAAGATAAATAAATATTGTTAATGTTTTCCCTGTGTTTCAAGAGGACCCCCTCCCCTACCCCTCTCAGGCTAATTATTTTGGTGAGGGTACCTCCTCTGTGAGACTTCCCTCCAAAAAACCCCCTATTGTTCCTTCCAATTTGAGACAACCATCTATTGAAGGCATTCTTATGAAGGGAAACCCTATTACTCATAATTTGAAAGGTAAAGAGACTAGCTCTAACCCCCTGAGAAACCTCATTGACGCTAAGAGAAAAGGTTTTGATAGTGTTGAACCTAAAACAACCAAAAAAGTCACTATTGAGATTAGAGACGAGGAGGAGGAAGGAAAATTGGACGATTCCAACAATGGGAAGGGTGGAAGAAGGCTGATGAGGCTCACGGGCCAATCAACCAAAGGTAAGAAACTATTCTTTGAAGAACCTAGGGATGACCCTAAAGATGAAGCTCCACCTACTATTAATCTGAGTAAAAAGGAGTTGTTGGTGGTTTTGGGAGAAGACCTCTTGGAAGATGATGTTAGTAGTGAAGAGGATGAAGAAATGGATGGTGATGACCAATCGGTGGTTGAAGACTCAGAGGATGAGGAAGTAGAAGAGCTCAAGAATATTGAAAGCGAAGTCAAGGAAGTGGTTAGGGAAGTCACGAAGGGAATGGAAGAAAATCCCATGGAGGAAAAGGATGAAGAGGTGTAGAATAATGATAGGTCCCTTGATTTCTATGTTACACAATTCTAGGAATTACAACATAAAGTGGGTAAGATGGAAAAGGCTTTCAATAAGTTAACAATAATCTATTTGGGAATTATGTGAAAGGCTATCTTTGGCATGGTGAATAGTGTAACTAAGGCTATGAAAGGCCACTGAAGGATGAAAGCCTCTCAAGCCGATGAGGAGCAACTAGATGAAGGAACAACTAGATTCATGGAACAATATAATGAGGCGATGAAATGGCTAGAGCAATAATGGTTCACTTGATTTTCTATCCAAGAGAGTAATTTGGGTCTTTTGGTTCTATATTTTTTGGTTTATGAACGATGTTCTTACTGGGCCTATGTGCCCCTCGATCTATTAGGCTTGGTTCTATCTTTTGGGTTGCTATTTTCTTCTAGTTCATAGTTTCTCCTATTTTGTGTTCTTAGGTGTTGGTCCTACTATGGGGTGTTGGTTGGTTTTATGGCTCTTCTATTTTATTGTGTTTGTGTAGCAAGCCTATAGACCTTGTTCTGCATTCTAGTTGGGTTTAGGGGGCCTTTCCCCTACTTCTATTACCAAAAACACATAGATAAATTTGGATAATGTTGAGTCTATGCATTAAATTCATTCTTTAATGATTATAATATGTCATTTTGAATTTTAGATGAAAACCAAATTGTTAGAACTTATTAAATGTCTTAAAACTCTAAGATGGAGAGAAACCATTGTAGCCTAGAAGTTTATTCTCCTCATTCCTTCTTTGTAACATATTTTTCTTCCATTTGAATAATACAAATATAGAAATATATTTATCCCATGCATTCATATAACGTTGGGATATAGTAAATTCATCCATTTATTTTCACTGAATTCATTCATCCCCTTGAAATCATCAAATTTAATGCCTTCATATAGAATTTAGCTCTTCTAGATCTGTAAAGGATAAAAAAAGTTTTCATTTTATTATAGCCATCTTCTAGATTAATGTCTTTTCTAGGATTTGGTGTGAATGGAAAGAAGGACCTTGCAAAATTGCTTAAAATGGTGGCCTTTAGATTGCTTGATGACCATTGAGACATGAAAATTCAATTGCAATATTAATGACTAAATGATATAATATTTATATTATGCCACTAAAGGTTCCCTTGGTTTTGTGGCCCTCAAATAATCAATGGTTTCTAGGTGGGAGAATTTGATTGGGTAACTATGACAAGTTGTTATTGGATCACTGATAATGATCTAGGCTATGCAATGAGGTAGATGGGAATGAACTATAAAAAATGTTGGAGTTTCAAAGTTTAGTGATCAAATATAGCTAAAAACCTAGATACCACTTATTTTGGATTAGGAGTAAGCTATGCTTCATACCAATAACATGTAAATAAAGGGAATATCAACATCTCCAACTTTGAGAGAA
Source organism: Sequoia sempervirens (assembly GCA_007258455.2). Lineage (NCBI taxonomy): Eukaryota > Viridiplantae > Streptophyta > Pinopsida > Cupressales > Cupressaceae > Sequoia > Sequoia sempervirens. The sequence continues at coordinate 124,819,138 of VDFB02000363.1, read as the reverse complement.
TACACAAAGGAAATGATTGGGGAATTAGGGACTAGGGAATATAAAAAATTTAACTTCTAAGGCATATAAATTATGATATGTTTGAATGGGTGATCCTAATGGCATACCAAGGATAGGGTACCTTGAGCAAGTGATGGATAAAAAATTCTTTAAAAGGTAACTTAACTATGAGAATAGGTGAGACATGGTCAAGAGTGAAAGCATGCCAATCTAGAAAAGTATGAAACAATAAGAATGAAAGAGGAAGTATTGAACCAAATTCAAATGAGATACCTCCAACCCTTCTATCCTCCTCATTTGTTGACTCTACTTCACCACCCTCATTGAACCATGAAGTTGAACCTTATTTGTCCCAAGCAAAACAAAGAATAAAAATATCACTAGATACAAATATGGATGTTAATACTCACAATCAAGCTCATAGTAATAATATGCAGCCTATTGTGATACATTCTGATGATGAGTCCAAAAATAAAATAGATGAACAAAAAGAATACAATATCAAATTATCTTATGTTTACCAAATCAATGAATTTATATGGGACCATCGATGATGATCCTCCTAATGCTAGTGATCGATCGTATGTTTAACTTGATACTTCTCCTTATACCATACTTTTTTAGTTCCTTTACCATATTATCCACATTCCATTTATGATGAAAAAGATTGGGATCTAAATGAATTGTTCTAAATTAACTCTCATGTGTATTACTTGTGTGCTTTTTTCTATTTTCTTGCACACAATATGATATCTCGTGATGTGGTGACTGGTGTGTATTTGTGTTTGTTAGTTTTCTTTGGATGACACCAATTTTTCTTGTTGGTATATGGATATAAAGAAACTGAATATGTCATGTCATTCATCTATTTGTATCTCCATTTCTCTTTATGTTGGGAAAATATTGTCATTGTTCCTTTTGGGAATGATGTAAGGCATTGATACATTTAGGTCTCTTCCATGTTGACCCAAAAATATTTTGTTGTCTTCATGTGTTATTCCTCCCTAATTTTGTTAGTTCCATAAGAATTTTGGGAATGATGTTGATTCCAACATTATCATTATCTCTCATATATACTGACCCTAGATCTATGGATTCCTTATTTACTATCTTTGTCTTGTTAATTATATGGATTTTTTTTGGGGGTAACCCCTTGTCATGAGTTAGCTTTCATGTGAACATATCATTTGGCATAGGGTTTTCTAGTAAGCTCTCATGACCTATCATTTTGCAAGTGTCATTTTATTCTACCTTAAAATAAGTTTATCTTGGTTGGCGTTTGCAATTACTTTAAGGTGGGGGCAAGCATTACACATTATATGCTTGAATTTTTTCACATACATTGAAATTTTTGATGCATTTTTTGGCATATTCATAATATTTTATAGTGCCTTATTAGAATTATTGGGACTATACTTCTTGATATGGTTGACATGGAGAATCACCTAGTGAATACTAGACTTCAATATCCCTTATGTTTTTTCATGTTTGTCATGCTACATTGCACTTTTATGTGCTCCCTTGCCTTCACTTTTTTGTACCATAGGATGTTGAGCCTAAGGGCTAGTGTATCCCCTAGATATGATGTCATCCCACCTCTTCAATGTTTAAACAAAAGAACCATTCTTGGACCTTATCCTTACTTTATTATGAGAATGAGCATAAGTTGATACTCTCCCTAATGTGGCTAAATATAGCATCATTGTTGGAATTGTGTGCCTCAATCCCACAGGCTGAAACCTCTTGTGAGCAATTTTGGTGAGACTATGGAGATGTCTGGCCGACCTACTAGTTGATCCTGACTATTGTTGTGACCTCCTGAATGTCTTGGCGATCGGAATCTAAAACCTTTGGCATACCCTTGGATAGTCGGGATGATGTCTCCACGACGATAGGAAGTCTTGCTGATATCGACGTGACCTTTGGTCTGTTTGGCCGATGTGGTAAATGGCATGACTTGCTCCCATCGGTATGAAGTCCTAGCGATTGGGAGATGTCTGGCCAACAGTTGGTGTCTATCGGATATCGGGGTGACTCTGGGTGACAACCGGTGTTGGGGAGAGTCTTGGACAGTCGGTATGTCTCATACCAACAAGGGAAGTCTTGCCGATAGATATACACCTGTGGTCATCGGTGTAACTCATGTGACCTCGATAAGAACTCTCGGTGAAAGCTAGAAGTCTTGCTGACTGTTGGTGCTCAGCATAACTTGAAGACTTCAGTATGAAGTCTTGGAAAAAGTGACAAGTCTCACTGATAGTAAAAGGTCTTCAGGATGACATGAGGTGCTCGATGGGATGTCTTGGAGAGAGCAGTAAGTCTTTCCGATGAGTGTTCTTCTTGGCATGACTTGAAGACTTTAGTATGAAGCCTTGGTGAACTACGCTAGTCTCGCCGATGGCTATGTGGTCTTCGATGTAACTTGAAGGCATCGGTATGATGTCTTGGCGAAGAGTGTTTGTCTTGCTGATGGGAATCCTGATGTCCGTATGACCTCTCAGGGAAAGTGATAAGTCTTTCCGACTATTGCTTGGTGTTCAGTATAACATAAAGGCTCGGTATGATCTCTTAGCGAATGACGATAGTCTTGCCGATTGTTGAACATTTCAGAGTGACCTTTGAACTTTGGTATGATGTCTCATCGAATGGCGATTGTCTCACCGATGAGAATGTTGAGGTCGATATGACTTGGGAACTTCGGTAAGATGTCTTGGCGACAAGAGGAAGTCTAAGCGATAGCTTGTGAACTCAGTATAATGTCTTGCTGATAGTGAAGACTCTTAGCGACAATGACGATATGGGCTTTGTGGCATTGGGGAGACACGATTAGTGTCTCACTGACATGCAACACAGGTTGAACGCCCTTGACCAAGTGAAGACTATCTGACGTGGTGCGATTTGGAAAAATCAGAGACAACAGAATGTGAACCGTTTGCTGTGAGACTGTTGCAACCGTTTATGTGTGGAAGGGAAAACTCTACATGAGGAAATGGAAACATCTTCGATGATAATGATGCTGAGCTGGAGATTGTTGTCCGACAGTTGGAAACGAACCGTTTCATAGAGCTTGTTGAGAACGAATGCATATATGTATGCATTGGACATTTTGTAGTAAGGGTCTAAGAGTCGAAGAGAAGAAGAGAGAGAGCTGAGTGGCTGGCTGAAAGGCCGAGGCCATGAGGCTAAAGCAGAGACAGGGTTATGCTGTCGAACTCTCTCCTGTGTACTGAGTGATTAGTTGCTACCAGTTGTATCCAGAAAGAACAAGATGTAATCTCTAAAAAAGCTATGAGCCTGAAATTGTATTGTAACTGTTTGTTGCTGAATAATACAATGGCTCAATCTTTGGAGTGTGGGGTTTTTTATCCGAAAGGATTTTCCCCACGTAAATCTGTTTGTTCTAGTTTCTATCTTATCTTTCATGTCTATTGATTCTTGTTGTAGAATCTGTTAATGCATGTTGTTGAATTTACATGTGCTTCTCTTAGAAGGATCAATGTGGGAAATAAACTGTGTCTGTTTCCACTTTAGGACATAGTTGTACATGTCTTTAAGGCAACCTAATTGAAATGTAAGTTACTGAAGGCACTACTGTTATGGAGGTTTCTATGAGATGCCCTCCCCTTCCCCTTACAAGTGGTATCAGAGCCTTCTTTTGGTTGCTAGTTTTGGGTATTTCTCCTATGAAGATTTCTCAGTTTGTTAGGCTGGAGGAAATCTAGAGGAATCGTTTGGTGTATTGATCCTTTGGTGAGTGGAAGTCTTGTGATATTCAGATACAACACACAACTTAAAGGATGGTGGAGATGGAGAAGGGAGTTGATCATGTTGCTTTGATGTGATCTATGTCTCCTGATTGGTAGTGGTATAACCTCGGTGTATGAGGTGGATTTTTTTGCTCCGTGGCTATGTAGTAGTAAAGCTTTCATATTGGGTGTCTATCTGAGAGGCTCCTTGATGATATGAAGAAGCCTAGTTTGTTTCTCAGCCATGGAAGAGAGTGCTTATGCTAGGTGGTGTTTCCTGGTGTTGGAAGGCACAATTTCCTGTTAACCTCGAATACATAAAGTAGATGATTTGCAAGCTTCTGGAATAGCCTTTCTCGCTTTCTTGGATGCATGTACATGTTGGTGGTTCTAGGTTTAGCCTAAAAGGGGCCTGGATTTTCTTGAACTATTTTTTCCTTTTTTTTAAGGATGTTTTGTACTTGCATGGCTCTGTGGTTTTGCAGGTTTTACACGGTTAAGCAAAAACTTGTGATTATGTGGAGTTGTTGTTAAGCTATTTTCTAGAGCCTAGTAGAGGTGTTGATGGATGAGATAGATGTAGTTTTGCATGCATGCTTTGTGCATGGTTTGAGAAGGTGTGATTTCCTCTCTACATGGGAGTGTTGGTACGTGATTTGTCACTCAGCATTCTTGTGGTTATGCTTGTGGGTTTCTTGATTATGGTGCTCGTTGTGGACATGATTGGAAAATTAGATCTGGCATGATCTGGTGTTTGAGTCATGTTGTCTACATGGTTATTCTCTTTGAAATCTTAGTGTTGCAGTTTCCAATGCGATGATGGGTTTGCATGTTCGATGTTTGTGATCTACGAGTTATGCGGTTGATGGATTAGCTACCCATTGGCTGCAGAGATAACTTGGATGTGGACTATCTTTATCCATGAGGTTGATTATTTGCATGTGCAAACTTGTTAGCTGGCCTTGTATGTGGTCACTTGTGCATTGGTGTGATTGCTTTGAGATGAGAGGATGTATATTCTTGAGTACCTAAATGGTCAGTTATGGGAACCTGAAGCAGTTGGTCATGATGCTTGGAGAGCTCAGGTGTCACGTTTCAGTGGGAGCTCTAGCAGTGACTGTGGGTTCACCACATGGTGGTGAATGGTCTTCTTTAGTGTTGCAGATGTTTCTTGGGATCTTGTTACTGTAGAAGGGTTCTTTCGCATTTGCATGGACATTATTTGAAGATGTGCAACATCTTGGAACCATGGAGGGTGCTTGGAGGCTTTGGCTGAGGTGTTGGTGGTGCTTGACAGGTGATGTTGGTTTTGAGTCTATTTGCTTTTATTTCATGGTATACTCTTGGTGTACTGGAGTTTTGGCATTGCGCATTAGACCATGGTGATGTCATTTGAAGCATGGTATCTCCTAAGGGGATATGTAGATCATCATGTCATGATAAGTTCTTGATTCAGCTGATTGGAGCTTTGATAGTGGTCTAGTAATTCTTTGTGTATTGGGTGCTTTGATTATTTGCTTGATACTTCGTGATAGTGCAGTAATGCATTCAAAGTTTAGCATGAGATGATCAGTTGTTAGTACTCATGGATACATGGAGAATAAGGTGAGGCTATCTTTCTCTTATGAGAGAGGTGTTGTTGATTGTTACTCTTGATGAGTTCTTAGCAGAAATTCCAAGAAGCCTACACCTTGGTTGAACGTGAGTTCAATAAGAGACCTATGAGGAGATTTCTCTTGGATTAGTCATGATGACTTGTATATCTTGAAGGAGTATTCTCATTCCCACTCTTGGTCTACTCAACAGTTTATCTGAAAGGTATTTGGCCCATTATATTTTTTCAGATGTGTTTTTGTTTACTTTCATGATATGGATCTTGAATTGTTGTCTAATGGTTCTGGAGGATTCATAGTGGAAGTTGTACAACTTGTTTTATCTCCTTGTTACTTATGAGAATTGGTAGGAGATGATGTATGGGCTGATTTCCTGAAATAGGAAATGAACTAGCTTGATCTTCTTTGAGATGCTTACATCCATGTTTTTAAATTGGTTTGATCTTGGTGATTGAACGGATGGATGTTGTTAAGGCTTCTCTGTTGTGAAGAAGATCATTCTTGACACAACTGGATATTAGAATTGTATGTAGGAGGATGTTCTATAGGAACATGATGTGCATACTTTCTCTCTTTAGTCTTGGTTTTCCTCCTAGATGGTGTGGAGATCTTGGAAGAACTGTGAAGACTTGTGGTGAGAGAAATGTTTCTTGTAACAGTTTGTTGCAGGTTGTGCATATCATTGTGGATATTTCCTTGGTGCTACATGGTTACATATTCTATGTGTTGTTATTGGTAGACTTGCGATGCCTTTTGATCTTTCAGATCTGGATTACTCAGGCAATGGGAGTTCCTGTATGTGTCTTGTCATCTTTGACTGGTTGGCACTTGGAGCTTGTATTTGTTGTTGATGAGTTGGTTTTGGTTTGGCATAAGTTTACTAATGTTAATACCTGTGAGGTATGTGAGATTGGATGGAATAGCACGAGCTGTGGGTGCTATTTTCAGTCGCGTGGGTTTATCAGTTGGATGGGAGTAGTCAGTCTTACTGTTGTTCTAGATGGTGTTTTATATCTTGTTTCTGGAGAATGACTTCACTAGTGTGTTCTATTTGAAGCTTTGGAGTTGATATTACTTTTGTATAGCGCTTGAGCATAGTGAAGTAGTAGCAGTATCTTGTTGATTGATATCACTGGGATCTTTTGCTTGTGTTCGTTGGAATGGTGCTTATTCACCTTGGTTTGAATCTTTCTTCCATAGGTGGCATATTGGAAGATGACAGGGTTTGTTCCCTGAATGGTGGACATCTTGGATGTTGGAGCAGAATTCTTGATGGAGCATGAGAGCATGTTTGGGGTCTATGTGGTTTCCTGGAAGGTTGTGATCAGTTGCATTTTGGCTTCTTTGTTGGACAGTGAGTTGTAGTTGGATGCCTGGTCTTGGTTGCAGATTGTCTGGTGGACTAAATCTGTGGAATCCTATTGATTGGGTGTCTTGAGTGTTGCAGGGTCTGAACTGGTGGAGCTAGTGTGATCTTAGTTTCTATTTGCTTTGGAGGTGCCTATGCGATCTTCGTCAAGTGGAAGATTGTTGGAATTGTGTGCCTCAATCCCACAGGCTGAAACCTCTTGTGAGCAATTTTGGTGAGACTATGGAGATGTCTGGCCGACCTACTAGCTGATCCTGACTATCGCTGTGACCTCCTGAATGTCTTGGCGATTGACATCTGAAACCTTTAGCGTACCCTTGGATAGTCGAGATGATGTCTCAGTGACAATAGGAAGTCTTGCCGATATTGGCGCGACCTTTGGTCTTTCTGGCCAATGTGGTAATCGACATGACTTGCTCCTATCAATATGAAGTCCTGGTGATTGGGAGATGTCTGGCTGATGGTTGGTGTCTATTGGATATCAGAATGACTCTGGGTGACAAGCGGTATCAGGGAGAGTCTTAGACAATCGGTATGTCTCATACTGACAAGGGAAGTCTTGCCGATAGATATACACCTATGGTCGTCGGTGTAACTCATGTGACCTCAATAAGAACTCTCGGCGAAAGTTAGAAGTCTTGCGGACTATTGGTGCTCGACATAACTTGAAGACTTCAGTATGAAGTCTTGGCGAAAGCAATGAGTCTCGCTGATAGTAAAAGGTCTTCGGGATGACATGAAGTGCTTAGTGGGATGTCTTGGTGAGAGCGGTAAGTCTTGCCGATGAGTGTTCTTCTCGGCATGACTTGAAGACTTCGGTATGAAGTCTTAGCGAACTACGATGGTCTTTCCGATGGCTGTGTGGTCTTCAGTGTAACTTGAAGGCATCGGTATGATGTCTTGGCGAAGAGTGTTTGTCTTGCTGATGGGAATCCTGATGTCGGTATGACCTCTCAGTGAAAGTGATAAGTCTTTCCGATTGTTGCTTGGTGTTCGGTATAACATAAAGGCTCAGTATGATCTCTCAGCGAATGACGATAGTCTTGCCAACTGTTGGACATTTTAGAGTGACCTTTAAACTTTGGTATGATGTCTCATCGAATGGCGATTGTCTCACCAATGAGAATGTTGAGGTGAATATGACTTGGGAACTTTAGTAAGATGTCTTGGCGATAAGAGGAAGTCTAAGCGACAACTTGTGAACTCGGTATAATGTCTTGCCGATAGTGAAGACTCTTGGTGACAATGATGATATGGGCTTTGTGGCATTAGAGAGACATGGTTAGTGTCTCACCGACATGTGACACAGGTTGAATGCCCTTGACCGAGTGAAGACTGTCCGACGTGGTGCGATTTGGACAAATCAGAGAGAGCAGAATGTGAATCGTTTGTTGTGAGACCGTTGCAACCATTTCTGTGTGGAAGGGAAAACTCTACATGAGGAAATGGAAACATCTTCGACAATAATGATACTGAGCTGGAGATTGCTGTCTGACAGTTGGAAACAAACCGTTTCATAGAGCCTGTTGAGAACGAATGCATATATGTATGCATTGGACGTTCTGTAGTAAGGGTCTAAGAGCTGAAGAGAAGAAGAGAGAGAGCTAAGTGGCTTGCTAAAAGGTCAAGGCCATGAGGCCAAAATAGAGGCAGGGTTATGCTACCAAACTCTCTCCTGTGTACTAAGTGATTAGTTGCTACCAGTTGTATCCAGAATGAACAAGATGTAATCTCTGAAAAGGCTATGAGCTTGAAATTGTATTGTAACTGTTTGTTGCTAAATAATACTATGGCTCGATCTTTGGAGTGTGGGGATTTTTATCTGAAAGGATTTTCCCCATGTAAATCTGTTTGTTCTGGTTTTTGTCTTATCTTTCATGTCTGTTGATTCTTGTTGTAGAATCTGTTAATGCATGATGTTGAATTTACATGTGCTTCTCTCAGAAGGATCAATGTGGGAAATAAACTGTGTCTGTTTCTACTTTAGGACATAGTTGTACGTGTTTTTGAGGCAACCTAATTGAAATGAAAGTTACCGAAGGCACTACTGTTATGGAGGTTTCTATGAGATTCCCTCCCCTTTCCCTTACAATCATAAACATCACCTTTAACAATTTCACACTAAGTTTAGCTCCCTCTTATGTGCTTGGACCCTTTCATAGTTTTAATTTGTCTGTTTTATGATCATATTTAGAAAGATAGACTTAAATTTGGAATTATCAATTAATATTTATTTAACGACACAAAAATCCCCAAAATAGGTTTGGACTAGGGAGCTGTTGCCCCCATCTAGCCTAATTTGGCCCCAATTTAAATACTTCATCACCAATATTTTAACAATTAAAAATTTAAATTCACTTGTCAGTTGTTGGTAATTGATCTTGCAAGAAATTAAAGAAATGCATATAAATACAAGTATTTTCACCATTTGAAATCCTAACATTTGAAGTGACAATTGAACATCCCAAAATGTAGTAAAGAGAAAAATTAGTAGGATTATTGTAGCATTATTTAGATCAAGTATCATGTTAGCAATACATCATGTTTTTAAAGATGATTCTATTCATGGGTGGGTGTAGAAAGATGGGGAGCCAAAAAGTGGCCAACCATCCTTGAAACTTTAAAAAAACTCATAATGTGAGTGTGTTATAATGCACTCACATTATGGCTTGTTGTTTCCAAGCCTAAGGCTCGACAACACCAAGGACATAACACACTCACATTATAACATGAGCACGTTATAGTCTCTATAAACAAGAAAAAATAAAATTCATTCATTCTTATTTTTGCATTTTCTTGCTAATCTATGGCCTACAAACCATCAAGAGCACCCTCACATTATAGGAGAGCTCATTCTTCATTGTTTTTTTGTCAAATCTTCACCAAAATGCCACCAAGATGTTGGGGAGGTCAAAGGAGTAAGTTTTTATTGTTTTTTGTATGAATTTTTAATTAAATAGGTAGATTTAATATGTTTTTTGATGTAAATTTATTTAATTTGTAGGAAATGATAATGCACCTCCAAACCCTCCTAAAATTCCTCTTCAAAATATTGATTCTCCTCAACCTGAAACCCCTTCTGAAGAACAAGCCCAACAAACACCTCCAACAATTCCTCAATATGCTCTATAAAAAACTCAAGAAAATTTAATGGGGAAAATTGAAAACTAAAAAAAATAAATTGAGGATATAATTGCAAGGTTGAAAGATCCTACAATCTCAACCTCACATAGAGCCACACTTTCTTAGTCACTTGAGTCGATGCTATCAAATGTAGATTCAATCAGCAAGCAAATAACTAGTTGGTTGGATAAGAGACAAGAGTGTAGACAATTTTATGTAGATAAATTATCTTATAAACAAGTGAAAGATGAAAAAATTACACAACTTTACTTGTGTTCCCTATTCACAAACCCTAGAATGAATCAACCTTTACACCTTCAAACAAGAGGTTCCCTATCAATTGGTGCAATCACCAAGGGATAGAGATCCATTTTTGGTAGAGGTGGTAGATGGTTTTTTACCATCCCCCATGCAACAACAATGAGGTGCCACAATATTTTTTGAGGAAACTCTATTGTGATTTTTTCCATAATAAAATCCCAAACTATTTTGATATGCAGTACTTCTAGGGTAGAGGTGGGGGCTCTATATAGGATAGAGTAGGTGCACATCTTGACCCACAACAACCAACAAGATGAGAAATCGCTTGAACAACATATGAGCATGTGGATATCCCTTCCATTGTGAAGGAGAGTGTTGAGGTCAAGACATTGTAGTCTATTAGTTCCCTAACCTGGAGCCTCATATAGCATGCTATTCTTGTAGCATAGGGTGAGCTAGGTGAGTCTTCAGATAGTAGAGTTCTAACTCATATTTTTCAGGCTTGCAAGACATCCTATGGTTATGACCCCACACATAGTCAAGACACAAGTGCATAGGGTACAACTATAGTTGATTAGATGGTGATGAAAAATTCCCTCCTTGATGAGGAATTCAGCCTTAATAGCTAGGTAAATGTTAGAAAGTTCATTGAATTTAATTTATTAAATTTCATTTAGAAATTTAAGATTAACTAAATTAGTTTAATGATTATAATAAAACTTCAAGGTCATAGCATTCATTCTGTTTTCAATAATCCTCCACCTCCTTATTACCTGATCACATATACTACAGAGGTATGCAACTAGTAAATAATTATAAATATTACATGTGAATAAAATTGTTATATGAATGGTATTCTTATATCTGATTTTGGATGTTTAATAGGTTAATCTTGGAGATTTGATGGAAACACTTGCTAGTGGAGGTTGACATCGAAGCTTCACTCAAGTAGTAAAATAAAGAGTTTAACTAATGAATTATAGAAAATAGATTTTTCTAGTTTAGATTCATATCATTGATTACATTGTAATGCACATCTTTTAAACTCAAAGCATTACTTCACATTTCATAACTAATAACTAGATGCTGATAGATGACAAAATTTCAATTACAATATAGTTTTTTATAAAGTCAACATAAGTAGTTATGCAATTACTTCACATTGCATAACTAATAACTAGGAGGAGCAACCAATTGCATTTTATTTTCATGGAATTCCATGAGATCGCATTTCTTTGAAGAATTTTTTCAAATAGTTAACTTCCTTTCCTATGCTATAGATGCTTGGAAAAAATCTATCAAAGCATAATAGTAAGCTATAGCATAGACAAGGTAGTGAATAGTTTGAAAAAATGCCTCAAAGAAATGTGGTCTCATGGTGATGGAATTCCATGAAAAATTGTTTGTCATTTAATTCCATCACCATGAGACCACATTTCTTTAAGGAAATTTTCAAATAGTTCACTACCTTGTCTATGTTGCCACATTTTTCGTACATGTATACCAAAGAATTTCATCAAATAGTTCACTGCCTTGCTGCTATGGCTAAAAGCATAAAGTAGGTGCTTTAAAATAAACTATGGATGCTTGGAAAAAATCTATCAAAGCATAATAGTAAGCAATAGCATAGAAAAGGTAGTGAAATGTTTAAAAAATGCATCAAAGAAATGTGGTTTCATGATGATGAAATTCCATGACATCATTTTTCATGGCATTCCATCACTATGAGATTGCATTTCTTTGACGACTTTTTTCAAACAGTTCACTACCTTGTCTATGCTACCACATTTTTTATACATTCCTACCAAAGCATTTTATCAAATAGTTCGTTTCCTTGCTACTATGGCTAAAAGCATTAAATAGGTGCTTTTGCACAAACTATGGATGCTTGGAAAAAATATATCAATGGAAAAAAGTAAGCAATAACATAGACTACGCAGTGAACTATTTGAAAAAAAATCCTCAAAGAAATGTGGTCTCATGGTGATGTCATGGAATTCCATCACCATTAAACCACATTTCTTTGAGGCATTTTTTCAAACACTTCACTACCTTTTCTATGTTATAATGAAAAGCCTATATTATATCAATTTATATAGAACAATTGTTAATAAATATAAATTTAATATGTCATAATATAGAAATCCTAGAAATATAAATTGATATCAATTGATATAATGATTAATAGATCAAATGATATACATGAAAAATGATATATACACCAAGAATTAATACATATAATATAATATTATATAATAGAAATTATAGTAATATATTTTTTATTATTGATTGATATATCATTTGATAATGGTATCTACATGAATTGATATGTACAAAAATAATGAGTGCACACCTAATTCCATAGTGTACATATAAATTGATATATATAGGTAATCATATGGTACAATAAAAACCCTAGAATTATCAATTGATATTAATCAATATAGTAATAAATATTGTAATTTAATAGACACAAATAATAATATATACTAACAATCAAAACAAATGTAATTTGATAAGATATAATAGAAACTGAATAATTTCAATTTCAATTGATATGTATATATTAATTTATATATCAATTGATAAAATATTTGACCTAAACAAACAAACAATATATATATAATTTAATATGATACAATAGAAACCCTATCAAAATTAATATCAATTGATACATGTCAACAATGATATATATAAATAGATAAAATTTAATATGATACAATAACAACCCTATAAAACTTAATATCAATTGATACATGTCAACAATTATATATAAATAATCAATACATATAAAACTTAATATGATACAATAAAAACCAAAGAAACATCAATTTCAAAATTGATGGATATTTCAATTGATATATTAATTGACATTAATGAATATAACATCAATAATGAGTAAACACTAGATTTTATATGTATTGATTAGATTGGTGTATAATATCAATAAATTATCAATCAATATATCAATTGATTTATTTTAATCTAGATCAATTAATATACACTATCAATCACTACATTTATAAAACGTGATATGGTACAATAAAAACCCTAGAAATATCAATTAATAACAGTTAGTATATCACTTAATATATATAAATTTATAGATTAGTTGATATACATTTTAAATATGATGTAAATCATACATCAATAATTAATACATATTAAAGTTAATATAATATAACAAAAATTGTAGGAATATCAATTCAATATAAATCAATATATCAAATGATATGTACACTAACAATTAATACATCTTTAATTTTAGATGTATTGATTAATGGTGTGTATCAATTGATATAAAAAATGATATATAACAAGTAAAAAAAGAAAAAAAATTGAAAAAGGCTTTAGGTTAAAAAGGGGGCAACACTTTTTTGAAAGTAATATTTAAGATTTTTTATTAAAAAAATACCATAAAATAAAAAGATGATTTTTTTTCTTTTCGAAACTTCATTTGGGTAGGAAAAGTTTTGGTTAGATGAAAGTCAGGTTAGCCTCAGTTTTTTCTTAAACTTTAGCTTGGAAAAATATTAACTCCTTTAATTAAATTCCTAAACTTTATTTTCAATTTTTACACTTTATTAAAAACATTTCATAATTTTTTTATTTTAAAATAATGAACTAAAAAAAATTAACATATATTCTAAAAGTTTTTAAAAAATAATATAAACCAACAATCAAATTATATAAGACAATTTCAAAATGAGAGGAGAGTGGGATGCAAGTGATGGGTGAAAATCTCTTAGTTCTTATCTTCTAGTGCAAATAAATTTTGGCGGAACTATCGAATAGGGTGTGCCCCCAAATAGTCTTCACGAGCCTTGTGGGTCACCACCTTTCCCTTCCCCTATTTCTCAGGGGTACCGAGACCAGACTAGAAATATCTTTTTTTTAGTTACAAAATGATGTGCTCTAATATGTTTGTAGCTCTCCTTACTTGGGTTTAGCTCTCGAGTCTTTCAGACCTAGAATTTTTGGATGAGGAGATAATTGTTGGTGTGGCCAACTCTTTTGGTAAATTTCTCTCCTTAAACAATATCACCAAGGAATAATATAGGTTGGTGTTAGCATGCTTTTTGCATAAGAATTGAACCAAACAAGGTTTCACTTTCCTTGATTACTATGGAATCTAGCCTCGATAAGTGATCTCAAACCATTGAATACAAAAATTAAGTCCTCTTCTTTCAAAATTTCTCTTTTTTTGGCCATCTTTGCAATGCCTAACCCAAAAGGGAGTATAAGGAGTTGAATCTTGCATGAAAGGGAAAAATGTGGCTCTTCCCTTCCTACATCAAGATCAAATGTTTTCTTTAAATCTTCCTCCCCAGTTGGTGTTTGAGCTAACTTCACCCCATAGTCTAATTATTTCTCATTCTTCTTTTGACACAACTTTGGTTAATGAGGTTTGTGTTTTGAATGAGCTCCCCAAGATGCTTATCCAATGATCCCCTAATTTTATTGATCCCTTGGAGTTTTCCTTTTCCAATGGGAACCCCCTCTCTTCTTCCTGGTCTTTGTTCAAAGACCTGCCTATCCCTGTTGCCTCGCCTTTGACTAATGATGTTTGTACGAATGTGGAACCCGAGATGGAGTTCATTCTATCCCACCAATGGTTTTCCATGGACATGGTCATTCCCTATGTGGTTCCCCCAACTTTTTACCATGCTTCGATGGTGTGGGTTGCTTCTCTTACCATGTGTTAGACCACCCTAGTTTTAGCTAGTTCACCAAGCTCCTTGAAGCTGGTGGAACTACAAAATTTAGCCAACATTGGGACCAATTCAAAGCCTAGTAAAAAGTAATCTACAGCTAAAAGGCAGAAGAACACAACTAAAGACATTGCTAATGGGAATCAAGTGACTTTAGAGTAGTTGGGCCCCAAAAGATCAAAGAACTGTTGTTCTTATCATGGAATCTTAGGGGGGTTGATATCCTTCACAAGAAGCATATTTCCAGGGATCTCATCAAATAATTAAAGCTTATATTTTTTTGTAGTCAAGAAACAAAAATAATACTACTGAATTTGATAAATCAAGTAAGTATATATGGCCTAATGCTCTTTATTTGGTGGTTGATGTGGATGGGGCTTCTCGTGGTTGTGTTAGCATGTAGAAACCTTTATATAATGGATCTATGATTTCAAAGGATAAAAAATACCTCAATGTCTACTTTTCTGAATGCTTTGGTCTTCAAGAATGGGTTCTATCTAATGTTTATATTCCAAATAATGATGTCCTCAGAAGAGCCACTTGAACTAGCCTATTGGGTTGTAGATATTCTTTCCTTAAAATTTTCTAGATGTTGTTGGGTGACTTTAACACCCCTCTCTTCCCCTTGAAGAATATGGGAGGAAATATTGATTTGAAAGATAATATGTTAAAACTAAATAATTTCCTTTTAGTGGGTAGATTTTTGGACCTAGATCTTGAAGGAGGCTCTTTCACTTGGTCCAACAAAAGAATGGGAGATAATCTGATTTGGGTCAAACTACACCACTACCTAGTCTCCTTTGATTGGGTTTTTTCTTCCTAATTCTTTTTATCATCTCGTTTGAGGGTAGGGTTGGATCACATTCATCTAGTCCTAACATGAAATACTCCTCTTCAAGCTAAGAACCCTTCTTGTTTTGAATTGGTGTAGTCACTCATCCACACTTTAGAGTGCTCTTGCAAAAATGGTGTAATATCAAGGTTTGTGGTTCAACTATAATTAGGATCACTTTCAAAAATATAATTTTAAAAAGAAACCTAAAAAGTTGGAATAAGAATTGTTTCCGTAATATATTTTCTCAAAAAAATCCCTTAAGTTCCAACTTAGACTAGTTCAAAAGGATTTGTATCGTATGGGAGCCTCTGAGGATTTCATCAATAAAGAAAAATCCTTGTTAAGTGATTTGCATAATATTATTGAGAAAGAGGAAACTTATTGGAAAGATCGGGCTACAAACTAGTGGCTTCATATGGGGAACAAGAACATCAAGTTTTTTAACCTATCTACCTCTAGGCACAGAAAGAGGAACATAATTTCTGAATTGATTACAGCAGATGGTTTTGTTCCAACTTTTGAGGAGGATATTTCACTAGAAGGTGTCAATTTCTTCTATAGATTCCCTAACCAAGTCATTGTTGATTCCTCTCTTCTAGAAGACCACTTGGTGGATGTGATTCCCTATTCATCACTCCCCTAAATAAATTGTTTATGGAATAATGAGCCTCATATGAGGAAATTAAGTTGTCTTTTCCATCACTCCCCTAAAAATTTTGTTTATGGAACAAAGAGCCTTAGATGAGGAAATTAGAGAGGTTTTTCTTTCCCTTAACCCTTTTAAGGAACCTAGACCTAGCGGCTTCCCTCCTTTCTTCATTCAAAATTTGTGGGATCTTGTTTGCCTATATGTTATTCTTGTTGTTAAGGAATTCCTCTTTTTTGGTAGCATTATAAAGGAGTTAAATTATAATACTTTTATCATCCTCATTCCCAAAAAAATGGTGCCAAAAGGTTATGTGACTTTTTCCCTATTAGCCTCTATAATACCTTCTACAAAATTTATTCTAAACTATTGATTAACTGAATCAAACCTTCCCTTGATAAAATGATCCATTTATCCTAGAAAGGTTTTGTATCGGGGTGTCAAATTATTGATACCATCATGCTACTCCATGAAACCCTTCATTCTATGAGAAAAAGCAATAAGGAAAGTATGACCCTCAAGTTGTACATTTCCAAAGCTTATGCTAAAGTTTCTTATAATTTATTGTTTGAAGTCCTACATAGATTCAATTTCACTAGAATTTTTTAAAAATTGATTAAAGGTTATGTTACCTCTCCTATGTTCTTTGTGATCATTAATGGTACTCCTTAAGGACAATTCTCAGTTTATGGTGGTATCATGCAAGGGTACCCCTTGTCCCCTTATATCTTCATAATGATGGTAGCATTCCTTGGTTGAAACAATACCAAAGGTATTTTGAATGGTAATTTAGCTATTTTTTCTCCTTCTTCCATCTCCCAAATGATTTCTCATCAATAATTTGTTGATGATATGATCTTTCTTAAAGATTGAATATTAAAAAAAGTGAGTAATATGAAATGTAGTACTTGGAGTCTAGTTTCCAAATATGTAGGTTTTTTTAACACCCAAATGATACAAATTTATTTTCAATAGGAATGTCTAAAAATGATTGTTTAAAAGTAACCTTTTTAGGACCATACTAGGCATGTGTACATAAACCATATTTTGACCTGAATAAAAATATTTTTTTGAATCCTTTTGGAAAAAGATATGTAAGACTTTGAAGATTGTTAAGGATATTTTTTTGTAATTTTTTTTGAATATTTTTTTTTTATTAATTTTTTATTGGTTGTAATTGTTGTTTTGAAAACCCCTTGTGTATGTCAAGCATAAGTAGACCTAAACTTACAATTTTTTTATTTTTTTTAAATTGAAAATAATTGTCTATAGATTGTTCACATATAAATTATTTTGCAAAAAATGTAAAAAATAGAAATTTATTAAAAAAATAGTTGTAATGTCATAGAATTGCACCTAAAGGAAATTCCACATTTTTTCACTTTTTCCTAGCATTTACGACACCTTAGAGAATTAATGATAAAAATACCATGAGTCAGAATCTCACAATTTTGACTCCATGTGGACTAGTGGTAGAGCAATGAAAGCTTGAAAACATGTTTCTCAAAAATCTAGGCCTTGGGTGCCTACACTGTGCACGAATGTCTGCGCGGTGCGCTAGCGTCCTACTAGTTTTCTGAGTTTGAAATGGGGAATCTTGAATCTTGACTCTCTTGAAATGTGTCCTAGAATTTAGAATTCATATGTAACAGCTCTTTGATGCTCTTGCATGCAATAAAAATCCTTCCTTGGCTCTCATTTGTAGGTTCAATCCATGCAATGAATCTCTCTCTCTACACTTTCATCCTTGAGTTCTCTTCATTCTTGATATCAACATTCTCACAAGCGAATCCATGCTAGACTGAGGTCCTTCCAATAGCTAAAACTCTCAATAAAGCACTCAATGGTGTCTCCATGTGCTCCAGAGAGTGTCTAGGCCAGTCGGTAATGCTCTCTCTCTCTCTCTCTCTTTATTTTCTCCTACTTGTTCATTTACTACTTCATGGTGTGGGTTCTACTCCTGAGGTGGGTTTTTCTTTCACCACATGCTTTGTTCATTTCATTTACACCCCTCTCCAACTTGGTTGTCTGTGGAGGTGGAAACACCAAAATGGGGGTCTAACTGAGGTATACCCCTATACAACCCCAACCATTTCCCCTCGTTCTTCTATGTGTAGGTTGCAAAGCAAAACTTGGAGTGAAGATTCAAACGTTCGGTCGAAGGTAAGTTTTCCCCAAGTTCTCCTTGTATTTTGTTCTAAGTTTTTTCTTTTTTTCTAGTTATTTCATTCAACATACCTCTGACTCAAGCCAATAAATGAAACCTTCTCCTGCCCCCTTAAGCTCCTAATATTTTTGTTGCTTAGGGCACCAACGCAAAATTTGGATGACAATGCACTATGCTGGCATCCCGAATTCACACTCCCATCCTTTGGCCAAGTGCTCCTCTATCTGAGGAAAGAATTTAGAAGTTTCACTCTCTAGGATTATAAAGCGGTTCCCTGTAAAAGTTAACATACACCTAACTCCTTCATAATTTCTTCATGCTGAGGTGGATAATGGCAGTTCCTTCCCTGGTGATCTCTTGAGAATGAAGAGACTCGTATGCAGCAAATCCCTCTTCTCTCACATTTTGGTGAACCCAACATGAATATGCCATATCTATTTTTACAATGTTTTCACATTTTTGATAATACCTTCTCTAAGGAAGATTTTGATATGCTAGATGATGCTCTAGATGACTTCTTAGAAGTTCCCTCCCCTATCTGTAAATCTCCTGAGCAAGCTTCCTCTCTTCCAGCTGAGGAGTTAGTAAATGTAGTAGTGGTCTCTATGGCTCTTTCGAGCCCTACGAAACCCATCATTTATGTGACCCCGACCAACTCCTCTTCTAGGGAGGATTATTCTATTTATGAGATCTCATGTCATTGTGATTCATCAGACCTATACTCAAGGTTTTTGAAAGCTGCAGACTCCACTTCATATAATGTTGTTGGGTACACATATAATACAAGAAGAAACAAACAAAACTTGGATCAACAACCCTTTGTTCCTACATCTCAACCTAATCAAGTTGCTACTTTTTTACCACCTTCTTAAGCAAGCCTTCCTTTAGCACCTAAACCTATGATCAAAGCACCAGGTGATTATGATCTTGTTGAGAAACTTTGTATTACTCCGACTAAGATATCACTTTGGTATTTTCTTCAGATCACTCTATTTTATTAGGAGATGCTTCAGGAATCCTTACAAAATATTCTCTTTCCTATCTCTGCTAGGTCCACAGATGTTAATGCGTTGTTGGCTCATATTCGAGCAGATTCATTGAATATTACATTCCATCTGTAAGAACTCCCACCTCTGAATGTGTAGAAGCAAGTAGATCCCTTGATGATTATAATTAATGTTAATAATATCAATATTAGGCATACTCTCATTGACACCGATTCAGCTCTCAATGTTTGCGGTATCAACCTATTACCTAAAATTAAAGTTGAATCATCTTCTTTAGCAACTTCCTCCTTGTATATTCATAGGTTTTATAACATTGGTCATCAGGCTCTAGGCACGATAATAATGCCTTTGTAGCTGGGTCCCGTTACCTTACATACCTTGGTTTATGTGATTCCTAGCCCTTTACCTTATAATCTTCTCTTGGGGAGACCCTAGATTCATGTTGTGGGTGCTATAACCTCTACTTTACATCATTCCATAAATTTCATTGCAAACAATTGAGTGGTTACAGTTAAAGCAAATCCAAAAGTTGTTCACCTTTGTGAGCTAGTTGTTGTTGGTCCTGGTTCAGTTGTATCAACTCTCAAGAATTGTATTCCATCCTTAACCACTGATGTTATGGCATGTTCATTGTTGATACCCTCTATGGAAGTTTTCCCAAGAGTGAGTATTGCTAAAGATGAACCACCTAAAGCAGAAGATCCTAAGTCTCCCCCATCTCCCCCTTCTTCCTCTCAATCAAATGATTTCCTTGGTGATGATTGGGGCTCCTTGGAATTCTCTTAATTCTTTATCACATAATACAAGGTGAGCCCCTCTTGTATAGAATTTTCAAGTACTTCTAATGTAAAGATGGATGATATTCCCATTAAGGAAGAGAAGTATGACCCTATTCAGGAGACCACTCCTTCCTCTACTGAAGAGGGTAATCTCACTCCTAGAAATGAGGTTAATGTTTGTGAATCTAGTGAAGAATGTGGGAGCTCTCCCATCAAGAAATTCAACATTCATTGGTGGAATGAAACACTCTACGTAGAGATTCCACCTCCCAAAGTTCTACAAACTCATTATGGTTGTGGATATGAGCTTGCCTCTCAGTATGGTTATAGGAAGAAATACCTAGGGTGTATCGAACAAGGAAGTCCATATCCATTTTAAGCCATGGAAGCATTATTTGGGTTTGGAATTCTCTATCGAATAATCTAAGTAGAAACCTTGGTGGAGCGATAACATGATTTCAGTTGAACCATTGAACTTGGTCCATCTTGAATTGATAGAGGATGGGGAGCAAGCCAAGAAAATCCCTTTAGATTTCTTCTATTTAGATGAAGCAGTTGGGGAATTCCTAGGTTCCTATTCCACCTTGCCTCCTTTTCATCACAAGAGATGATTCCCATATCGCTTGCATAAACACGCATACTTTGGAGAATCTATCTTAAGTGTTGATGAGGAAGACCCTCTATCCAATGTTTATAATGATGTTATGATATCCCATCCTGAAGATTGTAGTTTCCTCCTTAAAGGGGATACTACTAAAATCTCTATGGATCCTAAGTCCTGTAAAAAACTAATTAAGATTGGGAAGTGTCTCTCTTCAGAGGAAGCAGATGAACATTCCAATCTATTACATTCTCAGCCTAATATCTTCACTTGGAAATATGAGGATATTCCCAATATTGATGAGCCCATAATGGTTCACAATATTGTCTTATATCCTAATGCAAAGCTAATTAAACAAAAAATCCAAAAGATCAATCCTAGGGTGGCATTGATGGTTAAGATTGAGATAGAGAAGCTATTGAAAGTAGGCTTTATCCATCTGATTGACTACTCCCCTTGGATCTCAAATATCCTTGCTGTTAGTAAACCTGGTGGCCATATTTGCATATGCATTGACTTACAAAATCTTAATAAGGCTTCTCTTAAGGATTATTTTTCATTGCCCGATATAGACATGATTGTAGATTCGATTGTAGGCCATGCATCATTATCTTTTATGGATGGATTCTGAGGTTATAATCAGATCCATAGTAACCTAGAAGATCAGTACAAGATAACCTTATCTACCCCTTGGGGTACCTTCTATTATGTGGTCATGCCCTTTGGGTTAAAGAATGTAGGAGCAACTTACCAATGGGTGATGACTTTGATATTTCATGATTTTATTCATAGATCTTAGAAGACTATGTTGATGACATTTTGGCAAAATTGATAACCTGTCAAGATCATATAAAGGACCTTCATCTTATCTTTCAAAGGATTCAACTCTATAAGATGATACTCAATCCCCATAGTGTGTCTTTGGTGTAGATGTTGACAAACTTTTGGGATTCATAGTTTCTCACCATTGAATTGAAGTCAATATGAATAAGATTGATGCCATTGTTAACATGCCTACATCTAGAAATATTATTGAATTACAAAGTTTACAAGGGAAAATTTAGGTAATTCATGGAATTATATATCAGTTGGCTAATCATACCCTTCCTTTCACTCGTTTATTGAAGAAAGATGTTCACTTCATATGGGATGAAGAGTGCCAAAAATATTTTGAGTCAATCAAAGCCTATTTGGCCAATCCTCCTATATTGATGCTGACTATGCAAGATAGACCCTTTTTGCTTTACCTCGTAGCATCACCCTATGCTTTGGTAGCTTTGTTGGCCTAGTATGACGATGGAGAGAAAGAGAGAGCATTCTACTACATTAGCCACATCTTGGTTGACTACAAAACTCCTTATTCCTCCATGGAGAAACAATTTCTTGCTCTTTTCTATGCTAGAAAAAAGTTGAGGTACTTACTTCTCCATGCTGAAACACACATCATTGTAAAGATTGACCTTTTAAAACATCTATTCTCTGGTGCTGACCTTGTTGGGAGGTTAGTGAAATGGGTTATGTTGCTTTCTAAGTTTGATATAAAGTTCATTACTCAGAAATCAATAAAGGGTCAAGAAGTTGTCAATCAATTGGCAGACACTCCCTCATCTCACTCCTTCCTAGGGTTGGATTTATTCCCTCATGAGAATAATTTTGCAATTAATTAAAACCTTGAATGGAATATGTATTTTGATGGATCAAGGCATGAGACTAGTTCTAGAGTAGACATGGTCTTAATATCCCCTGAAGGCAAGCCGGTCTCTCTATCCTTCTAATTGGATTTTCCTTGCACTAACAACATTATTGAGTACAAAGCTCTTATTGCTAGCCTGCGTGCCACGATTGCACTTAATCTAAAACATATCCTCATACTAGGTGATTTTGAGCTTATTGTGAATCAGATTATAGGGACCTATAAAGCTAATTAAGATAAGTTGTCTCAATATCGAGACCTTGCTTTGTCCTTGATTAATCGGTTCTCTTCTTTCATGATAGACAACATCCCTAGAAGGGACAATAGACATGTTGATGCCATGGAAAGCACTACTTCCTTGGTATCTTTAGAAGAGGATATGAAATAAGACCATTTTATGGTTCAAGTCCTATGAACCTTGATGGTGTCTGATTGACTTGAATCTGAGGCCCTTATGTGTTCTCACATAGACTCGGGAGAATGGTTCTTTGGTATCTACAACTACTTGAAGATTGCAAAATTTCCCAATGATGTGACAAGGAATGATTGCACTTGTATACAAAATATTTTAGGATGTTATGTCATTTTATCCGATGTTCTCTATCAAAAACCTTATAACGGCTTGCTTTTGCAATGCCTCACTAAAATAGAGATGGGTATGTGCAGGATCATCATGGAAAAAATAAGTCCTTAAGTGGCAAAATATTTAGAAAAATTAGAGTTAGGAAACTTGATGTAAAAATTTGAATAAGTTATCTATATTATTTAAAAAATATGTAAGAATATAATCTGTAGAAAATTGAATGTAGTTTCTAAAATACTAGGTTTATTAAAAAAATAAATCTATTTGGTGAAATTTTGAAATTTCAATGCAGTAGTATTTAAATTTCAGGGAAAAAAGAAGAAGTAGGTGTCTGTCTGACCACCCTAACCATAATAAAATGATAATATTTTTTTTATAAGATTTTATATATAAGTAGAGGATTCGTGTCTCAATGTTTTAAAAAATATAAAAAACTCATATGTCTGACCACCTTAACTTGGTCAAAACTTCATGAAATTCATTTTTTTTTTTTAATCCTATAGTATGCGAAGCATAGAATGTGAAATATGTTTTGGATACAAAAAATGTGATACCGTTTGAAAGCTATAGATGTTTTTCAATCAACCTATCAATTAGGACTTTGGTCGTAATTCAAATAGAAAATGAATAATAAATTTTATTTATTAAATTCAAAGTAAAACATAATTTATATTGGTGGAAAGCTGAGAATCTCCTTTAAAAACCCTTTTCGTTTCATCAATTTTGGGTAAAAAATAGTCATCAGCCACATACCCTACAAATACCCATCATATTACCACTTTTTGGCCCATCATGATCCTACACATACCCAGATACCCCTCACCCTTAAAGAAGCCCATTCAAGCTCTAGGGGTGGAAACTTTGGAGGTAAATCCTTGGTAAGGAAGCTAATACACATGGGGTACTATTGGAAAATGATGGAGCAAGATTCCTTTGATTTTGTTAAAAGTTTCCTTCAATTTCAACAACACATTCATCTCATTCACACACCTATCCAAGAGTTACAAAATCAGACCTCTCCTTGGCCATTTGAAAAATGGGGTTTAGATATTATTGGGAAGATATCACCTCCTTCTTCCAAGGGACATACCTTTATCATTACCTCCATATATTACTTCATTAATTGGGGCAAAGCTATTCCACTCTGATCCATGAACACTGAGGCTATTTGTAGTTTTTTTTTTAACATTATTTCTCATTTTGGATTGCTTGCTACACTTATTTCTGAAAATGGTATGCCATTCAAGAATAAGTAAAGAATTTCTTAGAGAAATTTCATATTCAACATAGATTTTCTACACTTTTCTATTCACAATCCAATGGCCAAGTGAAAGCATCTAACAAGACTCTTGAGATCATTCTTCGTAAAATAGTTAATAAACACGGTAAGGATGGGCATATTCAATTAACATATGATTTGTGCACCTACCGCATGAGTGTTTCTACGGTGATGAGAACAATGCCTTACAACCTCATATACAGTGTTGAAGCTATCATGCCTTTGGAGTTGGAAATTTTGTCTCTATGGGTTTCCCTTAAAGGGTTAATCATTGATGAAACCTACTGAGCTAATCATTTACATTAGCTAGAGATGCTTGATGAGTGTCGATTATAGGCCCTTGATCATCTTAAAGATTATCAATGGTCGTTATTGAGACAATATAATCAAGAGCAGGTGTATGAAGATGGGTAGCCAATTTGTGGCCACTTTTTGAAAAAAAAATTAAAACTCATAATACGAGTGTGTTATAATGCGCTCGCATTATAACATGCTCGCATTATGGCTTGGTGTGCTGAGCCTGAGGCTCGGGCATAACTATCCCATAACGTGAGAAAATTATAGCATGCTTGCGTTATGACCTATTAAAACCAAAAAAAAAAGAAAACAAATTCATTTTTACTTGTCACTGTGTTTTTTTGTTGCCTGTGGCCAAAACCCCAATATTTCGCACTTGCATTCTAGGAGGAGCTATTTTGCAAATTTCTTCATCAACGGTTGCTATTTCATCACCAAGATGTCGCCACATCGATGAGGAGGTTTGAGAGGTAAGGATTGTTTGCTTTTTGTTTTGAATTTGTTAGTTTTAGGTTTTATTTGATATTTATTTTTTGAATTTGTAGGAGATGCAAATCAACCTACAAACCCTCAAAATCCTCAACAACAAAATACTCAAGTTAATCAACCACAAAAACAACCTCCTCCACCAATCCCTCAACATCCTCCTGGAACTCAACAAAATTTAAGGAGGGAAATTGAGAACAATAAAAAAAATGAGGATTTAATTAGGAGGTTGAGCGATCCAAATGGTTCGACCACTGAAAGAATGACCTTTGCAACTTCATTGAAAGAAATGTTAAAAAATGTAGATTCAATTAGAAAACAAATAACTAGATGGAAAGAAAGGAGGCAGACGGCTAGGGCTTATTACACAGATAAATTATCATATAAAGATGTAAAGGATTTAAAAATTACAAAAGGTGATTTCTGCTCATTATTCACTAACCCACGCACAAATCAAAATTTTACCCTCAATGCAAAGAGGTTTCCTATTCATTGGTGCCACCACCAATAGATTAGGAAATTTTCTTATGATAGGTGGTACATGGTTTTTGATTACCCATTGTGCAACAATTTTGAAGTCTCACAATATTTCCTTAGGAAACTATATTGTGAGTTCATATTGAACAAAATCCCAAATCATTTTGATGAGGGACTTCTAGGGGAGAGGTGGGGGGTTGGCTCAAGATAGACCCGGTGCACAACCAGATCCTATGCATTAAGGGATATGGCCTCTCGCTAGGCTGCCTCATGAGCATGTCATTATCCCTTCTATCATGAAGGAGAGTGCCGACATAGAGACTTTGCAGGCAATTAGCTCTTTGACCTAGAGTGTCATCCAACATGCCAACCCTATTCTATAATGCCATCTAGGGGAATCTTCGAGTGGTGGCCTTCGAACCCATTTGTGTCAATCTTGCGAGGCAACTTGTACATATGGCCCCACTGACACTAAGGAGGCTGCTACGTAGGATCCATCTGTAGCTATGGAGATGGAGAGGGTAGCTGACATTTTGCATGGGGCATATGGCATTGATACTCAGGTAAAAGTTAGCATGTTCATTGAATTTAATTTATTAATTTTTTATTTTGAAATGCAAGATTAACTAATTTAGTTCTATGATTTTAATAGAGTTGTAGGTTCACAGTGTTGATATTGGATGCACCATCCCTACACCTACTTATTTCTCCACTACACCTACCGTTGATGTATGTAACTAGTAAACAATTATAAATTTATTATATGTTAATAGCATTGTTTGATGAATGGTATTTTAATATGTGATTTTCGATGTTGAATAGGCCAATATTGGAGGTTTCGTGGGAACACCTCCCAGTGCCAATGGATTTAGTCAAACCTACACACAAGTAATAAAATAAAGAGTTTAACTAATGAATTGTATTTGATAGATTTGTGTAGTTTATATTCATATCATTGATTACGTTGCATTGCAAATCTTTCAAAATCAAAGCATTACTTCACATTCCATAACTAATAACTTGATGTTGATAGATGACAAAATTTCAACTACAATATAGTTGTTTAGAAAGTCAACATAAGCAGTGATGCAATTGCTTCACATAGCATAAGTAATAAGTAGGAGCAACTTCCAATTGCATTTTCTTGTCATAGCATTCCATGATACCACTTTTTACTTAGGCATCTTTTCAAATAGTTCACTACCTTGTCTATGCTATGGATGCTTGGAAGGAATATATGAAAGAATAATAGTAAGCAATAACATAGAAGGCATTGAGTTGTTTGAAAAAAATTCTCAAAGAAATGCAGTCTTATGGTGATATCCATCACCATGAGACCCAGTTTCTTTGAGGCACTTTTTCAAATAGCTCACCGCCTTTTCTATGCTACCACTTTTTTCATACATGTCTACCAAAGAATTTTATCAAACAGTTCATTTCCTCACTGCTATGGCTAAAAGCTTAAAAAGGGTGCTTTCCAACAAACTATGGATGCTTGAAAAAAATCTTTCAAAGCATAATGGCAAGCAATAACATAGACAAGGCAGTTAGCAGTTTGAAAAAATTCCTTGAAGAAATGTGGTCTTATGGTGATGAAATTCCATTCCATCACCATGAAACCACATTTCTTCCAGGAATTTCTTCAAACAACTTACCACCTTT
Source organism: Sequoia sempervirens (assembly GCA_007258455.2). NCBI lineage: Eukaryota > Viridiplantae > Streptophyta > Pinopsida > Cupressales > Cupressaceae > Sequoia > Sequoia sempervirens. Next base: position 124,791,802 of record VDFB02000363.1, on the reverse strand, counting down.
TCTATGATACCACATTTTCCATAAATGTGTACCAAAGCATTTTATCAAACTACTCACTTCCTTGCTGCTATGGCTAAAAGCCTAAAATAGGTGCTTTCCAACAAAATATGGATGCTTGGAAAAATTTCTATCAAAGCATAATATTAAGCAATAATACCATAGAGAAGGCAATGAACTGTCTGAAAAAAATGCCAAAATGAAATGCGGTCTTATGGTGATGGAATGCCATGATGTGCATTTTTTTGTAATGGCATTCCATCAACATGAGATCCCATTTCTTTGAGGCATTTTTTAAAATAGCTCATTTCCTTCTCTATGCCACCATAGTTATTGTACATGTCTACGAAAGAATTTTATCAAACCGTTCATCGGCCTACTGCTATGGGTAAAAGCCTAAAAACACATGCTTTCGAACAAGATATGGATAGGGAAAATAGTAAGCATGATAGTCAAAAATATATAGTTTAATAAGTACTCAAAATTTTGTTCATTATCTCATACATTTAAGTCATGACGTGGATCGCTATTGTAGTTTTTGTGATTGAATAATTTATTGTTTTATTTTTATATGTTGCAAGTGGAGACACCTCCGAATGTTCAGATGCCAATGGACATCGGTGTTCCATCTGCTATAGAATCCTCAATGGCTCTGACAGGGGAGGTATGAGGGAAATTACTATATTTCAATTTACATTCATTGTTGTAGATGTTAGTTAGTGAAAAATCAAACCATTATTGATTCGTAGTTTAATTTCTATTTGGATGGTTTATATAGGGCTTTAGCATGCCACGACATGGGCATTCAAATATTTCCTTCATGGAGAGTGATTATTTTGTGAAATATATCATTTTTTAATGTAATTTCTATATATTAATGTCTTTACTTCTTAAATTGTAATAGATAAGACTTGACCAAGAACTAAGCCCTAGGAGAAGCACTAGGAGCACTCCTCAACCATAGCATAAATGAGTGACATATGTATCACCATCCGATTGACAAGTAAAGGGCAAGAGTTTATTTCGATAGCATGGAGAGTGATGACTTTTGATTCCAGAGCCATTTGTTGTATGCCTATATGGAATTTTTATACATATTTTGTATTGGATATATTTGACATTGTATACCTATATGGCATTCTCATAAGCCTATATGGCTATTTTCTACTTATATTTTATACTTATATTGACATATATTGATGTATGCCTACATAGATATTTGGTTAATGCAAATATTTTTTATTGATGGTGTTCATATTTGCATTATAAATCCATGGTTCAATAGATATGAGTTACATGTATTCAAATGTATGCTTTACAACTTACGTGTATTCCAGTGTATACTTTGTGACTTATGTGTTTTCATGTGTATAACTTGTATATGCATATACTTTGTATTAATTTGTGTATAATATGTATTCGTGTGTATACTTCAAGGCTTACATGTTTTTGAGTACTTGTTCAAATTCCCTTATTCACATGTACATGCTTGACTTATTCATGTGTAGACTTAGTAATTGGTTTTCCCTAGCCTTGATCATTGTTGTACTTCATGGTTTGTCTTGAATATTAATTGATTAATGCTAAACAACTTTATCTAGAAGTAAAAAACATGTTTTCAATTGGTATTCCATGAAATGACTCATAAAAAGATTCCAATATATTTAATCCTTTGATTGGAACAACTCAATTAAGAAAAGGATACTTCACAATACTTGCAAAACATAATATTCATAGTAGATGAAGTAGTTAACTTTTTGACACATTATCATAAAAACATTTATCTTGAATAGTATTTAAACATTTTCACAACATAGTCCTCATAGTACAGAATGAATTGTTATGTTCTTGATCCATCACCATATAAACACGTTGAAAGATTTATATGTCAACTTTTTGAAATATTATTTCTTGTATAGGAAATGGACTCAGAAGAAAGCAAGTTATAATTTATAATTCAAATAAGAAATGGACTCAACATTGGAAACTTTATTTATCACACCAAATAATAAATGTACGTGAGAGCATCACTTGTTTCTCTTAGACTCCAATTTTGAAGCATAGAAAATCATTTCAAATGAAAATGACAAAATGCTTCACAACCAAAGTTGTTAATTGAGGAAAAATAAAATGTTTTGAAGTTCCACCATTGTACACATTTACAATTGGTTGTATATTGTTGTAAGGGCAAGTAGGATAATTGAAAAATGTCTTGCACTTGCTAGACTTGAGGATGATTGATTCAATGACAAGGAGGCCTTCAATCCACTTTCACCATACAAAGAACTTCCAACCACTTTTCTTCCCCCAAATCACTATCTTGGCTTGTTTTCAGTTTTTCACCTAGTCTCTATAGTAGGTCAGCAGACCTACATTTCTTGACATAACTTTCAAATTTTATAAAAATCTTTCCAACCCTCATTCATTTCAGACACCCTTTAACACATACTTTCACATGGCTCAAAATCCCATGAGACTCTTTTGAAACAAAACCCTCAACCTAGTGCTTCAACGTTGTCCTAGACCCCCAAATAGATCTATTTAACAAAGAAACACCCTCTCAATCACTCTTCCAATTGCAAAACACCATTGGGAAGCATTTAATAGTCTAAAAATCCAAAACATCCACAATTTTTAGGGCGTGATTGGCTCTCTAACCCCACTATCCTCTAAACCCCCACTTTACTAGGGTTTATTGAAAACCCCATATCTAGACCTCATACAACCTCAAAACCTCTTCCAACACTCTTCATTATGCTTGCACAAACTTAATTGACCACAAAATTATGTTTCTCCTTGACTTTACCCACTTTTAGTCCCTCAAGCCTCTCTTTTTCATTCAAAACCCCTCTTTTCCCAACTAAGACATCATGCCATAACATACTTTTGACCTCCCATATACTTACAAAACTTTTGAACACATCAAACTCCAGAACCTTGCCCTATTTCCAACCTATTCTAACTTATTCTTAAGTAATATTTTCTTTTCAGCTTGTCTAGCCTTGCTTTTAAGGCCTAAATTCTAAATTTTCAATAGGGGCAGCGTTAGTAATCTCTTCCAATGCCTTTACCAATGCTATTTTCTTATTCCTACTCCCTATTGTACTTACATAACTGACTCAAATGACCCCACACTAACTCAAAACTAAAAGAAAGATTAGAAAATGGTCTATCATGGCCTTATTTGACATTATCATGACTAAAACCATTGAACTAGACCTACTTCATTAAATGGAAGAACAAGGTGCTTTGCACCAATGATCATACGCTTTTTGTGTGGAAAACTTAGACTTCTCAACCACCATGTGAATGTTTCTCTTTTTTATTGTTTTGCATGCCACCATAAGGGATCAAGCCGGTTGAACATAGATCAAAACAATTCTACATGTTTGGGTGCAAAAGAGGACCATGCCTAGCACAAACCTACTTATCAGGATGTGTTGGAGCAATTTTTTTGGTCACACGAATTGCAAAATGAAGGTTGCATCACTTTGCAACTTTACACTACTTGCAATTGATATTTTTCCATCAAGTAAAAACTGGACACCATAGGAAAACGAATTTGAGATAACAAAAACTGAGAGAGGTTATTGTAGACAGGTCCAACATGATCCCTTAGGCTTAGATGAAGAGTTCATAATCATCACAATTTTTAAGTAATAGATCATCAAAATTTACTTTTTTTTTGCACTTTGGACCCTTAAGGGATCGACCTGGTTGAACATAGCAAAGAGCAATTCCACGTGTTTGGGTGTGAAAGAAGACCATTCCTAGCATAAATATAGCCATCTGAATGTGTTTGAACAATCCATTTGATCACACAAATTGCATAATGAAAGTTGCACCACTTTGCAACTTTCAACTACTTTCATTTGACAACTTTTTCCCCAAGTGAAAATTTGCCACCACTGGAAAATGCCTTTGAGATAGTCAAAACTGAGAGAGGTTATTATATAGGAGCCCAACATGATCCTATAGGATTAGACAAAAAATTTCTAAGTGTCATGGTATTCGAGTAACAACATGCTGAAGTTTGCAACCATTTTACACTTTGGACTCTTAAGGGATCGATCTGGTTGAAAATAGCTTAGAGCGATTCTGTGTGTTTGGGTGAAAAACAGGACCATACCTAGCATAAACATACCTATTTGGAATGTTGGAACAGTCCATTTGGTTACATGAGTTGTAGAACAAAAGTTGCACGACTTTGCAACTTTGCATTGATTGCATTTGGCACTTTTTACATCAAGTGAAAATTTGTCACCACAGGAAAACCACTTTGAGATAACAAAAAATGAGAGAGATTATTGTAGAGAATCCCAACACAATCCCATAGGATCAGACGAGAAGTTTCTAAGTATTACAATATCCGAGTAACAAAATGTTGAAGTTTGTAGCCATTTTGCACTTTGGACTCTTAAGGGATTGATTCGGTTGAACATAGCTCAAAGAAATTCTATGTGTTTGGGTGTGAAAGAGGACCATGCCTAGTGTAAAAATACCTATTCATACATTTTAGAATAGTCCTTTTGGTCACATGAGTTGCAGAATAAAATTTCAACCACTTTGCAACTTTGAACTAGTTGCATTGGACAACTTTTTCCCTAAGTGAAAATTCACCACCATGAAAAAATTCATCTGAGATAGAAAAATATGAGAGGGGTTATTATAGAGGGGCCCAATTTAATCATATATGATTAGATGAGAAGTTTCTAATCATCACAGTATCTAAGTAACATCATGCTAAATTTTGCAGCCATTTTGCACTTTGGACTCTTAAGGGATTGATCTGGTTGAACGTAGCTCAGAGCGATTCCACATGTTTGGGTGAAAAAGAGGACCATTCCTAGCCTTAAAATACCTATTCAAATGCATTAGAATATTCCATTTGGTCACATGAGCTCCAAAATGAAAGTTGCACCACTTTGCAACTTTCAACTGCTTGCATTTGACAACTTTTTTCCAAAGTGAAAATTTGCCACCACTGGAAAATTCCTTCGAGATAGTGAAAAAAAGAGAGGTTATTGTAGAGGGGCTCAACACAATCCTATAAGATTAGATAATAATTTTCTAAGATTCATAGTATTCAAGTAACAACATGTTGAAGTTTGCAGTCATTTTGCACTTTAGACTCTTAAGGGATTGATCTAGTTGAATGCAGCTTACAGTGATTTTGCATGTTTAGGTGCAAAAGAGGACCATGTCTAGCATAAATATACCTATTCATACATGTTGGAATAGTCTATTTGGTCACATGAGTTGTAGAATGAAAGTTGCACCACTTTGCAACTTTCAACTACTTGCATTTGACAACTTTTTCGCCAAGTGAAAATTTGCCACCACAGGAAAATTCCTTCAAGATAGAAAAACATGAGATAGGTTATTATAGAGGGGTCCAACATGATCTCATAGGCTTAGAAAAATATTTTATAAGCACCATGGTTTCTGAGTAATACCCCTTAAAAGATTGTTGCCCTTTTGCAATCTGGATCCTTAAGGGATCGAGCTAGTTGAACGTAGCTCAGAGTGATTCCTATATGTTTGGCAGTGAAAGAGGACCATTCCTAGCATAAAACCATTCCTAGTGTAAATGTACCATGTACTTAGAAGAAGATCAATAAAATTCATTGTTTCCTTGCAATTTTCTATATTTTTACTAAAAATATGATATTTCCTTAAACTGTACAGTTCCGTACAGGGTGATTATACTCTCTTTTGGATGGAATTCAGTGGGAAAAAGAATTAACTCAATTTTAGTGTTGATTTGGTTGGATTTCAAGTGATTTTGTGAATTTTAGAAGCCAATTATTGAGGGTCGGTCTATATACCCTATTTTAAGGGTTTTGAGTGCATTAAAATGTCATATTAAGCCTTCTGTCCACTATATGCTTTTGTAACTTGGTGGAAAGGCTTAGTTAGGGTTATAAAACATGTGTGCAAATTTTTTTGTGCAAGGGAGGAAAATAGAGGGTTTTAAGGTGATGCCCTAAATGTCAAATGGTGCATTTTTAAATGGAAAATGGTGGTTTAGTGCTAGGGTTTGAATAAATCTTTGGGGGAAGCAATATCTCTTGAAATTTTAAGCTTGTGTAGACTTTTTTAAAGGTGTTTTCAGGCTTTGGTTGGTTGTGGGAAGGTTTGGAGTATGAGTTTTCAATAAACCCTTGCCTAACTTGTGAAAGAAGAGGGTTTTGGGGTTTGTTATGTTAGAGGGCTTATCACACCCTAAAAGTGGAGGAATTGGTGGTTTGGAAAACTGGTTAATGCTACACAATGGTGGTTTGCATGTGATAGGAAGAATAAAGGGGGGTTGCTTTGTTAATTTGGCTTAATTGGCCTTATAGACAACGTATTTTGCTTGTTTTGTGATTCTTTTTCAATCTCTTTGTGTTTCCATAGACCCAATACATATTTAGAAACCCATGTTGATCTACTAATACATAACAAAATCTTTGAAGAGGTTATTTTGGAAAGTTTCTAAGAACAATAAACTATCCGCTATAAAGTGCCTCAAATTAGGTCAATTCTGTGAAGCAACTATCAAGAAATCAACTCCAAACCATAAAATAACCTTAGGCAGTAGTGTATCAAGTCTCAAAACCTTCAAATATTCCACTTTTACAGTTTAATAGTTTTAATATAACATTAAACAAAAAAACCCTCATCAAATGCTCTTGTAGGCTCAAGAATACTGAGGTTTATTAAAAACCCACTTACCAAACCTCATACAAACTTGTAAATTCCTTAGACAAGTTGGAATGTCTGCATATAGTAATCAAACTTCTATCAAGCTTGAAACAAAAAAGGAAAAGTGCTGCAAATACAGAAAAAAGGGTCCTTTATTTACTAATTTCTTCAATAATACAAGTTTTACTCTTTTCCACACCTTTACAATGCTTTATATAGTTATTCCAATCAGTTATGAATGTTTCCCCTACATCTTCCATCGACTAACTACCCTTTCTAACAAGAGGACTCTTCATCTTCTATAATTTTACAATTGTGAAACTAATGCAAGTTTTGCATTTTTACACCAAATGACAACTTTTGTGCAATATCACTTCTCTAATAACCTAATGACCTATTTGACACTTTGAATATATTAATATGACCTTCACATGCCATTTTTCACATTTTTTACATTTGAAAATTCAAATTTTGCAAATTTTCCTATTGAAGGCATTTATAGAACAAGGTGCTCCTACACCAAACATGAAATCCAAAATTTCAATATTTGAGTAAATCTCATTACAATGCGTTGGGTACTCCATTCTCACAGATATTTTACAATGTCATTCATACATTTGAGATTATCTTATAATATCTACATCATAGGTGCTCATTATAAGGTTAACTTCAAATGAGTAACTTGAGATTTCCTCACTAAGCTTCATAGGCTCTTTTATAATGGCTTCAAATCAGAATTGATATTTGTCAAGATCATCAAAATAAGGATGTTGCATTGCTTTTTTGGCTGATATTCTCTTTGATGGCTCATAAATCAACATTTTCTGCAACAAGAGACCAATCATTTTTTAGTAGTTTACTTAAAAATATGCAAAGTAAAAGAGGAAAAAGAAAGAGCATCCCAAATGGAAATGAAATGAAAATAGATGGAAGGCACTTACAGATAGGCATGTCAGTCTCTCAACTTAGTCACTCCTGGTCATACATCTTCACTGGGAGTTCCAAGATACCTATTGCACACAACACCTCTCATGAATAAAATAACTTGAAATTCAAGATGCTCTTATAATGTCTACATCATAGGTGCTCATGATAAGGTTAACTTCAAATGAATAACTTGAAATTTCCTCACCAAGCTTCACACAAACTTTTGTAATGGCTTAAAATCATAATTGAGATTTGTCAAGATCATAAAAATAAGGATGTTGCATTGCTTTTCTGGCTGAGATTCTCTTGGATGGCTCATAAATCTACATTTTCTACCAGGGGACACCAATCATTTTTTAGTAGGTTACTTACAAATAGGAAAAGTAAAAGAAAATGATAGCATTGACATTAAACAAATTAATGTGCATACAAGTATAAATAAATAAGAAGAGACGTGCATACTTACAAATTAATCCAATGAACTATCTAGGTTTTCTCTACTCTTTATTGTGTCAAGTATTGCTTCATGGTCAAACTCACGAACCTTCAACAAGGCCTTGTTCAAAGGTCTACCCCCATATTTGGTCAAATGAACATTGGATGCTACGACAAGGTTCGAGTAATGAAGAATTTTATGATGTGTGTCAAAGTCCTGAAATAGCCCATGTTTAATACTCTTATGTGGGTACCTACTAAGCCACGTTCTAGTAACAACAATTGAGCCTATAGGGTATTCAATGTTTTCTTCATCTATAATTAGAACGTCTAATTTATTTTTGGCATCAATACAATGACCAAGTAATAGTCTGTTTCCTCTTCATTGTCTTCATCTACAATAACTGCATAAACATGCCCTGCATTGATATGTGCAACAAATCTCTTTAAATTAGTCAACATTACGAATACACTATAAAGTAAAATAACAATATGGAATTTCAAAAACTAAGCAAGTAGATATATTACCTGGTTGAACTAGATCTGATACATTGTCAAAGTCGACCGATGATTCCATCTATGTTAGTTCCAATGCCATCAGAGGGCGATACGTGTGAAGTGGGCTAAGATAACTTGTCAATCATTTTTCAACCCACTCCCCTGATTCAAAATCATTCTAGGCTTGCATTGTACATGAAGAACAAAAGCATGCCATCTTCCATGTATCAATACTCCATGAACCTGGATTTGAGCTAAGGAAAGAGTGTAGCTCACTTGATCCTGTTAGTGTACAAAAACCCTCATGTGGTGCAATGTTAGTATCATCCATCAACCAAAAAAATCTACAAACTAAAGATGTACCTTCATTACCTAGACCCATTGAAGCATTACACCACTCGATGATTGATCTTGCATCTATCAACTTTTCACTGTCTTTATACTTTAACTCTTCTCGTGCTAATTCTCTTTTCATGCATGCTCCTGCACCATCATGCTCCCCCTTTCCATGCCTAGCCTCACAAAAGTTCCACATATGTTGTACACTTGTAATGACATGCAGCCTGCTAAACCAGTAGAACATGCACGAGTTCTTGAACTATGCTACATAGTTATCTGACCATATTAAATGTCAATCGTATGTTATGCCCCTCTGAGCCAAATCACTATAGAACATTTAGAAGTAACCTTGAACGTACTTTGGAGAATGTGTGTGATCATCACTACTATAAAAGTGATACTCCCTCAATACCTTCCTTTGGTCCTCTGTACTATCAACTGCATGAATGAATGCTATATGCACAAATATCGAAACCTATGTGGAGTTGTAATACTATGACTGCACCTCACACTATGGCTATAGAGTGTAGGTCTTTGAAAATTCAACCACTGATACTATGCTACCAACTGGAAAGGTGTCCTTGCATAGCTTGAATTGTGTGTCCAACCATTAGGCTCTATGGGTATGCCTTGCATACTCATACACTATATTATCACAAAACATGGACATAAACTAATACACTAGAATCTTCTGAACAACCAAATCACATATTTTTGCTTGAGACTCATCTTTTGTAGCATATGCCACTATTTTATACTTCCCAAAATCTACTAGTTTTGGTCCCACCTCATCTGTGCTTTCCATATGTTGACATATTGGCATACGCTGCAAGCCACCACAATGCTCACATGAACCATCAGAGCATGCTGTCATGTAGAATATTTTGCCATCCTCTATTTCACATAATTTTTTTGATAAAAACTCTCTTGAAGATTTTGGTGGGGCTTCTATTCCACAATCCTACAAAACATCTTTAGTATGTAAATCTAAACATATAGAACAATAAACATCATAATGGTTAGAGATATCAATATGTAGTCTACAACAACAAGTAGTGCATGTGTGATTTATCTTGACATAAAAGGTTTAAAAATTTCAAAAAATCTTTGAAAAATACTAATTTGAGGATAATCCTTTTGAAATTTACAAAAAAATTGGGTTTGAGTCATCCAAAAAATGCTTTGGAAGTGGCTCACGGTTCCGACTATTGATTCTCCTTCTTAACACATCCCTTTGATTGGGAGATGGCCTTGTGTTATTCTTCCAATACTCTTCAATTAGTGTTCTCAATGCTTCAACTACTTTTTTATCTTTTTGTGGTAGTCTCCCTGAGAATGCCCATAATTCATTTGAATCAGTGCCCTCAATTCTATCACCTTTGAACAACTTTTGATAAAAAAATTCTTCTAATTCTCATTTGTTCACTTATCTTTATAATGAGACAAGCTCTCTTTGTTTGAATGCTTACCAAAGTCGATGTAATGTCAGATCAGGTGACATTATTATCCTTTGAGCATGAGGTCATACACACACTCTCATATGCATTCGATGTTCTAAACCCAAGAGTCTTCATGATGTTTCTATACTTTATACCCCGCATCATTTCAACAAATATTTGACATCTTGTGGTCTCATTTATCCTTTCAAAGAATGATTTCCAAATATTATTAGCATATCTTCTACAAGTGTGTGTTGGATTCTTACCTTCCATGTGTTGCAAAATATCTTCATCAATATTAATCAAATACTCTGGCTTTCTACGCAAAATTCTAGGTGGTGTTCTCCTAGGTACATACATCTCAACATTAGGAATTTCATCAATATTTAATTGAGGTGGGCTAGATTGCATACCTTCGATCGAGGGTGGAGTAGAAGACATACCTTGAGGTTCACATGGGGATGATGGCATACCTTCTTCATCAAATCTGAGTGATGATGTACTCTCAACTTTAGATGTGTTGGATGGTGTCCAACCATATTCACCTATGATAGATGGTGTCCCTCCATATTCACTTGCGGTAGCTAGTGTCCCTCCATATTCACTTGTGCTTAATGGTGTCCCTTTGTATTTACTTGTCATAGAGGGCATGTCTCAAACTATGGTATCTAAATCAGTCTTACCACAATTCTTTCGCATTCATGCCCTTTGTGCTACCAATTCCTATTCTCTTTTTGATGGTTGAGGTTCTTCTTCAATTGGCCTGTTTTTGTCAATAGTACCCAATTTCTTCTTTTCATGATATGTTGCCACTCGTTCTCTCTCCTTTGCTTTGAAGGTTTCATACTCTTCGTCTATTAGTTTATTCCTTCTTCATTTCTTTGGCATGGTGGATAATTTTACCTATAGCATGGTAATGAGATGAATATTAGTTCCTAAAATATTTATCCCTTCAAATAAATGAAATATATGTCATTCAAGGCTTCATAAAAAATACTTACAATAATCCTATACAAGAGTATTTCTAGCATAGAAAAAGGTGTTTTAGGGGCATTCCATGATTACAAGATAGGCTCAAAATGGAAACATGAACAAGGAATGTGAATTCAAATTCCTTGGCAAGCTAGGTCACTCACTAGCTTGCCAATGCGGTAGGGTTGAGAAGGTAGGGGTAGCATATGCATCATAGAAATGGGACCTCATGGTGATGTAAATCATAGTGAGACCTCATTTCCATGAGGCTTAAATTGTGGTTAGGTGTCCACATTGTCCTTGTTGGGTAGTTTTCGCACACATGCCCCACTAAAAGTAGGGACCCTCTTTTCTTGCTTTGCTTTCATCTTTTCTTTTCATAGGGTCCCGACTTCATCCCCTTGAGGGACAAGTCTCTCAATCTTGGTTTTGTTTCACCCATGTGCTTAATGATAAATCTACATTTAAGATGCTCTTTTGCAAATTCATGTGATGGTCTGGCTCTTGGAGACTAACCCTTGATAAAAAAATTCAAATCGAGGAAGTTCGGTAATTCTGAGGTACCTCAGATTACTCGAACCTTAATCTAGTTAGATAATCTAAGCTACCTCAGATTACCCAAGTCCAAGCCCATGTTGCATTGTCGAGATTTCTTCAGACGCGCATACAAGCATTTATTACTTATAGTTAATGAGTTTAAAAGGTTAATTAGGGAATAAATTGAAGTCCAAATGTTCATTTGATCATTCTATATTCTCAAGCGCTTGAGACCGAGAGGAGCACCCACTAGCTCACATTCAATTTGGGATCCGGTGTGATTTTGATGCATCTTATGCTCGTTATTTTGATTTCTCCTTGGGTTGGCTTTTAATCTATCAATTTTGAGGGTTTTCTAATTATCAGTTCTTACTTTACCAATAAGGGTTTTATTTCTTTAAGGGTTCATTTTGAAAGATGTAGATGGATTTCAATTTGAACATTTTAGTGGGTGAAATTCATTGAATATTCTTAAAACTCATTTGTTGATTGCATCTTGTGTGTTTGGAATCGAAAGTTTGAATCATCTCCCTATTTTGAGCAATTGGTCAAAACCCTAGTTTTCACATTTATGAGTTTGATAAAATGATTGATATCAATGAGTGTGAAACAAGTTATTTGATTGAAATTTATCTTGAAATGTCAATAATTCAATTCTAGGAGGATTAAACATTTATCTTTCATCAACTTGAAGGAGGCAAGATTTAAACACTTAGCGAAAATTGCAGACTTGAGCAAAATCCATAAAATTCTGAAGTAGCTCAGATTTTTTGAGGTCTAATCTACCCTGAGAATCTGAGGCCCCTCGGATTATCTAAGTTCCTTGAATAGTCCCAAGTTTGAGCTTGAATGTTGAACACTTGGATAGTTTTGAGCTTATCATTTCATAATTAGTAAATCCAAGCAGGCTTAGATTACCTAAACGTTAGTTCACCTGGGTAATCTAAGGTCCCTGGAAATACCTGAGCTTCTGAATCCAACCCTCTGTTGCATGAAAATGACTTGAAATTTGAATGAAAATAATTTACTAGGTCCTTTCAAGATTATCAATGATTAAATTTGATCCAATGCAATGATGAAATTTATATTCCAAGACTGTTGTAGGATGCTCTTCATGTCAAGCTTTCTGTTGATGCAATGTACTTGATCAAGCAATATAGCCAATGGTTCATCCAATTCTAGAGGTTCACATACATCTAGATATAATGATCTCTAGGAGTTCCTCTCAGATTACCCAGGTATCCCACCGATAAAATTCTAATGCTAGTATTGACAAGATAAATGGTTGGCTTTGAGGAGATCCTACAATAGGAGATAAAGAAAGGATTGGGATTAGAATTCCAATTGAGAATGGGAACTTTAGAGACCTGCCCTGCTATTCAAATTGCTCAACATCCTAAGAAGGAAATGGTGCAATTTGAGTTGTTTTCTCACACCAACAAGAATATTTTTGATCCTTATGGCAACACCATGAAATAAGCTAATAGAACATCTTGGAACAAAGATCACGTAGAGGACTATTGGGCCAATTGCAAGGATGAATTTGATGTCCTTAGGAGAATATTTTCTAGATTACCTCTCAAATTGATAAGATTGTATAAAGTGGCACAAGTGCCTGATCAGGCATAATGAGGAGGTAAATCTGATTCAATATCATGATTATGAGCCTTACAAGAATAAACCATTTCCTCCTATCAACTGGTCAGAGGAAGAGGTCACAGATTTGAATCAGGTTACTAAACTAATAAAGAAGTACTCTAGATTATGGGTGAAGCACAAAGCTTTGAAATTGGAAGTTGGAGGTGTGAAGTTCACCTATGACTTAATGGGAGACTTGGAGTCTCAAGATGAAGAAGCTGAAGCCAATAAAGAAGATGAAGCTACTGAACCCCATGAGGAGGAAACCCATGAAAAAGTAGATAAATTAGTACCTATTAAGAGGAGAACCAGGAGCCAAGCATAAGTAAAGCAAGGAGAGAATCCATCTCCTAAGAATAAAAGAGCTTCTTAAGCTGGAACTTATGCAGAAGAAGGTGAAACTTCACAACCAGTGAGGAAAAGAAGAATAATCACAGAGAGACAAAAGGTTGCTAAGGCAAGGAAAGATGAAGCTGCTACAAATGATCCTTCTATAGCAAAAGTTGTTGATTTGGTAAGTTTGGGATAAAATCCCCAAGTATATGTTAGAATAATCTCTCCTAAGAAAGAAGTTACAAGAAATAATTCTCCAATTCGTTCTCCACATCAAAATGTGCAAGTTTTTGAGGAGGCAATTCACGAGGAGGAAACACATCTAACAATCTTGAACAAATAAATGAAGAAGATGAGATATTTCTACTCCTGACAATGGAGAATGGAGGAAATTTGTGTATGAAATGAAACAATCCACTTCTGGGGTAGAAAGTAAGAACATAGAATCTGAAGTTGTTCAAGGAAAAGCATCAAAGTTGCCTAAAAAGATAACAATTGATGAACAAGAAGATCACATTAAGGAAGGGGAAAATAGAGAGGAGGCTATTAATAGTCCTCATCAAGACAAGGGTGAACAAGAAAATCAACCAGAGAGAGAATTTTTTTGAAGTAAATGTGGTTGATAGTCCTAACAAGGAGATGACAACTAAAAAATATACAACTCCTAAATGGTTGGAAAAGAGGCTTAGTAAGAAGACAATAATTGTATAGGAGGAAGCCCCAAGTTGGGAAAGGTTGCTTGAACAATGAAGACAACCCAAGCAAAGGAAATGAGCAAGAAATGTCTCAAAGATATCAATAAATGAATTCAATAACAGGGTTATTCATGTGGTTGTTCCTGCAGCAAATAAATTCAAAGATGAAGTTAGGCCATCTGACTATAAGGTGAAAACTATGAACTTAGGGCCCACTAATAAGAAACAAGAAAAGGAGTTCCAAGAATGTTCTCAAGCAATTTTTAGGAGATTAGATAGGGAGACAGAGGAAAAGGAAAAGTTATAGAAGCAATTAAACGATGTTTATAAATATGTACAACATCGAATGAAACCTATGTAGACTATGGGAAGTGAAGGAATTGTGCCAGAGGGATTGTTGCCTAAGGAGGAATTTTTAGAAATTGAGAGGTTAAAATCCTCTGTGCATTGTACACATAGTTGGCTCCAAGATCTCAGTAGTAGAGGGGATGAAGCAATTGAGTAGATTTTGAAGATATACACTAATGCTTCTGATTTCTTGGATAATACTTCACAATTTATTGCAGATTGTAACAAAATTGATGAATCAATTGCTAATGAGTTGAAGAAGATTTTGCAGATATCTAAGGATGAATTGGCCAAACTAGATGTCTTTTCTCGAGATGAAATTGGAAAGGTGAAGGAATGGATGAAGGTTTAGAATTATAGGAAAGAAATTCTCACAAAGGCCTTGAAGAAAATAATGAAACTACAAGGGAAGAAGGAAATATACAATAGTTGTATTAGTTTCTTGGAGATAATGACTAGAAGGAGGAAATTTGGTCAGAAAAACATGAACATTGGTAGATTGTAGGGATGGTGGCATGAGATATATGCTCCTTCTGATAGTGCTTGCATTACTAAGGAAAATTTGGAGGATGCAACAATCTATATTTCAAAATTGGTCAAATACCATGAGTTATAGATAGAATGGAATAAGGTAATGCCTCAATATTTGGAAGAATTTAAAAATCATAAAACTAAAATGAAGGTTATTCCAGTTCCAAATGCAGAAGATGTGAAAGAAATATTGGAGAATACCAAGGAATTATCCAATAAATTAGAGGCCAATCAGGAGTGAGAAAAGGCGAACAGTTAGCAAGTAGTTCCCTAGATTTTTGTGCCAGACATGTGATCTCTAGTCAGCCAGGTGGGTGACCTTGAGTTTTGTGTCATCAAAAGGATATTTTTGGAAGAACCTAGGCCAACCTAGATGAGGCTTCAAATATAAAATGAAAATTTTATTTTTATTCAAAACTTCCTAGTTTGACTTGCCTAGTTGACCTATTGATGTAAATCCCAAATTGGGTTGTCCTAGCAAAGAATTCTCTATAAATTGAGTCTCAAGCCTCCTTTGTAATGGTTAGAGTCAATTAAGTCATAGTTGCAAGAGATAGAATTGAGTTAGGAGTTATCATTTTATAAGAGAAAGTGCTACTACATTAAGAATACTTGAATTGTTGCAACATTGGGTGATTCAATATAAGTAAAGACATTGTTCTTTGGTGCTCTTTATTGCATTGTTTCATTCTGCATGGTTCTTGTTATTCTATATCTTCAATATTTCTTTGAAATTATTGGTTACATGTTAAATTTTAGATTTAGATATGATATAATGGTGTTGATGGTTTGATATTTGAAGTGTTTGAGCAATCCTTGGTCCATAATTTTAACAACTTGTTGATTGTAAGTTGTTGCGTAAAGTTAGCTTGGGCCTTAAATTTTTATGCTAAGCTCAATTGTGGGTATTTATTCATTTCAATTGTTAAATAAGGTTGAATTTGGTGAATGCTTCATGATCTACAAATATTTAATTCCTTAGAAGAATGCACAATTTTTTTTGTAGGTTTGATCTAGGTTAAGAAAGAGTTGGTTTTGAAGGATTGGTCCACTTTGAGTGTTTAATAATTTGCATTGTTGGTCTAGGAATTTGTTTAGTTTTAAAATCTCTCCAAACCATTATCTTTTGTTATTTCTTTTTAAAATATGAATTAGGTTTAGGATGAAAATTATCACCACATTGCAAGATCTAATAAATCTGAAGTTTCCAACAGTTGTTTTGTAGGGCCCCTTGTGATTACCAACCATTTCACATATTATTTGAGTTGTTTATGCATTGTCAATATCTGACATTAGAGACCTTGGGGTTATCTCTTGAGGCTTGTTAATAGAGATTTACCTTTCAAGAGATATAGGATACTTGTATTTTTTTTGAGTTGTTGTGCAAAAAAACACCATCAATAGTCCTAAAGGCAGAGGATGTAAGTTGTTTGAAATTGGGTGATGCCCTAGGGTAGAATTACATTGTTTTCCTTGTGTAAATCAGGTGTTAAAGAAGGGTTTTGATGAAATGTTGAAGGAACCTTCCATATAATGGTTGTTTGAGTTTGTGCAGGGTATTTTTGAAGTGTTGTTGGTATTGATGAGGTCTGGGAAGCCCAGTTGTCAAGACTTTCAATAAACCCTAGGTTATTTGCATGAAAGCTGAGGGTTTGGTTGTACAAAATTTTAGAGTTCAAAGCTATAAGAAATAATAGCGGAATTTGTTGTTTTGTAACACAATTAGTGACTTTTAGTTGAGATTTGGTGAAAACAAATTGTTTTTGAGGTACCTCCTTTGTAAAAGAGGGCTATTTGGTGGCCTAAAAGGAAGGGCAACCTATTGGTTTTAAATATTGTTGCAAAGAAACCTCTTGAACCCTTTTGGTATGTTGTTTTAGGAGTTTAAGTGTATCTCATATGATGTTTTTTAGGTCTTTGTATGGCCTTCTCTAAAAGATATTGAGAAAAAGTAGTTTTGGAGGGCTACAAGCCTTTAGGTGTGTGTTTGGGATAAGTTGAGTGTATAGTGTTTAAGGGGCTAGTTTCTTGTTTTAGTCTGATCATTTTGAGTTGGTAGCAGTCTTCACTACCTAGGTTACTATCACACTTTCCCTACCTTCTCAACCCTACCCTATTGGCAAGCTAGTGGAGCGTTGGCAAGCTAGCTCACTCACTAGCTTGTCAATGTGGTAAGGTTGAGAAGGTAGGAGAAGTGTATGCCTCATAGAAATGGGGTCTCATGGTGATGTAAATCAATGTGAGACCCAATTTCTATGAGGCATATGCTTCCCCTACCTTCTCAACCCTACCACATTGGCAAACTAGTGGAGTGTTGGTAAGCTAGCTCACTCACTAGCTTACCAATGCAGTAGGGTTGAGAAGGTAGGGGCAGCGTATACCTCATAGAAATGGAGTCTCATGGTGATTTTCCATGAGACTCCATTTCTATGAGGCATACGCTGCCCCTACCTTCTCAACCCTACCACATTGGCAAGCTAGTGGAGTGTTGGAAAGCTAGCTCACTCACTAGCTTGCCAATGTGGTAGGGTTGAAGGTAGAGACAGCGTATGCCTCATAGAAATGGAGTCAGGTGAGACTCAATTTTATGAGGCATACCTACCTACCTTCTCAACCGTACCACATTGGCAAGCTAGTGGAGTGTTGGCAAGCTAGCCCACTCACTAGATTTCCAATGCAGTAGGGTTGAGAAGGTCGGGGCAATGTATGCCTTATATAAATGGGGTCTCATAGTGATGTATGAGAAGGTAGGGGTAGTGTATACCTCATATAAATGGGGTCTCAGAGTGATGTACATCACCGTGAGACCCCATTTATATGAAGTTTAGAGGGTAGGGGTAGTGTATACCTCATATAAATGGGGTCTCACAGTGACGTACATCACCACGAGAGCCCATTTATATGAGGAATACGCTGCCCCTACCTTCTCAACCCTACTACATTAGTGTCTCACTCACTAGCTTCTACCAATGCGGTAGGGTTGAGATGGTGAGGTGTCCCTTAGAAATGGAGTCTCATGGCCACATTGACCATCCCAACCCGCCAAAACTCACCCTCCATCCATTCCCTTCCATTCCACTGTCTTTCCCTCCAACCCTCTTGACCCTTAATCCACCATTGGCCATCCCAGCCCCTATACCAACCCCTTCCCTCTACCATCTTTATCCACCCTTCACTCAACCCTTCCACCTTCTACCCTCCAATCTCTTCCACCCCTCCACTCTCTCCATTCCCTCCATCTCTCTCTCTTGGGTCTCCTCCCTACCCCTCTCTCTCTCTCCAGCTCCCTCTCTCCACTCCTCCTCTTTCATCTCTCCTCCTCTGCCCTCTGCCCTTGACCCTTACAACCACCCCACTATTTGTCTCCGGCTCCCTCCCTCTTTCCGGCCTCCTCCACACTACCCCCTCCATCTCTCCATATCTCTCCTCCATATCTCTCTCCCATTACTAAAGCCAACACCAAAACCCTCCCAGCCACAAACCCTAAACCCTTAAAACCCTCTACCCTCTACCCACTCCTACCCTCTACTCTCTACCCTCTTTCACCTAAACACTCAGCCCATGTCCCTAATCCATCAGCCCCTATGCACCCTCTGCCCTGCATTTGGACCTAAAGCCCAGTCTGACCCTGCACCCTCAATTGCTCTGCCCTTGACTTGTAGGCCCTCTGCCCACTGCCCTATAGGCCCGTAGGCATGATCCAACTCAGGCCTAGGCCCTAGGCCATGAGCCCTAGGCTAGGCCCTCTGCCATCTGCCCATCAGTTCCTCCACCACCCCACCCCACTAATCCCTTTTAACCTTAAACCACTGTCGGCTTTTAAACTCTCACCTAATCCCTCCAGCCCTCTTGACCCTGTCCCTAAACTCACCAAACCCCTAATCCATCAAACCCCACCCCACCCTCTACCATATACATTTAGACCCCTCCAGCCCCTGATCCCCAACCACCTTCAATTCTCTACCCTCAGCCTTAAAACCTCAACCCCATGAAGCCCTCAGCCCTTAAACCCTCTACCCTCTACCGTCTGCCTATGGCGGCAAACACTCAGCCCTAATCCCTAAGAGTCCTCGGCCCTTAGAGCCCTAGAGCCATGAAGCCCCTCTGCCCTCTGCCCTCTGCCTGATCCCTCTGCCCTTAGAGCCCTTGTTAAAGGTAATCTGCCTAATCCACTCAGCCCTCTTGACCCACATCTCAACTGTAGGTTAAATTCCTCCAGCCCCACTCCCACCCCGGACCCTCCAACCTAATCACCACCACTGTCCCCCTCCATTCCCTTCCTCCAACCCCATCTCTCAACCATAAACCCCTACCTTCAAATCCACTATCTTTCCCTCTCTCTCTCTCTCTCTCTCTCTCTCTCTCTCTCTCTCTCTCTCTCTCTCTCTCTCTCTCTCTTTCTCTCTCTCCTCTCTCTCTCTCCACCACCCCTCTCCCTCTCTCCGTCCACTCTCTCCTCCTCCTCCTATCTCATCCCATCCTGCCCAGCCAGTCCTGTAGCCTCGGCCCTTCATTATCTCACTAACCTCCACCGCCACCCTCTATCCTCCCTCTCTCTCTCTCTATCTCTTCCCCTCCTCCTCCCTCTCTCTCTCTCTCTCTCTCTCTCTCATATATATATATCTCCCTATTTTATCCCTGTCCTCCTCATCGTTCATCATCGGCTCATTCACAATCTCTCCTGGACCCTAGACCCCTAAACCATCCAACCACTGGCTTCCACCGCCTTCCAAACCGCAAACCACAAGTCCTTCCACCCCTACCCCTATACATTTAAGCCTCAACCACTTAATTCTCAGCCCCTCAGCCCCAGTCCCTCAGCCCCTCCAGTCCCAACCTAAAACCTCAACCCCTATACCCCTTTACCCCTTTACATTTGGAACCTAACCCCTAATCCCCCAACCCCTATACCCCTCAGTCCTCTTCCATCCCAGCCACGACCTCAGCCTTTAAAACCACTCTACCCCTCTACCCTCTACCCTCAATTCTATACCCTCTACCCATGAAGCCTGCTTGGTTAACTATCTTTACCTAATCCATCAGCCCTCATGACCCATGTGCAATCAGCCCTTAACCCCCTAATCCCTCAGCCCCACATACCCTATGTTCTTATGCATTGGGCCATTAACCCCAATCCCTTCCCTCCAATCTCCACCCCTCAACCTTCCCTCAACCCCATGTCCCATTTACCCTCACCATCCACCCTATAAACCCTTAAACACTCAAACCTAAACCCCTAAACCCTCAGCCCATAAAACCCTCTACCCTCTGCACCCTCAGTCCCTCTGCCCTCTGCACCTGAACCATAATCCCTCAGCCCTTAAACCCTTAAACCCACTTACAGTGAGCTCTCAGCCCCTAGTCCTTAACCCTCTTGACCATGATCCCTCAGCCCCTATGCCTCTGCCATATACGTTGGAACCTCAGCCCCAATCATATGCCCTCAGTCTTCTGCCATGACCTTAGGCCACTCGGCCCATGGAAGCCCTCCTAGCCTCTGCCATACATGCCTATGAGCCAGCCCAGGCACTCGGCCTAGGCCATGACCATCAGCCCATGGAGCCCTAGGCCACTTGAACTATCCACCCCTCCACAATCCTCACCCTCACCCCTACCCCTCCATCCCTAATCCCTCAACATAAACCCATAAGCCACCAGTAAAATCTCTACCCTAATCCCTCAGCCCATAAACCCCTAATCCCTCCAACCCCTATACCCTCTACCTTACACTTTGGACCCCTCAACACTAATCTTTGTAACCCCTTACCCTCAGTCCTCTACCCTCAACCTTAAACCCTCAATCCTCAGCCCTTGAACTCTCTACCCTATACATTTAAACTCCCCAACCCTCGATTCCTAGAGCCTCGGCCCTTAATGGGTCAGTCCTCAGCCCTCAGAGCCTAAGGCAACCAACCCCAGTACCCTCTTACCCTATGCATTGGACTCTTAGCCCCCAGTCCTTCAGAGTATGTGCCTCAGCCCTAGTCCCTCGGCCCTGCTTGTCTTCGGCCGGATACCTTAATCCACTGCTGCCATCCTTCTCCAACCACCTTGCCATTAAGATCCTCAACCCTCCATGTCCCCTCCTTCTCTCCCCCTTCTCTATCCATCCATACCTCCACCTCAATCCATCCCCCTAAACCATAAACCTTTAAACAATCAACCCCTAAAACCTCAACCCCTCAATCCGCCCGACCCTCTACTCTCTACCCCTCACCCAATACCATCACCTAATCCCTAATCCCTCAGCCCTTGTTCAGAGCTCCCTACCCCTAGTCCTTAAGCCACTCGCGCTTAATCCCTCAGCCCTTGACATCAAGCCCTCTGCCCTCGGCCCTCGGCCCGCCAACCCTAGTCCTCGGCCTCTGCCTCCTGCAGCCCATGCGTTTGGGCCCTCAGCCCCTAGTCTCCTGCCACGACCCCTGAATGGTCCCTCTCCACCCCTCTTTCCACCCTCCCTCCCACAACCTCCCTCTTCCGTCTCCACTCCCTCTCCCTCCCCTCCCCTCTCACTGACTCTCATTATCTCTCCCTTTGGAACCCTACCTACATGACTCTCTCTTTCTCTTTGTCTCTCTCTCCCCCCTCTCTCTCTCCCCCTCTTTCTCAATTCTTTCTCTCCCACCCCCCGCTCTCTCTCACTCCCTTTATCCCTCCCACCCTACTATCTTCTCCAACCCTTCTCTCCCACTCCCTCTCTCTTAAACTCTCACTTCCACCCCTTCTCCCTCTCTCTCGACTCTCTCTCTCTCACCCTCTCCCCCTCCCCCTGCCTCTCCCTCTCCCACCCTACCTAGACAACTCTAGATCTCTCTCTCTCTTGAAATTCTTCCTTCCTCTAAAGACATACATAAATACATACATACAAGCATAAAAAATATGTACATACAATCCTACATAAATACAAGCATACATGCACATTCATAGATACAATCTTACATACAAATAGGCATACATACAATATACATGCATTGATACATATATGCATACATACATACATACATACATACATACATACATACATACATACATACATACATACATACATACATGGCATACAAGCATACATGTACATAAAAACATACAAATATATAAACATACATTCAATAGAGTATAATTTAACATAAATCAAGACATAACACAAGTGCGTTATACCATGTTCGCATTATGAATTTCTAGAAATGCTCCCCACAAACAAAAAAATGTCAAAACTGAGATATAATGCGAGTGTGTTATAACATGTGCACGTTATATCTTGCTTTGGGAATCCCCAAGCTTTGGGATTGATATTTTCCTTGGAATACAAACCCAAAGGCTTGGAGGGAATTCCCAATGATGAGAGACTTGTTTTTGCAAATTCTACAATATTTAACATAATCTAGTTCATGCTCACCATCAGGATTGCACGTGGTTTAATATCAAACAAATCGAACATCTGGGTAATGTTAGGTTCTCTCTTATCTATGCAATGATGTAATTTTTTTAGTTTATAACAATGTTAAGCCTTTCATCCATAATTTCTTTTGTTTGTATGTCTCTTTTTTGGAAAAAAGCAGTGTTTGGTGTTTTTTTCATTATAAATTAACTGTTCATCAAAATTTCAAATAAATTACATTTTTAGAAACTAGACTCCATTCTACAAATTTAAAATTTAAAAGTTTAAAAATTTTCAACTAGTTTCCAAAATTTGTAGGGGTAGCATGGCCAAAATTCTATTTTTCAGGAAGTTTCCACTTCGAAAATTAGTAAAAAATAAAATATTCAGTAAAAAATTATTAGAAAAATCATGCATCAACTACATACTGTTAGCTAACTTTTGACTATAGTGATTTTAAAAATACTAAAAAAATTTCATCGTACTAGGGTCATACAAGAGTTGCTATGTTATGTTTTTCTAACAAAAACAACACCAATTTGTGCATGTCCCTCGTTTGAATGCCTTAATCTCAACCATTTTCAAAATAAATTAGTAGTTTAGAAAGTAGGCTCAGAGCACTTCGATCCTTCTTTTTGTTCCATCTCAAAATTTTGCGTGTAACTATCCTCAATTTCATGTCCAAGGCCAGTATTTCCTGATTTCAGAAAAAAAAGTTGCCACTTAAGCCCCCTTTTTGGAAACCATTTTGGTGCACTTACCCTCAAAATGTGCTTCGTAGGACCTTTAAACTAGGAGACTTGGTTCTTTGCAAGAATCAGAGAAATGTGAATGTGTTGCCTGATCAGAGAGGGAAATTTAGTCCTAACTGGTTAGGCCCTTACATTGTTGTCTCTGTGTATGGTTAGGGTGCCTATGGATTTTCATCTATGGATGGAACACCTCTAAAAGATCCTATTAATGTAACGCATCTTTTTCGATACTATGTGTAGTGTCCAATTTGTCATGTGTGTGGTGTTCTCTCTTTGAAAGAGTAGTAAAACTACATATATTGGCATTGTTCATTAACACATTATGGAATTTTTTTTGTTATGATATGACCATTTGTGTGTGGGGGATATACATACATGTGTCTTGCTATGCTATGTACCCATATATCGCATTACATCTTTTAGATCGATTAGTATCATCATTGTATTTAATTAACAAGCAACCATGTGTGTTTATTAAATCATGTTAGTATCTAATGTAAACATACATCCATATGAGCATGTAATATCCATAACATCAACATACATGAAAATAAAAAGTATGTACATCAAAATATACAATGGAATGATGTTGAAACCACTATATATATGTGTGTTTGTATGTATCAAGTGTCATGTACATGTATCAGACCACTACTATAAAAATGAGTGGCTACTGAATATGTGTCCATATAGAAGATCTATAGAAATATATATATATATAGGTATCTCTTGCTACAAAAATGATATACAAAATCATAAGCCCCTATGGTTGTGGCACATGAGTCCCCGATCCCTCTAGCTCTAGCTACTACTATTGTGGTCTAGGGAGAGGTTGCACGGTGGTCATAGATCGAAATTGATGTGAGCATGATGTAGACAGAGCTACCTACATCCCCCTAATCTCTCCATGTAGTGAGCATATAGTCATCTGTGCCTGTGTCATCTCCTACTGCAGCTACTGAACATCTCTCAGGATCACAGTTGTCGGCTGCCTATCAAGGTCATTAAGGTGGCTCTAAAGGGTGTCATGCACCTACTCAATGACATTGGCCACTGTTACTGCCAGATCTCGCTCATCATGTGTCATTTGTAGCTCCCCCGACAAATGGTCACATTGTCCCCAAATAGTGGTAAGCTCCCCATTTAGCTAAACAATCTTGCTCCCCACTCCTCGTAAGTGGTCCTTAGACATGCTATCAACTCAAAAATTTAGGCATGTCACCCCATAGAGATTGACTGGAAAGCCTCAAGGACCATCCCCTAAATGGGAATGTTAGGGGCCACCTCTGAAATGCACCGAGCCATTAGCCCACTCCATCCTTATGCATCCTCTGCAACCACAAAAAGAAAGAGAGAGATTAGTATCACATGGCATATACGTATAATCATAAATAGAAAAAATGAAAGTACTAAAATATAAACATCATGCTTTGTATACCTGGGTCCCCTTACTGCCATATGGAATCAAGATGAGGAGTGATGCTGGGTCCTGCACCACCAATGTTGGTAGTTGCTCCTGGAGCTGCCAAGGTCGCCACCACTATGACCATAGGTGCTATATTGGGGGGTCTGACCTCCTCCACTACCTCAGCCTTTGCAATGCTGCCTCCTCCTCTTGCAGCCTCTCCTCCTCCTCATTGGCTTGCTTACGCCCTCTCTATCTATCTTGTTGAGGTAGAGGTGGCATGTCCCCCTATGGGCCTGGATCCCCTCTAGGGGCACCCTTGCTAAAAATAGGAGGATGATAGTACCTATCCCACCACCCTTTGAAGTCTACAACAATCCCAACATTATATTTCAGTGCTATGGGTGGTAGATCATGGCTGAGATCATCATCATTTGAGGGAACAAAATCAGTGATGGTGGGGCAGGGGAAATCCCTAGGTTTCGTCGTGCTCCTATAAGCCCTTATATATGTGGGAATGTCTATAAGAATTTTCTATACATGACCATGTTGTTGTATGACTCGACTCCAGTAGTATGGTACAATGATGTGATCTCTGTGACCTACTAGAAAACGGTCCCACTGAAGGTTCCTCACGTACCTACCATCATCTACCCATCTAACCCCATCTATCGTAAGAGTATCAAATTGTAACCACCAAAACTGTAAATCTCCCTACCTCCATTGACTTGTCATATCATACCAGTGGGCCATGGGGACGTGATATGGATGTTGCTAGGGAAAACTAACTAACCTCATGTACATGATGTGGGAAAAGGTCCACACCAACAAAAGTGTGCATACTGTTAGACTACAATACTCATAATGGATGTACCAACCTAACTCTTGGTATAGGTGCACTAACATACTATGCCCCAAGGAAAAAACTATCCTATGCTCTACCATCTCTCTAATAGTGGGGACGAGGCCCCTATGAAGGTGAGAGCCTTTCCCATTTATCATGATCAGAAATGCAATGATCATGACCATCACTCAGTGCAAAAGTGGTGTAGTGGTCTACACATGGTCATACCAGTGTGTATAAATGTGGTCTGTGTCATCACCACCATCCATTTGTCCCTAGCAGAAATGGACTCCCTCTGCCCACTCCCATGCCTATCGGGTGTCATCAATAGCCACCCACCATCCGTAGATGGGTAGTCCAAGGATCTGATAGACATTCTCCAATGTCATGTTCATCTCCCCAGTAGGTAACTGGAAAGATGATGTGGTGGCATCCCACTACTGCAGCAACACTGTAAGTATCTGTTCATGATAATGTATCTCTAGCATGGTGAATGCGTGCTTGAGACTAACCTGCTCCAGGTGGGTGACCTCATCCATAGTGAGATATTCCCTCTACTCCCAAACTAGTCAGTAAGCCCATCCTCCAAGATGATCATGAATATTTGGATGCTCTTGTAAAAAGTGAAACAACTTTTAAATCAGAACATGGTATCCTAATTTCAAATAATTTTTTTTAAGACTTATGCATGCCACACAAACATCTATGTGTCGCGCATATGTCCTTGTCTACCATGGATTCCTTGAGGATGAAATTGCATCCTCGAGATTCCAGTGTAGGATAGGAACACAGGGACACAATGTAGACGAAAATGCACATTTTGCACGTGAGCACCCAAAATGGACGCTTATGCAGCTCAACAAGTATAAAAGTGCCAAGAAAGATCTTAAATTCATGAAAAATGAGGTTTAGAGGCCTACTTGGTCCACCTTGTGACTCTTGAAAATGTTGTTGCATAGTTGCTCCAGTCTAGGAACCTGGTACTCCCTCTTGCTCGACATTTTGCTAAATTTTCTCTCACAAAATTCAATAATTTGCTCACAATGAATAGTGAAAATGACCCTTCAGGGGCCCACCTAGGTATATATAGGCCCCCCAGGGCCCATTTTTTCTAGAGCTTGTGGCTCCTCAATTTCTCCTAAATTTACCCCACCAAGCTGGGGGTAAACTCAAAAGGGGGCATGTAGTCACCTCTTGATCATATTTTTCTTTTGATTCAACAAATTTTTCTTTACCATTCTTCTTGCCATGGTAGCTTCTTCTGATTTTCAAAGCTGACCAAAAATTTGAGTTTTGCAGGTAAACATTTTGCATGATTTTTTACAACCACTTTGTCACTGCTTGTTGAGTTCAGTCAATTGGGGCACCTTCAGTAGCGGTTATCTCGACCTCGGTGGCCTTTGAGGCCCCTTTTCCTAGCATGAAAATTCATAAAATTCAAATTTGAGGTGAAAATTTTTCTTCTCTACTTTAGTGTGGCTATTTTTTAAAAATTGAGCCCACTAAAGTGGGGGGAAAATGTAATGTTGCATAATTACACCTAAGGGAAATTCCACTTTTTTGCACTTTTTCCTAGCATTTATGACACCTTAGAGCATTAATGATAAAAATCCCATGAGTCAAAATCTCACAATTTTGACTCCATGTGGACTAGTGGCAAAGCAATGGAAGCCTGATGACACGTTTCCTAAAAATATAGGCCTTGGACACCTATGCGACGCACAAATGTCTACATAATGTGCTAGTGTCCTGGTAGTTTTCTAAGTTTGAAATGGGGAATCTTTAATCTTGACTCTCTTGAGACATGTCCTAGCAATCAAAATTTGGATCTAATGGCTCTTTTCCACCCTTGCATGCAACAAAAATCCCTCATTGGCTCTCATTTGGGGGTTCAAGCCATGCCATGAGGCTCTCTCTCTACACTTTCATCCTTGAGTTCTCTTCACTCTTGATAGCAACATTCTCACAAGTGAAGCCATTCTGGGTTCAGGACCTTCCAATGGCTACATCTCTCAAGAAAGTGCTCAATGGTGTCTTCATGTGCTCTGGATAGGGTCTAGGCCCATGGGTAACTCTCTCTCTCTCTCTTTATTTTCTCCTACTTGTTCATTTACTACTTCATGGTGCACGTTCTACTCTTGAATCGAGTTTTTCTTTCACCACACGCTTTGTTCATTTCATTTAGACTCCTTTCCAACTTGGTTTTCCATGGAGGTGGGAATACCAAAATAGGGGTCTGACTGAGGCATACCCCTATACAACCCCAACCTTTTCCCCTCATTCTTTTATGTAGGTTACAAAGTGGAGCTTAGAGTGAAGATTCAAACGTCGGGTTGAAGGTAAGTTTTCCCCAAGTTCTCCTTGTATTTTGTTCTAAGTTTCTACTTTCTGTCTAGTTATTTAATTTAACATACCTTTGACTCAAGCCACTAAGTGAAACCTTGTACTACCTACTTAAGCTCCTGAGCTTTCTATTTCTTAGGGCACCAGTGTTCCATTTGGATGAAAGTGTGCCACACTAGCATCTTGAATCTGCACTCCAATCCTTTGGCCGAAAGCTCCTTTGTTTGAGGCAAGAATTTAGAAGTTTCACTCTCTAGGATTATAAAGCAGTTCCTTGTAAAAGTTAACATACACCTAACTCCTTCAAAATTCCTTTGTGTTGAGGTGGATCAAGGCAATTCGTTCCCTGGTGATCTCTTGAGAATGAAGAGACCCATGTGTAGTGAATCCATCTTATCTCACAATAATAAAACCTATTGTTTCAAGTTTATGAACCAATTTCACCAAAATTTATTTGAAAAATAGAGAAAATTATCCAATTTAAAAAAAAAAAATTGAAATCTACACAATCCAATCTATAATGTGTTTTAATTTCATAAAATAATTATGAAAAAAAACCCATCAACCATATTGACATAGTCAATTTTTTCTCTCAATATTGTCCTGACCTTGTACATGTAGGTCCACGACTAAGGTTTGGGTTACCATGCCTTTTTTGAGCCTAAATCCAAATAATAAACATGGATTATGATTTTTAAACTTTTTGGAATGAGTGCCAACTTTAAAATGTGTACCTATTCTAAAAAAGGAATGGGTACCTGTCTTAAAGCTAGAAAATGACACTTCCCCTAAAAGTGGACCCAACTTCTTGCACTTACCCAAAGGTCCTTGGTTGCAACTTTGCAAAAGGTATTTTGAATGGTAATATAGTTGGTTTTTCTCCTTCTTCCATATCCCAATTAATTTCTCATCAATAATTTATTGATGATTCAACCTTTCTTAGGAAAGCCACTATTATGGAGGTGAAGAGGTGGATAAATATTCTTAAAAAAGTTTCTTCTACATCTGGTTAATGTATTAATTTGGCTTAAAGTGTAGATTTCTTCCTCAATGTTCCCCTCCAACTCCAAACCAAAATCTCCAACATTCTCAACTACTAGATCCTTTCTCTCCCTTCCATTTACTTGAGAATGCCTCTCATGATGAGTGAAGTTGATAATTCTATGTGGTTGAACTTACATGAATGAGTTTAAAGAAAAATTGCAGCTTAGCAGGGGGCTTTTCTTAGCAATGTTGGTAAACTAATCCTCATCATGTTCTCTCTCCAAAGAATGATTGTCTATCTCATGTCCCCTTTTATCATGCCATCTTCATGGTTTTATGAATTGGAAAAAAATCAAAGAAGCTTCTTATGGTCAACAATAAAAGATAAAAATTGCTACTCTCTAGTCAATTGGGACACTATTTGCTCCAAAAAAATTTATGGTGGTCTCGAATTAAGAAAAATGTACAAATGAACATGGTGCTTATTACCAAAGTTAGTTGGAGTCTATTAAACCAATAGGTAGAATGGATTAATATCCTTAATGATAAATATTTGAATGGTGGGGAGGGAATTTCGTTCCTCCATAATGTTCAAATCCCCTTAGGGTCCATAATCTAGAACTACCTCCTCAAAACTAAGAATTTTATTTCTCAGGGTATCTTCTCGTAGGTTTGAACTAGTGACATGATTTATTTTTTGGATGATAAGTGGATTTCAAAGAAAGCATCTCCAACCAATTTACTCTACTCTCAAATCAGATCTCTAATTATATTGGGCTCTTAGGTTTCAGATTATTTGGACCACTCTTCAAATCTACCCCTTTGGAAAATTGACCCTAACTAGTATGAGCCCCCAACTTTACTTGGATACCTCAAAAATTCTCAAAATAGCTATTAAAATAAGAATATTCAATTCTAATTTAACTGATTCTTTGGTGTGGGCACACTCTAAGGATAACAACTATTCAGCTAAGTTTGGATACAACATTTTTTCTACTCTTTGGGTTCCTCAATTCAAATGGATGAAGATTTGGAGGAGCAACTCCTTGCCTAAGGTGTATTTCTTCTTATGGATGGTCTGAAAATAGAGAATTATCATGTTAGATAATATATAGAAGAGGGGAAAGTATCTTGGCAATAAGTTTTTTTTTGTGTGAAAATAAAGATGCAATTTCCCATCTTTTATTGCACTGCTCCTACCTTGGAGGGTTCATCAAAAAATTTAGTCCTTGTTCAAGGTTAACTGGGTCTGGAAAATAGATATTAAGAATGTGTTGGACGATTGGTCCTTGCTACTGTTTCATCCTTTTCTCACTAAGCTATGGTGGGAGGCTTTGCTTTTCCTAGGTTGGACACTCTGGAAAGAGTACAATAATAGGATTTTTAGGGATTAAAAATACCCTTAGAAGGTTGTTGTAAATAAGATTATTAACTAGATTATTAAGAATCTTAAAGTGACCCATTGTAAGATGAAAAGAAATAATTCTAATCTAGAATTCATCATTGCATCATCTAAGAATTCATTTGAGGTCCTTAATTCCCTAAGCTCATGTATTCCTTTGGATATAAACAATACTCCTTGGTCCCCCTAATCCTGGTTGTCTAATCTTAACTTTGAAATATTAGCTAAATGGAACCAAGGTCAGGTAAATGGGGGTGGTGTAACCTATGATCATCATAGAAAGTTTGTTCTTACTTATGTAGTTAACCTAGGTTTACAAAATTCTAAATTTATGAAAGTGGTAGCTACCTATGATGGGATCATTGTTGCTAGGAATGCTAGAGTGTCCACTCTAGCAATTGAAGGGGATATGCGAAACATAATTATCTTGTTGAATTTGAAGTTGAACCCTAGGTGGACCTCATAGGACCCCATCCTATTGGCTCATAAATTCATGATGAAATTTGGAATTCACAAATTTTCTCACATGTTCTATGCTGGTAATAAAGTGGTGAACACTTTATCTAATCTGGGAGCCTTTATGGAAAAAAATATTATTTGGTATGATCTATCAATCATCTCAAATTATGTGCATGAGTTATTAATAAAAGATGAAAAAGTACTCTAATTATGTGCTTAAGATGAACTCCACATTATTTCATATTGACAACTAGCATGCATTGTATTTAAGGTAATATTTCCATCTTGTCATACCTTTTCATAAGTTATCTTTGTCTTTATTTGTGCATTTTACCTAGTCCTTCTACATTATTCTTAATTTTCCTTTGTATGAAGTGTCTTTCGTAATGGATGGTGATCTCATCCAAGAGGATCTATCTTTGGTGAGTTCTAGAAGAAGGATAAGGATGGTTGGACTATCCTTCAATGAGGAAATCTAGCTAATTATGTCGAGGGTATTGTAGGGCATGATCCTAACATCTCTATACAATTTTCTAATTCCTTGTAGGATGAAAATGTAGTTGTTGGGGACTACTCTCTCTCTATTAATATGGAGATTATTATTTTGGCTTAGGAATTGATTTTTCATTGATGTCAAAGGTTATTGATGCTGGTAGATCTTAGAGAATGCATTTTGGTGTTGATCACTACAATGGAAAAATGCTCATGCTTTATACTTCTTATAGTTCATCCTTTTTAACATACACAAAAAATGACATGCTCATGCTCATCCAAGTTCTAGTATTGATGGTACACTTCGCATTCAATACTTTGATTCATCACATCGTCTACAAGGTATAAAGATTAGTGAAAAGTTCTCAAGCTATTTGAGGTGATGATTATGGTTGACAAGTCTAAGTTCATTTAGAACTTGTGCATAGACAAAGGTTTATATGTTCAACAAGGCTGACAAGGTAGTGTATTTGTTTATTTCACATGGTAGTCAACTTTGACTACATTGAGAATTATGAGATTTATATCTTTTGGGAAAATCATGACCGACATAGTGATTATTGGGGACATAATGATAATGTTTTATTTGTAACATTGAAACAATAATTGTTCCCTAATTTACTTTCATTCTTGGAAAAACTCAAAATCATTCTGTCATGGCCAATCTAGGGTTTTCATAATGTTGAATGTTTTGATTGAGAAGGTGGTTTAGTGGCTGCATCTTCATGACAATGGTTTTGGCATTCTACAAACAATTAAGGTTTACCATGGCAAGCAATTTGGTAATTTAGTTTCATTTGTTCTGTTTCTCAAGGTCTTTTTGGAAGTGGTTTTATTTTGAGTTTAGTGTTATTCTGGCTTGTATATTCAACCAAATTGTCTTCTAAGTTTTTTTTTTTGTGCATAAGATATTGACTTAAGTTTTTTTCTTAAAACTTACTTTAGTCAATAAATGACTCTTGTCCTGTCAGTTCAGTTTATCATTTCTTGTATATATGTAGTATAGAATGCACAATAATCTACCCTTGTTCATTAGGGATTATTTTTCTTTAGTTACATGGGTTTGAAGATTAGTTTGCATACATTGTATTGATCATGAATGTGTTAAAAGATAGTTATATGGTGGTGTCACATTGGTGACTCGACATGAGGTAGTTTGATATAGTTTGAATATAGTTTGCTTGATGGTTATAAGCTTGAACAAGTGGCAACATTTGATGACATCTACATTGGATATTTAAAAAATTTCTTTACATTGTTGTGTGTTTAGATGTTTTACAAAAGGGTTATGACACTAAAAGTTTAATCTATTTTTCTATAATTGAAGTTTTGCAAACATGATGCAAAATAGATTGTATCACTAATATATTTTGTATTTTAACAATTTCATAGAAATGAATCTTTAAGATATTAAGTGTATTAGATCAGAGGTAAAATATGATTTGTAGAGAAACAGAGTGATCCTTTGTAGTTGAATTATTCTCTATTTAGAAATGTATAGTGAAATTAAAATGATCAAGTCAGTGAGATAGAATGATCATTGCCAATGAGGCATTGTTTTATTGCCAGTGAGGCATTCTTCTAACCAGTGAGGTTCTTTGGTTAGTCAGGCCATTTTTCCCAGTGAGGAATTCTATAACAAGTGAGGTTCATTAAGCTAGTGAGGAAATTCTATGAGTGGTTTTTCTACCCCAAGAGGGTTTTCCACTTAGAAAATTCACTGTGTTATGGTTCTTTATTAGGTTTCATATGTGATCTTATTGTTTCATAGTTATACATTTCTACTCTTACATTTATGTAATTAAGAATCAGAAATTCAGATTGGTACACATGTTACATCTTGAAACATAATTCATATTATTCTCAAAGGGTTTAAAAAGGGTTTCTAAATGTTAGCAAATTGAATTAATTTGTCTAGACACTGATTCAACCCCCCTCTTAGTGTCTCATCTACTCCAACAATTGGTATCAGAGTCAAACCCTTACACAAAAGTCTAATAAACTTAGGGGATTCCTGGTGGAGTATTGGTTGTCATGGGTAAGAGGAATAGGAATAAGAAGGAAAAATCACAATCTGCAAAAATAGAAATGCCTAAGGAAAATCTGGAGCCTATAGAAGAAAAGATGTCGAATATAGAATTTAATGAATTTGTGGTGGACATGAATGAATTAGATATAGAAGGAGATCTCTTTGTGGATGAAGGTGATTGTGAAGTTGATTTAGAAGGTAAAATTTTGTGTGATTTTGATACAATCAAGCAACTCAAAAAAGAGAATAAGAGATTAGAAGACCAACTTCTATATGAAAAAGACTTCAAGAACAAGGTACTTTTAGAATTTGAAGAGTCTAATGAACTTATTATTATCCTAAAGATAGAGATAAAAGAATCATGCAAGATGAATAAGGAAGACAGTTGTAAAATATTAGAATCTGAAATCAGTTAATTGAAAACTGAGATTGAAGAAATGTCTCTACTAAAAGATCATGTATTGAAGGAAAGGCATATACTAGCTGGAAAAATTGAAGATTATAACATGTTGATCATCTCTTTGAAAATAGGGTTTGAAGAAGGAAAGAGAATAGTAAAAGTAACTAAATCAGATTTGGAAATTAAAAAAAGTGAGCACCAAAAGCTTGAAGGTGAAATAGTTTCCTTGAGAAAAGATCTTGAAAGCTTCAAGATTCAAAAGTTTGAGAAAGGTACTAATGTACTAAATAACATGTTGAGTAGTCAAAAGAATAACAAAAACTATTTTTGGTTTGGGATATGAAAAAGGACAATACTCTAAAGTTAGAAGAACCCCTAAGGAGAAAATATATCTATATGATTGCTTTAGAAGATCAAATGAGAAGGAAGCATCAACTAGTGAATCTACTCAAGATGATAAGAAAAATAATATTCAAGGACAACATGCTACTAATTCAAAAAGCGATGACAAGAAGAAATAAAAAGAGAAAGTTGCTGATGTTGGAAGAAGAAGAACCAATAAATACTCATAGCCTCCACCTATCAGGAAAAATCATTCAATGCGGTACAACTATTCTCAATTTCATGGTTATTGCTATTGTTTCCATGTTTATGGTCATAGAGCAATAGCTTGTACAAGAAATTGTAGGATGTATGAGAGGAATGCCAATAGAAGTTCTTATAACATGCCTAGGATAAATTATCCTTTCTTTGGTCTAGAAAACAACATTAAATGTTATAGGTGTAATGAGTTTGGACACAAAGCACAATGGTGTAAGAAAATTATGTTAAAATAATTCAGGAGTTATAAGATCAAACAAACACATGAGATTATCTTAAGCAGGAAGAAAGGAAATCCTAAACCAGTGCATGGTACACAAAAGGCTTTATAAATTGAATAAGTAGGAGCTTGGAGACAAGGGGAGTTGTGTAAGGTTTAATTATTCATCCCCATGAAAAAATATCAGTGGTTTTTGCTATGGTGGTATACTGTTTTTCGTTCTGTAGTTGTTTTTGCAATATTAGCAATGTTTGTTTTTTGTTGATGACAAAAGTTTGTGCACTAACAAAATATTCTACTTTGACATGAAAATGTAGAGATGAAAGTTTTGTTGATAAAGATTATGATGACAAGAGAAGTATTGTCATGTTTTTCTTAGGTGTAGAGTTCATGTTAACTTGTTCTTCATACAATTCTATACTTGTATTCAGATGAATCTATCTCATATCAATGGTCAGTGGCAGGTAAGGTTGATACATTTTGACAAAATGATAAGAGGTAGGTTACAAAAATAATATATTTCCACTAACTTGGAGATGGATTACATCTTCATATCTTTAGAATTCATCATGATTGTCTAAGCTTAGAGGTTGGTTAAAGGTTATCAACAGTGGAGAATTGAGGGTAGTAGAGGTTCTTGTTAATACTTCCTTGCTACTACAATGTTGTTGAAGATTAAAAAAAATGTATTTTTAGTCATATTTATTATGGAGTAGATGCATTAAGGTTTATGATTTGTGACCATGAGACAATGGTGCTTAGATGATACTCAGAGTTGATGTTGAATGCATGATCTTAAATATATGTCATCTCAAGGAGTCATGATACCTTCCATATGGATGTTGTCACAATGGAAAAATAGTAATACAGAGAGAGTCTTTTGTAAATACAGAGATATTGAGTCTTCTCTAGAAATTTTAGTACAAAGAGTCTTCATTGTTCTCTAATATAGTAGTACAATGCATGAGTTTTCAGTATAGGAAATGTGAACAGTCCATATGATATTGTGTTGCCTAGTTTTAAGAGAGATCTTTGGTAACAATACAATTGTATTAAATGCTTGTTTTATCTCCATGATTTGTTAGTTAATAGTGGTGCTTACTATGGAGTACTTAATAATCACGGTGATGGCTATTCTTGGTGGTATTGTCTTCTATCCTTCTTTTCCAAGTTTCTTCACAATAATTTATCATTACTTAGAAACCTTGTCACCAATAGAATCATTCAAAATTGGACTATGATCTCTTCATGGACAGTGACTTATCTTCATAAGTAAAGGTATGTGGTATTGGTATTGGTTTGTCACTATTGTACAAAGAGTATGTAGTTGTATAGTGATGTATGCTTCACTGCTGTGACATCTTGAACCTGCTTATTATGGATGCAATCTCTACATTCTTTGACAATGTCTATTTGCTTCATGCTTTAACAGTGGTGGACAATTAATTTTGGGACAGTAACTTGTGTTTGGAATGTGAAATGGTAGTTCCTTAATTTTTTGAAATGACATAGCATATAGATAATAGC
This sequence comes from Sequoia sempervirens, assembly GCA_007258455.2. NCBI lineage: Eukaryota > Viridiplantae > Streptophyta > Pinopsida > Cupressales > Cupressaceae > Sequoia > Sequoia sempervirens. The sequence goes on along the minus strand of VDFB02000363.1, from coordinate 124,755,594 downwards.
ATGATACAAAGAAGTACATAAGATTTCAAGTTATGAGTGCATCACTTCAGTGCTTTTTTCATAGTGCATTTGAGCTTAAATTTACAATGCATTTATTAGTGACCAGGATCATGTGAATTCATTACATTTATCAGTCAAGTACAGGTGACAATGAGTGGTAGTGCATGCTTATTAGTGATTAGCATTGTTTCTTTAATAGTGAAATACTCTGTATAAATCTAATGCTATATACCATAATTGACAGTGACTTACAATGTGATAGTTGATTTTCTCGTGGAAATTTTTGTATCTGTTTGGTATTCCTAATCTCAAGCAATAAAATTGGTAAGCTACAGTTGGTTTCCTTACCTGTCTTCATAGTGGTATGTTTATGTTCTTTGTGAGCAGTGCTATTGAAGTACTAGACATAGGCCATGATTATTATATGCATAGTTCAATGTATTTTTAGTTGGTATTTGGTACTGCATATTTTATGGACTATTCTAGTGGCTGCTTAGGTGGTTGGAAAGTGTATACAAGTGGTATAATTGGTAATGATGGAAAGTCTTGGTAACTGTCATAAAAGGTGGTTGAACTTTTGGTATATATAGTTGGTAATTTCTTAATGTGATTTAGTTGGTAACGACATCTCTTGATGCTTATACAGGTTCAAATTATACATGCACAGTTCGTAATGATTTAGTGATATCTTTGAGAGTTCAAATTCAGATTTCAACATTCCTTGTACTTGATGCTCTTGATAGGACTATCGGGCTGCTGCTTGAACTTCATGGAACACTTGTTAATTATTTGATAGTGAAGGAAAAAGTTTGCAACAATTGTAAATTTTCTTTGTGTTCAAGTATCCCTTTGTCATTGCTGTCAAAGGGGGAGATAGAGAAGAGCAGTTGATTGTTGGTAGAATTGAAAATTTTGACATCAATGCCAAAGGGGGAGTTTGTTGGCTTAGGCATTGATTTTTCATTGACGTCAAAGGTTATTGATGTTGGAAGATCTCAGAGAAGGAATTTCAACATTGATCACTACAATGGAAAAGTGTTCATGCTTCATACTTCTTATGGTTCATCCGTTTTAGCATACATGAAAAATGACATGCTCATGCTCATCCAAGTTCTAGTATTGATGGTACACTGCTCATTCAATACTTTAATTCATCACATTGTCTACAAGGTATAAATATTGGTGAAAAGTTCTCAAGCTATTAGAGGTGATGATTATGGTTGACAAGTATAAATTCATTTAGACTTTGTACATAGAAAAAGGTTTATATTTTCAACAAGGCTGACAAGGTAGTGTATTTGTTTGTTTCACATGGTAGTCAACACCGGCTACATTGAGCATTATGAGATTTATATCTTTTGGTAAAATCATGATCAACATAGTGATTATTGGGGACATAATGATAATATTTTATTTATAACACCGAAAAAATAATTGTGCCCTAATTTACTTTCATTCTTGGAAAAACTCAAAATCATTCTACCATGGCCAAGCTAGGGTTTACATAAGGTTGAAGGTTTCAATTAAGAAGGTGGTTTACTGACTGCATCTTCAAGACAATAGTTTTAGCATTCTATAGACACTTAAGGTTTACCATGGAAAGCAATTTGGTAACTTAGTTTCATTTGTTTTATTTCTCATGGTCTTTTTGGAAGTGGTTTTATTTCGAGTTTAGTGGTATTCTAACTTGTATATTCAGCCACATTGTTTTATGAGTCTATTTTTTTTGCATAAGATATTGACTTAAGTTTTTTCTTAAAACATACTTTATTCAATAAATGACTCTTGTTATGTCAGTTGAGTTTATCATTTCTTGTATATATCATGTAGTATATAATGAAAAATAATCTACCCTTGTTTGTTAGGGCTTCATTTTCTTTAGTTACATGGGTTTGAATATTACTTTGCATACATTGTATTGATCATGAATGTGTTAAGAGAAAGTTAGAAGGTGTTTTCAGATTGGTGACTCGACATGAGGTAGTTTGATACAATTTGAATATGGTTTTTTTATAGTTATAAGCTTGAATAGGTGGTAGCATTTGATGACATCTACATTGGATATTTAAATAGTTTCTTTACATTGTTGTGTGTTTGAAGGTTTTATAGAAGGGTTATGATATTGGAAGTTTAATCTATTTTTCTGTAATTGAAGTTTTGCAAATATGATGCAAAACATATTATATCACTAATATATTTTGTATTTTAAAGATTTCAAAGAAATGAATCTTTAAGATATTAAGTTTATTAGATTGGAGGTAAAATTTGATTTGTACAGAAATAGAGTGATCCTCTATAGTTGAATTATTGTCTATTTAGAAATGTATAGTGAAGTTAAAATGATCAAGTCAGTGAGACAAAATGATCATTGCCAGTGAGGAATTGTTTTATTGCCAGTGAGACATTCTTGTAACCAGTGAGGTTCTTTGGTTAGTGAGGCCATTTTTTCTTGTGAAGCATTTTGTAACCAGTGAGGTTCATTAAGCTAGTGAGGTGATTTTACAAGTGGTTTTTCTACCCCAAGAGGGTTTTCCACTCAGGAAATTCATTGTCATGGTTATTTATTTGGTTTCATTTGTGATCTTACTATTTCATAGTTATACATTTTTGCACTCACATTTATGTAACTAAGAATCAACAATTCAGATTGGTACACATGTTAGATCCTAAAAAAAATTCATATTATTTTGAAAGGGTTTAAAAAGGGTTTTTAAATGTCAAAAAATTGAATTAATTTGTCTAGAAACTGATTCACCCCCCCTCTCAGTGTCTCACATACTCCAACATATTATAGAGGTAATTGGACTCTACTTAGAAGGGACATGTCTCCCTATTATGTCTAAAGGCCACTATCAAAAGGAGATGGATAGATTTTTGAAGAAATGGTAAAATATCTATTGGCTGTAGAATAGGTTCAATAGAGATGACCTCCTAGACATATGGAGGAGAATGGTGAAAGTTATGATGTATTATGTCACTTTGGAATGTAGGTTTAAGTGCTTCCATTCCCACCTCTTTCCCATGCTTAATCACTTCTATTACAATGTTAAAATTGACTTTATGTTCTAGATTATTTCCTCCCTCAAATAGTCTATTAAGGTTGACCAAGGTAAAGGGAAGAATTTACCCCTCCACCAAGAGTTGATATAAAGATTATTTCATTTCAAGGTGGCACTTTTCCCTCCCTAGCCTCTACTAAGAAAAATATTGCCATGGTTAGGGATTTTGTTAAACCTTTGGAGGGGCCCCCTTTACTCCAAGCCTTGAGTCATTTCTATCACAAATTCCTAAAGGGTTACTAGAGCTTGGGGTAAATCCCCTCCTTTTGAGGACCCCACCTTGGGTTCTAAGAAATGTGTTTTTTTTTACCCCACTCAAATATCTATTTCTGATAATTTTAATGATGATCCCTAGTATCCCTTCCTAGAAGGTTCCCCTATTGGCTCCCCTATTCATGATGAATTTTTCAAATCCTCCTAGTCCCCCATATCCACTGACCCTTCTAGACCTCTAGATTCCCTTAACCTTTGTGTTAACCTAGAAAATGCCCCTAGAGACCCCCAATTGGATGCTGATGTTTGTTCTAGTTGTGCCCACCCAAAACTTAAAATAAATGATCTGAGTAAGGCTTTGAATGATCAAAATGACATTATGAAATGTTTTCTCACTCAATTAATCATTTCTAAAGATAAAATTCATCTTTTATAAGATAAGGTGCTTAACCTTAAGGATACTTGGTCTAGTCAGGTTGATGTCAAGGGTCATTGGGCCCTTCTTTCTTCCCTTGACATGTCCTTTGACAAGTGTTCCAATTGGAAAAATGAAGTTGATGAGCTTAGGGAGGTGGTTAGATATGTGGAGGAGACAAAGAAGCTACATGAAGAGATGTCTACTATGTGTAGAAATCTGGAAAAAACCCTTAAGTTTTTACAAGAAATTGTTGACTACAACAAGGAAATATTGAAAAATGCCATGGTCACCATTTAGGTGTTTCAATAGGAGCTTTATAATGGCCATGGAAAAAGAGTAGGGAGGAATTTTAGGATGTTGTACAATCAAAGAAGATGGGAAAGAAAGATGGTTATTTTTCTATGCCTAATAATCAAGAGGGCCAACCCATGTAAAAGAAGCCCCTATCTTTTGGAGAAAAACTACATTTTTTGGGTGAAGGAATGGCAAGCCTTTAATGGCCTCAAGCTATTTGGTGACTAGTAGTTGGTCTAGTTCCTGGTTGGTTTTCCTCTATGTTTTCTTTATTTTCTTTTTCTATTCTCTATGTAGATGCTTTTAATTTTCTTTCTAGGCTCCCCATGTCTTGTGATCTCCCCTATTTAGCGTTTATGGCTATTTTGGAAGGGTATGGGCCCTTTCAAACTTTTATGTAACAAAACCAATCAATGTATATAAAGTTAACTATAGTAGAATATAATATAATTCTTTAATATTTTTCATATGACATAACATAAACCTTAGAAATAACAATCAAGATATCAATTAGTATACCAACCAATAAGTGAAAGAATTTAAGTTCAATTTCCCTATATTTCAAATTTTCTTATAGTTGGGGTAAAAATTTAAGCTTTTAGGAATATAATATTAATATGGTATAAAAAAATAAATATAATATTTTGTTTCTAGTTCTCAAATATGTAATTTACTCTAATACTCAAATGGTAATGGTTAGTTTAGTATAGGATGTGCAAAACTAGCATTTTTCAAGAAGTATGTTGTAGGTGAAACCATGCAAATGCATGGCCAAACAAATAAATAGCAAATAAAACTATTTTTTAAAAGATAATTTTTTGAAAAGATATAAATGCTAAATTTTTGGTAGGATATTTTTTATAATCTTTTTAATTAATTTCAATTAGTACTTTTTTAAATGATTCCTATATAGTTAGCATAGTTTCACCTAAAATAATTATATCATAATTTTATTTTTACCATGTAGTGAATGATTTGTTGATTGGTCAAAGCATAAACCAAAACTAAAAATTATCTCAAAATTAAAAGTTTTGTAAAGCCTCGCCGTGCAAACCCCAAAGGAACAAATAAAGATGCAACAATTTCTTTTTTTAAGAACATAAGAAATGTACTTAAGTATTCCAACATAAAAATTTTATTAGTTAAACAACTAAATGCCTTGGGGTACATGAGGACATTACCAAAACTAATCCATAACAAAGTAATAAATGAAATATTATATAACCAATAATGTAAATCCAATCATTCATAACATACATTAAACATTCATTCACGATATCAAGAAAGATGTGAATATACCAAATAAAACCATACATACATATGACAATAAATGAATCATAAAGATATAAAGTATATATATATTTCAACAGATACAACACCACATATCAGTAATTACAAATGATAGTTCCTGAATGATTACATGGTATGAAAAAACATTACATCAATCTGATAGTACCACATAACGAACATATAAAAAAATTACACCAAGGTCCTCCAATCACACGTGGGAGTCGATACATCATTAAATAAATTACATCTAAAGTGTAAACATACATCTGGTACATAAGAACACTGGATCAACGACATCTGCCAAAACACTGCATCCAAAGGGAACCCAACGGGGTGCGAAGCACGTTCCACCCAACCACCCCCATGCTGGGATTAGACAAGGAAGGATCCCTTACCAAGCACATTTAACAGTAAACACAAGACTAACTCCAGACAAGGTAACATAACAACAAAAGACCATACAAAAAACTAAACGATAATCATTCTCCAACAGACATAACAATAAACCACTTTCGAGACATAACAATAAACCACTTTCCAATTACTACAACAATAAGCCATGAAACACATCATCAATAAATCTCAAGTCATAATATCAAAAGACTACTTCTAGAGGACTTCAATAAAACAACACAATTGGAATGTTAGAGGAGAGTGTCATCGCATGGCTTTACATGGATTCTACTAACAACCTATCACAAGGTGTCGCCTTCATCTATACATGGATTATCCAGACAACCTAGTTCAAGGTGTCGCCTCCATCTATGGTTCTTCTGACAACCTATCTCAAGGCGCCGCTCCATAGGGTTACTCATGCAGAATCGTTAACCTTTCGTGAAGACAAGGCAACGATCTTGCCAACCATGACTTTCTTAGTCCCCTTTAGTTTGTGACAACACTAACAGGAGGATGAGGCATCACAATTATCTTATTAATGTTTAAACCACCCACCCATAATTAATTACTTAGGTTATCACTGATTACTCTAGCTCTATGTGGGTTACCCTAACAACCCCTTTGTGCGCTAGCCCCCACTTAGAGCCACTCTCTCTAAACACTTAACACAAAATAACCAACACAAAATGATTGTATCAATCAAGAAAGACTGATCCAATCAAATGGATCCTCTGCGAGGCATAACCATCTTGCTAGAACATATGAAACACATCTACAGAGCAGTACAATCCATGTGTGTAACACAATTCACAACTATAGACCCAAAATTGGCTAAAATCAAATTGCAAAATCAACACAACATCAATATTCCCACTTATGGAAGTTCTAAACCACAACTTAAGTTCCTATAACCGGATAAACTAACTCTAGGGTTTTTCCCTCATGACATAAACCCAAATAAAAGACGCCCACAATTGTTTAAACGTATAATCTCGAGCGTAAACAAGACATAAAACAACACCGTAAACATATTACAATGTACACTAAATTTTACCAACTTTAAAAATTAATTACTCAAGAAAAAATTCAATTTAATTAAAAACACATAATTTATCTCCAATTTTCTCAACCACACTTTAGCATTGCAATTTTCTTAAAATTATCATATTAAATTCATAATTCCAACATATAACATCTTATATATATTAAAATCATTGCATTTAAAACATATGATAAAAATTACCTTTATATTACACAGTATATTTACACACACAAATCTATGTATGTATATATACATATATATACACATATATATACATATATATATGCATATATATATATATATATGTATATATATATATATGTATATATATATATATGTATATATATATATGTATATATATATATATGTATATATATATATATAGATATCGAAATTGACAGAAAAATCCAATTTAAAATATAAACGAATGAAATTACATTTAACAAGTTGAAACCCAATGAAATTTCTGAAGCCCACCGAATCCTTACACAGTTCGTAGTACGCATGGTACTACGGTCCCCTCAGTGGGGAGGCCGCAGCCCCCACATGGCTGCATACAACAACCTCAACTACTGTGAGCAACTGGTGGTGGCTGCGCCCCGCCTACTATGGGGTTGGGGGGTGGTACGGCGAAAGCCGTCCACTCTCCCCCCAATACATACAATTTTTATTTTATTTTTAAACAATTTCATTTTCAATCTCTCTTTTTTTTTAATGTATATATATATATATATATTTGTTTTAAATATCAAATCTCTTTTTCTGAAAATTACGAATTTCAAAACTCAAAACAATAGAAATGCTTATTCTTTGATCACCCCAAATTTTCACAATAATATTTATATATATGTTTTTTTTTTTAAATTTGATTTGTATAGAAATATTGACTTTTGTATATATATATATATATATATATATAACTAGGATTTACAATTCAATAAAATAAACAATTTGTTCAGTATTAGGCACAAATAAATTTGGGCATGAAATTTCAACATAATAACAAAATGTTTTTTTTTTCTTTCCAACTATAATTTATGAACCAAATTTTCTTGATGAACTACAGAAGATTTAACTATAGTTTTTAACAGAGAGATTCAAAGGTTTAACAATCAAATTCTCAATCACAGAAAACCTCATGCAAAAACATAGAGAAATTAATTTTCAAACATGGCTACAAGATTTTGTTCACAGATTCAAAAAAAAGAAAACAATAAGTTTAAGGAAACCTGGAGTCCTTCGTTCAATGAGAATCCCCTCTGTAGCTTCTTCTCAATTTCCTGTCTTAAGCTCTCTTTTGAATCAATCTTTTCTTCAAAACAATTCTTTTACCAGAAGCCCGAAAAAAAACAACCTATTTTTCTTTTCTTCTATAGACAATAATCAAAAAACCATTGTGTGTGAAACAAAAACTCCCCCACAATAAAATAAAATATAAATAAATAAAGCTCATCATCTTTTTCCTCAAAAATCCTCTCCATTCATTGGTTCTTTTCCTGCTTTTAAAAGCACACACTTATCTCACAATCATAATTAAAAATTAATTATTTTCTCAAGATATTCTCTACAATTTTTTTCTAATTTAATATCAGGAAGAAGATAATATATAATCATCACCATAAATATTTATTTAATTTAATTACTTTCATTTTAATTGATTAAATAACTTTTAAATTTACAATATATTTAAAATTCAACATTTTACAAACTTACAATAAATCAAAGCAATGAAACAACATTTATTAATCCTATAAAATAAAGATTAATTAAATAACCACTAACCAAAAATAAAATAAATAATCAACAATCAACTACACAACGACAAGGAAAAAACCTCAATCATAACACAACAAACTCACAACGGGATGACGGACTTGGGACGGGGACACTTCCTAATCAACTCCCTTTTTCCACATTGAACCCATTGGGTTAAATTAATGCTCGCCCTGCCCTGCCGAAGTAGGTGGAATCGAGACTTTATTCCTGCAATTCTTGCATACCAATAAACGTCAAGTAACATGTATATATATAATCAAAAACATCATATTGTGAGAAGGAGTTGCAGCGTAGCATGGCACTCGTAAACGAGTGGTGCTACACTATCCTCTCACCAAAACTATACTAACAATTACAATATCAAATATGAAATAACATTTCTAAACTAACTGATCACATCATAAACTAATTACTAAACCACTGCATGACAATGTATTACTGAAACCAAATTAAACATCATAGAATCACAACATCGACATGTATAATATTAAGGAAAAACCATTGTGTAATCAAATAATCTAAACACCACATAAAGTATTATAAATCATCATAATAATGTCAAATGTAGCAATCAACTAAACTATGCATCCACACACACCAAGATGGTGAACTAATCACCATCACAAACCAATATCACACTAACACATAAAAGTAACAAATAGTAACAAAGAGTATCAACAACATGGGGGTATTAGATCCTCCCCCCTAGAAAATGGCTTACTCCTGGAAGCCAGTAACTAAATATGGGTAATCCTCTCTAATATGGGACACATCCTCCCACATTGCCAAAGTCTCATCATTTGGGTCCTACTGAACCCACAAACACCTGATATGCTCTACCAGTATCGCCTACCATCGGCTCAGAAGTGGCAGGTATCTGACTATAACCTATAGTACTCCCTTGTAGACACTGCCTCGCAATATGTCCCTGCTTCCCACATGAGAAGCAGCCTGTTCCTTGCCCAAAACCTTTGACTCCCGGTGCACTCGATTGCTGAAAGCTGCCTCGTGAAGGTGCCGACTGAGTGGTTTGTGTCAGCTGCACAAAACGATCTAGTCTATTACGCTGCCAACTTCAGATCTTCCTATTCTAAGATCTATCTCCCTACTGAGACTGAAGTTTTCAAGTCTCGACTGGGAGTCTTGTTGTTGCTCACCCTTAGTGGGTTCTTGATGTCCTTTAGAGGACCCTGCAGTTAGGACTAGACCTCCATGAGAAACAACACCCGAGAAACAATAGAAGTAACAAACACATAAAAGTAACAAATAGTAGCAAAGAGTATCAGCAACATGGGGGTATTACAAGTTCTTTTACAATAGTAAGACATGCCATTTAAATTTTAGGAGGCTCCTTCCTAAAATAAATTAATAAATGAAAATATACATCCAAAACTAAAAAAATGTACATTTACTAGATATTATATCATCTATAATGGGTTTTGATTTTGTCTCAAAATTACAAATAAAGTTGATCGACCATATTTGTAGTCATTTTTTATATTTTTTGGCTTCACCACATTGCACTTGTAGACCTAAGACTTAGCATTAGGTTTCTAAGTCAATTCCAAGCCTAAAACAAAAAAAAATTAAAGATGTGGAATTTTAAATTTCATAGAATTTATATCAATAATAAAATTATGCATTCTAAAATAAATAGGCCTACACATTTTTTATTTAGAATGTGTACACATTTTTTATTTAGAATGTGTACACATTTTTTATTTAGAATGTGTACCCATTTAAACATGGTTAGCTATCTCTACCATAGTAGTTTTCAACCTTTCTCTCAAAAAATGGAGTATATTAATGTAGTGTAGAAAAATGTATCCCTTTATATTTTTAGACTTGTTTGGGCCCTCCTAATTAAATTGGACTTAATAATGTGATAATTTAGTGTTGAAAAATGTACCCCTTTACATTTTCACACTTGTTTGGGCCCTATTAATTAAATTGAGCTTACTTAGGCCTTAATAAGCCCTTTTATTCATTTATAAGCCTAATAAATTACATTTTTCAAATGGAAAACCTGACAATAATTAATGTCACTACATAACACTTTACCTTGAGCAATGTGTGTTTCAGGAATAGGGACCTATGAACCATTTTCCCATGGGAGAATGGGTCCTCCCTAGGCCTTTGAACCTAAATTTAAAATATGTTTTTGGTAGTATTTTAATGTCCCCAAATCCATATTTCAATGTTGGCTTGTGATATTTGAATTTTGGGAAATTAAGGATACATACCTATATATACAAGGTTATTTCACTAAATCAACATCTAAGAACCTAACATTTTCATGAGAATCTTGATGAGAGCATTCCTAGAGAAAAGTTAATGATCAAGAGCATTCAAGAGAAGATATATTAGAGATTTATTGCAAAATTTAAGATCTATTCATCATGTCAAATTTATCAAGAATCGTGCATGTTTTTGGAGCTAACATTGTGATGTAGGTTTCAAGATCAAGTTAAAGCATTAAAAGCATTATTCCAAGTATCAAGATCCACATCTATTGAAGTCATTTCATGAAAGTTGCATAACCTCCAAGATCTCCATTATCAAGGTTCATTCATGGGTTTGTTGAGTGGTAACATAGCATTGTTCATTCATCATTCCTTCTTTCATGCTTTATTTCAATTCAAAGTTTGATTACCAAAATAGGGTTTGACCAAGGAAAACCACCATTCACCAAAAGATTTTTTTTTTACCCTCTTATGTATGTGATTGCAGATTTAGGTTGAAGAATAATTGAAGACCTCTTGAAGTGCAAGATTGGAAGTTGTCAAAGTTGTCAAATCACAAAATCTAACCTACAGATCTGATTTTCAAATTTTTGACACTAAAACTTGGAAAAATTAGAAGATACAGATTAGCATCAGAGGCTCTCGAAATTTGTAGAAGAAACCTTGAAAAAATACCCATTCACCCATGGGTGAATGAGTCCCAGTCAGCCTGTAGAAACTAAATTTTGGTGACTGGTAAACACCTTTATTCCCTTCTCAGATTTGTAATCTATTTTCTTGTTATGCTAATATTGAGTTTAATATTGTTGTTTCAAATTTAAATTGGCATAATTTGGTTGATTTTCTATTATTAGTTTTCCTCCCAAAAGTGTTGTTTGACCTTGACCCCTATCCTTAAACCATAAGGAAATCTATAGATTCTCACATTGAGTTGATTCACCTAACGGTTGTTAGTCAATTCTTTGTGGAGATCTCATTTCCTAATGAATTAGTGAGAAATAGGTCCATCATACCCCCTTATTATCATTCCAATTTTGGTGAACCTATTTTCCACCCATTCAACTAATATAAATTTATTTCCTCAAGTACAACTTAAAAATAAATAAAAATATGTGTAAATACATTGTTTAGAAGGAATTACAATTTTTATTTTTATTTTACATATATTAAAATTTGAAAGGAATTCTAGAAATCATTTTAGATTTATATTCATCTTACAAGGAATTACAACAACTTTTTTTACATATTTTGACGTGATTTTAAAGGGAATTCTAACAATTATTTTAATAATTTTCTAATCAATTTTAAAAGAAACTACAAAATATTTGGAGGAATATAAAAATGAATTATCAAGGAATGACCCATTATCAAGATCATTTGATAATTGTAAATTTAATATTCCAAATTTCAAAAATGTGTGTATTTATAAATTTATTTATAAAATGAATTCCTTAAATACTAATTTATAGACTAATGTGTTATGATTTCAAATATCATATATAAAAAACTAGAAACTTCCACAAAATACTTGCACACTATAAAGCCTAACTACTATTATCAAATAGTTGACACAAGAGTTAAGAAAAATGTATAATGTAACCTTACTTATATACACAAGATGGTGAAGGTAGTCAAGTCAAACACAATGACTGACTAACCCTTCAATGATGTAACACTTGTTAATCCACATGATAAGTGTTCTTGTGAGTGGCAAGTGACCATGCAAGAGGTGTCTAAACCACATGAAGAGAGAAAAAACTCTAGAATATCTAAGTAAACTTAAGAAAATGTGAATGGGTCAAACAATAGGGTGATGATAACTTAACTAGTTATATAATGAATCTATTTACACCAATACTCCCCCTTAAGTGCAACTTAGGGAGAAATGCATTCATTATGATGAGTCTTGCCTACTAGGTCATGATAGATACTCATGTACAGATATCTCATGAAGTGGAGAAAGGAGAAAAATCATATGGGAAACAAAAAACCCTCTCCAAAAGAGAAATAATACAATTAAGAGAGACTAAGTAGCCCCCATAAGATGATGTTGAGTTCTCTAAATCTTGTTGAAATGGTCCATGTAAAGACTGATGTAGAAAAGGTACCAAATAAGTGATGTGAAGTCTTGCTATAAATAATCTTTTGATGCTCTTAATGAAACACCTCTAAATTATGATGTAAGAGGTGATGCTATACTATAAATAATCTCTCAATGTTCTTGATGAAGAATCTATAGAATCTCATGTAGTACATAATGGTGGATGAGTTGATCATATTTTTAGTCACTCTTTTTTATTATTCCCACATTATTTTAGTTATAAAATTAGAATCATGGAAGAAATGTAAAATAATAGAAAGTTCTCAAGGAACAATGAAAATGGCCACCCCCCTTGATTATTTGATCCCCCTTGAATTGAAAATTGATATATTTTAGTGCATATAAAAAAATTTCTTGCAAGAATGGAAGAGGAATTAAGTGTTGTTATTGATGTCAATCGGTCAGCTAGTTATCTACTAGTTGTTGTTGATTGTATATGTCAAGGATATTGAGAAAATTGTATTAAAAGAAGGTTGTTGGTTTCAGTGCTTGTGAACCATATTTTTTTGTGTGTTGATTGAGGTCTAGGAGAGTTTTTATTGGTCCATATTTCTCTTTGATGAAGTTTTATGGCATGTGGTATCGAGCTTAATTGATCTATGTGTTTTACATCGGTGTGGCTGACCATGTGTCAAGCACTACTTTCAAAGTTGATGAAGCATGCTAGATCTATTATGGGTCCCGATGAAGCATGTGTTTGGGTCATCCTCATTCTAATTCCACCCTAGGATGTTTGACATTGACCTAATTTGAATTTGAAGTTGGATGGCTGACTTTGTATCTTTTCAAGATTGGAGATAGTATAAATACAGAATGTGCTAGTAATGAAAATTGTACTTAAGAAAAGAGGGAAGACAAGTGAAAGAGACGATGTGACTTAGATGTTATTCTTAAAGTGTGTGAAATAAGTGTGTGGTTGTTCAGTGTGAAGCTTAACACTGAGTTTCTAGATGTAGTGAGAAGAAGGCTAACTCTATCATTCATGTGAGTTGATCAGTGATTGTGGTAGAATATTTGTTGCATTGGGATTGTTGTCTCTCTATAACAAGTTTTCTTTTTCTTCTTTGTATCTTTGTGGCAGTGAGACCTCCTAGTTCTCGCCTTGTGGACAATGAGTCCTTATTTCAAGCAATAAGCCTTATCTTAGACAGTGAACCTTTTTGTAATCAGGTTTGATATTCTCTATAGTGTGAGTTAATCCTCACCATTGTTTTTACCTCATTTGGTTTTCCACGTAAATCTGGTGCTATTGTGTTTGTGTATTTGTATTTGATGGTTAATCACTTAATCAGTTTATGTGTTAGTTCCAGTAATTGAATTTAAGGTTATAATATATGAAAACTGATTCACCCCCCCTCTTAGTTGTCTTATCCAACAATTGATATTATAGCTTGGTTCCTTGGAAAATATCTTAACTACTTGAGGAAGGTCTAGGATGGCTAACAAAATGGTCCTTGATTATTCAAGGTTTGATGGAACTAATTATGGTATCTAGAAAGTATTGATGGAAGAATATTTGTATTGTAGATTTGATGTAGAGAAAGCTTATAAGAATCCCTACACTCCTGCAAATGGTCCAAGTAAACCTAAACAAATTAAAATACATGAAGCGAATAAAAAGGAAAAGTTCATCTTGAAGAATAGTTTGGTGCATTTCAAGTTGATTAACATTTAGAACTTGAAGACAACTAAAGAAGTTTGTGATGCTTTAAAAAGAGTGCACAATGGTGATGAAAGGGTAAAAGAGGAAAAATTAAAGAATTTGGAAACATGGTTTGATCTTCTACATATGTTTGAAGGTGAGAATGTTAAAGAATATGTATAGAGATTGGATGAGGTAGTGGCTAGAATGCAATCTCTTGGTGCTATTGTAGATGAAACCAAAATTGTAAAGAAGATTGTCAGAACTCTTCTTGATCCTTATAGTGAAAAGGTGAGTGTTATTGAGCAGACTATAGATTACAAGACTTGTACTAAGGATCAATTGTTAGGATTTTTGACATCTTATGAATTGAGGAAGCCAAATCTAAGAAGTGGAGGCAAAACAGAGGCTACTTTTAAAGTTACAAAAACTAAAGATCCAGATGAAGAGAACTTTGAAGAAATCGAGGCTAACTTTGTAAGAAGATTAAGAAAAGGCTCTTGTAAGCATGAAGGAAAATTTCCCTTTAAATGCTTTAGTTGTGGAGAAATTGGTCACTTTGCTGCAAAGTGTCTAGAAATAGCTAAAAAGAATAAACAAAGATATGAGAAAGAAAGGAAAGGAAAGAAGAGTAACAAAGCTTACTATGTTAATGAGAATGCTAGTATTTCAGATGAAGATTTAGAATATGAAGATCTAGATGAAAATGTATGCTTGTTTTTGGAAATTTAAGATGAAACTACTACTACTAATTCAAAAAGTCAGTCAAAGGAAAGTCCTCCTAAGAAGGAGAAGGAGAAAAATGAAGGTACAGTTATCTCTACCCTACATGCTAAACAAGAAAATAATTTTTGGGTAGTTGATAGTGGTTGTTCACATCACATGGCTAGTGACAAGAGTAATTTTGTGAAACTTGAAAAATATGATGGAGGTCTGGTTATGTTTGGAGATTTTACTAGTGCTAAAATATTTGGAATAGGTCTAGTAAGTTTTTATGGCAAGCATCATACTGACGATGTCTACTATGTTAAGGGTTTAAGGCATAATTTGTTCAGTGTTGGTAAAATGTGCTGAAAGGGATATGATCTTGTGTTTAAGGATGAGAAGTGTGAGATCCAAAAAGGATCTGGAACATTGATTTCCATAGGAAAGAAATTTGAAGGGAATATTTATTAGCTTAAAGGTGTTGGTGGATGATGTTTGATGACTCAGATAAATGACAGTTGGTTATGGAACAATAGAATGTGTCACATGAATTTTGATAACTTGGAAAGGATAAATATTTTTTAGGACATGAGAGATCTACCAATATTTACAAAGCTTGTAAATGCTATCTACAAAAATTGCCAGTTTGAGAAGCAGACAAGAAATCATTATAGATTAAGAGAACAATCTACTACTGGATTATTGGATTTGGTTCATACAGATATTTTTGGTCCCATGAGAGTGTGAATTCTACTTGGTGAAAGGTACTTTATGCTTTTAATTGATGATTATTCTAGATATACATGGGTTACATTTTTAAGAGAAAAATCAGAAGCATTAGATAGATTCAAAGCATTCAAGTCTATGGTTGAAAATGAAGTGAATTTGAAGATAAAATACTTGAGATTTGACAGAGGTGGTGAATTCACCTCCCATAAGTTCAATATTTTTTGTGAAGTGAATGGAATAAAGAGATAGTTATCTACTCCAAGAGCTCCTTAGTAGAATGGAGTTGTTGAAAGGGAAAACATAACAATTCAAGAAGCTACTAGATCAATGATCATTGATGCTAGATTACCAGAAGTTTAGTGGAAAGAAGCTATTCACACTAATGTGTATGTATTCAATTGAGTTCAAGTAAGAGAAAATAGTACACAAAGACTCCCTATGAGCTATGGCATGGAAAAATTGCAACAGTTAAATATTTCAAGGTATTTGGAAGCAAATTCTATATCAGAAGAGATAAGGAAACATTGGGAAAGTTTGATGCAAGAAGTGATGAAGGAATATTTATTGGTTACTCTACTAAAAGCAAGGCTTGTGTGTAAAGGCTACTCACAAGTGGAAGGTATAGATTTTTAGGAGACTTTTTCCCTAGTAGCAAGAATGGAAGCTATAAGGATGTTCTTGGCATTAGCTTATTATAAGGATTTCAAATTCTATCAAATGGATGTCAAGTCAGTATTTTTGAATTGTGAACTAGATGAAGAGGTCTACATGGAACAACTAGAAATATTTTAGTTAGCAGATCAACTAGATATGGTGTGTAGATTGAATAAAGATTTATATGGACTGAAGCAAGGTCCTAGAGCCTGGTATGCAAGGTTAGATAAGTATTTGAATCAACAGGGATTTAACAAAGGTACTGCAGATAGTACTTTATATTTCAATACTGACAATGACAAAATCCTGATTGTAGTTGTATATGTTGATGAAATTATCTTTGGAGGAAATGGAAAGATGCACAAGTTTTTTGTAGAAGAAATGTAGAAAGAATTTGAAATTTCTATGTTTGGTGAGATTAATTTCTTTCTTGGGATATAAATTAATGAAACAGAGAAAGGAATTTTCATTTCACAATCTAAGCATGTGAGAGAAATATTTGGAAAATTTGGGATGGATGGTTCCAAACTAGTAAGTACTCCTATGGTAACTTGATGCAAGTTGGGAAAATATGATGATTCACCTAAGATTGTTCAGAGTAAGTATAGATCTATTATTGTTTGACTACTGCATTTGACTTCTACTAGATCAGATATTATTCATGCGGTTTTTGCTATAGCTAGATTTCAAGAAGATCTGAAGGAAACACATGTTATTGTAGTTAAAATAATATTCATATACTTGAAAGGCATTTAGAATTATGGATTATGGTATCCTTAAGATATTGATTTTACACTTAGTGCTTATAAAGATGCAAATTGGGCTGAAAGTATAGATGAGAGAAAGAGTACAAGTGGTGATGCATTCTTTCTTGGATGTAGATTGGTGGCATGGTTGAGTAAAAAGCAAGATCTAGTCTCTTTTTCTACTATTGAAGTTGAGTATATTACTATTGCATCGTGTTGTACACAAGTTTTATGGATGAAACAAACATTGAAAGATATCACATTGCTACATGATGATTCTATTTCTATCTTTTGTGATAACACAAGTGCAATCAACATTTCGAAGAAACTTGTGATGCACTTGAGAACAAATCATATATCTATTAGGTATCATTTCTTAAGAGAGAAGGTCATGGAGAATGAATTCAAGCTTGAGTATGTTTTGACAAAGGATTAGATAGCATATATATTTACAAAGGCTCTTCCTAAAGATACTTTTGAGTATCTCTAGGATAAGCTAGGGGTTATTGTCACTCCTTTTACAAACTAAGATGAATTTGGAGATGCATCAGTATGGTGGATTCATATTCCTATCTCTTTGGAATGATATTTTTTTGGTGGCTACCCCTCAGGGGGAGTAGGCAGATTTTCTAAGTGTTGTCATTATGAGTATTCTATTTTCATGTCAAAGGAAGTTTCAATGAACAAATATTTTTCCTTTGCCATTGATGTCAAAGGGGGAGAGAGAGAATGTTTAAAAAAAGGAAAATGGAGAGAGCATGTGAAAAGGAAAAGAAAGTTAATAAGAGGAAGCAAGTAATGAGGAAGATGATCCTCTAAAAGTGGAGTAGCAAAAAGAAAAATATTGAGAAGTATTTTTAGAATAGGTATGGTGTCTTTGATAGTTTTTCACATCATGTGTTGTCATCAATGACAGAGGGGGAGATTGTTGCAAGAATGGAAGAAGAATGAAGTGTTGTCATTGATGTCAACCAATCGGTTGGTTATCTACTAGTTGTTGTTGATTGTATATGTCAAGGATATTGAGAAAATTGTATTAAAAGAAGGTTGCTAGTTCTGGTTCTTGTGAACTATGTTTTTCTATGTGTTGATTGAGGTCCAAGAGAATTATTGCTGGTATGGATTTCTCTTTTATGAAGTCTTATGGTGTGTGGTTCAAGATTTGTGTTGTCCTAGTTATACTGAAGTTGGTTTTGGAATTTGGAAGTATCGAGCTTAATTGATCTATGTGTTTTACACTGGTGTGGCTGACCATGTATCCATCACTACTTTTGAAGTTGATGAAGTGCGTTGGATCTATTATGGGTCTAGGTGAAGCATTTTTTTTGGTTGCCCTAATTCTAATTCCACCCTAGGATGTTTGGCATTGAACTACTTTGAATTTGAAGTTGGATGGCTGACTTTGTATCTTTTCAAGGTGGAGATAGTATAAATACAGAATGTGCTAGTGATTAAAATTGTACATAAGAAAAGAAGGAAGATAAGTGAAAGAGTAGACATGAATTTGATGAAATTATTAAGGTGTGTGAGTTAAGTGTGTGGTTGTTTAGTACAAAGCTTAACTCTGAGTTTCCAGATGCAGTGAGTAGAAGGCTAGCTCTATCATTTATGTGAGTGGATCAGTGATTGTGGTGGAATCTTCATTGCATTGGGATTTTTGGATCTCTATAACAAGTCTTCTTTCTCTTCTTTGTATATTTGTGGAAGTGATCCCTCTGGGTTCTAGCCCTATGGAAAGTGAGTCCTTATTTCAGGCAGTGAGCCTTATCTCAGGTAGTGAGCCTTTTGTAATTGGTTTTGATATTCTCTATAGGGTGAGTTAATCCTCACTGTGATTTTTCCCTAATTGGGTTTTCGACATAAATCTGGTGTTATTGTGTTTTTGCATTTTCTTTTGATGGTTAATCACTTCATCAGTTTATGTGTTAGTTCCAATAATTGAATTTAAGGTTATAATTTGTGACAACTAATTCACCCCCTCTTAGTTGTCCTATCCAACAATTTCAATGTAACAAATAATGACACTTTATAATTGAGTGTGATATTGTTTCTAATGAAATGGGAAAGTGTTTTTCTTTTGGAAGAAGGTTAATAGCCTATATATTATATTCATAATAATAGTAAGTAATTGCAAAAGTTCCCAAGAGGGCCTAGTTTATTCTTTTGATCTGATTAGAAGATTTACATGATAATATTTCCTATTACCTGACTACCAAACATGATTACCTATTGAGGACTACCACCAAATTTGGTTATGAAGTTACTTGTATGTTGTTGGAAAATTTCCTCTAGCATTTTTTTGGGGGTTGGGCATTGCTCTTCCATCTTACCATTTGCATACTTTACATTTGGTAAAGCTTAAGGTGGAACCCCGAATAGAGAAGCTCGATTCCCAATCTCTAAAAACCCAAACTTTGAAATTCTAAATTGAGAAGCCCAAAAGGTGGAACCCCAAATAGAGAAGCATGATGCCCAATCTATGAAATCCCAATCTCTGACACTCTAAATTGAGAAGCCTGAAAGGTGGAACCACGAATAGAAAATCCTGATGCTCTATCTCTAAAAGCCTAATCTCCAAAACTTTGAACTTTAGTCTTGTTGGGGTTTGGGATTCTTCTCTATCTTTTCCAACCTTCACTTGTGTGAAATACAATAATCTAACCTTTGATCTTCAAAATCCCAAAGCTCGATCTCTAAAATCCCAATCTTCAAAACTTTGAAGTGAGAATCCTGACTTGCCTTTAGGTTTGTCAAGAATCAAGTTTCTCTTCTAGGTTTTCCTTCCTTCACTTTTGTGAACACCAACAAGCTAACCTCTAATATCTAAAAGTCTAATGCCTGATTTTGTTCAACTTTTCTAACTTTTGTTGCCTTTAGTCATGTTAGGAATTAGGTTTCTCTTCTACCTTATCCTTCCTTCATTTTTGTAAAATCCAACAAGCTGACCTCCAAACTTTGAAATCAACCCTTGCACTACTAATTCCCATTTCCTTTCCATACTACTATAGTACATGTATTAATCATCCAAATGCTAAACACTTTCAACACAAACCGAAGCAAACCATACACTACAAAAATTGATACCTTTCACAAATATGAATTAAGGATTTTGTTCTTCCTTAATTATTTCCACCAGCTAAGGAAAGTCTTTCAATCCTACATAATTACCAAAAAAAAAAAAGGCACCCTTATCATAGCCTATGTTAGCTAAAGAATTTACTAACTTATTACCTTCTTGATATGTATGACAGATTCAAACTTCTTCAAAGCTATCCAATAATGACCAAGCTTTACTTAGAATATAACTTAATATCCACTTGTGGCTTTTCTTTTCCTTATAGGCATTGATATTCAATAAGGAATCTCTTATATGATTTTTTTGTAGACCTAGTTCCTTTTCTAATTGAAATTTTTGAAGAAGCATGTGTGCCTCTACCATGTTATTAGTACCATTGGCTAATTGTGTTGCTTTGGAAGCTATCAATAACCCTTGACTATTATGAATACAACACCCAACACCTGAAAGACCTTGATTGCCTCTTGAAGCACCATCAAAATTAAGCTTTTGAAAATATAAAGATGGTGGTATCCATTTTATAGTTGATCTATCAATATTTTTAACATTTGTCAAATGTAGGGCTCCTGTATAAGCTAGTGAAATGTATTCCCAATTCTTCAAGAGATAATCATCCCAACTTGTAAACAAGGAAGATACAATTTTGCAAATTTGTACATAGGAATTGGTTGCTTCTGATATAATTTTTTCAATTTTCACCTTGAATTGATGCATTGAAGATGGCTCTTTTATGAAGATACATTTATTTCTCTACCACCAAACACTCCAATTTATAATAGCTAGTGTTAGCTTTAAAATAAATGCAAACAAAGATGTTTTATGTAGAGTTATCCAACTTGAAAATAAATCCCATAGTTTTTTGGGTAGAGGAAAACAAGAATTAAGTTTCCCCTTTATAAAATCCCAATAGTCCCAAGCTACTAAACACTACAAAAACAAGTGGTCCACTATTTCATTTTCCTCTTGACACAACACACACCTAAAAGGTTATGCAATCCCTAATTTAACCAATCTATTACTTTTCAAAATTCTATTTCTCAATGCTAACCATGCAAAGCTTCTGGCCTTTTGGAGGCCCATTGGATTCCAAAAAAAGGAGTATGCTCTATGAGATTGAGTAGGGAGAACATTAAAAATGATTGACTTATAGTACCCTTGTTTCACTAAATAATTCTTGTCTATGGATGGATTCGAAACTAATTTGTCTTCAGAAGATGAAAAATACACACACCTCTATTTTAACATCTACTGCAACATGGATTTCTAATTAGAAGATATTGATGATGATGAGATGTCCTTCCATTTAGTCTACCCTATCAAAAAATATGTTGAATGCACATAGTATTTAAATTTCACCCCCAAGTTTTTGATAACACCTACTCTACTAATTGTAATTCTTGAATTGAAGTGATAGGGGGGAAACCACTCCAAGAATCCTTCCAAAACTATGCATCCTCCCCATTGTTTACTTACCATGTTAAGTATGGATTGATGAATTCTCTACAGGCTATAATAAAATCCCACATCACTGATCCATATGGTGGATTCGAAATGTGAATATTCTGGATGGATTGTCATTGTCCAAATATTTTTTTTGAATTAACTTACACCATTTCAGATCAATTTTAGAATACATATGTGAAACAATTTTTTCTCCTAGTGTTATCTTTCTTGCAGATAAATTATGAATACTAGATCCCCCCTAGATTTATATGAACACATGTTTTCAAAAGAAACCAAAGGAATTTTCCTTTTCTCATATATATTTCCCTTCCATAGAAAATACCATATGATCTTCTCTATTTTTAGTATAATAATTTTTGGAGCCTTCAACATAGCTAAGTAATAATTAGGTATATCAACAAACATGAAATAATGTTAGTAAGTTTTCTAGGTTGATCTTATGAATGATTAGATGTAAATGAGTGAAATAATCTTGTATTTATACTTGTTTATACAACATTTCTCAAAATTACAACACTACAAGCTGACATCAAATCTAGGAGAATAAAATTCTACCAATAATTTGAATTTTATTTAATTTTAAGCCACACATAACTCATACACCAAAATTGGTGTATGAGTCCCATTAGGCTAGGCTATGGGACACAATTTTCAAGAAAGGCTTATATTCATGTGAAATAAAGATCAAGGACTCAAAAAATTGGTGGGAATCATAAGCCCAAGGTAGCGTATGAGTCCCAGATCACTAAATTTTGGCCATACAATCAAAAAACACCTGTACTATTATCGGATGCTAGTTTATGTCAAGATTATCCTTAGAAAGATGCATTAATTAAGGCTTGTGGATGCAAAATAAGGCCAAATAAGGCATAAAGATGCCCAATTAATAATGAACACCCTAGATTAGTGTGAAAGTGTGGTACAAAAAATTACAACACCTTAAATAATGCATAATTAAGTCTATTTAGCTTACAAGGGCCCAAGACCTAATGCGAACGTGTTAAATACAATTTAACAAGGAGGGCCCAAACAAGCATGAAAATGTAGGGGGATACATTTTTCATTGCCATAATAAATTGGGCTTCTTTATACCTTATTTGGCCTTATTTTACATCTAGAAGCCTTAATTAATGCATCTTTCCAAGGATAATCCCAAAATAAACCAACATCCAATCATAATTGATGTCTTTTTTGGATTATATGGCTCAAATTTACTGATTTGGGACTTGTACGCCACCTTGGGCATATGGGTCTCACCTAAGTTTTAGGGCCCCAATCCATATTTCACATCAATCTAAGAATTTCTTGAAAAATATGTCCCATAGATTATCCTAATGGGATTCATACACCACTTTTGGCATATGAGTCATGTGTGGCTTAAGCCTAAATTAAATTCCAATTATTGGTATGATTTTATTCTCCTAGATCTAATGTTAGCTTGTAGTGTTGTAATTTTGGGAAATTTGGCATCAACAAGTATAAATACAAGGTTATTTCACGTATTTTCTCCTAGAAAGTTTACAAGTGACTTAGCAGCTTTCATGAGCAAGTGTGACCTAAGAATTCCAACATTCTAGAAATTCAAGAGTCTACAAGAGTATTCAAGATCCTTTAAGAGTTGATTATCAAGTTTTTTGGAGCATTATTCAAGTATCAAGCATCATGTTAAAGTCATCATGCATTATGTTTGTTTTTGAGCTAACATTTGTGATGTAGGGTTTCATGATTCAAGCAAGCATTCAATTCAAGATCCATCTCATTCAAGAAAGATTCAAGATCTACATCCATTGTAGCCATTTCATAGATGTTTGCAACATCTTATTGAAAGGTTTGGTAAGTTGCAACATATCATTTTATTCATTCACCATTCCTCCTTTTTAGTTCATTTCATTTTAAGGTTTAAATACCAAAACAAGGTTTGACCAAGGAAAACCCATTTCTTCTAATCAAAAAACATTTTTTCCCTCTCTTTAGTGTGTGATTTTTAGATCTAGGTTGAGGACACATTGAAGAGAAAGGTTGGAGAAAAGTTGTCAAGTTTGCAAAGTTGTCACCTAGTTTAGAAGATTGCTAAAAGGCATCTAAAGAGCAAAATTCAACAATTCAAATCCAAAAATTAGGTTGAGAAGATAGAGAAGGGATTGAAGAGAAGATTTAGACTTTGACTTTCCAAAAAATATGAGTGGGAATGATACACCACTTCTGGCATATGAGTCCCAGTATAGGAATTTTTCTATTTTTCAGGTGTTTAAGACTTATCTCTGCAAGATTTTTGTTCCTACCTAGAAACCCTAATTTGAGACTAAATCTCCCAGCCTAGAATGAGTCCCAATGTGCATTAAATTTATTATTTTTATCATTTTAGGTCTTCATTCAAGCTTTTTCAAATTTTGAGGTACCCCTCTATACTTTTCCAATTTACTATTCTATTTTGCATTCATTTCTAGGTCAT
Organism: Sequoia sempervirens; assembly: GCA_007258455.2. NCBI lineage: Eukaryota > Viridiplantae > Streptophyta > Pinopsida > Cupressales > Cupressaceae > Sequoia > Sequoia sempervirens. Next base: position 124,731,294 of record VDFB02000363.1, on the reverse strand, counting down.
TTATTCAAGTCATGCACATCATTAAATTTCATAGTTATATCTTGCATATTACTTGTATTTCCAAGCCCTAGCTTGGTGGTGAACCCTCTTTTAGTCCTAGGACACCCTATTGTAAGATCTCTTTCCCCCCTTCTACATTTGAATTGAGATCTCTAGGGTTTCCTTGAGTGAAACTTAAGGGAAATAGGTCTAGGTCCTAATTTCCTAGCTCAACCTATCTTCTGCAAGGCTAGGGTGGCCCATTTCTATCATTTCATTTTAGTGAACCTGGTGTGAACACCTCTTTAAAAATTTAGAGTGAATCATAGTCCTAGATCTAGCTTACATTAAATTTGCATTAGTTAATTTGCATCTAGAGTTTTTAAATCTTGCATTAGTGAAAGTGCATATAGATTGCATTTTTGCATCTTGCATCATTGAATTTCATCTAAAATTTACATTTTCACTTAGCCTAGACATCATACAAACTAGAAAGCATAACTTTCACTTAGAATTTTCTAAAATTTATGCAAAAACCCTAATCTAGGACTCATATACCCCTCTAGGAAATTTAGTCATAGTACAAGTGTTTTTTCTTGATTTCTAGGTACTCTTTAGTGATTGTTACTTAACATTTAAACTTCTAAAAAACCTTGATTAGGAATCATACACACCTCTAGTAAATTTAGTCCTGTTTTAGATTTCAAACTACATTTTCTAGCATTAAAAACTCTATTTCTATGTTCATTTTTGTTACTGTTAGTTATTTGTTTCAGTTCAAAGAATTTTTGTTACTTCCATTCCACTTCATCTAGCTTAAATTAGTTCATTTTGTGCATTGCTTAATTCAAAATTTCATTCAGAGCATTTCATTCTAAATTATTGGATAGTGTAATTAGTAAATTACCTTATTTAAAATATGAAAATTGGATTTCTTTTCATCATGGATATGTGCTTTGGTAAACTTTAGATGTCCTTGAAATCATTATTGGATGTGTTAATTTGTTCTTTTGGAAGTGACCCTAATGAAATTGAACTCACATATGCTCACTCAACTCCTAATGCATGTCCTCCTCATGATGTTGACACCATTGAAGAAGATGATGATATCATGAACAATTTCATAAACGATTACCTTAACAACATTGAGAATAATGAATCCTTTTATCCTTCTATGAAACAACCAACACCCCCTACCATACCATCACTTGAGATTTTTGGCCTTTTACATCCTGAAACAGAAACACAAGCTAAACCTAGTTCTTCTAGTCAAGCATCCTACATTAACAGAGTAACCAATACATCCATCAACCTAGAAGGGACATATGGAAAATTATTCATAATATTGAAAAAAAAAGGATGTGATACAACAAGTGAATGTATGAAATTCATCAATTGTTAGAAAAATTTCCAACTGAAGATACTAAATGAATATGATATCAAGATCCTCATCCAAACATATAAGTGTTCTTCCTAAAGAGTAACCAATGCCTCAAAACAAGGATAAAGATGACAAGGTCATTTTAGGTCCTCCTGCTCTTATTCCACCTAGAGAAGTAGGTGAATTTGGCAAGAAACATAAAATATACAAATTTAAAGACTTACCATTCCTACAAAATCTAACACAAATTGAAAAAAAACTAGAACTTGTCAAGAGAGGGTGGATTTCAATGGCACCTCCTACTAGAGTCAAAAAACCTAAAAACAACAATTATTGTGCATATCATAGAGCTCTTGGACACCTCACCAATGAATGTTGTGCTTTAAGAAGAATCCTTGAGGAACTTGATATGTTAGAAATAGTCCCTTAAAGCAGGACCCTTTCACTCCTTTCCATGTAATGGTTGTAGGATCATAAAATTCTCACTACTACATGTTGTACATTCATTATAGATAATTCCAAAATTCATGGAGCTCCTTCCCATCACCTACCTTAGCTCTTTCTTGTCTTGCACTCAGTGGGGATGACAATTGGATAGCCTTGTCCTAGTAATACAATTGTCATTGTCCCTTTGGCTAAATGTTTTCCTTTAATATATGATGACCAAGATGGGGATGAGGGTGACCTACTAATAGGTTGACTTGCATATGCCTTACTATTCTTTCTTTTATTTTCCTTTTCATGTTATGTGTATGATTGCATGTGCGTAATGTGATCCCCCATGATGTTTCATTTGGGGTATTCCTCTCTCTTTTTGGAGTTCCTCTATTTGTACCTACATTCTTCTCTATGTCATAAAAGTTTTCCATTATCCTTTTATATGTCTTGTGTTTTTCATTTTGGGGATGATGTAAGGCATCGAGACATTCATGTCTCTTCCATGTTGACCCAAAATCTTTTCCTTTATTATTTTATTTGTATTTAGTTTTTCCTTTTTTGGATGACACAAGGCATTGAGACATTTAGGTCTCTTCCATGTTGACCCAAAATATTTTCCTTTTTTTCACTCTTTGTGTCATTCTTTCTGTTCCGTGAGTATTTGGGGAATGGTGATAGTTCTGAGCTCTATAAGAACATTGTAGCAAAGACATATTAACCCTGTATCCATGGATCCCTTGTGTGATTTTGGGGGTAACTCCTTTTTCTTTTACATTTTCAACTTATGCTCATTGTGTATTCTTCTTACTTCATGCGATGTGTCTTTCGCTTTGTGTTGACATTAGGTGTGATGTCCTTCAAGAGTGTGATATCTTACCATATTATATTCCTCTTAGTGGATTGATGTGACACATTGCATCCCCTAAGCTATGAATATTCTATTCTTTGGTTGTCCCTCTCTTGGAGATATTAGGAATGATGTTCCCTAAGTTAACACCTTACATGAACCAATAAATACTCCTTTTAACATTCCTTACACTATTTTACAATAAGTGTTATATGGCCACATTACACAACAAACTTTGCTTACCTATGGTGTCATCCTATTTGTTCATAGGAATCAAGCATACAAAGGTTTGCTTGCCTCATGAAGCTCAAATTTCATTGTTGTGTGTAACCTTATAAAAGTTATTACAAGGTATAAGTTAAGTATGGTTACCATATGGGAGCCAAACTTAGTTGTGGCTTTCCCATAGCCACTTGCTTGTTTGTGTGAGTGCATACCACCACATGTGTATGCACCTCATTGGGGGCTCACCTAGTGGATACTAGATTCCACTAGCTCCTGTGAGTGTGCATTGGTTTGCATAGTGGACATCATGTTCCACTTATAAATGTTTCTTAGACAAACAACCTAGATTTGATTCACATTGCATCGGAAAAATAGTTGAAGCTTGATCCATCCCTTCTTTTGTTTTTTTTCTTTTTCTTTATGTCTTTGGAAATGTATGCTTGTGCCTTGATGTTTCTCCTTATATCATTTTCATGTGTGTCCTCTTGCGCCTATGTTGGTCCACTATGGGATCTTGATCCTAGGGGCTTCACCATCTCCTTTGATCTTTTATATCCTATGTTGTCCACATTGGTACACTTGGACCCCTCTTGATGTGATTTTTTCTAATCTAGTGTGAATTTGAAACAAGTTCACTTTCTCACTAAAGTGGGGTTGAATGTAAAGATGAAAAATTTACACTATTACATTTTCGCACTTGTTTAGGACCTCTTTGTTTACTAGCATTTTTTTTTCCATGAAGTAGAAGCATATTTATCCAAAATTATTTTGAACTGTGAAGCTTCAACCAAAGAAGAATTACCAAAGAGAACTTTATCATCTGCAAACAAAGAGTGTGTCACTGAGATATTTGTATTTGGAACTACAATACACTTCCACAAACCTTGTAAATGGGCCTTATGAATTGACCTTCTTAGAGCTTCTTCCATCAAAATGAACAAAACCATAGATAAGGGATCTCCTTGCCTCACTCCTTGAGAGGAGCTAAAAAACCCACTAGAGTCCCATTTATAATAATTGAAAAGTTTGTACTTGCTAAAAAATGAATGTATCGAAATGTTGACGATGATATCACTTGCAACAACAGTGTAGATAAATTCCCCACAGGAAAATCGCAAAGACCCTATCCTTCTTGAAATATATTAACCAGAGGCAACCTAAAGGGGGTGTGTATCCGTATGATAGGAAAAAAGGTTGGCTCAGTTCAATCCCAAGTCTTCGATAGTCAAGTCTTGAATGTACTAGGTTCACTTCAGGGTATGATGTGATATTGCTATTAATCTCAAAGGGAATAAAATTGTCTCTAATTTCATTAAGGATCATAAGCATTATACATAAGATTTCCAATTCAATCATAAAATAACATCATGAAATTGAAATATTTGAAATAGTATTTCATGAACATCCATAATTTTTTTTATCACTTAAGTAGATTTAGCTTTAAGCATTCAACAATTTCATAGAAAATGAAATATATTCAATAAACTTCCATCCATTTGTCTATTTTTGGAACATTTTCAAGAATTTAAACATCTATTCTAAATAAAGCATAAAATACTAAAAATTTAAATTTCTCTTAGTTATTCTCCACACATTCTCCAAAGAGTTAATCAAATCAAAGAAAACCTCTTTATATTTCACTAGATTGCTTCATAGCTACATACAAGATGGTGCAAGCTTTTAAAGAGAGGGGTTTTAGTTTGGACACTGAGTAGGTTCTTGTAATGTAGAAAAAAGTGCACCTTGCTTGATTCAAGAATAATTAATGATAAATTGGACTTAACATCACCTTGATCTAGTGTTGTGAGGTGTTTTACACATCCACATCAGGTTTTGGGCCCTTGTAAACTGAATAAAGTGCATTTATTGAAGTTTTGTAAAGGTGTTGTAAATGAATTTCACACTTTTTTGACTTTTATTAAGAATTTGAGTCTAATGAACCTATTTTTCTCTTAATTCAATATTGTAAAATATATTTAATTACATTCTCACATTAATCTAGAAGGCTTGTAAATTAATTTTGATTTTAATCTAGTGTTGTAATGTGTTTTACACATTCAAATAGGATCTTATGCCTTTCTAGGTTGTGGACCTCATTTTAATGTTGTAGGGTGCATTTAATCACACTTTTACATTGAAATTTATGTCCCTAGCCCTAATTACCCTTTATATCATCATTAATAGTCTCTTATGACCCCATATTTTGCATACTAAGACTTATTTTGATCAAAGACCCAATAAAATCAACATAAAAACAAAAATTCTTCACTCCTCGACATCTGAGCTGGAAAAAGAGCCCATGTGGGACCCATTCACCATTTTGGGTGAATGAGTCCCATCCAGGTGGGATCCGTTCACCTAGGATGGAAAATGAGTCCCATATGAGCTATTTTCGAGGTTTGAGTGGGAAAAAATAGGTTTTAAGTTTAATTTCCTTTAATTTCAGCCTTGGGGATCAAATTAACTAGAATTTGAGTGGATTTCCTATATAAACAAACTTCTAGTAATTATTTCATTCATTCATCATGCATTCAAGTCAAGAAAGCTAGGGTTAAGTATTTCAAATCTTCACAAGGCTGTCAAGATAACATTCAAGGGTAGATTCTTCATCCATTATGTAGCAATTGAAGATCCATCATCATGGAAAGGTTCTAATTCGATTATTACATGTTCATTCTTCATCTTATTTCTTCATTTGGTTTAATTACCTAAACAAGGTTTGACCAAAGCAAACCCCTATTCCCTAACAATAAAAAATTCTCTCTTTCTTTATGTGATTGCAGATCTAGGTACTTTGAAGGATTGGAAATCATTGAAGAATAGGTTGCAAAGTTGTTGAAGTCATCTCCCTATTGACAAGGTCAAAATATTCACAAAAATTCACTTACAGTGTCGAAAATCAGGGTTTCAGATCCAAACACCTAGAGGTACAAATTGAGCAAACTAAGAGCTATAGATTCCACTTTTGAGTTTTCACAAAAGTTAAAGTGGACTCATTCACCATTTGTGGTGAATGAGTCCCACTGTACTTTTTTAAGAGATTTCTACATATTCAGATACCCATTTGGCTGAAACAAGCTCTGGTGCAATTTTCCAGATCTGGGACTGATTCACCTAGAATGGCGAATGAGTCCCAGTAGGTTAAAATTTTAGGATCACCAACATTTCCAATCTTCATTCCAGCCTCTACAAGTTTCTAGGTGCACATTTCCCATTTTACTTTCCTGATTTGTTTTACTTGCATTTCTATTCATCTTTTTAGGTATGTTTGCATTTCACAATGTGTTTTCAAACATCTTGCATTTTCCAAGTTTATACTTGGTGGTAAACCCCTCTTTTTTGTTTTCATCCTTTAGGAAAATCCCCTTTGATAGATTTCAATCTCATTTGCATTGGAATCTTAAGGGCCTGTTCTTGAGTGAGCCATTAATATTTTTGTACCTCTCTCCTTTTAGGTCTAAAACTCTATAAGTGTAAGAGAGACCCCCACACAAAAATATGTGGTTTAGTTCTACATGCACCCTTAAATGGCGTAGCACATTCTTGTTTTGCTGAACTAACAAAACCAACTACAAAGATTCATGAGATAGGTAGAAATCAAATTGGCTTTGATATTGATTAAATTCTATGTGCATACAAGTTTTTAGATATAAATGATTCAAAAAACAAGAAAAAAGAACAAAACATAAAAAAAATTGTCTCTTCTAACATCCGCAAATTTTGAACTTAAAATAAAAAATAAAGTAGTAAATGACCTTTTATAGGAACAAGGCATCAAAAATTCAAACTTAAAGTTTATCCAGAGAATTGGAAATAACAAATCAAAATGTAGCACGTGGCATATGCCAGATGTCATCAAAATCTTCTAGATGAAGTCAAATCTTTGACTTCTTCAGCAATGACTATCAGCATCCTTTAGAATACCAGACAAGAAACATCCACTAGGATTGGGAACAAAAAATAAATTGTAACAAAAATATTTATGTGACACTTCTAGTATTCGATATCTGGTACTTCCTTTTATCATTTAGGGATTAGGCTTTGGGATATTCTCTTCACTTTTCTTCAGCTAATATTCTCAGAAAACATTCAATATTTGATGCATATGCTCTTTTGAAATCACTTTTACTGCCTTCCAACTAAAATTGAGCCTAGTGTATTCTTCTAATATCTAGAGTATACTAGCATTCCTTTGTACTTTCTCTATTTCATATCTAGCTATAGTGTTCCTACACTGTATGATTCCATCAATGACCTCCTAGGTTAACAACTAAATAGGGTCTTTATTTATCCTTTCAATCCATTCTTTGAAGGATTTCGCTTCTTTACCCTCCTGTACTAGTGTTTGGGGATCACAATCTTGATGTGCTAACATTTCAATAGAATATTGATCTTTATCAAGCAACTTACTACATTTATCACTGACCTTTTCAAATCCTTCAATACATTGTGTCAATGTGTCACCTTCCCATGTCAAATGTTTCTTCCATTTTTCAGGCAATGAAACTTCTTTTTCTGAAATTACATTTTCTCTTATCAATTCTTAGACATCCATTTGCATGAGTTTCAACATCTCGCCATTCAGCATCAACCTTTTCCTAGAGAAACCTTCATTCACCTTCAAATATTCTAGATTACTCAGACCAATGGTATGCTTCCTTATATTTCCTTATTGCATTTGTAATAGATTCTTCTCCTTGCCTCACCCAATACTTAATCTATTCTTCAAATACATTCATTTTATGATGAACTGCTATAATTGCATCCACCTATTATTGTGACAAAAGTATGAATTTTGGGGAAATTTAGTTTGTGCTTGACTAGATAGGGTTAATGAATTTATAAAATTTTCCAAGCTAGCAAGCCATTCTTTCAACTCTTTCTTCTTCTTTTTATTCTTCTACACCCTGACAACTATTGCAGCTAAATTCATCTTTATTTCTTCTAGCTATTGTGTCCAAGATGAGTGTCCAAGATTGATATTTGTTACCTTATACTCCTTGGGTGTTATCTCATGTATATCTTTATCAGATATTGGAGTAGCTATACAAATTAATCTATCTCCATATACATTCTTTTGTATGACATGTTTTGCTTTAGCTATGTTCCTAGGCTTAGGATTATCTACTTCTATAAAATTGTTAAGATCTAGAGGCATCATTTCTACTTCCATTGGAGAAGCCAATTCCCTGATCAGCCAATCAATTGCATCATAATCATGCTTTACCTCTATAAGCTTCCTTTGTTCCTAGTTTCTAGTTGATTCAGGAACTTCTTCTCTTACTTCAACTTTATTTGTTGTGTCCTTTGAAATAGGAATCTCTTCAACAAATTCTCGCATTGATTATGGATTATTAGCTTTTGACACTGTCTCTTCTATTTGGAGACTTATATTTTCCTATCTAGCTAGGTGTTCAACATCAACTCCTAGGACATCACTTTCCTTGTATCCTATCACATCAGGATCTTCTTCAATTTCAAATTTATCACCTAAAACATGTGTAATTTATTTATTTTCAGCTTCAACCCGACCCTCATCTAATTTTTCAAAGACCTATGGCTATTTATTATCATCTGGATTGTTCCCAAGTGAAGATTGGGAATCAAAGGTATCTTCAACACCTATTTCATTAGTAGGATCCTACCTTGCAGTCTCCCCTATTTCCATCTTGAGAACATCATGGTTCCTGGATTCTAAAGCAAGTGTTCCTTGTATGAATTATTCTTCTTCAACATTTATAGGAGTGGACCTTGTGTCTAGAATTTCTTCTACCATTGGCTATACCATAGGTTTATCTTTAGACTTCTTTTCTTTTACCTTCTCCCACATTGCACCTCATTTATCCATCTGTTCTTCAATTTTGGCACCATCTTCCTTAGAAATTTCATCCAAAACCACAGGAGTTCCTCCTAGTGCCTATTTCATATTAGCCATATTAACAGAAGGGGGAGAAGTAAACAATATTGCAGCTCTTTGAGATGCAAACCTTGTTTGTGTACCAATATTTTTTCTTTCCCCTACTTCTTCATTGAATAGTAGGTTTAGTCCTTGGTTTTGGTGCATAGGAAGGTGCACCTTTAGGTTTTACTTTTGGTTTAACTTTACTTGAGTCAACATCTTTTTCCCTATCAACTAGCTTTATTGAAACTCCTTGGCTTGAAGCCTTAGGGGTTTCCTCTTCAATTCTTATACCAGTACCTGTCTTACTAGTTTTCTTTTTCTTCTTAGCAGGTTCCCCACTCTCAAATGTAGTTTCATTTATTTTTTTCCTTCTTTTATCTTGTGAGTATGTGGGTTCAATTCCTTTTTCACTTAAAAATTTACAAAAATCATTTATCCAATGTTGAATATTTAATATAACCAGTGTAGAGAATTCCTCAATTGATGTCATTTCTTCACCATTATAATATGGGTTTGGGATAGGTTCATCATACACCTTGTCTTCATTGTAATATTTTCTCAACACTTCACCATCATCCTTTTCCAACTAATTTGGAATATCATGAAGCATAAGAATTTGAGCAGATTATAGTGACAATCTATGATATTTTCTTTTTCTTACTCTGTGCTCATCTTCACAATTTAGCTAATAATTCTCTAGGTGATGGACATGAGCATGATAACCAACTATGTTCTTCGCAGTATAACCATGAGCATGATAACTAGCTATGTTCTTGGAAATATTCCCTTCAGGATCATAATACATCCTCTGGAGTGGGAATTATTCAAAATTATATGTTTTCAATTCTTCTTCACACAAGTCAGCTGCCATGATTGCACTACATACTAGCATAATAGGAAATTTGAAGGAAGCCTTCTTACGAGAATGGCTATAAAGAGCTTGAGATGGATTTAACTATCTCACCAATTCTAATAACACAATTTTGTCTGTAGGATACCTAGGGGCCATGAATGGATTTTCATGAAACCATTCCACTCTGATGTATGAGTAAGTGGGGAACTGAATGTACCAGCCTCCCATTGGTCTAATAAAACTTTTTGGTTCAAAGGACAATCTTTTGGCATTGCACCTTCCATCGTTCTGACTAGCTTCATGGAAAACACATCATTAAATTTTTGTTAATGCTCTTTGTATCCATGGATAGTGATTTAGGGGTAGATGAGCATAAATTAAACTATTTCCTACTTCTTTTCCCAAAGTTCCAATATTTTTCAAACCTTGTTTACTTGCCTTGATGGTGCAAGAATAAATCACATATGAAGAAAAATAAAGACATATGGTTTTGGGAAATTCCTTTATCTATTCATGCAATATATCACTAATACACTTTCCCCAATGCATTTGTACTAGAATTTCCATCAGTATGGATATTATCACAAACATCCAGGGTTCAAATTTACTGGCATCTCGTAACCCAACTATCCTGCTCAACATAGTTATAACATCTTGAACATCTTGATTGAACATAGACCTTAGAATTACTTTGGTTTGTTTTGTAATCATCTCTTGAAACCTTTGGGTACTCATAATCTCTCTATTGTGCTCCTCGGTACTTTGATAATTTTTGGCCTTTGTCCTCATATAAATGTTGTACATTTGAGTGAATATAGGGAGCCCAAATGTGTATGTAATTCCTCTCCCAGAGAGATATGCATAAATTCATCACTCCTTAATAATTCTTTTGTTTAGGTCATAATGATTTATACATTTTATGACCAATTCAGGGGCCTCCATTACTGGTGGAAACCCTCTTGTTAAAATAACCTATTTACTATAACATTTTTGGTACATTGAGAAGCATTTTCTTGTCATAGTCGAGTGCAAATTTCAACATCAGAAGACCGCCCCATATGAGTATTCGTAACTACCATGCTAATTGGTATGGCTTGTGAACTGTAGTATTTAAATTTATCTTCTATCTTTGCTTTAGAAGTACTCATTTATGCTGGTGTATTCTACATTTTCAAATGTGTGTCTTGCATGCAAGTTAGGGTTAAATTTAACCAAATTTTCTTACAAATTTATAAAACTTTCAATTCACCTTTTGGCTAAATTCAAATAAAAAATAATCAACATTTAAATTTTGAAAGGGAAATACCATTCTCAAGATTCTTTTGTGTGAAAATGATTAACAAAATTTTAACATACCCAGTTCTAGTTGATGATGACAACCTCTTTAGAATAAAGCCTCAAAACCCTTTGCAGTTGTGTTCTTGGTTTCTTGAAATTTACCTTTCCTTGTGCACCGGTATTATTTCATTCATTCAATGTCCTTTGCATATTTGGAGCATGACACAAAGTGGAATTTTATAGAGGCAATTGCATGCTTGAGGTGATGCCAAGTACATGAGTAGTTCATCACCTTCATTAATTACCTATTATAATGCATTAATTTTTGGAATAAAAGTGTAATAATTATGAATTAGGTTTCAAATTATGAACACTTAGGTTTCTACATGGGCTTGCTACTAGAGGAGAAAGAAAGCACAAAGATCTTATGTGGCACTCTGGTGTCACTTTTTTTTTTGTGCAAGACAAAATCCTTTAAGATATGTGATTAGTTGTGATCATCGAGATTAAAACTTCTAGTACCAAATTTTGAAAGGAATATTGGGGATCAGGGCACTTACCTCCAAGCTTTAAAGAAAACCAAAGCAAAGAAGAGAACAGGAACCAGGTTCAAGAGGGATCAAAGCATTTCAGAACCTCTGGTTTCTGAGTTTTTACTGAAAGACAACAAAACAACAACAATGGGACTTCGATAAGAAAAGGTACCACTAGGGTTAAAAGATTTTGGCTGAAGACTTATTGGGTGGGACTAAGAACAAATAAAGATACAACTTTCTTTGATGCAACTATAAAAACTACAAGATTTTTATTTCTAGTAAAATATTAAAAACTTCATGAAAAGACAAAAACACCAAATCTAGGAAAGAATAAGGATTAAAACAAAGACCAAGCAGGCTAGAAAAAGAAAACTGCATTTTACCAACCCACAGAACCAAGCCAAAGAAAATGGAGGTGAAAGGAAAAGGGAAAAAAAGGGGTCTGCATTTTTCTAAGGGGAAAAATGGGGCCTATTGTGAGACCACACAATAACTAGCAACCAACAAAACTAAACAAAATAATAGAAAATCAATTTTGGATCTAACATCAATGCACCAACCTTTTTTAGTCTTTTAATTATAAATCATTAGATCCTCATTCCAACATTCAAATTTTACTTCAGCTAGCATGCAATATTAAATATTACTGAGCTGACGTGTGGGAAATTGATTATTTCTGCCACAATATACTTATAACATAGCAATTATTTGTATTGACCTACATAGTTTGACAATTCCTTTTAAGCCAACTAGGGATAGAGCCATCTTCCAGTCAAGCCTCCATATCCCCAACAAGGTTATCTATATAATTCCCCCCAAACATATCTCTACTACTAGCTAGGTGTCTATAGCCCTAGTAGAGATATTTGGATAGCCTAAAGAGTTGATTTTTTTCTCTTTTAATATTTCTTTGATAGCTCATTTTTCAACTTGTAGGCAATGAAGCCTGCTAATAGGTTAGGAATTACAGTGGTAGCAAAGGTAGTATTTTAATTTTTCACTCAATGCAAATAATTGCTATCCAAAATTTTTAGTAGAATGATTAAAAAAATGTGTGTTTTTGTTGCTAAACATCAATTGAATGATTCATGCTAACTAGAGTATAAATAATTGAACAATTCCCAAACCATTTATAAGTAAAGGACTATTTCTAGCTAGGACATGGATCAAATTTCTAGAATTGATGTTCTATTACCTTGTTCACCTTCAAAAGCTTCCAACCATTGTAAGGTCCAATTATGCAACACACAAAAAGAAAACTGAAAAAAATGAACAAACGACTATTTACAAAACAACAACAAAACTAACCTAAAAAAATCTATTTACAAAAAAACTATTTACAAAAAACTATGACTGGAAATTATATTGCAGAAACTACCCATTGACAAGCAATGGGATATCTTCACTAGTCAAAGAATTTAGTCTATAGGTGCTATCACCTAGAATTTCAGAAATTTGATAAGGACTTGTCTGAAACTTGTCAAACTTACCATGATCACCTTTTCGCTCATGGGCTTTGTTCCAATACATGACCAAGTCAGATATTATAAATTTTTTTAATCTAGCCCTTTTTTCAAACCATCTTTTTACCAGAGATTGATGTCTAGTAAAATGGTCTATAGCTTGAGTAAATTTTTATCCAAATGTATTAATTGTAACAACCAAGCTTCAGTTTGATTGTCTAATCCAATGTATTCCTAGGAAAACTGCCAAGTAGGGATTTTCAAATTTATGGGTAATATGGGATCTACCCCATAAACTAGGTGGTAAGGAGAATTCCCTAATGGAGCTTTCATCCTTGTACGATCTACCCAAAGGGTGAATTTCAACAAAGAATTCCATTCTCTAGGATTCTTTTCAATCAATTTTTTAATTATATCAAATAGATTATTATTTGATGATTACTGCTAATCCATTTCCCTATGGATAATAGTTAGACAAAAAAATTAACATTATACCATATTCAAATTACCAATTGGAAAATTTTAATGAAGAAAAAGCAAGGCCATTATCACATACCAACATGTACAATACTCCAAACTTGGTAATGAGATTCTCTTCCAAAAATTTGCTTACCACCTCTGTTGTGCATTGTTTGCTAGGACACACTTTTTTCCATCTGGTGCAACAATCTATATCAACTAATATAAACCTATGGCCTGCAAATGATGGAGGATTGATAGTTCTAATGAAATCTAGTCCCCATTGTGAAAAAGGACACATCTCCATCATGAGTTGTAATGGTTGAGCATTGAATATTCATTTCTCTAATGCAGTTTGACATGTATAGTAGTGTTTCACATGTTCATATGTATCTTTAGAAATCATTGGCCAGTAATAACCGACTCTCAAAATGAGGTGTACTATAGTTAAAGGTGCTCCATGAGTTGTTCCAAACTTATCATGCAATTCCTACAATACTTCGTTCACTTTTTTTCTATTCAAAAATCTCAAATAAATTCCTTCATGGTTTCTTTTGAATAATGCTCCTCTTTTGATCATATAACTTTATGATTTTATCTTAAGATCTCTTCTTTGATTTCTTTGTATATGGTCGGGGCAAGTATTGCTAACCAGATAATGCCATATATCTAAATACCAATCTTCTCTATCTATTACATCCAAAGTGTGTTGTTAACTGGGTATTTTTGGATCTATTTTTATAATAGATTTGACCAAAACTTGTCCTCGAACCAATTTCATGGGTATGATTTCTAGATCGAACTCTTGTAGGATCATAACCCATTTGGATCTTTTTTCTCTTAGCTCACTCTGTGTTAATAACATTTTGATTGTAGAATCTTGAACAATAGCTTTGACTATACTCCTGAGGATATAATGTCTAAATTTTTGTACTACTTTGGCCAAAGTAAAGGCTTATTTTTCAACATCTGTGTATCTCAACCCCGCTTCTTTAAATAGAGCACTCATAAAATAAAATGACTTTTCTTCTTTATTCTCGCCCTTCTGTGTTAGTATTGCATAAGTATGACCAAAAGAAAAAGAGTAAATATAAAAATGTTTAACATAATTTGGACTTACCAGTACTAATGATTTTGTAATTGTAGTCTTTATGTTTTCAAAGGAGATCTTAGTTAAATCATTTTTCCACTCTATTTTTTCATCTTTCTTCAACATATCATCAAGTGGTTTTACTATTTCAGCAAATCAAGTGATAATTTTTTGGACAAAATTAATCTTACCAAAATATTATTTCAATTCTTTCTTACTTCCTGAGGATTGTAACTTGAGCAGTGCACTCACTCTATCTAGTTCTATAGAAATAGCTCTTTCAGAAATAATAAGTCCCAACATCTTACCTTCAGTCACCCCAAAAATATATTTCTTAGGATTTAATGAAACTTCCTATGTTTCACACTTCTACAATATTGCTCTAAGATCTTGAACATGATCTGTTATATTCTTTGAAAATACTATGAGGTCATCCATGTAAATAATAATACATTTTCTTATCAACTTGCAAAAAGCATAATCCATGGCCTTCTAAAATGTAGCTCCTACATTTATCAATCCAAATGGTATCCTTATGTAAATAAAAGTTCCCCACTTCATGGTGAATGTTTTTTTCATCCGATCTTCCCTCTCCACCATTACTTGATTATGTCCGGAGAATCCATCCAAAAAGGACATCATCTATGAACCATTGACTATTTGTATCACTTCTTCTAGTGATGGTAGTGGATAAATATCTTTCTTAGATGCCTTGTTATGATATTGGAAAACTACACACAATCATATATCACCTTTCTTCTTCTTTACAGGCACTAGATTTTCCACCCAAGTAGTGTCTGATAGGAAATAATATTTTAGCTGATAAAAGAATTGGGAATTCTCTTTGAGTTAGTGGTTCTAAAAGTGCATTTACTAGACATTGTTTATGTCTGAAAGGCTTTGCATCAGGCTTTAACAGTATCATATGCATGATGATGGAAGCATCATAAGTTTTCAGATCTCCATATGTCTATGCTATAACCTTCCAGTAATCTTTAAGTGCATGAGCAATATTTCTCTTTTCTTCTTTAGTACAAACCTTTCCTATGAGCACATTTTTAGGATCTTCTTTAGTATGAAAATTGTATAACTCAGATTTTCCCCCATCACTTCAAGGAAAATATTTCTATATTATTATTTAATCAATGTCAAACAATCATTCCAACTCAATTATCCCTTTCAGAATATTATTATCTTCAGCCTAAGCTAGTTCTTCATCTTGAATTTCATCATAAGGATGATCTATCTCTTCAATTATTTGTGCTTCAAAGATACTAGAGTTAGTGATGAATTCCAGTATATGTTGATCATCTTCAAACACCTACAAATTTGTAACATTATCAGGAACCGTAGGTAACTGTACCATCTCAACTATGAATCTCCTCAAATCTGAGGCATCTAAAGGTTCTAAAGCACTAGTAGTAGTAGCCAAAGCATCGACTCTCTAATTAAATCTTCTTAGAATGTGAGTAAGGTTGAATGCATTAAAATATTCTATCAAGTTCCACACTCTATGTCGGTAATTGGAAAATCGCTTGTAGTGACAAACATACTGCTTTCAAACTTGCTTAACTACTAATTCAGAGTCACTAAACACTTTGAAAATTTTGACTTTCTTCTTGATTGTGAGGATCAGGCCATGTATAAGGGCTTCATATCTTGCCACATTATTAGTACATTGAAATTGTAATCAATAAGCAACAAAAAAAGATTTACCTTGAGGGCTAATGAGTTCAACTCCAATTCCAATTCCTTGTTTTGATTTGGGTCCATAAAATTTAAGAATCCAGGCTTGATCATTAGTAGCTTGTAACTTACCATTATTGAGTATCATCAAATTAGATTTTTTGGTCTATGTAACTTGAATTATTTCTTAATGTATTTCTGGTTAATACCTTTTGATTTTTTCATGTTCTAGAAAATACTAGTTTTTGATCCTGTGAATTATTTCTAGATAGATCATGCAACTATCTTTTGAATGTGTAGCATTATGTAACCTGCACGAATTCCGCAACAACAAAAATTTTAGTGAAATTTCAATTTTATCGCTCTTTCGAGATTTTGTAACAATATTCTTCCAAAATTTATCATAAGGATTATTTTCATCTTCAGAAGAATCACAATCTAATTCAATTAAAACATCTATTCCAAGAGTTAACTAATTAGGTTTTTAGAATTATATTTAAATACTTCTTCTATTTTAACTCCTGAACTTCATATTTTATAAACTCCTAGTTCTACATCAATATATAGAACTTCAGTTTTTTTATCATAATCCATGATCATGTATTTCATCTGTGGTTCTCTTTCAATTTTCATTTTATTAGGAACTCATTTTCAAGGTAGCCATATATCCATTCAAAGTTTTAGACTAGTCTCTGCTCAATAACATACCATAAGTATCAAGAATCCTGACAACTTGAATGTATATGTAATATTGAATTCTAGGATCCAACACTAGTTGCATGTGAATATTAGTTAACTTTCTGACTACATTCACTTCATTTTTATCAAGTTGAGTAACTTTCTTTAAATAAATTGCCAGAGTTAGTCCTAGCATTTGACATATGGACAAAGGCATCACATTAGTAGATGCTCCAAAGTCTACTAAACAATTGTGAAGATTTTTACCAAACATTCTCAGCGTGAGTAAAAATGGCAGGGATTCCAATTTTCCTTTGTAACAGGATACTTGCGCATCCACTATAGGAATGATATTCTTATCTCTTTCTTTAGTATGATTATCTTTCAGTTGAGATTCCTTAAATTTTCCTTCTTTTGGAAGATCTTCTAGAGTATTTAAGAAAGATTTCCTCATCACAGGTGTTTTGAGCAATTTTGATAAAGAAAGGCTAATTTTTACCTTTTTATTTCTTCTGCTAGGTAGTTAGTCAAATTGTTTTGGTTAGTGGAATCTACTTTTTCACTTCATGAAACATTCAATGAATTATAATGAGAGGTCACCTTAGGTACCCTTGGATTATTGATTGATTTTTTCATCAGGTGGAGTATTAAAGTTTTTGGGCAGAATTGACGTAGTTAATGGACCTTTGAATTTACTTCCACCATTGGTGTTACTCCTCAGGTTATAATTATGGCCTTTCTGATATTGTTGAAAATCATGAATTTTGTCAACTTCATCTTGAGATTTATTTTTGTCTTGATAAGGAAACGTATATGTTTCTAAAGTCATTGTTGAATTTTCTCCTTCATATTCATGAGTGTAACTTGTGACAATAGTAGGTGGTTTAACACATTCATAACTTTCAAGAATTAAAGTAGAATCATATCCTATTGGAACCAACTCATTTTATTTGGGAGGATGAGAGTCACACTGCTCATTATGATGTGTAGTAGCTAGAAAAATATTTGAAGCAATTTTCAACCGTGAATAATCTACTTTAGCATGAGCATTTGTATTCTAAATTCTATGGGTATGTGCAAGATCAATTTACCCAAAATTGATGAAACAAAAATGGTTTTTAAAGGAGGTTCTTAGCTTTCCACCAATATAAATTATGCTTTACTTTGAATTTAACAAATTATTATTATTCATTTTCTATTTGAATTATGACTAAATTCTTGATTGATAGGCTGATTGAAAAACATCTATAGCTTTCAAACAGTATCACATTTTTTGAATCTAAAACATGTGTCACATTCTATGATTTGCATACTATAGGATTAAAAAAAAATTAAATTTCATGAAGTTTTGACCAAGTTAAGGTGGTTAAACATACGAGTTTTTATATTTTTTAAAAGTTGTAAAAAAAATCATAATTAATTATTTACTTGGAAAAAAATTATAAAAAAATATGCATCACATCAAGACATGAGCCCTCTACTTATATATAAAATCTTATAAAAAAATATTATCATTTTATTGTGGTTAGGGTGGTCAGATAGACACCTACTTATTTTTTCCTTGAAATTTAAGTACTACTGCATTTAAATTTCAAATTTTCACCAAATAGATTTTTTTTTTGAAATAAACCTAGTAGTTTAGAAACTACATTCAATTTTCTATAGATTCTATTCTTACATATTTTTGAAGTAATATAGATAATTTATTCAAATTTTTACGTCAAGTTGCCCAACTCTGATTTTTCTAATTTTTTTGCCACTTAAGGGCCTTTTTTTCCATGATGATCCTGCACACACCCCTACACAAATTATTCATCACAAGATCAGATAAATTCACTTTCAATGCAAATCTTTCATCATAAGGATTAATGTTATCTAAAGGTAGTGATAATCCTCCATTGTTTGGTCATGTATTCCAAGGTCTAGGTAGTCTGAGAGCATTATACACTCGATTTGCGAATTTTGGTTGTTATTTTGAGCATATAAGTTTTGATTTCTTAGTTGTGTAACCTTTGTGGTTAACCTTTTGAGTTGAGCCATAATATCTTTAATAACTTCCTTATCGTCTAAAATTTTGACATTTTGATTTTCTCGAGTGTACGAGAATAAATAATTTTTGTTGGGATGTAGCTATGTGATAGCTGGACCGGGGTGAGGGACTAAAGCTTGACTATTTCCTGGTTGAGAAAAAGTATTCTAAAGAAATGTCCCATTCTGGACCACTGAAGGATAAACGTTAGGAGTCATGGGATGAATTAAAGGGACTCCATTTACACTCGGGATAGGATAATTATTCAATCCATTTCCAAGGTGTTTCAATTATAAATTTATAGTTACAGCTTTGGCATAAGCTTCGAGTAGTTTATTAGGAGGATTTTCCCTTCGCTTTACAAACATAGCAGTTAAAGGATCTACTACTGTATAATAAACTGCAATAGCAGACAAATTATCCACTACCTAAGGTGCCTGTAGCCTATAATAAAACCTTTTGAAACATGTCATTAAAAGCAGTTATAGGTTCTTCTTCAAACCTTTTGATTTGAGAAAATTGGTGATACAACAAAGTAGAGTCAATTCGTGTTCTAAATCTAGCCAAAAATTGGATTTCCATATCTTGCCATGATTTGATAGAAATATTAGGTAGGTTGATATAAAACTAATAAACTTCATCACTTTAGGTGTATGGGAACAACCTACATATGACATCTTCATGTTGAATTCTTGCTCTAAAACACGTGTCCTTAAAGATACTAATATGCTCCTCCACATCTTTGTGAAGATAATATTTAGGACACAACTTATTGGGATTTATTGGTGGGTAAACGCACAAAGCTATGTCACACTTTATAAAGGAAATGGCCAACACTGATCCAACTTTTAAACTTGAATCACTAAAAAGTGACATATATGTTTTGAATTTTGAAATGATGTAAACTAGTAAAATATGTATTTTTTAGTATATTTTATGTTTGTATTTTTTTTTAAAAATAAATAAATTATTTTATACTAATTTTTAGTAAATTAACACTATTATTTAGTTGTTGATAAAATGCTAAAAAATGAGGTTGCATTGGATGTCAAACTTTTTATAGTAATTTTTTTTTTCTTTCAATTTTTTTTTGTGTATTTATAACTTGAAATTTTAGTGCATGGATATTTTTTTTTCAATTTTGATAAATATATATTTTTAAATAAATATTAAAAAGTGTGTGAATCAAAAACAACTATTTTCATCGGACGTCAACTTTCATATTAAATATTTATCTAGAAAATGGAAAAAAAATTATACCATCTTGAAATAGATTCTTTTATCTAGTGCATCATATTTTTTTCTTTTTTTTAATAAGTTTTAGTATTTTTCCTTAACATAGTAATCAACTTAATATTTTGTGCTGATAACCTACTTTTAGTAAAAATAAAATATAAAAATATAAAAAATAATTAAACTATTAAAATAAATATATTTTTGAAAACTACACTTATGGATCTACAAAAGGGTATTTTTATATTTTTTTTTAAAATGTTATTTACTTTAGCAAGAGTTATTGAAACTTCAAGTTTTTCAAATAATTTTATTTTTTTGGTAAATTGGACTCAAAGTGGTGCTCCATATATTTTTAGCCAAGAATTTTAGTTGAAAAAGTTGTGGAGGTATCTAACTTAGCTATAATGAATCTTACTAGATCATATGTTTGATCAAAATTGAGTTTTAGTTAGAAATACTTAAATTTAGTTGTGCTGATAAGTTGGCTGAAAGTGTGACACAACTTTGTGCTTTTACCCTAGTAGATCATTGTACACAAAAAAATGAATCAATGAATCTATGTTAAATAAATCCATCACTATGGGTGGTGGTGGTGGTGTTATAGTAGTCATATTTTGAGAATTTATATTTACACTTCCAGAATTTTGAGGTCTAGATGACGTTCGACCACTAAGTTTGACTAAAGTCACATTAAGATCACCAAATCAAGGTCTAGTGACTCTACAAAAATCTAGTTTAAAACCTAACAAAACAAAAAGAATAACAACCAGGTCCTCCTAGTGCCAGTTCATGTTGATGATGATGTCACTCACAACAATAGTGTAGATAAATTCCTCATAGGAAAACTGCAAAGAGCCTATCCTTCTTGAAAGATATTAACTAGAGGCAACCTAAAGGGAGGTGTATCTGTATGATAGGAAAAAAGGTTGGCTCAGTTCAATCCCAAGTCCCTAGTAGTCAGGTCTTGACTGTACTAGGTTCACTTCAGGGTATGATGTGATATTGCTATTAATCTCAAAGGGAATACAATTTTCTCTAATTTCATTAAGGATCATAAGCATTCTAAACAATATTTTCAATTCAATCATAAAATAACATCATGAAATCAAAAGATTTGGAATAATATTTCATGAACATGAACAATATTTTGTTATCACTTAAGTGGATTTAGCTTTAAGCATATAGTAATTTCATAGAAAATGAAAGAGTTTCAATAAACTTCCATCCATTTGTCTATTTTTTGGAACATTTTCAAGAATATAAACATCTATTCTAAAATAAAAGCATAAAATTACTAAAAATTAAAATTTCTCTCAATTACTCTCCATGCATGCCCCAGAGAGTTAATAAAATCAATGCAAACCACTTTATACTTCACCCAATTGCTTCACAGCTACATACAAAAAAGTGTGATCTTTTAAAGAGATGATTTTTAGTTTGGACACCGAGTAGGTTCTGCATGCACCCTTAAACAACATAGCATACAGTCTTTTTTGGTTAAACTAACAAAACCAACTACAAAGATTCATGAGATAGGTAGCTATAAAATATTCATGAGATAGGTAGCTATGAAATTGGCTTTGATATTGATTAAATTCTATGTGCATACAATTTTTTAGACCGAAATGATTTAGAAAACAAGAAAAAAGAATAAAACTTAAAGAAGTTTTTTCTCTTCTAACATAATTCTAAACTTTAAATAAAAAATAAAGCAATAAATAGCCTTTTATAGGAACAAGGCCTCAAAAGTTCAAAATTAAAGTTTATCCAAAGAATTAGAAATAACAAATCAAAATGTAGCACATGGCATATGCCAGTTGTTATCAAAATCTTTTAGATGAAGTCAAAGCTTTGACTTCTTCAACAAAAACACTTTCACTTTCAGAATCCAGTACACAATACTCCACATAAATCAAGACTGTTAGCATCCTTTAGAATACCAGATAGGAAACATCCATTGGGATCGGGAATAACCTACAAAAAATCAATTGTAACAAAAATATTTTTGTAACACTTCCAGTATTTGATATCCTATACTTCCTTTTATCATTTAGGGCTCGGGCTCTAGGATCTTCTCTTCACTTTTCTTTAGCTGATATTCTCAGAAAGCATTCAATATTTGATGCATATGCTCTTTTTAAATCCCTTGTACTATCTTCCAATTGAACTTGAGCCTAGTGTATTCTTCTGATATCTAGAGTATACTAGCATTCCTTTGTACTTTCTTTGTTTCATATCTGGCTATAGTGTTCCTGCACCGTATGATTTCATCAATGACCTCAGGTGATCCCACAAAGTTGGTTTACAATTTTTGGGAGATTCTGATTTTTGCTGAAATCACATATTTTTAGAAAATATAATGATTTAAGCCTTAAAAATTTCCATTTAAATCATTTCAATTGATGAGGGTTTGATCAAAATACCTTAGATCAAACCCCCTTGGATAGAATCCCGCTAGTTTTAAACCATACCTATAACGGAGTCTCTTTTACACCTATCAAAATGCTGATAAAAAACCACTTTTGGTTTACCTTTTTGGGGATCAAATGAATTGATTTAAAATTTATTTTTGTAATTATTTAGTCCTTATTATAAGCTTCCCAAAAAGTATAACTTTAAATAAATTTAATTTTATTATTATATTTATTTTTTATTTCTTGTGAATGTAGGTTTTCACCGAAAATCAAGCTCTTTGTTCTGCACATGTGGAAAGATAGAATATTATCAAAAAAATAAAATAAAAAATGATTGCACTAGATATTGAAGTCATTGATCCAACAAAATAAATAAAATTGAATTTTGATACATACAAAAAAAGTTACGCATTATACAATCTGCCTATGTATGAATTGTAACTGGTTTGACTTTGACACTTGATTAAGGAAAAAATATTCAGTAAAACACTATCTAACCAAGTAGAAGCACTAGATATAATAGTTATGAATCTAAATTTGAAAGAATTAGAATTTTATTCTTCATGGAAAAAAAATTATGCGCTATATGGTGAGCGCTACTCCTTAAAAATGTTGTTTTCTAAAAAAACTAGTTTTCGAGGAAGATGGAAAAAGAGGTGCAATTTGATTCCAAAAATTTTGAAAAAAATATATTTAGAATTTATAGACAAAATGTCACGAAACTAGAGTTTGCATCATCTTCAAATTTCTCATAGTTTAGCCACTATAGGTGCCCAAAAGTGAAGATTTAGTTAGAAAAAAATATTTCAATGTCCAGTTTGGCCAAAAATTGTAAACTACTATTGTGGGATCACCCTGGGTTAACAACTAAATAGGGTCTTTATTTATCCTTTCAATCCATTCTTTGAAGGCTTTTTCTTCTTTACCCTCTTGTACTAGCATTTGGGGATCACAATCTTGATGTGCTAACATTTCAATAAAATCTTGATCTTTATCAAGCAACTTACTACATTTATTAGTGACCTTTTCAAATCCTTCAATAAATTTTTTCAATGTGTCACCTTCCCATTTCAAATGTTTCTTCCATTTTTTAGGAAATAGAACTTCTTGTTCTGAAATTACATTTTCTCCTATCAATTCTTGGACATCCATTTGCATGAGAGTTTCAATATCTCACCTTTCAGCATCAACCTTTTCCTAGTAAAACTTGCATTCACCTTCAAATCTTCTGGATTTCGTAGACCAATGGTATGCTTCCTTATATTTACCTATTGCATCTGTAATAGATTCTTCTCCTTACCTCACCCAATACTTAATCCATTCTTCAAATAAATTCATTTTATGGTGAACTATTGTAATTTCATCCACCTATTCTTGTGACATTAGTACTGGATTTTGCGGAAATTCAATTTGTACTTGACCAAATAGGGTTAATGACTTTATAAAATTTTCCAGGCTAGCAACCCATTCTTTCAACTCTCTCTTCTTTTTATTCTTCTGCACCCTGGAAATGGTTGCATCTAAATTCATCTTTATTTCTTCTAGCTCTTATGTCCAGGATGAGTGTCCAAGATTGATACTTGTTACCTTATACTCCATGGGTGTTATCTCATGTCTATCTTTATCAGATATTGGAGTAGCTATATGAATTTTTCTATCTCCATCTGCATTATTTTGTATGACATGTTTGACTTTAGCTCTATCCTAGGATTAGGAGTATCTACTTCTTGTATAAAATTGTTAAGTGATAGGGAGGCTACAGGAAGCAATCACAGATTCCTGGAAGCTGCAGGAATCAGTTACACTGTTTTCAGATGCTGCAGGAAACAGTCACAGTTTCCTGTGCTAAGCCTTGACATAGACCTCCTTGGTGAAATTTCTGTTCCACCCTAACCTATAGGAACTCTATCTTTTCTAAGTTCCCCTGGTTCTCCTGCCAACCTCACTATCTTGTCAAGTTTGCAACTACCAAGCCAAATCTTGGTGCTATGACTCCTTTCCTTCTTAGCCTTTTATCCATCCAAAAGACTAATCCTCCCTCAATACATGAATGAATCTTGTAGGGGTGAGGGAATGTTTTCCAAAACTCCAAAACAACCTCCTAGGGTTTCTGGAACTTCACTTAGACTCCATCTTACCAACACTTGCATGAAGCCTATTCCATAGGTTTTGCTCTTGAGCCACTATTTGGTCTCTGAATAGGGGTAAATTGATTTTCCCTCTTAAACCCACCAAAGAAACGTGGTTCTTGGCTTAGGAAATTTGTTTCCCTTGTCTACAGCTTCAATATTTCTAGGGTCTTGGCTCTGTCCAAGCCGTTCTTTGCCCTCATGCAAACACTACCTAGAAAACTAGGGTTTCTAACTGTCCAGAACCAGTTTTAGGACTGGTGAAAAGTTCTCCTCCTAAACGGATTGCTGGGCTCTCCTCCTTGGTACCACACGTGGCCAAGACCTTCCCCTAAATTCTCCAAAAATAATTTTTTGAAAATCTTTTCTCCCCTGCAAGTTATCAACGCTGTTCTGCAGCCTTTCCTAGCCGGGCTCTTCACTGGCTCGCCTAGGGCAAGACTTTTCTCATAACTCCTGCAACCAAAGAAAACCTAACACCTACCACTAAAATATGTACAGATATGGAGCCTGACCACGTTCCCAACAATTCCATACTTCCAGGTACAGAGGGAATGCAGCCTAGAACTCCATTTTTACACAGTTCCAGTCAAAACAGCAAATAAGGGAAAAACACAGAATTTACAAGAATGTGTGAAAATGATGAAACAGCTATCAAATGTGCCTTAACAGAACTTCTAGAGGCTTCTCTACATGCTAAAAAAACTTACAAAATGCCTCTTTTAATTCATTTAACTGCTGTCTTGCAAACAAGAACAGAAAAACACAGAAAATAAGACAAGAAAGCTGTTTTCTTTAATTTCTGGAAAAACAGTCAGTACAAAGAAATTATAACCAACCAAAAAGGTCTTGGAATGCCTTAAATATTCCTTCCCAACAATTTAGGCTCTTGGGTCGAGGCTTAAATGACCTAAAAATGCCTTTTTGTAAAACCCGCTGTGTTTTCAGACATTTAACAATTTTTCACTATTTAGCAAAGTGAGCCTCTAAACTCATTGGAAACTTGACACCCTCTTTTCCAAAGACCAAAAACAACCCTAAGCACCTAAAATAATGGTCAACATGACCTTATTATAGCACCACAAAATTAAAGAACTCAAAAACAAAATAATCCTTTGCCTGGTGCTCCTGCACCATTAAGATCTAGAGACACTATTTCCACTCCCATTGGAGAAGCCAATTCCTTGATCAACCAATGAGGTGCATCATCATCACTCTCTACCTCTATAACCTTCCTTTGTTCCTAGTTTCTAGTTGATTCAGGAAGTTCTTCTCTTACTTCTTCAACTTTATTTGATGTATCCTCTAAAATAGGAATCTCTTCAATAGTTTCTGGCATAGATTCTAGATTATTAGGGTTTGACATTGCCTCTTCTATTTTGAGACTTGTATTTTCCTATGTAGGTAGGTCTTCAACATCAACTCCTGGGACATCACTTTTGTTGTATCCTATCATATCAGGATCTTCTTCAATTTTAACTTTATCACTTGAAACCTATGTAATTTCTTCATTTTTAGCTTCAACACGGCCCTCCTCTAATTTTTAAAAGACCTGCAGCTATTTATTATCATCTGGATCATTCCCAAGTGAATATTGGGAATCAAAGGTATCTTCAACAACTGTTTCATCAATAGGATCCTACCCTGTAGTCTCCCCTATTTCCATCTAGAGATCATCAGGGTTCCCGACTTCTAAAGCAAATGTTCCTTGTATGAATTCTTCTTCTTCAACATTTATAGGAGTGGACCATGTGTCTATAATTTCTTCTACCATTGGTTGTACCATGGGTTTATCTTTAGACTTCTTTTATTTTACCTTCTCCCACATGGCACCCCATTTATCCACCTATTCTTTAATTCTAGCTTCATTTTCCTCAAAAATTTCATCCAAAACCATACAAATTACTCCTAGTTCCTATTTCATACTATTCATATTAATAGAATGGGGAGAAGTAAACAATGTTGTAGCTCTTTGAGATGTAGGCCTTGTTTATGTACCAATATTTTCTATTTCCCCTCCTTCTTCATCAATAGTAGGTTTAGTCCTTGGTTTTGTTGTAGAGGAAGATGCACCTTTAGGTTTTTATTTTGGTTTAAATTTATTTGACTCAACATCTTTTTTATTATCATCTAGCTTTAGTGAAACTCCCTAGCTTGAAGCCTTAGGGGTTTTCTCTTCAATTCTTATACCAACAATTGTCTTACTAGTCTTCCTTTTCTTCTTAGCAAGTTCCCCACTCTCAAATGTAGTTTCATTTCTTTTTTTCTTTCTTTTCTCTTACGAGTATGCGGGTTTAATTCCTTTTTCCCTTAAAACATTACAAAATTCATTTATCCAATGTTGAATATTTAATATAACTAATGTAGATAATTCTTCAATTGATTTAATTTCTTCACCATTATAATATGCATCTGGGATAGGTTCATCATACATCCTATGTTCATTGTAAGCTTTACTCAACACTTCACCATCATCCTTTTCCAACTAATCTAGAATATCATGAAGCATAAGAATCTGAGCAGATTCTAGTGACAATCTATCATATTTTCTTTTCCTTACTCTGTGCTCATCTTCACAATTTAGCCAATAATCCTCTAGGTGATGGAAATGAGCATGATAACTAGCTACGTTCTTCTTAATATTCCTTTTAGGATCATAATACATCCTTTGGAGTGGGAAATTCAAAATTATATGTTTTCAATTCTTCTTCACACAAGTTAGCTACCCTGATTGCACTACGTTTATAATTCCCTATCACAATAGGAAATCCAAAGGAAGCCTTCTTATGATCATGGCTATAAAGAGCTTGAGATGGCTTTAAATATCTCACCAATTCTAATAACACAAATTTTTCTATAGGATACCTAGGTAGCATTAATGAATGTCCATCAAACCCTTCCACTCTAATGTATGAGTAAGTGTGGAGCTGAATGTACTAGCCTCCTATCGGTCTAATAACACTTTGTGCTTCCAAGGACAATCTTTTGGAATTTTCACCTTCCATCGTTCTAACCAGCTTCATGGAAAATGCATCATTAACTTTTTTGTAATGCTCTTTGTATCCATGGATAGTGATTTAGGGTAGATGAGCATATATTAAACTATTTCCTACTTCTTTTACCAAAGTTCCAGTCTTTTTCAACCCTTGTTTACTTGCCCTAGTGGCACAAGAATAAATCACATTAGAAGACATATACAAACATCTGGTTTTGGGAAATGCCTTTATCTGTGTGTGCAACCTGTCACTAATAAATTTTCTCCAATGCATTTGCATAGGACTTTCCATTAATCTAGATATTATCACAAACATCTAGGGTTCAAATTTACTAGCATCTCGCAACCCAGCTATCCTACTCAGCATAGTTATAACATATTGAACATCTTGGTTGAACATAGACCTTAGAATTACTTTGGTCTATTTTTTAATCAGCTCTTCAAACCATTGGATACTCATAATCTCTCTATTGTTCTCCTCGCTGCTCTAATAAGTTTTGGCCTTTGTCCTCATATCAATGTTGTACATTTGAGTGTATATAGGGAGCCCAAATGTGTATGTAATTTATTTCTCGAAGAGATCTACATAAATTCTTCCCTCCTTATCAATAATTATTTTTTTTGGGTCATAATGATTTATACATTCCATGACCAATTCAAGGGCCTCCATTCCTTGCGGAAACTGTCCTGCAAAAAATAACCCATTTACTGGAACATTTTTGGTACACTAAGAAGAATTTTCTTGTCATACCCGAGTGCGAATTTCAACATCAAAAGACCACCCCACATGAGTATTTATAACTACCAAGCCAATTGGTATGACTTGTGATCTGTAGTATTTAAATTCATCTTCTATCTTTGCTTTAGAAGTACTCATTTCTGCTAGTGTATTCTACATTTTCAAATGTGTGTCTTGTGTGTGAGTTAGGGTTAACCAATTTTTCTTACAAATTTATTAAACATTCAATTCACCTTTAAGTTAAGTTCAAATAAAAAACAATTAGCATTTAAATTTTCAAAGGGAAGTATCATTTTCAAGATTTTTGTGCGTGAAAATAATTAACAAAAATTTCAGTTATTCAAAACATACCTAGTTCTAGTTGATGATGACAATATCTTTAGAATAAAGCCTCAAAACCCTTGGCAGTTGTGTTCTTGGTTTCTCAAAAAATACCTTTCCTTGTGTGCTAGTATTATCTTGTTTGTTCAATGTCCTTTGAAAATTTGCATCATGATACAAAGTGGAGTGTTGTATAAGCAATTGCATGCTTGAGGTAATGCCAAGTACATGAGTAGCTCACCACCTTCATTAATTACCTGTTATAATGCATTAATTTCTCAAATAAACGTGTAATCTTTATGAAATAGGGTTCAAATTATGAATGCCTAGGTTTTTACGTAAGCTCACTACTAGAGGAGAAAGGCAATGCAAAGATATTACGTGGCACTCTGGTGTCACTTTGATTTTGTGCGAGGAAAAATGCTTTAAGATACATGATCAATTGTGATCACTAGGATTAAAACTTCTGATACCAAAATTTGAAAAGAATACTAGGGACTAGGGAACTTACCTCCAAGCTTTAAAGAAAATTGGAACAAAGCAGAGACTAGGAACCTGGTTCAAGAGGGATCAAAGAATTTCATAACAAAGCCTTTTGTTTCTAAGTTTTGACTAAAAGACAACAAAACAACAACATTCAGGCTCTTATAAAAAAAGGTACCACTGGGGTTAAAAGCTTTCGACTAAAAACTTACCGACTAGGACTAAGACCAACTAAAGATACAACTTTCTTTGATTCAGCTACAACAACTCCTGGATTTTAGTTTTTGGTAAAATATTAAAAAATTCATGAAAAGATTGGAACACCAATCCAAGCAAGAATAAGGATTAAAACAAATACCAGGAAGACTAAAAAAAGAAACCTACATTTTACCAACCCACATAACCAATCCAAAGTAAACGAAGGTGAAAGGAAAAGTGAAAAAAAAGGGGGGTCCACATTTTTCCCAGGGGAAAAATGGGGCATGTTGTGAGACCATACAACAGTATCCACTAAAGCCAAATTTTTACAAGACCTATATTAGAAACCACTAGTCCACTTTATTGCATGCTTAAATCATCATGTAATCATGAAAAATATACACCCTTACATTTTTGCATTTGTTTAGGCCCTTGTTAAATTGAGCATAATGTTGCTTTGATTTAGTGTTGTAATGTGTTTAACACATTCACATTAGCTCATAGGCCCTTGTAAACCAAATAAACCTAATTGTGCCTTATTTAGGGTGTTGTAAAGTTTTTCCTAACACTTCCACACTAATATAGGGCTTCACTTATAAATTGAGCTTCTTTATGCCTTATTTCGCCTTATTTTGTATCCACAATCCTTAATTAATGCATCTTTCCAAGGATAATATTGACATAAACCAACATCCAATCATAATTCATGTATTTTTTGGATTGTATGGCCCAAATTTAGTGATCTAGGACTTATACGCCACCTTGGGCATACGGGTCCCACCTAAGTTTCAGGGCCCTGATCTAGATTTCACATCAATCTAAGAATTTCTTGAAAAATGTGTCCCATAGCTTAGCCTAATGGGACTCATAAACCACTTTTTGTGTATGAGTCCCATGTGGCTTAAACCTAAATTAAATCCAAATTATTGGTAGGATTTTATTCTCCTAGATTTGATGTTGGCTTGCAGTGTTGTAATTTTAGGAAACTTGGCATAAACAAGTATAAATACAAGGTTATTTCACATATTTTCTCCAAGAAAGTTTACAAGTGACCTACTGTCTTTCATGAGCAAGTGTAACCTAAGAATTCAAGCATTATAGCAATTTAAGAGTCTACAAGAGCATTCAAGAGCTGATTATCAAGTGTTTTGGACCATTATTCACGTATCAACCATCCTGTCAAAGTCGTCATGCATCATGTTTTTTTTTGAGTTAACATTTGTGGTGTAGGGTTTCATGATTCAAGGAAGTGGGTATGTGCAGGATCATGATGGGCCAAAAAGTGGCAATATGATGGGTATGTGGCTAATGACTTTTTTTACCCAAAATTGATGAAATGAAAAGGGTTTTTAAAGGAGATTCTCAGCTTTCCACCAATATAAATTATTCTTTACTTTGAATTTAATAAGTAATTATTATTCATTTTCTATTCAAATTACCACTAAAGTCTTAATTGATAGACTGATTGAAAAACATCCACAGCTTTCAAACGGTATCACATTTTTTGAATCCAAAACATGCGTCACATTCTATGCTTCACATACTATAGGATTAAAAAAAGAAAAAATGAATTTCATGAAGTTTTGACCAAGTTAAGATGGTCAAACATACAAGTTTTTTTATATTTTTTAAAAGTTGCAAAAAAAAATTCATAATTAATTATTTACTTGGAAAAAATTACAAAAAAATATGCATCACATTAGGACATGATTCCTCTACTTATATCTAAAATATTATAAAAAAATATTATCATTTTATTGTGGTTAGGTTGGTTAGAGACACCTAATTCTTATTTTTTCCTTGAAATTTAAGTACTCTGTATTGAAATTTCAAATTTTCTCCAAATAGATTTAAAAAACCTAGTAGTTTGGAAACTACATTCAATTTTCTACAAATTATATTCTTACATATTTCGAAAATAATATAGATAACTTATTCAATTTTTTACGTCAAGTTTCCTAACTCTAATTTTTCTATTTTTTTTGCAACTTAAGGGCCTATTTTTTCCATGATGATCCTGCACATACCCAAGCATTCAATTCAAGATCCACCTCATTCAAGAAAGATTCAAGATCTAAATCCATTGGATCCATTTCATACATGTTTTCATCATCTTATTCAAGGGTTTGGTTAGTTGCAACATAGCATTTTTTCATTCATCATTCCTCCTTTTCGTTTCATTTCATTTCAAGGTTTGATTACCAAAATAAGGTTTGACCAAGGAAAACCCCTTTCTACTAACATTTTTTTTCCCTCTCTTTAGTGTGTGATTTGAAGATCTCTAGAGGTTGAGGATACATTGAAGAGAAAGGTTGGAGAAAAGTTGTCAAGTTTGAAAAGTTGTCACCTTGTTTAGAAGATCACTAAAATGAATCTATATAGCAGAATTTAGCAATTCAAATTTGGAAATCAAGTTGAGAAGAAAAAGTAGAGGTTGAAGGCCAAATTTAGACTTTGAATTTCCTAAAAATCTAAGTGGGACTGATACACCGCTTTAGGCATATGATTCCTAGTATAGGGATTTTTCTAGTTTTTAGGTGTTTCAAACTTATATCTACAAAAATTTTGTTCCTACCTAGAAACCCTAATCTGGGACTGAATCACCCAACCTAGCATATGAGTCCTAGTGTGCATTAAACTTAATATTTTTAGCATTTCAAGTCTTCATTCAAGCTTCTATAGGCTTCCAAGTGCCCCTCTTTACTTTTCTAGTTTACTATTCTGTTTTGCATTCATTTCTAGGTCATTTATTCAATTCTTGCACATCATTAAGTTTCATAGTTAGATCTTGCTTATTACTTGTCTTTCCAAGCCCTAGCTTGGTGGTGAACCCTCTTTTAGTCCTAGGACACCCTATTGCAAGATCTCTTTCCCCATTTCTACATTCAGATTGAGATCTTTAGGGTTTTCTTGAGTGAAACTTGAGGGAAATAGGTCTAGATCCTAAATCCCTAGCTCGCCCTATCTTCTGCAAGGATAGGGTGGCCTATTTCCATCATTTCATATCATATACAACATAATGATGAAAAATGACATATTATTAGATTTGATTGAATGTAATACTTCATGAGAAACTATTTTCCATTTTGTGGTTTTCCTTCTAGGCACAAAGCTACCTTGATCCTATGATACAATTTTTAAAACGAGGAGTTGAATTCGAAGGTAAATTGCTTTAGTGAACATCTTGTAAATTGTATTGCATAGATAGATTGGTCTAAAATCTACAAAGGTTTTGGGAATTTTGAATATTTAAATAATCACAATATGAGTTGTGTTAAATTTCTTTAACATTGTCCCCATTTTCCTTGATTCATCTATTGCTAAAAATATATCCAAACCAATAAAGTCCCAACATTTATAGAAGAACAATGTTGTAAAGCCATCAAGCCTAGGTTCCTTGCTAGGTGATAGAGAAAAAACCACCTTCTTAACTTCTTCAAGAGTAAATGGATTTAAAAAATAATCTTTTTCCTCCTTTTGCACTAATTTAGGGATGTTTTCAAGAAGATCCTCACCATCATTTGCTATTGCTAATGATTTATTTCTTGGAGCAGATAATAGGTTCTTGAAAAATTTGACCCCTTCTTCTTGTATCTCTTCTTCCTTTGATAAAACCAACCATGTAGAACTATCCTAAATTGTGAAAATTGTATTTAGAGCCTGCTTTATCTATGTTGAAGCATAAAGTAACTTAGTATTTTTGTCTCCTTCTCTCAGCCGTAATTCCCTTGAATTTTTTTGCCAATAAACTTCCTCTCTTTCTACCAACTCAACCCATTCTAACTATAACTTACTTTTCTTCTCAAAAGTAATAGCATCCAAACCTTGTGCTATAATTTGTTCATTTATTTTAGTGAGCTCCTTGAAACATTTTCCTTTCTATTCAAATACATTCTTAAAGATATGTATATTCCAATATTTAACCTACTTTTTCATATGACTCAATTTCTTGCATAGATAGTACATCCTCAACCCTCTTACAAAAGGATTACTAACCCACAATTGTTGAAGAAAGGGGAGAAAATACGAGTGTATCCAAATTCATAAAATAAATACTCAATATTGAGTATCTAATCAAAAGACACAATAATGATATGTGCCTAATTTTGCACTTAGAAACTTAATTTTTCCCTTTTTAAAAGAGGAGATAAAATATATTTTAAATAACACATTTTTCACATTGTCTCAATGATAAAGTCCTTGAAATGGCAAGAGCTTTCCGTCAACTAGTCATAATCAAAATTTTGTGTTATTGAAATTTATGGAAAAATAAAAAAGATTCCCTCTTATGAGCACTAAATAGAGCTTGGAGGTCTTTCTAGCAAAAAATGCCAGTTTTGATGGCTAAATAACCATTAAATTTTGCATTTATTATTAGTGTTTAGACTAGTTTTGGAACATCACAATAAATGCTATTAGCATAAAGAGATAATCATATAATGAAAGTCTAATATAAGCACTAATTGTAACTATCATTATATCTTTATTATCCTCTTGATTGTGGCTAATAAACCGTCTAGTGTTTGATTGAGTTGAGGGGAGGTATTTGAAGGTTGACCATGCCTTGGAGACTTTGTGAGGCTATAGATGTTGATGAGGCATGGAAGTTGTTGCTACATAGGAGAGACCTCAACAAGATGTATGAGGGTTGAACCATATGCTTTAATTGGATGGCGTAGAAGAGAAGTTAGACCAAGTCAAAGATTAAATGACTTGGTAGAATATTGTAGGCCACATGGGGGAGTCTATTTGCAAGCCTGAGTTAGTGAGGATGTGCAGCATAGTATGGACATTGGATGTGTGGAGATGGTGAAATTCCCATACTTTCCTTTATGCCTTAGAATCCATAAGACCGACACCTCACAAAGATAGAATAATAATCACATGCAGATCAAGGTCTTTAACATGCACATCATGGTCTTCCATGCAAATATATCAACCTTACAAAATAAATAAATATAGGAAGCTCACTCTCCCTACCAATGTTTATTGGTCGAGTTGAATCCTCTCATGAAATTTAATGTGCAAGTGGATGTAGATTTTCAAGATACTTGATCTTAGTAGAGGAAACTTACTGGTTGGAGGGAAATGGACTTTTGAATAGGTTGATACTAATGTGAAGAACTCCAACAATTTCATCCCATCTCTTCACAACTACCCACTCTTCTAGGTGGCTAGACTAAGTCGACAACTTTGTTCTATGGGAAGGAAAGATATGATTTCTACAAACTAAAAAATATGGTTGTCTAAGAGTATGAGGCCACATATGGAGGTGGGTGGGTTCAGGTTGATGCAAATTGAATGATATCAAATCACACTATTTAGTGCTTGAATCTTATATTTTTCAAACATCCATGAGCATTCAACACAACCACGATGGTGGAAAAGTGCATAGATACATCATAGGAACAACTACTCATCATTTTTCACAATTGTTGAATTACCTCCATGGAGAAAAACTCATGGCCTATGATTGTGAATTCGCAACCTAGGCTAGCACACATCAAAAGATATTACAAGTGAAACACATCCTACACGGTCTATAAATAGCTTACAAATTAAACCCCAATGCCTTTGGATGATATTGGTGGAATTGCCAAATGTTGAGGGGAGCTTGTAAAATATCCACAAAAGAAACAATGTAGATCACTCAAGAAAAAAATGCCAACATTAATATTAGCCAATAATAAAGAAATTTGTGCATAATTTTTACAATCTATATCATCATAAATATTCACCTTTAATGATTTTACACTACCTTGACACCCTATTTTTCCTATAACCTTAATTATATTAATAATTTATTCGTTTTAGGGCCATATTGTTTAAATACATTTAAATCCCTAACATCCCAACAAGTTTGATAAAAAAAAATGTAGTCAAGGGCATGGGGTGACCTTGAACTTAATGGGGTCATAACTCAAATTTAAATTTTGGTGTTGGTCTTTAGAGAATTAAAAAAGATCCTAGGTTTGCCTATATTTGAAAATATCAATCAAGATGCATATATAAACAAGATTTATTTCATTTGAACATGAGAAAGGAAGAAGAAAGAATCATCTAAGAACTATTATGAGCTATCATACATTTGTTATGGAGAAGTACATTGAGTTATCCTCTACATGCTATCTACAACAATCTATTATGTTTTGTGGATTAACCTTTAATATGTCTATTAAGTAATCAAGGCTTCCATCAGTTAGCCTTTGTGACAACTTGTGGTGTAACATCACTTCATCAAAGATTCATACCAAAAGTAATATTGTCAATTATCATTTATTATTTGAATCAATTATTATTGTTTTGGCCTCTACCCAACCTAGGTTATGTCTTCTTAATCATCACCATTTGCTATTTGTGGAGGTAGAAATACCAAAAGAGGTTTGACATAGGAACACCCCTATATGGCACAACCTTTTTCCCCTTTTCATGTGTGCAAGTAAGATCCAAATTTTTTGTCAATTGAAAGTCACAAGAAACACAAAGTAGACTACAACCTACATTCAAAGTTTGTAGATCCCGAAGGGAAGCATCTTAGGCCGAGGGTACCCAATGCTCCTATCCCTATAATTTAGCCTTAGATATCAATCACAAGTTCTTTTTCATCACCATTTCTCATATTTGGATATATTCTATTAATTTCTATTCGCATCAATGTGGAAAATGCATTTTTCGGTCGAGGGTCACATGCCAAATATTCTTGTTAAAACACAATCAAATTTATCATCTCTATAACCTAGAACATAGAATTTTGTCGCCACTTAGGGTTTTAGGGCCTAGGGAAACAATATCCTATACTTTACATTCAAGGATGACCCTAGAGACCTCAACGCAATGAAGAATGAAGGAAGAGATTTGAAAATAGGGCATCTTAAGATATGTCTAGAGCTAAATGAGGGGTTCACCACCAAGTTTAAACTTGGAAAGATAATGTAGTGAAGGATGGAATGCAAAACACTAATTTGATGCGATGCTTCACTAAATGGCATGGAAATGGAAACAAAGCAGAACAAAAAAACTATTAAACAAAAACTGTGCACCTGGAAACTTGCTAGAGATGGAATGGAGCTCTAAACTCCTGAAAAACTTGATTTTCTAGCCTAGTGGGACTCATTCACCATTCTAGGCGAATCAGTCTTAGATCTGGGTCTCTACATAGGATCAAGTTTTAGCCAAATGGGTATCCAAATCTACAAAGATATTTGAAAAAATCATATAGTGGGACTCATTCTCCACAACTAGGGGATCAATCTTGTTTTGTCACAATGTGTCCCAAGAGAAAAATCTTGAACTAAAACTTTGCAAGCCTTTGATGATGGATAAAATAAGAAATTTCCCACTGATTTCATACAAACTGGATGGATATATTGCCCTAGATCTGAGTTTCCATGAGTCTTGACAACTTTTCATGACAACATTTGCAACTTTTTTTATTTTGGTGCTTTTGAAGGCTTCAAATCCACTTTTCTTCAATCTACAAACCTGCAATCACACATTAAAGAGGGGAAAACTTGTTGATTGTTAGGGAATGGGTGTTTTACTTCATCAAAACCCTTTTAGGTAATTAAACCAAATGATGAAATA
Source organism: Sequoia sempervirens (assembly GCA_007258455.2). Lineage (NCBI taxonomy): Eukaryota > Viridiplantae > Streptophyta > Pinopsida > Cupressales > Cupressaceae > Sequoia > Sequoia sempervirens. The sequence goes on along the minus strand of VDFB02000363.1, from coordinate 124,694,351 downwards.
AGATAATGAATCATGAACATGAAGTAATGCAATTAGAACCTTGCCATGATGATGGATCTTTAATTGTTGCAATAATAGATAAAGAATCTACCCTTGAAGACACTTGAATGCCCTTATGGATGCTTGAATGCTCTTGTGAACTCAATTTTCTATTATGAATGCTCTCACAAAAGTATTAGATGAAAATGAATGAATGAACCTTGTATTGATACTTAATTATGCAATAAATCCCAAAATTTCAACATTACAAGCCGACATTAGATCGAGGAGGCCAAAATCATGCTATATTTTGAATTAAATTTGAATTTTGAGTCAAATGGGACCCATTCACCACAATTGAAAAATGGGTCCCATGTAAGGGGACTCATTCACCAATAGTGGTGAATGAGTTCCACCTTATGAATTTTAAGGTGGGTTTTAGGATTTAGGTGCTTTAAATGATATTTGTCAAGATTTACCTCAAAATTAAACATAAATAAGGCTTGTGGATCCAAAATGGGGCCAATTAAAGCATAATAAAGCCCGATTATTGATGAAAAGCCTAGAGAAGTGTGAAAGTGTGTCACAACACTTTGAAATAAGGCAAGATTAATGATAAAAATAGGTTAAGTGTAATACATTAACAAGACCTTAGAAAAGTGTGAAAGTGTGTTACAACACTTTACAACACTTGAGTAAGGTACCATTAAAATCCATTAGTTCACAAGGGCCCAAGAGCTAATGTAAATGTGTCTATCAAATTGCAACACTAAATCAAAACCAAATTAAACCAAAATTGCAAGGATGGCCCAAACAAGCCAAAAAAAAGTAGAAGGGTTACTTTTTCGGCGACTCCATCTAGCCCCCACTTTAGTGAGAGGATGAACTTGCTTCAAACTAAAACTAAAGTAGACATTCAAGAGGGGTCCAATCATACCAATGTAGATCACAAAGGATGACAAAGATCAAAGGAAGTGGCCAAGCCCCCAATATCCAAAATCCTATGTCAAACTGAAATAATCACAAAAGGACACACACAAAGTGTATGATTTGCAGTAGAATAAGATACGTGATCATGCAATGTCAATAACTAGAAGAAGAACAAGAATAGATTGCAGAAATAAAAAGGTGGATCAAGATTTGACTATTTTTCCAACATGATGTGGATCAGATCTAGGTTGTTTGTCTGAAAATGCATACTCACTCTGAGGTGATGGAACTCTTGGATGTCCATTAGGTGAGAAGGCCTAGAAGGTGAGAAACATACACTCATGGTTGGTATGCACTCACACACACACACAAGTGGCTATGGGGAAAGTCATTCCTCAGATTAGGCTTCCTGCTCAAACCATACCAAAGTTATACCTCGTGGTAACTTTAATAAGGTGCCACACAAGAATGATTTTCAATCTTTGTGAGAGAAGAAAAGCTTTTTATGCTTGGAGCTCAAGAAAAAATGAGATGGCTCCACAGGCATGCAAGCTGTGTTATTCAAGGTGGCCATATAACAATTACTGTAAATTTAAGGAATGTTGAAAGGGATTTTTTTCTTAATTCATGCAAGGTTTCTTCTTATGAAATATTGTGCCTAATAATTAAAAGAGAAGACAAGTCAAATAAATATCATGCTCTTGGAGGAAATCAAGCCCAATGACACCACCAAGAAAAGGATGCATCACAAGAAGAAAGAAAATCACACAGTGAAACATGAGTGTCAATGTATTCCCCCACTTTAAAGTGGTTGCTAACACCATTGCTATGAGAAATTTCTTTAAAGTAGAAGAAGATATGAGAGCTTATTCAAAAATCCCTATGCCAAGCCATATTTTTATGAATCAAAATTTTACATCATGAATAAGTAAGTCACATGCAATCCAAATTAAGGCATGTCGTTCACATCCCAAGCTTGCTCTTATATGTACATGAAAGGTGGTAAACAAGCCAAAAGAGACAATGACAAGTGACATACAAGGAGAAGGCTTTCTAACCCCTTTCCCCCACTTAGTGTAGGATAAGGGTGAGCTAAATAGGATGAAAATAAGTATTAGTTAGAGGAATTAGGTGCTTCAACACAAGTAAGAGCATCACACTCCTTGAGATGTTGTATTTTATTTCTTAAAGCCTTACATTCATTAGTAGAATGACTATGAACTCTATGATATGCACAAAATGAATGATTGTAGTAATATTTATTTTTTGTTCTTGGAGGGAGAGATATTAGACGATCCTGGAGGAGTCTTGACAAGATACTCTCTTGATGAATAAAAGATGTTCCTTTATTTTGTGACAAATATATCTCTTGCTTAGTACAATATGTCATACCTACACTAGAATCTAAGTTAGATTGTGAGATTTTGTTCTCTCCTTTATAAGAGGGTGTAAAATCTAATGAACTCAAATCATTAGTGTTTTGTGAGATGATATTGACATTAAACAAAGATGTCTTTGTTTGTTTCATTTCTTGCAAAGGATAACTTCCAAGACCACTAGTTTATATCAGTTCATGATGCACTACTATTAAATTCAGCTTAGAAGGATGTTTTGTAATAGTGTTGACATTGAGTGAAGGCTTGTTTGTTTCTTTTGAGTGACAATAATCAAGACCACTATTGTTTTCTTACATGTGAGGCTCTATAGGGACACACATACCTTTTTCTCTAGCACCACATCCTTTTCCACTATAACCAAGTTGTTTCACAAGCTCATAACCTCTTCCATAAAGTTTTTCATTTCTTTTGCATTCGGTGGTTGTTGATAGTCAGTTTCATCAAATTTTGTTGTGTAATTTGCTTCTTCTAAAGTGGTTAAAGTGGATGCATTTGAAAGGTCTTCCAAATTTTGTGTTCAAATTACCACTTTTTCTTTTCCCTTTTAAAAGTCTTTGTTTATGATCTTGTATTCTCCCATGAATGTATGTTTGAAATCTAAGGAACCCCAATCATCTTCTAATAGCTTCATGATTTGTTCAATATGTTGTTCTTTGTCTTTCTGTTGTGCAAGTTCCACTTGTGTAGTTGGTATTAATGTTGCTAAAGGATTCTCCTTTTTTTTCTCAATGTTCAAACAATTGTTTGGGTCAGGGTCAGCTTCGAGTATGCACACTTTGTTCTTGTAGATGTATTTCATTTTACGATGAAGAGTAGAAGGTACACCATTCATTGCATGATTCCACAATCTGCCTAGAAGGAGATTATATGAAAGATCATGAGGCATGACATGGATCAGTGTTTTTAATGTGGCCATTCCATCTATAATAGGAAAAGTGATCACACCAAGTGGTTGTTTCGCTACATTGTCAAATCCCTTAATAAACAAAGAGTTAGGTTGAAATTTTTATTTATTCACATGAAGCCTATCCAAAACATTTGTGCTACACACATTAAGAGTGGAGCCATTGTCGACAATGGTTTGCTTTATGCCAATTTTTTTATATTGAGATAATATTATGAAAGATTTATTTATTTTTTCTCTTTCAAAGGGGGGAGTTCGCTTTGGTGGAAAATAATTTCAGAATTTATTCCTTGGATCATGGCTGCTATGTCATTTGGTTGTGCATTAGAAAGGATAGAGACTTCCTGCAAGGCGTTTTGAAGCATAGTGTGATAATTAGGTGAATTTTGAATTAGATCCCAAAGAGATATCTTTGCAGGAGTATTCTTAAGTTGTTCAACAAGATCATATTACTCCTTCCCACTATGCAAAGTTAAATGGGGATCACTAGGAAAAATGGGATTAAGCAAAGGTAAGGCTATCAAGGTTGGTTGTTGTGGTTGCATATTATTTCTAGTGTTATATGTATGAGCAATGGTATTATGACTTAGCTATTGCAAAACATTGTTCTTAGGTGGGTAAGGGATGAGTTTAACTTTGTGTTGATTTTTTTGTTTGTGTGATGGTGGATAAAGGATTAGAGGATTCTTAGGATGTCCCATGGGATATGTAGGAGGTCCAATAGTCAAGGGGGATCTAATGGAAAATTGCATATTCATAACCTCAATAGTCTTGGTTTGATGTATTTCTAATAAAGGGAAATCTAGAATCATCTTTTTATCATCACCTAAGGAAGCCACCTTACTATTATTGTCATTTTCTTGCACCATGATATTCTCCCTAAGAGGAGAGTTGTTAGGATCTAACTACAAACCAAATTTTCTTGACATTCAAGGATTGGTTCTTCCAAAATGGCTTCATCAAAAGTAGGGGAATGATCAATGGTTGAATTTTGTCTTGCTCAATAAGGGTTTCCCTAGGTGAAGAGGGACAACTAAAATTCTCATGATATTCATCTATTGTGTTTTCTAACATCCAAGTATCTTCTTCATAGCTATGAGAGATACTAGGAGAATAGAAAGTGTGATTATTGTGATCATTTATGAGTTCATTCCTTTGTTCCCTAATATCTTCCAAAATAGCATAGGTAGGGGAAGGATCATAAAGAAGGTTGTCATATATCTTAAAGGTTTTCTCATCTAACACCAAAATTCCCTCATCATCATCATAGTATGAGAAGGTGTTGGGATATGAATGTGGGTAGGTTTCAATGGTCTCTTTTTGTCTCATGTTATCATCATGAATATCTATTGCTATGTCCTCTTGTTTAGTAATGCTTTGTGTAATAGGAGAGGTAAGAGGAGAGAAACAACCCAGGTTCTCAAAACTCTCATCAATTGGTTCTTCTAATGATATAAAATCTTCTTCACAAGTAGGAGAGATATTAGGAGATGAAAAAATGTGATTGTTATGATTACCCAAGGTTTCTTTCACTAGACTAACCTCAATCTTAGAAGGGATACTAGGAGAGGGATTAATGGTGAATAAAAAGAGAGGGGAAAGGACCTCATATTTATATGCACTTAAGAAAGCTTTCTTACAACATTCAACAAGATCGAAAAATAGAATATGAAGTATGATAACTATAGATTTTTGCAATGAAAACATGATGTAATGATTATTCTACAAGCTTGAAATGCAACAATTCTAAGGTAAACATGCAAAGGAATAATGTAATTTTTGAGATGACAATTGGCTGAAAATGCAAATTTCAAATTAAGCAATGCATGAAATGGACCAAATTAAGATAGATTTAATGAAATGCATGTAACAAAAAATCCACCAACTAAAATAGATAGTTAATGGCAACAAACAGAAGTGCAGAAACAAGGTTTTTAGTGCTGTAAAAGGTAGTTTCAGGGGTGCATTGGGACTGATTTTTCCAAGATGGCGAATGAGCCCTAGTAGGGATTTTTTTTTCAAAAATTTTAGGTATTTTTAATGGATTTTTGTGATTTTTAGTTTGTATGACATGAAGACTAAATGAAAATGTAGATTTTGTATGATTTTCAATGATTTGAGATGCAAAAATGCAATCTATATGCACTTTCACTAATGCAAATTTTGAAAAGCCTAGAATGCCAATTAACTAATGCAAATCCTCATGCAAAGCTAATTCAAGAAAGATCTAGGATGATGATGGACTCCAAATCAATAAATAAGGTATTAAAAATGTAGGTTCACCAAGATAGAAAATAGAATTTTGTCACCACTTAGGGTTTTAGGGCCTAGGGCAACAATATCCTATACTTCGCATTCAAGGATGACCCTAGAGACCTCAACCCAATGAAGAATGAAGGAAGAGATCTGACAATAAAGTATCTTAAGATATGTCTAGAGTTGAATGAGGGGTTCACCACCAAGTTTAAATTTTCAAAGACAATGTAATGAACGATGGAATGTAAAATCCTAGTGTTGATGATGATTTTACTCACAGTAAAAAGATCGAATAAAATCTCTACAAGGAAGACCATGAAGATCCTATCCTTCTTGAAAGATATGAAACAAAGAAAACCTAAGATAAAATTTTGCATTTATAGAGAAAAGATTGAATTCTGTTTAATCCCAAGTCTTTGATAACCAGGTCATGGTTGCACTAGGGTCACTCTCAGGTAATGATGTGATAATTTGTTGTTAATCTCAAGCGAAATATGATTATTTCCAGCTTTTCCAAGAACTACTAATATTTCACATAAAACTTCATTTTATCATCAAATGACATCATGAAATTGAAAGAATCAACATAATATTTCATGAATAACACAAATTCTTTCTATCACTTAAGTAAATTTAGCATTAAGCATTTAACAATTCAATGGAAAATAAAATATTTTCAATAAAACTATTTCCATTCATTTATATTTTCTTTTTTTTGGAACATTTTGAAAATATTAAACATCTAATCTAAAGTAAAACATAAAAAATACTAAAAAATAAAAGTTTCTCCTAGTTATTGGGTATGTGCAAGATCATCATGGAAAAAAAAGGCCCTTAAGTGGCAAAAATTCAAAAAAATTAGAGTTAGGCAACTTGACGTAAAAATTTGAATAAGTTATCTATATTATTTCAAAAATATGTAAGAATAGAATTTGTAGCAAATTTAATGTAGTTTCTAAACTACAGGGTTTATTTTAAGAAAAAAAATCTATTTGGTGAAAATTTGAAGTTTCAATGTAGTAGTAGTTAAATTTCAAGTAGACCACCCTAACCATAATAAAACTATAATATTTTTTATAATATTTTAGATATAAGTAGAGGACTCATGTCCTGATGTGATGCATATTTTTTGTAATTTTTTTCCAAGTAAATAATTAATTATGAATTTTTATTACAAATTTTAAAAATATAAAAAACTTGTATGTCTGACCACCTTAACTTGGTCAAAACTTCATGAAATTCAATTTTATTTTTGTAATCCTATAGTATGTGAAGCACATAATGTGACACATGTTTTAGATTCAAAAATGTGATACCTTTTGAAAGCTATAAATGTTTTTCAATCAGCCTATCAATTAGGATTTTAGTCGTAATTCATATAGAGAATGAATAATAATAATTTATTAAATTCAAATTAAAGTATAATTTATATTGGTGGAAAGATTAGAATTTCCTTTAAAAAACCTTTTCGTTTCATCAAATTTGGGAAAAAAAAAGGTCATCAGCCACATACCCTACAAATACCCATCATATCGCCACTTTTTGGCCCATCATGATCCTGCACATACCCTATTCTCTATGGATTCCCCAAAGAATCAATCAAAACAGAGCAAACCACTTTATATTTCACCAGATTGATTCACAACTACGTATAAAAAAGTGAAATCTTTTAAAGAGGGGGTTTTGTTTATGAACACTGAATAGGTTCTGTATGCACCCTTAAACGGCGTAGCATACAGTCTTGTTTAGAAAACATTACAAAAATAACTACAAAAGATACTTAGATAGGTAGTTATCCATAAAGCTCTAATACCAATTAATGTCTATGTGCATACAAAGTTTTATGCCAGAATGGTTCAGAAAACATGAAAAAAGAACAAAAATTAAAAGAAGTTTTCGCTCCTCCAACATCCACAAATTTCGAACTTAAAAATAAAATGTGGGAGGAGATGGCCTTTTATAGAAACAAGGCACTTATAAGTTCAACTTAAAAGTATCTTAGAGAAACCAAAAACAACAAATTAAAATGTGTCACATGGCATGTGCAAACTATCATCAAGAATATTCTAGAATAAGTCAAAGCTTTGACTTTTTCCACAACAATGCTTTTCTCCATACTTTAGCATGAACAATTTATGTCCATCAAGACTACAAGCTTCTTTATGAAATACTGGAATGAAAAAACCTACAGGGACCGCAATCAACCTGTAAATTAAAACAACAAATGAATTCCACTACACTTCTGGTATCCAGTATCTAGTTCTTTCTGTACTCACTTATGGCTTTAATTTTAGGCTTCCCCCTTCTTTCTTTAATTAGTATCCTCGGAAAGCTCTTAATATTTGACGCATGTGTTCCTTTGAAATCCTTCGTATTGCTTAGTCACTTGAAGTGTGACATCATCATCAGTCACTTGAAGTATGGCATCATTTTTCTATGCTTTGTCTGCTTCATATTTGGCTATAACATTTATGCACTATATTATTTCATCGATGACCTCCCTCGTCAATAATTGAATAAGATATCTATTTATATTTTCTATCCATTCTTTGAAAGCTTTAGCTTCCTTCCCATCCTACCTTAATGTTTGGGGATCAAAGCCTTTATGTGACAATACTTCAATAAATTCTTGATTTTCTCTCATCAATCTTCTGCACTCAATGGCGGCTCTTTCAAATAGTTCAATACATTGTACTAACATGTCACCTTCCCATTTCAACTGCTTCTTCCACTTTCCTAGCAATGAAACTTTAGGTTTTGATATTCTATTATTTTGCATTAACTCTTGGATATCTGTCTGTATGAGAATTTCCATATTTCACCTTTTATCAATGACCTTCTCCTAGAAAAGTATACATTCATCTTCAAATCTTTTCAATTTCTCTAAACGGTGGTATGCTTCCTTGTACATTCTTATTGCATCTGTAATAAATTCATCTCCCTACTTTATCTTGTTGAGATTACGGATGCACAGTCCCTGAAGCTCTAGAACCTTCAATAGAGGATCCTTGCCAAGAAAGATAATCAACCACACTAAAAGTGTTGCAACTAGGAATGCACAATGGAGATTATATTGATCTACATTATGAGATGATTAAAAATGTACAAGTGCCCTGAATATATAGGTATGAATGAAAACCTAAGATGCAAGAGATGTTGCCATGTGTCATGATCTAACAACATGTGAACCCTATCTAGGAAAATATTAAATGTTGAGATAAATTCTAGAAGGAAAAGTCATCTTCTAGAAGGAATCTTATCCCTATAAACAAGGAAGGGGGAATAACCCCATTATTAAATGATTTATTAAAAATTCAACCTAGGACTAAATGATATATGACCTAAGTTAACTTATGCTAGTGTAATAATTAATTTAATTACACTAACACCCCCCATAAGTTCAACTTAGGGAGGAAAATGCAATGATTATGCAGAGATGATCGATGATGGGTCCCAGCTACAAGGCCATGTTAGGTACCCATGTACATGAAAAGATGTAGAAAATTTACCACAATCGGAGAAAAGGGGAAAACCCAGTGGGAACATAACCCCTCTCCAAAAAGGAGATGAAAATGCAAAAATGTGAGATAGGATGGGAAGGATGAAGGACTCCCAAATACCCCCAAAGTACACCATCCGTCACATGGATACAATACAATACATTAGCCCCCTGATAGGAGGGAGACATAGAGACAATATAGCCCCCCCCAGAAGATGGTAAGTGTCTGAAGACATAACATGATCCAATGTCGACAAATAACTTGTCTCCCTTTTAGAAGAAACAAAACCAAATGCAAGTGCAAAGATGCTTCCCATTCCAGATAGGAATTGAAGGAAGAAAGGATGAAGGTGGATGATGATGTCTCTGAACTCTACTCAAATGTCTCCTTGCCTAAAGATGAAGATGCCATAGTCCCAAACAATGAAGAGGGTGACAAACCAGGTTGATGTGGAAACTGATGCTGAACAATATCCAATGACTATGAGATGGATATGGTGGAGACTTGATAGACCCCCTGAATGAAGTGTCCTCAAAACCACTAAAAGAAGCCTGAAGCAACAAAGGTTTCCAAACCACAAGACTCCCACTAGGAAGAAGCAAATCCAATGGTGGATACTAAAGAAACCTCAAATCCTGAATAGAATGATAGGGAAGAAGTCTCATACATGAAATCTTTGAAGAGAAACCAAGTGCCTCCAAGAAAGTCTCTGGATTCCCAATCAAGGTCAAAAAAAAGGAATGTGGAGACTCAAGAAAATTATCCAAAGTGTGATCTGAATAGAGGAGTGATACCCCCTCAAGAATGTCCTTCAAACCTGTAGAAGTAGACAAGTCAGTGATACTTGAAACGAAGCCATCCTGTGATGTCAAGTCTAGAAAACTGAATGTGTCCTGATGAATGATGATAGTAGTGGAAGCCTCAATCAATGAATCTAGACAAGGAATCACTGATTGTGAAGGGATACCAATGTATTTGATGGAGAAGAAGCACCTGAAGCAGCCTTGTCAACCTCTTCAGAAGATTCAAGGAAATCAACTTCATGCACAACAATATCATCATGGGGTATTTGATCTGAAGAATGATATTCTGAATCATGACCATCGGGGAATAATGGAGTATCTGAATCTCCATATATCTCCCAAATCTTAGTCCAAAGGATATGAGGACTATCACAATGATCAATAGATCTCAAAACATCACAATCAACTTGCATCTCAATGATCTCCAAAATAGTGTTCACATCTGCTACAACTCCAAGAAAATTCTTGAATACCTTCACTCGGATGAGGAACTATACCAAATAGATGTGGCAACAAATCAAGTGAATGGAGATGGTGGTTGATCCCATCTCACCATTGCTTATAGTTACCATTATGCAACATAACCAAAGGAGTATATGCAAGCCCCATAATGAAATTTCTCCACAAAAAACAAAGACATTGACCTTCAATAGAAATAAAGACTTCCAAATAGATATGCAACTGAAAATATGCCTCTGAGATTAAGAAATTATTTTTCAAGTGTCAGGATATCCCAAGAATCAGGAAAATGCACCAAATTGCAAAAAATCAATAGAAGATACCTAGAGCTAAAAACAAAGAAAGTGAGTGGACTAATGAAAAAAAAGCACTGAAATATCTCTTAAATTCCTTTGGAATTTCTGGATTTCGACAATCTGATGTGAAGATATTGGTCACTGAGTCCAAAGTGGAGGATTTACTTATGTTGACTGTAGAATTTTCTATGAGAAAAATTTCACAGAACTTATGCCACCACTAGAAAGTAGACAAAATTATCTTTCCGACAGTATCTCATTTGCCAAATTTTGATACCGTGGGTGAAAGTTATGATAAAGCAAAAAAAAGGCCTATATGAGGCACTCTGTAGGCTAACGAGGGTCAAAAAATAAGCCCCCTCGAACAGGAACTTGGTCGTTGATGTGACCTCGACTATATTTGTGGGAAAAAAACAAGACTCCCCTCTCAGAGTGGCGGTGGGGCTGCTGATGAGTGGCTGAGTGGGGGCACCATTGGAGCAAGGTGGAGCCTACGGTTCTTGATGTGATCGTGTCCTCAGTGGGGGAAAAAAGAAACATAGGCACTAGTGGGAGAACAAGCCGGTGGAAAAATAGGAAGATAGAAAATCCAAATGGAGGAAGTGCTTGGACATGCATATAACCGTTGGCTGGAGGTAACAGGCACCGATGGTGGATGAGCTCGGATGGATGACAACGTTAGCCATAGAACAGGGTGCAAGCCAGCCTAGGAAAACACCAATGGATGGTAGAGAAGAACTCGTCAGTCAGTCGGTGGGATGAAAGATGACCGGTGAGAGCATGCCAGTGAAGGTGATCGGTGGTGAAGACAGGCGGTTGGCAAAGGATGGCTAGCACGGGCCCAGTAGGGATGCCAACAAGAGCATACTCTGACTACAAAAGAGATAAATGTGGCCAACGAAATGTACCACGAACCTGACAAAAAAATCTAACACGAAAGTTGCAAGTGGACCACATAAAATTTTGCAGATTTAAATGATGGGGCCAACAAAATAGTTTGATTTTATTTTTTAATATTGCATAAAATGCAATTAAAAAATCAAGGATCTTCAAATGATTTATGTCGATGATATAATATGTATGCAAAAAATAAATCCCAAAATAAAATGTCGATGGATGGATGTCGTTCGGTTATTTTAAATCACAGTCGATGAAATTATTTATAGAAATACCCACAATATATATTTTTTTTGCCAAAAAAAAAGATGAAATTTCCCAATTTTTTTGAAATAAAAAATGGCCTGCAACTAAAAAAAAAATTCCTCAGAAGAAAACTGACCAGATAATATGAATGATTTTGCAAACCCTAAAATACCTCTGATTTCTCCTGGGTTGATGTATCTGATTTTGATGATTAGGTAGGTGATCCTAGGGTTTCGAGGCCTTTTGAAGAAAATGGCGAGCTCATATCTGACTCTATTTGCTTAAAAAATTAGCTTTGTCCCTGGCTAGAATCAAGTATCCTTCAATGGAAACCTTCAAGCCTGTAAGAATCTTGCACACCAACTTTCTTGATCGAGGGTTGATGTTTCACTGGACAAGCTCTGATACCATGTTGAGATCATGGATGCATAGTCCCTAAAGCTCTGGAATCTTCAATGGAGGACCCTTGCCAAGAAAGACAATCAACCACATGGAAAATGTTGCAACTAGGCATGCACAATGGAGATTCTATTGATCTACATTATGAGATGATTACAAATGTACAAATGCCCTGAATATATAGGCATGAATGAAAACCTAAGATGCAAGAGATGTTTCCATGTGTCATGATCTAACAACATGTGACATGTGAACCCTATCTAGGAAAATATTAAATGTTGAGATAAGTTCTAGAAGGACAACTCATCTTCTAGAAGGAATCTTATCCCTACAAACAAGGAAGGGGGAATAACCCCATTATTAAATGATTTATTAAAAATGCAACCTAGGATTAAATGATATATGACCTAAGTTAACTTATGCTAGTGTAATAATTAATTTAGTTACACTAACATATCCAGTATTCAATCCATTCTTCAAATATATTCATTTTGTGATGAACTGCAACTGTAATGTAATCTACTTTCTCTTGTGACATTAGCACTGGATGTTGAGGTAGTTCAGCTTGTTCTTGACCAAATAAAGTCAATGACTTGATAAAATTTCCTACGGTAGAAACTCATTCTTTCAATTCTCTTTTCTTTTGTTTATATTTTTGTACTCTGGCAATAGTAGCATTTAAATTTACTTTTATTTCTTCTAGTTCTTGCTACCAAGATGAGTGTCCAAGATTAATACTCATGATTTCATACTCCTTAGGTGTTATCTCATGTCTATCCTTGTCATTTGTTGTAGTAGCTATCTGGATAGTTCTATTACCATCTGCATTCCTCTGTATGACATGCTTTTCCTTTGCTTTGCACCTAGGTTTAAGAGTACTTACTTCCTATATGAAATTATTGAGATTCAGAGGTAATATTTCTACTTCCATTGGAGAAGCTAATTCCCTAATTAACCAATCAGGTGTATCATCATCTTGTTGTACCTCTGTAACTCTTTCTTGTCTCTGTCTATTACTTGATTTAGGAATTTCATCTCTTTGACTTGCAATGTTTTCTGAAATGGGAACTTCTTTAGCAACATCTGACATAGACTCAAGATTGGTAGGATTTGGCACTACCTCCTCTATTTGGAGACTTATATTTTCCTGTCTATCCAGATTTTATGATTCTTCTCTCTGAATCTTATCTTCTTCATTTGCAACTACACTAGGATTCTCTTCATTTTTAGTTCCATCTCCTATGAACTATGTAGCTTCTTCTTTTGGAGTTTTAGTTTCAATTTCAATTTTAGCATGGCCTTTATTTGATTCTTCAAAGACATGCAAGTGTTCATTAATAGTTTGCACATTCTCAAAAGAAAATTGAGAATCAAGAGTGTCTTCAACAACTCTCTCATCAACATGATTTTTCTCTGCACCTTCCCTTGTTTCCATTTCAAGAATGCTAGGATTTACTGCCTCTAAGGTGGGCATCCCTTGAATAAATTCTTCTTCTTCAATATTTATGGGGTTAGGTCTCGTATCCTAAATTTCTTCTATCACTGGGTGTACTATGGGCTTGTTCTTGGACTTCCTTTCCTTAACCTTTTCCCACATAGCACCCCATCTATCTACTTGTTCCTTGATTCTGGCCTCATCTTCCTTGAAAATTTCCTCTAAAGCCATAGGAGTCCCACCTAGTGCTTGCTTCATATTGGCCATATTAACAGAAGGGGGTGAAGTGAATAATGTTGTAGCTCTTTGAGATGCAGACCTAGTTTGTGTACCAACATTCCCTATTATTCATGTTCCTTCATCAATAGTTATTCTAGTTCTGGGTCTGGCTGTAGAAGAAGATGCACCTTTAGGTCTTTCTTTTGTTTTGTCTTTACCTGTCTCTGCATCTTTCTATTTTTTGATAATTTTGTGGGGAATTCTTGTCTTATTTCTTCAAGGGTTCTTTCTTCAATTCTAACACCTAGAATAACCTTACTAGTCTTTCTTTTCTTCTTGGTAGGCTCTCCACTTTCAAAAGCAGTTTCATCTCTTTGTTTTCTTCTTTTATCTTTTGATTAGATGGGTTCAATTCCTCTTTCTCTTAAAAGTTTGCAAAAATCATCAATCCGACATTGAGTATACCTTAGGACTAGCCTATACTTAAAATCATCAATTGATGTCATGTCTTCGTCATCAACACTTGGGTCTGGAATGGGTTCACAATATACCTTGTCATAATTGTAAAATTGGTTCAACAGCTGACCATCACCTTCTTCCAATTGGTTTGGGATGTCATAGAGCTTGAGCATTCTAGCAAACTCTAAAGTCATTCTTTCATACTTTTTCCTTCTGACCACATCCTCGTCTTCATAGTTAAGCCAATAATCTTATAAATGAGGTACATGAGCACAAAAACTAGCTATATTTCTAGCAATATTTCCTTCAATATCATAATACACTCTCTAGAGTGGAAATTATTCAAAATGGTAGGTCCTTAGTTCCTCCTCACATAGATTAGTTACTTTGATTGCACCACACTTGTAATTCCCTATTGTGATGGGAAATTTAAAAGAGCCCTTCTTGTGAGCATGGCTATAGAGAGCATGACATGGTTTTAACTGTCTCACTAATTCCAATAAAATAATTTTATCTGTAGGATACCTAGGAAACATGAATGGGTGTCCAACAAATCCCTCCACTCTAATGTAGGAGTAAGTTTAGAATTGTATGTACCAACTTCCCATAAGGTGAATGACACTTTGTGCTTCCAGGGATAATCTCTTGATTTGTCACCTTCCATTGTTCTCACTAGTTTCATGGAGAAAAAATCATTAACTTTTCTGTAATCACCTTTATACCTGTGAACAGTGATTTGGGGTAAATGTGCATATATCAAACTATTGCCAACTTGTGTGCCCAGAGTACCAATCTGTTTTAATCCTTGTTTACTGGCTCTCATAGAATAGGAGTAAATAACATATGATGACATGTAGAAGCATCTAGTCTTAGGGAATGTAGTAATCTATTCATGTAGCCTATCACTTATCAATTTTCCCCAATGCAACTCTACATGACCTTCTATCGTTTGAGATATTATCACAAACATCCAAGGTTCAAATTTGCTTGCATCTCTCAAACCAGCTACTCTACTCAACAAAGTTATTATGTCTTTTATCTCTTGTTTAAACATATACCTCTAAATTACCTTGGTCTGTGGTGTGATTGGTTGTTGGCACCATTGTGTGCTCATAATTTCTTTGTTACACTCTTCAGTGCTCTGATATGTTTTGGCCATGGCTTTTAGGTTGACATTGAACATCTGTGTGTAGGAGGGGAGACCAAATGTATACATAATTCCTTTTTGAGACAAGTCTACATAAGTTCTTCCTTCCTTTTCAATAATCCTTTTGAATGGATTATAATAGTTTATACATTGCATGACTAATTATGGAGCTTCCATTGCTAGTGGAAACCCTCCTACAAGAAGTAACCCATTGGATATGACATTTTTGGTGCATTGGGTAGCATTCTCTTGTAACAACCGTGAACATATTTCAACGTCAGAAGAACATCCCATGTGGGTATCTGTGACCACCACATTAATGGGTACTACCTGTGAATTGTAGTACTTGAATTCATCTTCTGCTCTTGCATTCGAAGTGCTCATTTTGGATATAATGTGCTCTACAATTTTTAAAATATTTGTCTATGTGTGCGAGTTAGGGTTAAGTTTAACCAAAATGT
This sequence comes from Sequoia sempervirens, assembly GCA_007258455.2. Taxonomy (NCBI): domain Eukaryota; kingdom Viridiplantae; phylum Streptophyta; class Pinopsida; order Cupressales; family Cupressaceae; genus Sequoia; species Sequoia sempervirens. The sequence continues at coordinate 124,678,564 of VDFB02000363.1, read as the reverse complement.
ATGTTTCATAAAATTTTCAATTCATTCTTTGATCAAATTTAACAACTTAGGGAAAAATTAACATTCCAATTTCAAAATGAGAAAATACCATTATCGAAGATTTCAAGCTTGAGAAACTCTTATCAATAAATTAGTTATTCGGAACATACCTAGTTCTCGTTAAAAATGGTGATTCTTCATAATACAACTTCAAAACCCTTAGTAGCCGCGACTTAGTTTCTCAAAATTTTACCTCTCTTTGTGCACTAAAGTGGCTTCGTGAATTCAATGTCTTTAGCAAATTTGCAATATGACGCGAAGTGGAGTGTTGTAAAAGAAATTGCACGCTTGAGGTGGTGCCAAGTACATAGGTAGTTTTCCACCTTTATTAACTACCTGTTATTTCACATTAATTCCTAGAATAAAGGTGTAATCAATACAGATTATGGTTCAAGTCTTGAACACCTAGATTTCTGAGCTGGCTCACTATTTGAGAAGAAAGACGATGCAATGATTATACATGGCAATTATATGTCACGCTAATTCTATACAAGGTATACGCCATTAAAGATATGTAATTAATGATGACCACTGGAGTTGAGGCTTTTGATAATGCCTTTGAAAGAGAGTCACATAACACCAGGATCTAGGAAATAATTCTTGGGAAAGAGAAAAAAGAATGAAAAAATTGAAACAAGAGAAAGACCGAAAACTGAAACTGAAAGATATACTTGACAAAATTTCAAAGCAGACTTTCTGGTTTTTGAATTTTACTTCAAAGAAACAATAAAGCACTAAACTCCGATAGAAGGGGAAAATTACTAGGTTTATAAAATTTGATCAATGAAATACCAGGAAAAACTAGAGTTATTTTGAAGATACAAACTCTTTCGGCTCACGCAGGATTCCAGAACTCCAATTTTTGGTAATAGAATTAAACATTAAGAGCATACTGAAACACCAAAAGACTAGGAAGAAAAAAGGGGAATCATACAAAGAGTCCAAGTGAAACTGAGAGGACAACCAACAACCGGCCAAGCACCAAGAAAAAACAATGCCAAAGCGAGCAAAAACAACAAAACAAAAAGGAAAAGGAAGAAAAGAGGGGGTCCAAAGTTTTCCAAGAAGGGGAAAAATGGGGTGTGTTGTGAGACTACACAACACCTAGTTTGGTTCAATGCTTCAGTAAATGACTTGGAAATGAAAACAAAGTAGAACAAAAAACTGTTAAATAGAAAGTGTGCACCTGGTAACTTGCTAGAGATGGAATGGAGTTCTAAAATCCTGAAAAAAATGATTTTCTAGCCTAGTGGGACTCATTCGCCATTCTGGGCGAATCAGTCCTATATTTGGGTCTTTGCATAAGATCAAGTATCATCCAAATGGGTATCCAAATCTGTAAAGACCTCTAAAAAACTCATACAAAGGGACTCATTCGCCACAACTGGGGGATCATTCCCATTTTTTTGTGAAGTGTCCCAATAGTAGAATCTTGAACTGAAACTTTACAAGCCTCTAATGATGGATAAAATAAGCACTTTCCCACCGATTTCATGCAAATTGGATGGATATTTTTCCCTAGATCTAAGTTTTTGTGAGTCTTGACAACTTTGACAACATTTGAAACTTTGTTATTTTGGTGCATTTGAAGGCTTTAAATCCACTTTTCTTCAATCTACAAACTTATAATCACACATTAAAAAGAGGGGAAAACTTGTTGATTGTTAGGGAATGGGGGTTTTCCTTGGTCAAACCCATTTTAGATAATTAAACCAAATGATGAAATAAGATAATGAAGCATGAACATGAAATAATCCAATTAGAACCTTGCCATGATGATGGATCTTGAATTGTTACAACAATAGATGAAGAATCTTCCCTTGAAGACACTTGAATGGCCTTGTGCATGCTTGAATGCTCTTGTGAACTCAATTTTCTATTATGAATTCTCTCACAAAATTATTAGATGAAAATGAGTGAATCAACCTTGTAGTTATAGTTAATTATGCAATAAATCTAAAAATTGCAACACTACAAGCTGACATTAGATCTAGGAGGCCGAAATCTTGCCAGATTTTGAATTATATTTTAATTTTGAGTCAAATGGGACTCATTCACCACAATTATAAAATGGGTCCCACCTAAGGGGACTCATTCACCAATAGTGGCGAATGAGTCCCACCTTAGGAATTTTAAGGTGGGCTTTAGGATTTAGGTGCTTTAAATGTTATTTATTGGGATTTACCTTGAAATTAAACATAAATAAGGCTTGCAGATGCAAAATGGGGCTAATTAAAGCATAATAAGTCCCAATTATTGATGAAAACCCTAGAAATGTGTGAAACTATGTCACAACACTTTACAACACTTTTAAATAAGACAAGATTAATGATAAAAAGAGGTTATTTAGGTGTAATACATTAACACAACCTTAGAAAAGTGTGAAAGTGTGTTACAACACTTTAAAACACTTGAGTAAGTTACCATTAAAATACATTACTTCACAAGGGTGCAAGACCTAATGTGAATGTGTCAATCACATTGTAACACTAAATCAGGGCTAAATTAAACCAAAATCACAAGGAGAGTCCAAATAAGAAAGAAAAAGTAGAAGAGTTACTTTTTTGGTGACTCCATAACCTAAAAGTACACAAACCCTACAAGATAGGATCTTCCTTGTGGTATCAATGTAATAATCAACTCTAGTTAATTTTGTGTCCAAATGTGGATTCAATTTGGAAAAATTTGATTGCAGTTGCATCTAGGATCACTTTTCCTACTCTACACAAGCTGCAAAATAGTTGAGTGAATGTTGGTAGCTTATGTACATTGGTGAAGACCCATTTGTGGAAAATTTGATACCTAAAACTTTGGATAAATATGCCACAATTGGTGTAGATCAGCATTTTCTTAAAATATCACCTACCTAAGTACATCCTCTAGAATATGTAGGGTGTCTACTACAAAATCATGCCCCCAAAACAGATATCACTTTTAAATCCAAATCACATTACATGGAACTCCAGAATAGGCGTGATGCAAATTTTTGGGAAGGGTTTTTCTTGCATGGCTCTAATACCATGTTATGATTTTTGAGATCATAAATAAAAAACTAGAAACTTCAACAAAATACTTGCACACTAATAAGCCTAATTTCTATTATCAAAGAGTTGATACAAGAGTTAAGTAAATTTTACAATGTAACCTTTCTTACATTGGCAAGGTGGTGAAGGTACTCAAGTCAAACACAATCACTAACTAACCCTTCAGTGATGGAACATTTTTAACTCACACAATAAAAGTTCTTGTGAGTTATAAGTGACCATACAAGAGGTGGCTCACAAAGTGAGGACACTTGTCTCAGCCACATGATGAGAGACAAAAATCTAGAATAATCTAAGTAAACTTAAGAAAATGTGAATAGGTCAAACTAGAAGGTGATGACAACTTAATTAGTTATCTAATGAATCTATTTATGCCAACATAATAAATAAACTAGAAAATTATAAATTATTTTTAATAACATTTTCCAAACTGCCCAAAGAGGGTACCCAACTTATGTACAATTTCTAGAGCTACCTATGAAGATTTCTTCTCACCTACTAGAAATAGTAAATCATCAATTCACCTAAAATCTACAATTTGAACAACTCAACATGAGCATCCGACTTAGCATAATATTTTATTTATTTTATATAAATGAAATATATTATAGAACTGTAATGCATTAGATAGACTATTCATAACTTTATATACCAAAATTTGGACTTGATTAATATTTCTTTGTTTATGTGGCTTAGATAATGATTTTATCTTCAAAGCATGAGTAATAATATAGTTTTCCATATGGATTTCATCTTGCAACTAATTCATTATCATCTGCAAATAAATTTTATGTTCTTATTCATGGTTTATAGATTAGGATATCAAATTACATTCAAATATGTATTGAATATGTATTTCATCGTGTACATAAAAGATAGAAGGCTAGTTAGTTAGAAGGAAGTTTAGTAAATAAATTATTTTTATATATAAGTTTGAAAAAAATTGATTAACTCATACTTAATCTTATGAGATCGGTATTCTATTATAAAAGACGAGAATAAAATTTAAAAAATTGTAACATGACAATAAAAATAAAATTAAAAATAAAATTCCAACAATTTATTTTTACATATAAACCTTGAGAGAACTTGTAGATTCATCTTTATACTTAATCTTGTGTGATTGATATTCTACTATAAACTAATCACATAAAAATTTAAAATGTATAAAACAATAATAAAACTCCAAACAAATTTATTTATTTTTAACATAATCATAAATATCAACATTCACTCACAATCTACCACATTAATTATTACAATAGTAAAATAATAGCTAAATTAATAACTTTTATACTAAAATAAGATAATATCAACATACTCATAAGGACAACCTGGCTTGGGCGGGTGGGGGTGGGGTCATTCGTGATCACAAGGGTAAATTAATTTTGGCTTATGCAGTGAACTTGGGGGTGCAATCATTCAACTTTGCTGAGGTGGTGGTGGCTTTTCATGGCATCCAAATTTCCATGCAAGTTGGGCTTTCCAACTTGGTCATTGAGGGAGATTCCATAAATACTATTCACATGTTGACGAGAAATGCTGATTCTTGTTAGGCACTCCAAGACCCCATGTCGTCAACTCATAATCTCATGATTTCCCTTAAAACTCCTAGAGATAATCACATGCTTATAAATAAAGAAAAAGTTGTCAATGCACTTGATAACATTGATGCCTTCACCCCAAATTTAGTAATATGGGATACTATTTTTCATATCCCTGGGCATGTGTGTGAATTAATTAATCATGATGCCAAAATACTATCAAATTAAGATCGAGTTGGATTCACTGTCACCTCTTTTTAATATTTTCCATGATTTTCACTTATGGAAAATTAATCCCTTTAAGTAGTCTTTTCATAAACATATTTACTTGTGGCTTTGGTATTCATCTTTGAATTTCTATAGACTATGTTTCCTTTCTCTATATTTTATGAGTTTTACCATGGTAGGTAGACTAGTTCAAGAAGAACCTACTAATTATGAGATGTGGAAACAAGACAAGGAGGTTTGGCCCATCATTCAATAGAGCAAGCTGGCCTCATATGTAGAAGGCATGTTGGGGCATGACCCCAAGAATATTGTGGAATTCTCTACCTCCTAGGAGAATGGCATTATCACCATTAGTGGGTATTCCTTCATAGTGACTATTGAGCTTATTGCAAAGGTGATGGGGATTTATTGGAGGGAGTGTGCATTCCTTGCAAATCTAAGGGCCATTATAAAAAAGACATGGACTACTTTTTGAAAGAGGGTGAAAAGGTGAATTGACTCCAAAATAGCTTCAATCAGGCTAACCTCCCCAATGTTTGGAGTAAGGTTGTAGAAGTTTCGATGAGGTATGTAACACTCGAGGGGTAGTTATTTTTCTTTCATGCTCATTCGCTTCTGATTCTTAATCATCTTTCTTACAATTTAAAGATGAACTTTGCCTTTTGGATTTTGTCCTCTCTCAAACAATCTATCAAAAATTTCCAAGGTAAAAGCAAGAATTTACCTATTCACCAGGGTCTTATCTTTCGTCTCTATCATTACCATTCTGCTTTGTTACCCTCCCTAGCCACTATTAAAAAGAACACCTTGGTCATTCATGACCCCACTGAACCTCGAGCAGACCCCAATCCCTCCATTTCCCTAAACGAAACCCCTCTCACTACTCGTTGTATTACCCGTGGCCATGGAAAAACCCCATCTAATGAGGAAACCCCTCTCGACCCCATTAAATGTGTTCCCCTATCTGAGCCTACTCTTATTTCTACTTTTCGGTTGAGTGACTCAGATAACTCTAATGAAAAGTAATGGAATCCCACCCCTACCAATTCTCCCATGCACTCCCTTGTTCATGCAAAGGTTTTTAATGTCCCAACACCCCCTATTATTAACCGTAGCCTTCAAAATTCCCCTGATTTATGCATCAATTTGGAGGGGAATCCTGCTAAACCTAGGGTTGGTTTTGACAATTGTGCCTCTAGAAACCCCCTTCACAATAAAATCAATGAAATTTTAGAGATGGTTAATGTTCAAAACAACATCATCAAGTGTCTCCTAGGTTAGTTGGTTATGGCCAAAGAGATAATACAGATTCTAGAAAGCAAGGTGTTGTAACAACAGGTCCTATGGCTGGGGGAGGTAGAGGATAATGACCATTGGGATATGATAGCCTCCCTATCTAAGTTGTTTGAGCATTGGGAAAACCAGGATAAGGAGTTGGAAGAGACATGAGCGCTATTGTTGGCATGAAGGAGGATAAAAAGAATTTACAAATGGATATTGATGCTATTCACAAGAACCAAGAGAAAACCATGATGGATAAGGTGACTGTGAAGAACATAGGGCCCTCACCATTCAAATCTTTTAGCGAGAGATAAGGAAAAGCCATGGAAAATAGGTGGCTAAGGAAGGTCATGATTATAGTCAAATGCAGAAGAAAGGTAAGGTGGTGGACAACTCGACTTTGGACACCATGGTGGATACTCAGGCTATTAAGAAAGGCTCCCTATATTTTGATGAGAAGCTCCACTTCCTAGCTCAGTTGTGGAAGGAAATTAGTGGTATCAACTTGTTGGGAGACTTTTGGGTGTTATGTGGTCCTATGTTGGTCTTTGGTCTTTGTGTTGTCTCTATTTATTTTTGTTGTTCAAACTATTTATGTTTATGTTTTTTCTTTAGTTTTCTGGGCATTTCACTTCTTGTGAGCCCCTCATTTTTTCTTAATGGCTATTTTGTAATGGGTATTGGCCCTTCTAGTCTTAATCTAATCAAAACATACTCATAAGGACTACCATTGGAGCATTAATAGACTAATTTTTATACAACAAACCCTAGTGATTAAGGTGACCATTGAATGGAAGATAGAGAAGAAGAATGCAATGGTAGGGCAATGATTCTTTGAAAGGAACTTAGGTGGTGACCATAGAATGAAGAACGATGAGAGGAAAACAATCCATAACAAAAAATAATATCAAGGGGGGTTTGCTTAGATAGAATATTATGAGGATTAAGGCGGAAGCTAGGCACCATGGAGGGGGTATCAAGAATGGAAAAATTCTTGAGGCTGTCAGTAAAATCCATTGAGCTAAAACCCAAATAGAAATTATTGCTAAAGGATGGGCATGAACAAATTAGGAATGTTGGTGAGAAGACAGTTTGAGTAATGGATGAAAATGATGAAGAAATAGGTAAAATATTATAATTTATGCTACTTGATAATGTTATAGTTTGCATATCTGAATGAAAATTAATTTTTCCCTTCTAAGGTTTTTAGAGGAATATCTTCTAAAACTATTTTTTTTAAATGGGAAAAAGATAAATGGGAAAATAGAGGGTGGAAATTGAAGCCCCGAGGGGTTTGGGAAAAGGATATGTATCCTACAAATTTAAATATCTTGAACATGCACAAGTTGTTCTCCAATATGGAACCTAGGTTATTTGTGGTCAGGTCTATGACTTACAAGCTTGGACTCTAGATTCCCACCTAGAAGGCCTTTCAAGGTCATATTACCCAATGTGGGTGGAACCTCCATTTTTAAATATTTCTTTTAGATCATTCTTACAAGAACTTTTTTTAGAATTAGGGAGACTTATCTAGTGTAAGAACAAATCAAATATTTTTTCTAGCTTGAGAGTGAACCCAAGAGTTTGTATAGAAATTGATTTAAATAATCATTTACCTAAAAACATCAAATTTATGGGTCCTATTTTTGAGTTTTCTTAGCCTTTGGTATATATATTTAAACAAACAAAATTTCTATTTTTAGTTGAGAAAAGAAGGGAATTTAATAAGAGATTGTACAGTCAAAAGACTTAGAACTATATAGCTTTATGGTTCAAAACCCTCCAACCATTAGAAGAGCATGAACCAGTCCCAATCTGATATAGGTCATAAAGATAATATTCACCAACAAAAATGGTTATTTCCCCATCAGACACCATGAATAATAATAAACCCCTTCCTATCCCCAAACCATTAGATAAAGATGATATGATGACACATGGTTATAAAGTCATTAGGACCTTTAAAATTTGTTGAGAATGAAAGTGGTTCTAGGTTGTCCAAAATTTCACAATACTCACCTTCACTTTGAAATTTTAATTATTGAGACCATGCTTCTTCATCTCCCCACTATTTGCAAGAAAAATATTGAGATCTCCATCTCGTGTAGCAAAAGTTATGGAAACTAGTAACCATTCTTTTGCTCTGGTTAATCAATTTGAATCTTTTCCATAAGAGGAAGATCTCCGCCTCTCAACTTGGCTATGAATTATTAAATATTGTCTTTGAATATTAGAGGGATATCCCCCCCTCATTGTAAATATGGAGTCAAGGATGTCATAGTTAAGTGGAAACGTGATATTTTTTTCTTCCAATACATTAAACTCAATGGTCCTCATCAAGTTCTTCACTATCCAATGTTTGGAGAGATGCTTCATTTCTTCACACATCACATATTGAAGGGAGGGGTGGATTTAATTTTGTGTTTTCTCCTTGTATATAATATAAGCTTATCATTGATAAAGGGAAGGACCTGTCTCATAGTTGTGTGTGGGCCCTTACCTTTATCAATGGGAAGCCTATTGGTTTATGATCTATGTATGCTCCAAATTTTTCCAATGATAGAAGTGAGTTACAGGATTGGATAAACAACATTTTTCCTCATGTTGATTGTGTTATAGGTGGTGATTTTAGTATGGTTGAACATCAAAATGATCATAGTCATTTGAACACCCATAACAAGTTGGGAAATGAAGAATTTGACAAATGGTTATTCTACCATAATTCTACTAGTGTTATAGATCCTATTAACAACAAAGATTTTAGCCATGACAATAATTGGTTTAATTGTTCCAATTGCAGTCTTGGGGAGGATAGCAAGCTTAGAAGATTAGAAATATTTTACATATCCCCTAATCTATAGGTTATTCAAGATTCCATCAGCCATTATGTTAAAGTAGATTAATCTTCTACTCTTTCATACCATTACCCTATCATTTGTTCTATCATAATGGTTGATAATATTAAAGAATACTCTAAGTTAACATACAAGCTTAATACCTCACATTTAAAAATTCCCTCCTATGTGGTTGCCTTAGTGGACCTTTGGATGTCTATCCTGGACCTAAAAGAAGGGGATTCTCATAGGGATTGCTGGCACTATGCTATCTCACAATGTGTTGATTTTCTTCATGCCCATGGAAGGAGAATGGATTGACATCGAAAATGTAAGGAAAAAACTTTGAAAGGAGAACTTGGACATAACAAAAAATTATTGAATGTTAAGCCAATTTATATTAACAATCAAGCTACAAATAGCTTCCCTAGAAACTCCAATTTGAAAGATGGAGATTTATAGGGGACAAGGAGTTAAAATTTAGGGTTTCATTGGGAAAAAGAAGGTAATAAAGGTTCCAATTACTTCTTCAATTTTCTAAATTATAAACATAAGAAAGAGTTTATTGGGGCTATTCAAGATGAAAATGGTAATGCTCATACAAAATTGGAAGACATAAAAGTTTTATTTCACAATTATTATGAAAAGCTCTTCAAAGAAGATTCCCATTGGTAAGATGCCCAATCTATTTTGGAGGATATAATTAAAGATCATATCTACATGAAATAAGATGTCAATTATAGTTGATATTTGGACCATAATATTTCTATTGAGGGATTAGAACATGTTGTCTTTTCTATGGCTGCTAACAAAATCCCTAGGATTGATGGTCTTTTAGTGGAAATTTTTCAAACCATGTGGTAATATATTATAGATAATTTTTATTTGCTATATCTAGAGGCCTTAGAACTTGGCTCATTAGTGACAAATATTTATAGAGGCCTTATCAAAATCATTCCCAAAGGAAGAAATGAATACACCATATCTAGTTGGCATCCTAACACATTGACAACAACAAAGATCAAACATGTTGCAAAAGGTATAGTTAGACCAAAATGAACAGGGTTTATTGGCTAGAGGTTTACTTTTTTATAATCTTATCCTTGCTTGGGAGACTAAAAAATGGGCTCAACAATCAAGACAAAATTCTCTTCTTATCAAGCTAGATTTGGATAAATCCTATGATAGAATGAGATGGAGTTTTATTCTTAAAATGTGGCAATGGTTGGGATTTGATCCCAATTTATGTAAACATGTTCAAATATTGTTTAAGGATGCCAATGCTCAACTGATAATAACTAAAGAGATGTTAGACATTTTCTTTTTACAATGCTCTATTAGACAAGGTTGTCCTTTGGCTCCCTTTTTATGTTCTTGTTGCTCATGCTCTTGGTTGCTTGTTGCAAAAGTATAATCAAATGCACAAGATTAAGGGAATTACCATCCATAATAATGCAGCTATGATTAATTATCATTTTGTTGATGACAACATGCTTTTTCTTCAAAATTATGAAGATGAGATTTCTAATGTTATGGAAATCCTTGATCTTTGTTGTTCTATTTCTGGTTCTAAGTTAGTACATCAAAAAACTAAATATCTTATGATACACGATGATCCAATTCCTTCATGGATTCCTAAAGAATAGAAACAAAACAAAAATAGGAAAATTTCTTGCTACTTACACATTCCCTTTGGGTTGGGTGTTTCACTTTCTTATATGTGTAAGTGGTATCTTAATAAAGTGAATGTTAAACTATGCACTTGGGATAATAAATGCTTGTCCTTAGCTGACAAGATTCAAGTTGTGAATCGGATATTTTTAGCCTCCCATGTGTATTAATCCTCTTGTTGGATGCCTTCTAAAAAGCATTATGATGACCTTATTAAAATGGTTCACCTCTTTTTATGGTCTAATTGGAGTGGTAAGGTAGGTTTTATGTACATTTCTCGGTTGCATTGCATCCAACCTAAGTCTAAAGGTGGGTAGGGCTTGTTGGCTCCTAAAACCCAATGGGTGTGTTTGAAAGGAAAATAGATAATCAGGGCGATTGAGGGAGAGAAACCATGCAAAATATTGGTTCGTCATCATATTACTCAAGCTCCCATAAAAAAAAATGGTGACCAGTCAAATGGGTTGATTAAATCTTATCAGCTCCCTTTTCTCATATTAAAGCCTTATTTCCTTTACAATGTATATGGAAGGCTTGATAGTTGATATGCAAATTCTTGAACTAGAGAAATTACTCTTTACAACATGGATGTAGTTTTGGATCCTCTTCTATTTGGCAGGATAGTCAAGTCCAATTTACCAAGGTCAACCTCTTCTTGTTTCCTTTCAAAGATAGGCTTACTATTTATATAATAAAGGAGTTAGAAAATTTGGATATCTATGAGATTTTAATACTCTTGAATGGGCTACTTGACATGATATTAAAAGCATATTTAAATTAAACAACATGGCTAAGGGGTTTACCATTTTTATCAAAATCTCTTGTTCCTATAAACTTGGTTATGAAACTTCGTACTCCTTTACAATGTAATTTCTCCAAGGATTGGTGGTCGTTGTTTAAGCATCAGTTTGGTTTCTTTCCATTAAAAAAGGTTTATTTGAGGCTCTTGCGTACCTTTCCTTCAAATCCTAGTTTGAATCAAAAGTGGAAATGCAGATTTCTATAAAAAGATGGAGAAAAGTTGAGTGCTCAAATTTGGCAGTCTAAGGCTAAGGTGAATGCCCAGATTTTGGCTTGGAAAGTTTTACATTTGAAGCTTCCCATAGGTGATAGATTGAAATGTATGATGGTTCAACTAGATAAATATGCATTTTTTCAACACAATGAAAGTCTAAAACATTTTTTTGGGACTGTGTGCAGACTAATAGGAAATGGAATGTTGTTTTTAATTGTCTCCCTGCTTATTTTTTTGTTATGCTTTATGTTGGAAAGAAGTTGTTTTGGGCTTAGGCCTTCAAAACAATATTGTGGCTGATTCCTTGAGGCAGATTATTATTTTGAACATATGAAATGTAGATTCTTGGCTTTTTTTTTACCCATAACATTCACCAGGCAATAGAAATACTAAGATTTTACTCTAATGTCATTTTTCAAACCTTTTTTTTATGCTCTCAACTGTAGGGGGTCCCAAAGAACACATTAAGATCAGCAGGTATCTAGATAGGATTAAATTTCAGTTGTTGCAGCTCCATAAAAATGATATTGTATGTTCCAAACAGCTGCAACAGATATTAAAATTCAGAGTTCAAATCTGTTTTATATTGTGCTCCTTGAAGCTATTCTTGTTTTTGTCCAAACCTTCTTGATACTTTTATATTGGTCTCATTATTTGGCTTGTCTCAATAAAAAAAAAACATACTCATAAAAGTGTAAAAGCATAACTTCAAGAAGTCACATGTAGGACAGAGACAAGTGGGGTTGTTCTAAAATTAATTAAATTTGCACGAGCCATGCAAACGTCGACACAATCACGTAATTAAATCCGAATTCAAATTGCTCTTGTTGTTATTAGTCTTCGCCATCTCTACACAAATACTTGGATGGATACGCCACACCTGATCTAGAGAGCTATTTTTTTGTAATATTGTATATAAACTTATTCCATTTAAACTGAACATTTTTGGGTTGTTTCTTACAGTAGCTTTGGTATATGTTGGCGCAGGGCCTGGTCAGCAACTATCTGATATACCGCTTGCGTAGGATGAAAAGAATCCCAGAAAATGCTGTTTGATGTATTTGTACAAGTAATTGGAGTTCTGGCATTGCAAGTGGGCCCAGCCTCTATTAATCCTGTTCCACAGCAACCCCTGTCTGTTATCTCAAATCCTGCACCACACAACCCACTATTATACTTAGAATTAAATGACTTCAACTGTTTTGAAAGCAAAACAAATATGTTTTACTTTTTCAAATCTTACCATATAAGAAAGGATTTTTTATCATGTCTAAAAGATAGTCATAGATCTCCACGTACTCCACTCTGATCCCTGGAAGACGAGCTTTCAATCCTTGGAGGGTTTCCTCTAATTTTTGGTTGTAGGAAGATGCGATATCGTTGAATTCCTCAATACATCCTTTCAGTTCTGATTGCCCATATAATGTTTTCTCCGCCGGCACGCATCCCAGTGGAGGGAGCCCAGCTATGCCCAGTTTGCGTGCCCCAAGCTTGTAGATTTCCTGTTTAACAAAATTAGAGGTTTCTAATTGTGTAATGGGAAAATTTGGTCATTGAAAATGAAATTTGTATTACCTCAATGAAATTGCTGCAGATCTCAAGTACAAATTCTTTGTACTGTTGGACGGTAAATTGATTTCTTCTATTGGGGAGAACCAAATAATTTATTAAAAAGTCGTTGCTCCATGCGACTACCACAAATAAGGCTTCTCCAATTATGTTGGATGACTTTTCCAATCCCACCATATTTTCCAGGCGCGCCTTATACGTCTTGAATAGTTCGACTTGTTTCCACATTGGTATCACATTCTGCAAGAAGGTCATACATTTTCTGTAAATTTTACTATATAAATTAGAGACAAATGTAATGGGATAAAGCTTATCAATAAATATCATGCATGTGGAAAAAATTTATTAAAACTGAATTGTTGGAACAAAAGTAATTTCTTTAATTGCAGTTAGTCGAAGGACAAACAGAGAGCTGTAGCCTCATGAATTATTCCTGAGAATCTTTAACTTGTTAAATTAGGAATCATTTTTTAGTATGTGTAAACGCTTGACATTGTAGAAGTTTAGCAGTAAAATGTCTATCACTAGTATAATTGTAAAATATAATAATTTGTAAAGTTGAATAACAGTGGAAATTTAGAAATATAAAAGGTTTTTTTTAAATATAAAATATAATAATTTGGTTTTTTGATTTTCTACCTTTTATAATATGAATATGAAGTATATTTTTTAGTGGAAATGTAGAAAGAATATCTTATTGTTTACTTCTTCTTTTTTTCAATAGTCTTACATCATGCTAATACATTCTCAACCGTCATACCTTTATAATATAATTTATACACTTTGAATATTAGTGAAAAATTAGAAACAATATCTAATTCTTTCCTTTATTTCTTTGTATAAAGTGCAATGATTGATTAGATAAAGTAAATTCAGTGTAGTAAAATATTTTTTGTAAAATATGATAATTATTATTTTAATTTGTAAAATATAATAATTATGGTTTTTTTTTTTTTTATTGTTTATTTATTTATTTTATATTAGGTTTATCAAATGGTTAGATCTTTTTCAATGGTCAACCATCATTCATTCTACCACATTCTCAACTGTTGATCATTAAAGACAGCTAGTAATGTTCATATAGGGAACACCTTCTGCGTAATAATAGAGGTTTCTTAATCCTTGGTATTAAGTTGAAGGAGGTCAATAATGTTTCTATTGTTATTATATAGAATGGGTCTCTAAAGGATAAGGTGGAAACACAACCTTCTTTATGTCAAAATATTTTGTGATAGTTTAATCTCCCTAATTCCAAAAGAAAACTTCAATAAAGAAATAAAAATTAAAAAAGCTAAAAAAATTAACAAATTTGATGAATTTGCTAGAGAAAAATAAATCAATCACTATACCAAAATCTTTGTTACAATCTACACAACCTAACTTCCCCTTTGAAGAATAAGAGTGGCTTTCAAAATTGTCAAATAAGAAGGAATGAAGGTGAATATTCAAAAATCTTGATACAACTTCTTCAATTCATTATGAAGAAGATGAAATGACAACACGCTTAATATATGTAAAGAATAGAAAGAATATTGTTAAGTGACACAGTACAAATTATACAATGCTTAGATAACATAAGAGAAACAGAAATATAATTTATTTGAGACCATTTAATTTATCTTGGTTTCACATATATATATATAGATTATTTTCTTATTATTAAAGGACCAATGCTTATAAATAAAACCCAACATATTTATTAAATAAAAATACATTAATACAAGTATGAAAAATATAAATATTATAATAATTATATTTAAAAATTATTATTAGTAATATATTATAATCATTATAATATATTAAGATAATTATAATTTAAATATGAAATTGTAATAATTTATATCATATGAATACAATTATTTAGTTACCTCTTATATGGGTATGAATTTTAAGTTGTCAAAGATTACAGTGTATCCATTCCATCAAAATCTCAAGTATGATGTTCGGACCTTACATTCATCAAGACTTGATCCATCGTTATTCACAATCACTTAAATTCACCAATAAACCATCCTCCTTCATTTTTCTTCAAAAATTCTAATATAATCCAAAACATAAATTAGAAAAATTCTAATATAATCCAAAACATAAATTAGAAAACTCATAGAAGTTTGAGAAGAAGCATTATTATAATTTATGTTTAAGTTTTTCCTCTAACTACAATTTTTCATTTTTCTAAATAATGTGGAGTTACACAGAACTTCCAAGCAGCTTATTAACTGCAAAACCTGGTCGATATTTAGATCAAGCAGTGCAAACTAGAAGGGAAATTAACGTACAGCAATCGCAGAGGTGAGGTTGTCGTATCCAGTCCCACCGGAAGCAAAACTGACACCTGTAAGCAGCTCTTGGGTGTTGAGATTAGGATCTAAAAATGGCGGAATTTTTTCCTTCACCCCAAGTCCAGAAGCTGCAACCCAAACTCTATTAATTAATCTTACATCTTCATATCCTTTCTAATAAGACGTTAGAAATACGAGATGGTGAACAAGATTACCGATAAAATCTGTTGCAAGTTTTCCATTAGAAAAGCGGCCATTTTGTTCGTCCCCCATAAAGTCTTGGCCATATGGGGGATGGTTGCCCTTAGCCCAGGTGGGAATAAAGTTATTGTTGCCAGGATCCACGAGCGAGTCCCCGAATGTGAAGACAGCTGGGACTTTGGCTTTACCATCAGTGGTTTCAATACCTGCACAGAATGAAAGCAGAATACAGAGGAGCAGGAAAATGTACCGACCATGGCTTAGATGCCTCATGTTTGCTCTATTGTATTGGACTACTTTGACACTACTTTTTGCATTTAAAGAGGATTCCTTTGTGTCTCAACGGATGAGTTAGAGGTGATAATAAATATATTTCAATGTCGTGATAAATAAGTCTGCAAAATCTTGGTAAAACGCATATGTTTTATCCTGACTGTGCTCTGTGTGGTTTTATATTCACCCATGGAGGTGACTGGGACTTTTCTATATCAATTCTGTTTTAGATGCGTCGCTGTCGCCGCTGTATGGGTGGTTGGTTATAAAGTTTCTCTGCAAAATTTATTTCTCAGTTTTCCTATTTAAAAAGAAAAATGTGCTTATTGATTATTGAAATATCGTGGAGTTTTCTTCTTCAGTAATTTTCGTCACATACTTTTACTTCAATTATAAATGCTATTATGATAAGGTGACAAAGTCATTCTCAATTTATAATTTACAGTACGTAAACTGCAAGAAAATTAGTGAAGGAAGACTCCACGATATTACAATAATTAATAATCACTTTTTTTTGGGTGGTGGGTTATAAAGGTTCTTTGTAAAATTTATTTCTCAATTTTCATATTTAAAAAGAAAAATGTGCTTATTAATTATTGAAATATCGTGGAGTTTTCTTCTCCACTAATTTTCTTCCAGTTCATTTAGATATATTTGACGGGTCACGTACTTTTACTTCAGTTATAAATGTTATTCTGATAACGTGCCAAAGTCATTCTCAATTTATAATTTTTAGTATGCAAACTGCAAGAAAATTAGTGAAGGAAGACTCCACGATACTACAATAATTAATAATCAATTTTTTTTTTAAATATGAAAACTGAAGAATAAATTTTGCAAATAATCTTTATAACACACCACCCCTATAGAATTATAAATTGGTGATGTTTGTCATGTAACATTTATAATTGGAGTAAAAATAAATTAGCCATCAAATATATCTAAAGTGTGTAAAATAAGTGGATAAATTAGTCAAATATAAGTAATGAGAAATCAATTTTGATAAGTTAAATTTAGATGTCAAATTGGAAACAAGATAGGTTTAGGGTTATGTATTTTAAGTTGGTGGGAAGTGAATTATAATTGATGTTATATTGTGATAGTGATCTGTACATTCATAATTCTACTAGATTATGGATTCAAGAGTTGAAAACTTCAAAATTTATTCGTTTGCCCTCGATAAAATCTTTGCCATATGGAGGATGGTTGCCCTTAAACTAAGTGGGAATGGAGTTATTGTTGCTAGGATCTAGGAGAGAGTCCTCGAAAGTGAAGAGAGCTGGGATTTTGGAATTTCCTTCAATGGTTTCAATGCCTACACAAAATGAAAGCATAATATAGAGGAGCAAGAAAATGCACCAACCATGACCTAGGTGGCTCATGTTTGCTCAATTGTATTGTACTAGGTAGATTGACACTAATTTTGCATTTAAAGAGGATTCCCCTAAGTCCAAATAGGAATGAGTTAGAGGAGATAATAAATAAACTTCAATGTTGTGATAAATAAGTCTAAAAATGGTAGATACGTATTTGTTTTAGTCTGAAAGTGCTTTGTGTGCTCTTATTTCTTCCATGGAGGTGACTAGCATTTTTCTATATCGACTCTGGTTTGGATGATGTCGTCGTTGTATGGGTGGTTCATATTTTAAAAATATATATGTGATTATTGATTATTGAAATATCGTGGAGTCTTCTTTCTTCAGTAATTTTCTTGCAGTATACATTTTAGATATATTTGATGGGTTATTTATTTTTACTTCAAATATAAATGTTTTTGACATAATAAGCAGGGAAGGGCCTTGATCCCATGGAACAATAGTAGATCAAAAAGAACAATCAAGGTGGGAAACAACACCACCAACCAAACCAAAAAATAGCTTCAGTATGGCATGCAAACCCAAATTTAAAACCATCACTATAGTCCAGCCAAAAACTATCAAAAAAAAAAAGTTACTACTAGCTAAATTAGAGCTATGGAGACCATTAATTAAGTCCATAGTATACTAGGTGGTATTCCACCAAATCTTATAGAGAATAATTAACAGTCCCAAAAATTGGTATAATTCAAAAAATCCATCAAAAAGTAGGAAAACAACAAACCAAGCCATTAGCTGGCTTTCCTAAACAAGTCCCCATACTCTCCTAAGAGAGCCGCATATTCGTTCTAGTCAGGTCCCTCTATTTCATCCAACAATTTGAGGGCATCAAATTTCCCTTGCTTCTTCAATTTTCTGGTTATATTTGCTTCTTCCAAGGCTGCTCCCAGCATTGCATGTCTCATAAACCTGTTACTAACTCTCATCGACTCTCATCAAAGAAACCAAAGCCTTTTCCATATCCTCGAATTAGACCTGCAAAAAGGTTAATCTACTTTTTAAAAAATCAATACTCAATTCTTCATTTTTATTCTCCAAAATAGAAAGCCAAACATCTTGTTTGTTTTGGGCAGTTTCATTCTTTTCCTCAGACGGCTCCACTTGCCCCTCCTCTTACTCATCTTTTTCCTCCTCCTCCAAATATTCTTCCCCCATATCGTAGGCAGTTTCCTCAAAATCATAATCTTCAGAATCATCATCTTCCTGAGCCTTAAACTCCTCATAACCCGGGATATCCTCCACATCCATAGACACTTTTTTTCCCCCTTATTCTCTTTTGAGGCCATCTTCGCCAGCCAGGAAGACCTTCTTCCACCGCTATCGCAGCTCTCCTATCCCTGTAAATTCTCCTTGACCTTCTCCTTTTGATTCACATCCTCAGAAATATGAATAACTTCACTAGGATTTCCCTCCCTTCTAGGTTTCTTGTCTTTTGGGGGCTCAAGTAGTAGGGGAGAGTGTTTTCTCTTTTTAGGGGTAGCTCTGGAAAGCAACAAGTCAACATTTTTTGAATCCTCACTTTTCTGGGACTGAGGGGTAGAAGGGTTTGACACATTAGCCACCGAAGAGTTTCTCTTTGTAGGGATAAGCAAACGTCTCACAACAACATTAGGAGGGTTGTGAGGAAGTTGTTCAACAGCCAAGGGTTCAACAACATCTAGGTTAACCACCCTTCGCTGTTCAACATTTTCCTCATTAGACTAGTCAGGGTTCTCAACTCTTGTATTAAGAGGATTTCCATGGGGATTTTGGGAAAGGGAAAATTTGTATAGAGTAAGCATTAGGCCCTGATGGAGTGATGGGTTAGCACCTTTCTCTATAATCAACTGCATAGAGGACAAAAGGTAAAACGACATGTTTATGCACTCCCCATGTTTGATGTGGTTTAAAATAGGAAAGTGATAAGCATGGACTGACATATAGAGACCTTCAAGAGTAAAATAGTGCATTAGAACAAATAGACTCACAAGGGAGAAAGGAGGAGGAAGTTTGAGTCTTACATACCCATTCTAGAACTGCTTGAGATTTTCTCCTTCATGAAGACAATTATCCACAAATCTTTGGTAATCGGCTCCACTTTTCTTAGCCACCTTTAGACGAGAATTCTGTAACCCCATGGCCTTGGCTTTGAAATGAGAAGTAACCTCAAATTTCACAGCTCCTATAGAAACCCAACCTCTCCTCCAAGAATTAGTGAATTTTGCTATTAAACTTTCATTATAGCTTTTGAGGGATTGGAAGAAGGGTGCCATTCCTACATTTTCAAACATACTCCAAAGGTCCCATTCTATTTCAATGCTTGGAAGTTAGGCGATTCAATTCTTTTTCTTGGGCCTCCCATCTTACTCATCTATAAGTTCTTAAGCAGAGACTAGCTAAACTTCATGCTCTCCCTCGCAAACTAAAACCAACATTCGAAACCCAAACTAAGCACAGAGTCACAAAAGACTTGCAATTTGAGAAGTTTTTTCTTAGGGATGATAACTTCCAATTTCCTGAAGCCCAAAAAGCATTATGAATTTTCCAAGCATTAACAACCATAATTAAATTCTTTCCATTTCTCTCTATAGAAATACGTGAATAACTGACATAGGGCTTTTCGACAAATATTGAAATGACATCCTTTATGAAAACCAATATCGACATGTGATTTTTGATCATACTCTTTAATAGGAAATTAATGGGATTATCTCCCTCAAGGATCCTCCTATACCTGCACATACACCTTAAGCCATCATTATTGAGAAAGCTTGACATCATCACTTTGTACCCTTCTGTCCCACCAACATCTAATCTTTCAGATACACATTTGATATTCATTTTCAAACTTTTCATTGAGGATGACATCTTTAAGAGGTGGTGACATATTTCCATTTGTCCACTGTGTCCAACCCCTACACACTAGTGCCACATTGGTAGCACAGTCAATAGCTCCATTCCCTTCCCTATACACATGTTGAACCCGACAGATAGTAAAGAAATTTTTGATTAGTTTACATCTATTTATAATATTTTTTATTTCCCATGGGGGTGTAACAACATCATTTAAAATGTCCATAATCAACTATGAGTCCCCTTCGATGATTACATTTTTGAAACCCAACTCCTTTAGGAAATTGAAGGCGCCAAGAGTAGTTATAGCTTAAGCTTTTTTGTTAGAGCAGATACCAAGGTTCACTCCAAAATCCATTATACAGTTGCCAAACTAGTTTCTCACTAGGCCACTTGCTCCAAACTAACCCGGGTTTCCTTTTGAGCAACCATCAAAGTTGCACTTCACCCAATCTTTTAGAGGACTCTAGATAGTACCTATCCTATTAAGCATCTTAGAATAGTTCAGATTGGTTAAGTCTCTACTTATACCCCAATTTTGTTTTATTCTCATCTCCTTGTAGTTCAGCTAGGAGTTGGAGAAACCATTTCTGCTTGCCTCAATATTTTCCTTAATATGAGTTCTAATTATCTGAAACACCTCCCCACTGCTTCTCTCCATTTCTCTAAAAATTCTATTATTTCTCTGCTTCTAGAGTCCCCAAGTAACAAAAGGGGGGACTTGATTCCATAAATCCACATAACGTTATGAGAGAAAGGATAGTTAGACCATCCTTCAATAAACAACTTCAAAGAGTTTGGAAACACCCAATCCAAAGACAACAACTGCAGTACCTTGGACCACACTTCCCTCGCATAATTGCAATGAAAGAACAAATGAGTTATCGATTCTTCCTCCTATTTGAATAGAGAACGCCAATTAACCAGCTGGAACCATCTCTTAACCAGGTTATCAATGGTGAGGATATTGACATGGGCAACAGTCCACCATAAACAATTAATTTTAGGAATCGGATTCTTAAGCCACACCACTTTCTAGAAAGAATTAGGAACAACATCTTGGATCCTCTCCAAATCTTAATAGGTCTTTCTAACTGAGAAACAGCTTGAGGAGATGCTTTTCCAGATCCATTCATCCTCCCGTCCTCTGTCAAACCTCTTTTCCTCCCTAATCAAATTGTGCAAGTTGATGAGGAGAGGATCCCAGTTCACTTGTCTTTGACCCTACAAATTATTTCTCCTTGACAAGGAATCAAAATCCTTCCATTTTGGTTCCTCCTCTTCCCACATTATATAATCACTCACCCTTTTGCCGCAAATTCTTTGGAGGCTACTCTTTAGTGGATTCAAATCCTCACAAGCAGATAGGGTGGCATTCTCAACCCAAGGATCCTTCCAAAAATCTATGTTAATCCCATTCCCTATTCTCTTCCTTGCCCCCAACTTCAACACATTCCTTAATCTGATAAGATTGTTCCATAAGGAAAAACTAGGAGGAAGATCCAATTGAGAGAGGAAACAACCAAACTTCCTATTTCTCAAGTACTTGGTTTGGAAAAATTTGACCCGATCTTTAGAGCCTTCAAGAAGATTACAACCAATTTTAGCAATTAAGGCTTTGTTTATCATATGAACTCTTCACATCCCTAACCTCCCACACCTTTTAGGTCTGCAGAATTTATCCCAACTGACAAGAGATAGTCTAGTTTTTTCCTCTGTTCCTGACCACAAAAATTTCCTCTGAGTCTATTCTATCTTCCCCCCTATATAAGCAGAAAATTTAAACAAAGAAAGATAATACACTGGGATATTCTAAAGAGATGCTTTAAGAAGTTGGATTTTACCTGCCAAACTTAGTAGCTTCCCCTTCCATCTTGCCAATTTATGTTGAATCCTTTCCAATAATTGGTTCCAGTAATTATTTTCTAATCTCTTAGAAAACAATGGGAGCCCCAGGTAGGTATTAGGTAACTCAGCTTCTTGAAAACCTAGATTTTTTTTCACTCTATCCGTTATCTGCTAATCTGTGTTAAAAAAGTAAACTTTTCTTTTATCATAGTTAATGCACTGACCAGAAACATCAGCATAATAATTAAGAATATGTTTCCATAAGCTTGCTTCCCCCACCGAAGCTTCCACAAACAATAGGGTGTCATCAAAAAATTGTTGATGGGAATCAAGCCTGAGAGAGGAAGCAACCTTAATACCTTTAAGAGCTTGCACATCAAACAACCTTTGAATATTCCTTCCCAGGGCTTCAACAACTATAATAAACAAGTACGGAGAAAGAGGGCCCCCTTGCCTGAGACCACAACCACAGGAGAAGAAGCCTTGGGGGACACCATTAACCAAGATAGAATACATAGGAGAAGTGACACATGCCGAAATCATCTTTAAAAATCTTCCATCTATCCCATACTTCTTAAGAACAACAAAGAGGAAAGGCTAGAAGACCATATCATAGGCCTTGGAGATGTCAATTTTGAAGGCCATCCCAGGTTTTTTTGAGTGCTCCATAGAGTGGATTATCTCATGGGAAAAGATAACAACATAAAAAATGTTTCTACCCTGAACAAAACCTTTTTGATTAGGAGCTATCATTTTTCAAAGCACAATTTTGAGTCTAAACACCAAAATTTTATAAAAAATTTTATAAATCGTATTACAGAGGCTAATAGGTCTATAGTCCAAGGCATCAAAAAATTTAGGGATAAGAGCTATAAAAGTGGAATTCAAATTACTTAACAACCTTCCTGAACTAAAAAAGTCTTTTGCAGCATTAAAGAGATCATTTTTGACAATTTCCTAGTAAGTTTGCAAAAAAATAGGGGGAAATCCATCAGGACTAGGGGCTTTAAGAGCTCCAAAGAAAAACACGGCCTTTTTTACTTCATCCAAAGAAAAAAAATGAGTCATCATTTTTAAGTCTAAGTCTGAGACAACATTAGGGATAACATTAAGAAAATCATCAAAAATCTGGGGATCATTGACAAGATTTAAAGGATAAGAAGAGAAGAACTTAACAACTTCCTTGGAAATCTCTCTTTCATTAGTAACAATAGAATCGCCATCTTTAACCAGTGATCTGATTTTGTTTCTGCTTCTATGTTTGAGTGTAGATTGGTGGAAAAAATTGGTGTTCCTGTCCCCTTCCATCAACCATTGGAATCTTGACTATTGTTTCCAAAATATTTCCTCCTTTTTGTTAATCTTATACCACTAAGATCTTAGGTCTCTTTCCTTTGTACAAATCTCTTCATCCACCAAGCTATACTCCATACTATCTTGTACCTCTCTTAGACTTTTTCCTAAAGCATTTTTTAACTCAAAAATATTTCCAAAGGTAAGCTTATTCCACCCTTTCACTTTTTGCTTAACTCTGCAAAGTTTTTTAGCCAAATAGAACATAGGAGTTCCAAGGATAGGTTCCTCCCATCACGATTGAACTAAAACAAAAAAATCTAGATGAGTGCACCACATGGCTTGAAATCTGAAAGGGAAGAGACCCTTATTATGATCCACATGTTTTTTCAGAACCAAAGCATTATGATTTGAACTAGACCTAGGAAGAGTAGAGAGAGAAAGGAATTGGGAGATATCCCAATTACCTGAAATCAAGAATCTATCTAGTTTGACTTGAATTAAATGATTCCCAATCCTCCTATTAGACTAGGTAAATTTAGTGCCTTGGAGAGGAATATCAATCAGTCTTGTCGAGTTGAAGAATTCAGCAAGCTCCATCATACTATTCGAATAATCATCCAATCCTCCAGACTTCTCTAAAGGAAGGAGGGGAGAATTGAAGTCCCCTCCCAGCATCCAATGTTCATCACACCTTTCAGAAATAGCTTCACTAAGCTATTCCCATAACAAAACTCTGTCTCTACTAGAGTTGGGGTTATAGATATTTACAAGATTCCAAGACTCCTAAGAGCTAGGTTCTTCTAGGGTAATCTCAAGGTGATTCTTACTAGCTGATTGTAAAGATCCTTTCAATTTAGAGGGATTCCAGAGGGTAGCAATACCACCAAGTGCTCCTTTAGCTTCGCAAACAAAAAAACTATCTCCAGGCCAAAAACTTACAATAGAATTTTCAAAAGTTTCTTTCTTCATCTTCATTTCTTGCAATAGGAGGACATCAACTTTATTATCCAGGATGCAGGATTTAACCAAAAAATGTTTATAGGGACTGTTAAGGCCCCTTATATTCCAAGATACATACTTCATTAAAATCAAAAGCACCCTCCCCCTCAACTCCTAACAACTCCCAAACTACTCTTTCTTGGGCTTCGATCCCATGATCGAATCCAAGGTTTTTTGTTTGCTAGCAACCACATCCCTTACAGTGTCTTTCAATCTTGATTCCTTGTAGGAGGGTCTTCCCACCTTATTTCCCCCTCCAACATTTGGTTTCTTTTTCTTTTTTCCTTTCATGGTAGCTTGTGACCATCCCTCTTCATCCCCCTTATCACTTGATCCTTGAGGGAAGCTGAGAATGGCCAGCGTCTCATTTATATTTTGACACAGATACAAGCATACACAAGCCTTGATCTCTCCTAGGTGATTTTATCAATGGCCAATAGACTCTTGAAAGAGTTAGAAATACCCTATAAAATTCCTTTCTGCCAAAACTCCAAGGGAACCCTTAGAAGGTGAACCCAAGTAGGCGCAGACACCCCCAAATCAGCCGACAGGTCAAAACCCGGTTTCCATTTACAAAGAGAGAGAAAGTTTTTAAAGCTTGGGTCAAAGGCCCAAGGACCTCTGGTTAAAAATTTCAGCATATCCTCATAGACCACAAAAAATAATAAAAAAATGCCTCGAGGCATGGCATTTATGGTGACACTACCTTTGAGGTTCTAGGTGGAAGTAGCCCACTAACGAACTAGTTCAATATTTGGCCTAAACGCCAAGAACTTTCCAACCAAAGCCATTTTGAGGTTATCCATTGCCTTCAACATAAGGGCCTCAGGGACATCGACTTCTCAGCCAATAACTGAGCAAGAACCAGATTCCATGATTCTTTTAGTCTGGGCTAGCGAGTTAGACCCCACCAACTTGTCCATGTAGGAAGCGGGAGCTTCCTCCAAAAAAAAGGAATTAAGCCCAAACATCAGAGAGAAGGGAAACTTCCCAGAGATTCCATTAGTCTTTTCCCCAAGGGAAAGGACAACAATACGAGGAGAAGACATCTTTTCAGAAGCAGGTAGACTCACCACTGCCACCACAAGCACAACTCTAGAAGTGGGGACAACCTCCTTGGAATGGGAATCCCTCCCGCCGCCACCGAAACAACCCATGAAATAGAGAACAAAAAAATAGTGGCCGAAAATTCAAAAAATAGCTAGCGCGGGAAGAGTAGAGCAACACAATTTGACCAGATTTTAGAGCAACACTTCAAATATAAATGTTATGATGACATCATCTTGCAATTCACACTTTCGATATATTTGATGGTTCTTTTAATGGGTCATTTATTTTTATTCCAATTATAAATGTTATCATGACAAAGTCATCTCAAATTTATAATTTATAGTATGTAAACTACAAGAAAATTAGTGAAGGAAGACTCTATGATATTTCAATAATTAATAATAACATGTTTTTTTTTAAACATGAAAATTCACTAATAAATTTTGTAGAGAACCTTTATAAAAAAGCACTCATACAACATCAACAATGATCCGTCTAGACTGATGGAACCCCTCAAAAAATTTCTTTGGTTAAATTTTAAATCTTGCAAAATTTGTTTCAATCCCTTGTCCTAGGGCTTAGGGTTATGTTACTGTGAACCCCAATCCTAGACCTACGCAAACAAAAAGAACAAACACAATATTAGTCACATATGCAATTGAGAACTAAGATTCTTGGGTATGTGCAGGATCATGATGGGCCAAAAAGTGGCAATATGATGGGTATGTGGCTGACGACTTTTTTTTTAACCAAAATTGATGAAATGAAAAGGGTTTTTAAAGGAGATTCTCAACTTTCCACCAATATAAATTATTCTTTAGTTTGAATTTAATAAGTAATTATTATTCATTTTCTATTGAAATTATGACTAAAGTCCTAATTGATAGACTGATTGAAAAACATCTATAACCTGCAAGCGGTATCACATTTTTAAATTCAAAATGTGTGTCACATTCTATGCTTTGTATACTATAGGATTTAAAAAAATTGAATTTCATGAAGTTTTGACCAAGTTAAGGTGGTTAGACATACAAGTTTTTTATATTTTTAAAAATTTGTAATAAAAAATTCATAATTAATTATTTACTTGGAAACAAATTACAAAAAATATTCCTCACATAGGGACATGAGTCCTCTACTTATATATAAAATCTTATAAAAAATATTATCATTTTATTGTGGTTAGGGTGGTCAAACAAACACCTACTTATTTTTTTCTTGAAATTTAAGTACTACTGCATTGAAATTTCAAATTTTCACCAAATAGATTTTTTTTTTTTCAAACAAACCTAGTAGTTTAGAAACTACATTCAATTTGCTACCAATTCTATTCTTACATATTTTTGAAATAATATAAATAACTTATTCAAATTTTTATGTCAAGTTGCCTAACTCTGGTTTTTCTATTTTTTTTGCCACTTAAGGGCCTGTTTTTTCCATGATGATCCTACACATACCCTCTCCATAGAATTCATTTACAATCCTAAAAATAGGAAATGAATGAAAAACACAAAGAAAACAATTAAATCCTATTAAAGCATGCAAACTCTCAATACCATGGGGAAATTGGTGTCATTTTGATGTGGGAAATGGCCCTTTCCCAATCCCTTGTAAGCTTTGTGATGCCTTGATGATGATTTGATGATTCCTTAGAGAAAATTCTCCATAACCTAGCTATGAAAGATAAAATGTGGATGAAAGTGGATGAAAATTCCCAAGATTGTGGATCCAAATGTGCATGGTGATCTTACCTAGATTGTGGATGATCAAATACAATAAAGGAGGCCTCTATTTATAACAAAGAAGGATGGAGGATTGAAGAATAGGATGAATGTGGGATTAAAGATCTAGACCAATGGCATTGTGCCACTTGTCAAGATGCTAATGGAAGCAGGTTGAGCACATTTTGATAAATGTGCATGCATTTGAAATTTGAATTTGAAGAAGTGACATGTTGGAGGGAGAATAAAATGGAGTTAATGCCACTTGGCTCAAGGCAAAGGACATGTAAGAGGCTTTTAATGCCTTTTTGGAGAGGACAAATCCTTTTGGAGGGACCTTTTGAATTTGAGGAATATTCCATCCTTGATGCCTTTTTGAATGAAAATTGAAGATTTAATAAATAAAATAAATTGATTTATTGTGCAAGTTGCACATTCTAGAGGATTTGAGTGATTAAGATTATAATTAATCAGGATTTGATTAATTTTGATGAAGATTAGCTGATTTGACAATTTGATTTAGATTTTAGGATTTAAATAAATCAAAATGAGAGGAATAATGATTTTAGACTTAATTAAATAAAGTTTGATTTATTTAATTAAAGAAAATGGTGTTAGTTTTAAATCAAATAAAGATAAATTTATTTAATTTAAATGAGATGAATTTAGAGATTAATTAAATAAAATGAATTATTTAATTAAAAGAGGGACTATAGGATTAATTAAATAAAATGATTTTCCCCCATGAGTTAGAGGAGTTGGTTCAAGTCTTGGGTTTGCTCCCTGAGGTCTTGGGTTCAATTCTCTCTGGCCTGGAAATAACCTCGCCATGAATGCTGGGGGGCGGCGTTGGTTACCTCGTGGCCGTAGGGATTAGTCTCGCCTCAAGCTTGCCCCATAAAGGGAACCTGTTGGGCTTGAGTCGCGGGGATACCCTGACGAGAAAAAAATAAATAAATAAATAAATAAATAAAATAATTTATTTAATTAAGAGATGAAATGTGATGAATTTAATTAAATAAAGATTATTTAATTAAATGACTAGCAAATGGAGATGATTCAAGATGAACTAGTGTTAGTAAATCAGGATCAGGTGCATGGGATCAATCTATACATTTTCTGTGTCTACATTTTTCCCCTCTTTAAAGCAATGTACCCACTGCGTTGGTTCAAAGAATAACCTTGTTGAGATCAAAATGCAAAAATTTTATGATTTTTTCAGATGCCCCATTATTTCCCTAGCGGAAGAATTACGCTGGTATATTGCCCCCTTGAGAGATCAGATGGAAATTTGGATTTTTGGGTGATCTTGTGATAAAGATTTAGGGCCAGTTCAACTCAAAGGGGACTAGAAAGCTTGAATTTTTTATGTAGACAGATTTGATGATGTATAGGCAGTCATCGACCATGGATAGCCTCATGTATATTTTGATATAATACATAGATTTGGATAGAAAAGTTAGTAAAGATAGAAGAATAAGAAGAAATGAGATGGTGAAAGAGAGGATCCAACAAGTCCATGAGTCATTAAGACTTTATTAGATATGATGATGAGTGATGATGATGATTTGCTTATTAGGAATTGGGATTTTAAAAGGGCTACTTACCTTATATTTGATAACACACATAGGCACGATGCATCAAGGTGTAAAGAACTAGGATGGCATTGCACCTAATGTGATGGACTTTGACTCGAAAACATATAGGAGTATTATTTTTCACACCTAACATATGGAAACCTTACTAGGATGTACTTTAGATATTTCAAATATCTCAAACCAAAACACGGAAAGGAAAATCCTAACAATGTAATAGTCAACAAGTTTTCCAAAACACCTTCCATCTATACCTAATAAAGCAAGTATTTGCCAAGGTTATATTACAAGAATGTCCAACGAGCACAACAAACAAAATATAATGATCATTGCCCCATTCCTTTCTCTCTAAATATTTTTGATTAGACATCATCGAGAGGTCATTGAAATGAGCACAATGAGATAAATCAAAGAAAATATCAAGCAAGAAAACAAGCTAGTGTTCATCATACCTCAACCCAAAGGGATGTGTTTTGTTTAGGATAAGTATCCAAAGTGATTTTCCAAAGATAATGCCCATTGTAGGAAGGATTCATCCTAGGACATGTTAGTGGATGGAGGCAAGTTGATAGGTTGTTTGAAAGGTTGTTGATATAAGGTTGATTGACATGTTTGTGAATGATCAAGAGTTTGATTTTGCATTCAAAAGTTTGTTGTTTTGATTTTGATTTTGCATTTGAAGTTTGCTTTTGCTGATTGTTATGGTTGTTTTTGTTTTTTTTCTAAAGGATGAAGGTGATTGATTTATTATGGATGAGATTATTGTGGGTGAAAGAAAAATGAGATGAATGGATTTTTTCAAATATTTGGATGTTTTTGGAGTTTTGAAATGTTTTGAGGTTGTTTTTGGTATTTTGAAGATGTTTTACAAATGTTTTGATTTTCAAATTTTCAAATTTTTTTGTGTTTTATGAAATTTTATGAATGTTTTTGGATTTTGTGTTTTTTGAAGGTTTTTATGTTTTTGTGTCTCAGGGGATGATCAAAGATTAGCCTTTCCTATGTTTAAGCTCAGAGATGACATAGTTCAAATTCCATATTTTTTATGTTTTTCTGACTTTTTGACATGTTTTTGGGATTTTTGATATGTTTTGAATGTTTTTGTGGTTTTTGAGATTTTATAAATGTTTTGGATTTTGTGTCTCGTGGGCTGATCAATGATTAGCCTTTCCTACATTTAAACTCAGAGACAACGTAGTTTAGATACCATGTTTTTGACATTTTTCTGACTTTTTCACCTGGTTTTGAGATTTTTGATATGTTTTGAATGTTTTTGTGTTTTTTCAGATTTTATGAATGTTTTTGTATTTTGTGTCTAGGGGGCCAATCAAATATTAGCCTTGCATACCTTTAAGCTCAGAGACAACGTAGTTCAGATACCATGTTTTTGACGTTTTCTGACTTTTTAACCTATTTTTTTTATTTTTGACATGTTTTGAATGTTTTTGGATTTTATGAATTTATGAATGTTTTTGGATTTTCTCATGATTTTGATGATTTGGATATGAATATGTGTGACGATATTAGTGCTCTATTTTGGGATTTTTGTTGAAAACCAAGCTAAAGTTGATTGATCAGATTGATGGATTATGATGATAACATTGTTGAGGATACACAACAATGCAAGGATACACGAAGAGGGGAAGTTTCGGCCAAAAAAAATATTCTAGAAAATTCATACGCGCTATTAAGAAAATGTGTATGCGTTATGCTTCAGGTACCCGAGCCTAAAAAATGTGTATGCACTAAAAAATGCATACATGTTATATAACGAGTACACATTTTATAACACATAGAAGTCATTTATTTTAAAAAATAAATACCTTTTAGAAACACATACCTATTTTAAAATACATATGCATTTTGTAACTCAGAACACGTACGTGTTTTAAAACGCATGTGTTTCTAAAAAGTAATTTTTTTTAAATAATCAAGAAAATAAAGAACACATATGTGTTTTGTAACGCATATGCGTTTTTAAAATTTTGAATTCCAAACCCACATGCTACCTTGGTTTTAGGCTCAAGAAGGGCTTGGCAACTTGACCCTTAGCCTTGGACCTGCAACTAAAAAGCTAAGGAAAATTGAAGAAGAATGTCCAACTTTGGCAATATGGTTGATGGAATTTTTTTTTTGAATCAATCTATAAAATTCAAACCCATTAGAGAACACGATGTCTAATTTCCAAATATATAATTTTTATTAGGATTGGATTATGTTTGCTATTTTTTAATTAATTTATAAGCAAACTAGTGCTTAAATTTGAAATATTAGGCTTTTTTTGTTTTTTAATAACTTTTTTTTGGTTAAGTTTCTTGTAAAAAAAATTATATGGCATCAAACTTTAAATAATTCTCTACACAGTGAAAAAAAAAAGATTCAAAAAATATTTAGTTTAGGTCCAATTATGTTGTCTGTACATGTTGATTTTTAAAAACAACAATTAAGGCCAATAAAAATTCAATAAAAAAAAAATATTCAACAAAATATTACAAAAAAAAGTTCACATCAATCTTCATGTTGTTAGATCTCATTACCCAAAAGGAATTATCAAAATACTTTTATTTGGGTCAAAAAGTGGTGTTTGTACACATGCTTGGTATGGTTAAAAAAAGGGACTTTAAAAAAATGGTTTTATAGATCCCTATCAAAATTTAATTTCTATAATATGGGTATTTGAATTATTTAAATATTTGGAAACTAGATTGAAAATTCTAAATTTCATATTACTAACTTTTTTTAAGATTCATTATGTAAGTGCCTCAAATTTTCAGTCCAAGTGTGAAAAATTCCAAAAAATAGAAAAAAAACTTCCACTTTTTGAGCTTTTTGTGTACCCAACTTGCATCAGCTTGCAAGGATAGTGTTAAGCAACACGAGGATTAGGATGGATATCCCAAGATGATAAGGGATTGATTATTATTTGATTGATTAGGATTTTGAAGCTTGATTTTGGCAAAATCGTTTTGAATGATTTGATGTGACGTTGACATGCAAATTAGATGCGATCGTTATTGATTGTTTGGATTTATGTTCGATGAAAGATTTAATATTTGATAAGGAACATCTTCTTGTCAAAATGTGCCATGGGCTAGTGATTTGGATTCCTCCTCACAAATGCTTGACCAATTTGATTTTATGTTTGCTAATTTTTGGATCACCACTTACGTTGGAGGATATATATCAAGATTTATTCCTGAAGCGAGATGTAAATATCTGCCCCCAGTGTCTAGCATTGTATGGAATGCATGGATGGATGATTGGATAGGTGTATGGATGGAAGGATATGGATTATCTTGTGATAATATAAGGTGTTCGGATAAAGAAAGCTCATTTGGATAGTGCTTCATGGCTCAGATAATGTTGGGTAGGATAGGATCAGTGAAAATGGCTCATGTCATGATGTCCATCATAAGCAAGTGTAAAGTGTAAACCAAAATTTCATCAAGATCAAGATAATTTACAAGATGGATGGAGATGGATGAAAATGGATTGGATCAATGGTTTATGGATAAATGGATTTATTATGGATGAGATGAATGGAATGCTAGATTTATTATGGATGGGATGAGATGATTTTACCTGAACTAGCGCACACAGATGCTCAATTCTACACGTGACATCTGTTTTCCAGGTTTTCATCATGGTACTTGTCCAAAGCACCACCGAAGTGGTTTTCACTAGAGGATTTTTTTTTTATTTTTACTATTTTCATTATTTATTTATTTATTTATTTTTTTGAATTTTTATTTATTTTTTTTTTTTTGTATTTCTCTGTAAGATTTTTAGCTCATTCTGAATAATCTTGTGTTGTTGATGTAGATACTTATGTCATAATGTGTCATTGATATCCTGCTTGAAGAAGCTACTTTTCCAAGATGCGTGCACTTGAATGCAACTTTTGAGATTCTTAATCTGTTGATACCAAAGTTAACTTTGTCTTTGTGTGCACATCACGATAGAGTGCCTTGTAAATCCTTATGATGACGGCAACACATGGTCAATGTGAATTAGATATCATGCATGGAGGCGCAGATGGAGTGTTTTTAGGAATAGATAGATTGGTTGACAACTTTGAACCTTTGACTCTCCAAACTTGGGAAGATGAGTAACGATGGGTGGATATGGAAGTGTGCATGGAATTAGGACCAACTGCTTGATATACTTTGTATGTCGCTTGAGAAGCCTTCTTTTTCCTTTGTGGACATCTTTAATGGATACTTTTCCCTTTTTTATTTTTCCCCATAATTTCTTTGACTGATGGAGTTTGATAGGGGATAATCTTTCTTTGTACTTTTTGGTATCCATGTGTATTTGATTTTTCCATTATGCTTCTGAACTTATTTTGCTTTGATGATGTTCTTCTTGTTTTGATTCACATCCTTCTTGTGATGTTGGTCCCAATTTGTGGATGGGGTGATGGGTGGGTGAAGATTCGTGACGTGGCTGGTTGTAGTATTAACATCATTTTCATCATAAGGATTCTTCATGCTCCCTATGTTGACATTTACTTGAGACATAGTTTCCCCCAGTATGGTGGTATTAGCACCTTTGTTCTTTGATTCTATTTGTTTTGAGATTTCTTGTTCAGTAAGCACTCTTTGATAAATGATCACTATAGATGACGTTATTTAAATTTGTTGCTCTGTTGACTCCAGAATATCATGCTCTATCTGACCTATTTCCTTGAGTGGATAATGTTGGATATCTTCATACATGATGTCCTCAGTCTGAATTTAGGATATATCTGATCCTAATGTTGACAACTCATTTTGATTGTAGGAATCAATAACCTGCTCTTTTTGTGTAATAATGTTAGGAGTAAAGGAATCCTATTTTGAATGAAGAACATCTATGTTTCCATCCAAAGAAAGCATCTCATGCGTAGATGGAGGAGTATGTGCTATGAGGATGTGATCATCATTTGCAACATCTTGTATAGATAGGAGAGTTTCCATTAGATCATTGTAGTATCTTGGAGATACAAATTCTTGATCTTGATTAATTTTGCAATTGCTTTTGACATACTTTGGATTGAGTTCTTGACATGGGTCAGTTTCAAAGGATGGATTTCTTACAAAGGGTTCTTGGATGTCTTCATTAGGCATGGGAAATGGCTCAATATCCTCTTGATCTTTGAGTGGATTTGGATCAAGTATGGAGTTGAAGATTCCTTCAATATTGGCAACCATGAGGTCAAAAGATGTCAATATGTCTTGGAAAGGACCATTGCTAGACTTTGGTGAAAGATGTTGACCATGCTTTGGATTAAATTCTTGAGATATGTCTTATAACTCATTGGATGATGTAGAGGTATTATCAAAATGATCATTGGTGGAAGGATCGCTGATTATCGGATCAAATAATGTTAACACTCCTTGGAATAGATCATTGTTGGATATTGTTGAGGGATTCTTATCATGATCAAAAAGTGACTCTTGATGTATGTTGAGTTGATCTTTGGATGAGGTAGAAACATCTTCAAGGTGCTCATTTATGGATAGATATTGATCATTGTTTTCAACAATTGTGGTGGGGAGATTGCCAATACTATCACTAGTGGTTGAATCCTAATCATTGTCCCCAATAGTTATTATTTTTTATCAATAAGGTCTTGGATGAGATTTTTGAGTCGAATACAATTCTATGTTGTTTGTCCCTTTATTTTGTGATACTCACAAAGGTGCTTATCATTATATCCTAGTGGTTTAACTTGGGGCTCTTGATAATTCTCATAAATGGGGATTTTAATGATATTTTCTTGTACCGACTCTTGCATGACTGATTTGATTGGTTCCCCAAGTGGTATGTATTCTCGTTTGTTACCTTTTTAGATCTCAAATTGACCTTTCGGTGATTTATTTTGGAGATGTTGTGATTGAATTTGGAAAATGTTTTGATTTGGGATGATGCTTAGATTTGGAAAGATAAATTGAAATTGAACATTTTTGTGGTTGGGAATCACATTGGCTTGATTTAGGTAACTTTTATTTTGCATGGTGTTACCTTGACTTTGATCAATACATGGATTCGTTAACATTATTTTTTGAATTTGAACAACATTTGTATGATTCACAAACATATCTATCCCAAAGTTTACCAAGTGTGGATTCAAAATTTTCATGTTTGGTAAAGTTCTACTTGGTATATTCACATTTGGCATGTATGCATTTGGTGGGATAATGTTGTTTTGTTGAAGACTCATGCATTAATTGTTTGGTTGATAGATTTGTAGGTTTGGAGTTTAATTTAAATATACCATAGGGAAAGTTGTTCCAAAATTTAGATTGGGAATACTCACATTTTTTGTACCATTGAGGTTTGTAGGAGATAATGATCCCATGTATGGATTGTATAAATGTGAGTTTTGATAATCAATTAGTATTGTAAGGATTTTATGGCTTGGTTATTTTAGACCACTCATGATGTATGAATCAAGTTTATATTCCATGTTTTTCTTGTGTTTTGACCTTGTTGACCTCTAATGGATTTAGGACCAATGATGAGATGAAGGATGAAAGGGGTGAATGATATGGGTGTTGAACTTTTAAGAACTTTGGATCAATGCTTTACTGTAGGAATCTTTGGATTTTTTGATTTGGATTGGATTTGATTTGATTTGGATAATGGACTTATAAACCCCAAGATGTTGGATGTTATCTTGGAATAAAATTGTCCACAAGGATGATAATTTAACTAAGTGTATGAGGAAGGATTCATCCATACACACATAGTCAAAGAAGATGATTTGGATTTGTTTTGATTTTTTATTTCAAGAGGATTTTCCAAAATTTTAGCATAGAGGATTTTTTCAAGATTTCCAAGAGTTGTTTGTGAGGTGAATTTTGATTTTGATGTTTGAGATGGATGAAATGATTGGTTGTTTTGATCCTAAATGAACCTAAGAGGGACTTTTTTACAAGACTAAGGTTCTGATGAACATGCTTTTCCCTAAGATTACTTCAAACCAAAAGATCAATGTTTGCTCAAAAGATCGTAAGACAAAAGATGAACAAGAACATTTGTGGGGTTCAATTGATTTTATCTTGGTTAATGAATTGATTTTTACCACATCCACTTCTTGATTAGCTTTTCAAACTAAATTTCTAATTTCCTAATTTCTTCTCATCCCACAAAGTCTATTATGTAGAAATCAAGAAAATCAAGGCAATAGTTCCCTAATGTTGACTTTAGTGAGAGAAAATTGAGATATAAATTCAAATACTTAGAGGCCTCTAAGGATAGAATCCCTAGGGAAAGCAATAGCACTTGAATTTTGTCAAAGTTATTTTCTTCCTCTAAAGGGTTTGAAATTTGATGATCATGTTGATTTTTTGTTTTCCAATGTTTTAGATCCAAGCCAAGCATTTTGATTCCAAAATGATGCACAACCCTAGGATAGAATGCGATAATATTTGTTGAGTTCCCACTTGGATAAATTCAACTACGCTTGTGCTTAGCGGATGATTAAATGCTTTTCCACACTGTCTCCCCTCCACGACACACACTTCTCGGGTTAGCCAAGTATCAATACCCAAGAAACTCCCATGGCATACTTCTCATCTCTACTAAGAGATGTAAAAATGTGGGATGGTTTCATAAGGATTGTTCTTGCACCAACAAAAAGATAAGGATTTGGACTTCTAAACAAAATGTTATATTATAGGAGTTTTGTTCATGGGGGATCATCCATATGGCAAGATAGCACTGTTTCCCTTCTTGTCAGAACAATCCTCATGATACTTGAACTTTCCTCAAGTACCCACACTTATATACCAGGTGGAAGTTGCTTGGTTTTAGCATGTTCTCGGTTGGGTCATTGCTTGGGGTGATTAATTTTTCCCACCAGGTAGGCCCTATAAGGATAAAAAAAAGTGAGAAAGCACATCCGTAGTTTCAACAATCTTTGATCACGTGAACAAAGAGAGAAAAAATGTGGTATACTCCACTCACACTTGCAAAATTTTGTTCACTTTTAAGAGCCCAAATTGAAATATGAAGGTAATATTTTATACAAATTAATGTCACCAAAAGGAATTTTGATTCTCAAGATCACCATGGAACGTGAGAGAAGTTCATACGCCATTTTAAATTAGATTACTGTGTAAAATATTAGAAAACGCAAAGGACACATGTTCATTTTAACCTTTAAAGCAAGAATGGGTTCTTTTTAAGCACCAAGATTGAAATGTGAAGTTTGTTTGTTCAATTGTTAAGGCCAAAAAAAAATGTAGTAAGTTTCCTAAGGTTCTTTTTAATCCCTTTGTTTTGTTCTTTTTAAGCCTAAACAAAAATTATTAAGTCCTAAAAAGCATGAAGATGACAAAGTCCTTAGAAAAGGGATCATAATTGCTCCCAAAAGTGTTCAAAAAAACTTGATACAATGATGTGATAATGCTTTTTTTTTCACTTCCATGCTCCATGATCCCTTAAAAACTGCAATACAAGCTCCAAATGTTAGATGAAATCAAGAAACAAGAAGATATGAGGGTTAGATAAATAATTAAGCTTAAAACCCTAAAATTTAGACCAACTTTCATTGTGATTTGACATTAGGTGAAAATTTTAAAATTTTAACTCTATCAAAGTTGAGAAACACCTACACTATTGGATAGCATATGAAATTCTACCCCATCTCAAAAAAATAGGCTCCAAAAAAGACTAAAAAATGACCAAGATACGACCATTTTAAGATTGAGTGAAAAAGAAAGAAAGCAAAGGCAGTGCCCTTTGCAACGGCATTGTTTGGGTCCAAATAGCTATGCTAGAACAAAAGAAACGCTATTTGAGGATTTGAACAACACTCTAGTGAAACTAGTGGTGTTGTTTGGAAAAAATAGAGACCGCAGATGTGTCACAATTTCCCCCAACAGTGTTGTTTGACCTAGAAAGACAAAAAAAACATAAAAAACAATGGAATTTGACCAAAAAACATGTTAATTTTGAAAGATTCGCCCTCCTTCTAGTGCCAAAATGTGAATGGTGATCCTAGACCTGTACAAACACAATCACACAACACATCATTAGCCTATTTTTCAAGTTAAATCAACATTCCCCATAGAATTCATTTGAAATACACAAAATAAGAAATAGAGTGAAGAACACAAGTAAAAGCTTTCAAATCCTATTTAATGCAAACAAACTCTCAATCCCATGGGGGAATTGGTGCCATTTTGATGTGGAAAATGGCCCTTTCCCAATCCCTTGTAATCTTGATGATCAATGGTGAAGATTTGATGCTCCTTGATAAAATTTCTCCATAACCTAGCTATGAAAGATGAAATGTGGATGAAAGTGGATGAAAATGCCTAAGATTGTGGATCCAAATGAACATGGTGATCTTACATGGATTGTGGATGATAAAATACAATAGAGGAGGCCTCTATTTATAACAAAGAAGGATGGAGAATTGAAGAATATGATGAATGTGGGATTAAAGATGGACCAATGCATTTTGCCACTTGTCAAGATCCTAATGGAAGGACGTTGAGTACATTTTGATAAATGTGCATGCATTTAAAATTTAAATTTCAAGAAGTGACATTTTGGAGGGAGAAGAAAATGGAGTTAATGCCACTTGGCTCAAGGCAAAGGACATGTAAGAGGCTTTTAATGCCTTGTTGGAGAGGACAAGTCCATTTGGAGGTACTTTTTGAATTTGAGGAATATTCCATCCTTGATGCCTTTTTGAATGAAAATTGAAGATTTAATAAATAAAATAAATTGATTTATTATGCAACTTGCAAAATCTAGAGGATTTGAGTGATTAAGATTAGGATTAATCAAAATTTGATTAATTTTGATGAAGATTAGCTGATTTGACAATTTGATTTAGATTTTAGGATTTAAATAAATCAAAATGAGAGGAATAATGATTTTAGACTTAATTAAATAAAGTTTGATTTATTTAATTAAAGAGAATGGTGTTAGTTTTAAATCAAATAAAGATAAATTTATTTAATTTAAATGAGATGACTTTAGAGATTAATTAAATAAAATGAATTATTTAATTAAAAGAGGGAGTATAGGATTAATTAAACAAAATGATTTATTTAATTAATCAGAGATGATGACTTAATCTGATAAAATTGATTGATTTATTTAAGAGATGAAATGTGATGAATTTAATTAAATAAATATTATTTAATTAAATGACTAGCAAATGGAGATGAATCAAGATGAACTAGTGTTAGTAAATCTGGATTAGGTGCATGAGATCAATCTGTACATTTTTTGTGTTTACAATTACTCATTGTTGTTTTAGGGTTTGTGTTGTCAAAATTCCTCCAAATTAACCAAATTAAGTCTTAAAGTCATGATTAGCATTTTATTTTATTGTTGACCTTCTAATGTAGGTTAATGGTTGCCTAAGTTGTGACTCACACTATCAAGTTGATTATTTCGTTGGTCCCTAAGTCCTAATGGTATCAATTGGTGCCCTTGGCCATTTTTAATTGTTGACATTATTTTGTGGGGTCAATATCCTTCAAAGTTAATTTTCCTAAGTCTATGATCAAGGTTTAATATTTCCTAGGGTCTTAATCCATATATTCATGTCCCCAACCATTGTCTGCCTAGTAATGGACCTCTTTTAAAAACTAACATTTGTGACATGTGTAGGTTTTTGGTTATGTAATGACCATTTGATCTTAGTAGGAAAATTTTGACCACTCCCCATGCGCTTGCTTTGTTTCATTTTTCATTAAAATAACTAAGTGGATTGGTGGGCGATTGGAATATGTCATATCTGGTAGTGGATCCATTTCTTCCAAAGGGTTAGTGGGTGGAGCTTTGAGGAAAATCAATAACTAATATCACAACACGTGTCTTCATCTGGGTCGTTCCCAACTACCCCATCTATTCTATGTATTTCAGTAAAGTAATCACATGGGCTAGCGAACATAGGGCATGTGTTATATTTATATAGTTGGCCCGATATCCTTTTGTGAGCTACAAGTGGTATCAAAATGAAATCTATGGTGGTCATTGGGTGATGTGGTTTCATCTCGACTGCTCCTCGCTACCCCGTCTGATTTTATTTAGTATTTATAAAATGTCACGAGCCAGTGGGTGGATTGACACATGTTGCTTCATGGAGGGACCCACCAATATTTGGAGACAACAAATGATTTATGAGGAAAGAGATCAATAATTGATGGTGGGTGATGTGGTTCAATCCTAACTGCTCCCTACCATCTCGTGAGGGGCCCACTTATACCTCTTGTTTCTCAATGGATGAGCGGGTGACTTCCACATGGAATATCTTAAGGGCTTGGATGGACTTTAGTGGAGATAAAGTATTGCTAAAATTTGGTTGAGACGACACTAAGATTAAAACAACACCATATTAGAGCTAGTTTCTTTTGGCATGTGTTCAAGATTTGGGAAATGCTTTTGATTGCAGTCGTCAATTCTGTCAGATGTTGGTATATGTGGGATGGTGAAATTGAAGGAAAAGTATGGGCTAATATTATGAGATTAAATCAAGATCACTCCCCACTATCTTATTGTGATGATTTGCAAGTGGATTAATTCCCACGGGTGAGTGGGTAAACATGACATGACAGGTTTTATTAAATGCTAAGTATGTGACTAAATTTGCAGAAAGAGTTGATGTCTATTCACTTGGACTTTTCTAATTAGGAAAAGGCATCAAGTGCATGCAATTCGCTTTGTCATAATTAATCACCCTGATTGTAATTATTCGTTAATTTATCTTAATGTGTGATCGATGATTGAGGTTCAAAAATCAAGTAGTTGATTGTCAGCTCACTTGCACAATCTTTCCTTGAGTATTAACGGTTGGCACACTTACATTCCTTAATATAATGAGGACCAATAGTCATATTTTTCTTAACAGTTTGCAAACAGAAGCTGAAAATTGAGCTTAAGTCCATGAAAAGGTTGCCGAAGAGTTTCTTTGGTAAAAGGTTGTAGAGGTATCATGATAAAATTTTCCCTAGGTAAGTAGTTACTAATACCTACTTGTTTCAATTATGACTATATCAGTTTATGGGTTTTAGAATCCTAGGGTGGTGAGGGTTTATTATCTGTAATTTCTTCATGAGTTGATAAGAACTGTGGAGTCTTGAGTTGTTTGTTCATCAAGAGTCTTTTTAGGAGTAAACCTATGAAGGTTTTTCTGTAAATTAAGAGTCTCCTTGTGAAAATGTGTAAGCCAAATGATTCTGTCAAGCTAGTTCAAAGGTCTAGGAGACTTAATCTATTTGAGTCCCAAGACAATGCTCCTAAAAATGAAATTGGGATACCAGGAGCTTTTGAAACACCAAAGGAGAAGAAATCACACAAGAAATCTAAGAGAGGTGGTGTCAGGAGTAGTTACGGCCACTTGAGAAGTAGGACCATTTCAAAAGAATTGGTCAAGTTTAAAGGAAATGAATTGGTTTGAGCCTGTGAAGAAAGCGAAGAAAAGAAACAAGTATCACAAGGCTTAGTTGGGGAGACATAATTCTCCCATTGAAGTTTCAGACAACCCTTCGGATGGTGGAGGCGATATTTACCTAGAGTACAACCATTATCTTCTTTCCCTAGTTCCATTTGAAGACTTTTATAAGGGAGGAGTGATGGTTCTGAGCATACTCTATTGCTGACGAATTAGAGTAGTGTCCCAGCTTCGTTTTTTTTTTTATGACACCATTGCCACTGCATCAAGATCATCCTCATCAACATGTATGTAGTTTTTAATCCTTGATGCTGACGTGGAAATAGTTTTGGCTGGTGTGAAGGAGAGGTGTTGGACTCCATGTCTTTGATGAAAAATATTCCTTTTCCATGTAGTATATGATTTTTTGTCTCTGGTACTAATGAAGAATCTTCTTTGGTCTAAGTGGACGAGAGATTTAGGGGCTGTTGCAACAACAAATAATTCCTTTTGGAAGGCTATCCCATCTTCTTCAATGAACCATGTGGATTTTTTTCTTCCCCTATTATACAATAATTAAGTGTAACTATTTAGGGAATATCTCCAATTTAGGTGACATTAGCTTTCAAATGAAAATGAAATGTAATTGTAATTTTTTCTTGATGCTTGTCACTCCCATGTCTTTATAAATGGGATTTTAGGGCTGATTAAAAAAAGGAGTTTGGGTATTGAGTTGTTCTAGGGTTGGTCACACAGGGATTATGAACGTTACTAAAAAGTTTGGTGATAAGTCTTAGGTTTGAGTCTATCAAATATGCTTATGTAATTGTTATCAAATAGATTTGCACCCTGCTGAAACTGAAAGTTCAGCAATCTATTGACACATGGAAACGTTCTTGAATTGTGGGTAACTCATTGCAAGAATGAATCTCTAGAGTGAGCTGGTTCTCTGAATGACGAATATTGTTCTAAATGATCTTCATGAAAAGGGATAGAGTAAAACTAAAATTAAAACCTATGACTTAAAATGATCCACAAAACTTAATAATGACTTTGATATTTCTCCTGGGCACAAACAATCTTCAGAAAAAACAATGAATTCACAATCTCTCATGAACACCAGTGCAAAATTGATTTGCATGAAGGTTTAGATTTAAACACAGCATGCAACCTACAAAAAATTAACTTTTTTCATTGATGATCTGCAATAATAGGACATAAAGAGGATCTATAAACAGAATACAATATAAACATCAAACTAAAACTGTGAGTTTAGACAAAAATTGGAGATAGGAATGCTGCTTTTTATTAGATGAAGGAGTGAAACTCTCAAAACCTAAGTACAAAGAAGTTTACAAGCTCAAAAATGTTCAGAGCAAGAAACTGCCAACTAAACTAAAGAAGAAGAAAAAACTATGTTTCTTCAAGATATAACCTTCTTGAAACCCTAATCCAAGCTCACAAGAAAAGCTCAAGGAAAAGGTACCAAATTGTCTCAAAAGTCTGCCTAAAAGCAAAAAAAACACACTTTTTCACGCTCACACTGAAAATCTCCTAAAAATAGGCTAAATCTGCTTTTTAAAGCAAATAAAGCACCTTATCCATCCAACAGACAACTCAAATCCGACCCAGGAAGAAAACAAAACAATCTGCTAAAATTAGCAAAGAATAAAGCGATTTATAAAAGCATCGCTTTAATCCTGCTTTACACGATATGCAAATTTTTACAATTTGGCCTATTTTTGCAATTAAAGATTGCTTTGAAATCTTTTGCAAAATACAACTTAATCTCTATTTCTCCAATACAATCTTGATTTTCTCAAAAAAATCATAAAAGAAATAATGAATATCTCCTAATTGACATTTAATTGATTTTTCCCCAAAATCACTCTGAAAACATGAGAAACCCCAAGTCATAAGTGCAATGACTTAACAATTTTTTTATTGATCTCTCACAAAATCAATTAAAATCAAAGATATTTACCACTACTCATTTCTTACCTAAGGCATTATTGATCACAATCCTAAAACCCTAAATCCATAAAATATTTGATTGAGCAAGCTTAAGGACTTAGGTAAACATGAAATAAGGGAAGATTCCTATAATGATTCGACCTAAGGCATGCATTAAATTATAGCCACTAACAAATATGCCCCCAAGTTGAATTAGGGTTGAGAAAACTCTAATGAACAAAACCACAATATTCCACTTATTTCACTTCATTTTGAGAGAAAAGTCTTTGAAGAAAATGGCTCTGAGCCGTCACCAACACGAAGATAGGGTCTTTTTTTTTTAAGGAGATTTGAACTCCATGCTTGCTGCTACTGTCAAATCTTCATGGTCTTTGATGGTAAGCACATTTTTGAGCTTTTTGTAGACTCCTGAAACTTCCTTCTTGCTTTATGAATCATCTTTTGGCCTTGAGGCCACAACATTTGCATGCACTCATGGTCTGATTCTTATGTGCTCCATTCTTTGTCCTGTTTGATATCCCTCTGGCTGCCATGAGAGAGTTCGAGCTTTGTGTTTGAGAGCTCGTCAGAGCTTGGTCGTGGCTTACTTGGTCTTCATCAAGTGCACATGGTAAGCTATTGTTCTTTTGTATTCCTATTGGCATTCTTTCTCTAAAACAGAAAGCTTAAGAAAGGTTTATATTTCTGCAAAAGATCAATTTTATTTGCAAATTTATGGCCACATATAGACCGCACCATGTAGACTTGAATCTAGAATTCTGTAAAGATTCCCATGCATTGTGATTGCAATTTGCTTCAGGTATTTTAGATCTGATGGAAAACTATAATGGGCTTATCTCCTTCTGTGAAATGATAGACTTTTCTACGAGCAAAAATCTCTCTCTAGGTCGTGGCCACTCCTACACACAATGGGTTTCCTTGTAATTTTCTGGGGCATTGACCCATGACCACATCACAATTTCTGGTATTTTTGGAACAACCCTCATATGGGAATCTTGTATTTGAAGAAAATAAATGCTCAATCGACATTCCTCTAGAACTAGAGCTCGAGCCATTAGAGCACATACAATTTTTTGTGTTTTGACAAGAAATCCGCATGGGTAAATGGTGTTCTAGAAGAATCCATTCATTTCTATATCTCTGTTGAAAATTCCAACATGGGTAAGCTGGAAATGGCCAGAAATCTGTATTTTGCTTAAAAACCCTCATGTGGGTATTCTCTATTCTAAAAGAACTTTACTTATTTCTGCACTCTCTGTTGAAAACCTAACATGGGTACTTAGTATGATTCTCATTTCAATCTTCTAGAGGTACTTTTTACTTATTTGAGATCTGAATCTCTCATTCTGTTTTAATAGAAGAAACCTAGATGGGTTCTGAAACTCGCTTAAAGAAAGATGATTATGGCAAAAACCCACCTCATTTAATGAAAGCATTTGTTGTGTCATTTCTTGCATTTAGGATGATATTTCAGACATTTGTATCTTGCTATTCTATTTGTTGTCTCTTTTGATGGTAGTGGGCACTATGCTATTTTAAATTTTCCATCAATGTCACTCGTTCAAATACATTGATGCATTCACCTGATTACATTTACCAGATGCACTTGAAAACTTCAGATGGTGCTTCAAGTTCACATTTT
Source organism: Sequoia sempervirens (assembly GCA_007258455.2). Classification (NCBI taxonomy): domain Eukaryota; kingdom Viridiplantae; phylum Streptophyta; class Pinopsida; order Cupressales; family Cupressaceae; genus Sequoia; species Sequoia sempervirens. Next base: position 124,633,868 of record VDFB02000363.1, on the reverse strand, counting down.
AAAATGAGACAATATCACTTGATTTTGATTCTACTATTGGAAATTCTGAACAATCACATTTCTCTGCAACTCCATTCACCAATGATACTATCTGTACAACATTTGACATTTTGAAAACAACTCTTTATAACAAATTTGAATAAATTCAGTGATGTTTTTAGTGCTTTATCTGTAACCATTTGTTATGACTTCAATGCATTTCATGCACATTTCACCTCCTTATTTTTTTTCTTCAAACGATAGTATGATGAGGATGTGATCATAATCTTTTTATGAAGGATTTTGAAATAAGAGCACCTAATTATTATATTTTGAAGCCTATCCACTGTTTCAGTTGAAACTAATTATCATAGATGAGGAAGTTATGTATGCCTATTCACTATCCTTGATCATGAGAAAGAACACTATTGAACCTTGCATAATATCATGAACACGATGAACAAATAATATTGTGGCAAAAGAATATAACCCATACAACAATGTTTGAGATGAATGTACTCAGTTAAATTGATTGAGGAAATTAAACCCACTGCTCACCTATAGCTTTCAAAAAGCATTTACATGATTGTTATGAATGAATAGTTGGTTTAATGGCTTGATGGATAAACTTTTCTTACTCTTCTAGTTGAATTTCCTTTCTTGATGACTATGATGATTGAAATCTCTATCTCATCCCACTTGTAATGAATAGGGGTAGCATGCCGAGCTCTACCCTTGTGGGAGCCCATTTTTCTCCACATGCTTGGTCTTCAAATAATAATCATCTTTGTGATTTTCCCTATACCTGCACAAAGAAACAAACAATGTTAGCATAAAACAACATATCATGATATTGATGTCTCTCTTCGAGCTCATATTTCTACACTTTTCTTGATTGTTTCAGTGCATGATTAGTAGCATACTACATTATGATTGATGGTTCATGTAGGTATATTCATAGTCAGAGCTCTAACATCCCTCTCTTCCTTCCTAGAGGTCAACAGAGCTCAAGAAGACAAATGGTGCACCACTTTTGCATCAGCTATTAATCAATAAGCAATGATGATTATGTTTATACTTATGTGATTATTCCTTTTATGCATCTTCCATAGTGTAGTGTGTTGTTTATGATGTACTGTGACAGTCACATCCATGACTTGTGTGGATATTCGATTTCAATCTTATGCTTTTCATTTTGAAAAGGAAAGATGCATCTCAATGCAAATTTGTACTAGCATTTGAATTCTCGCAATCAAATGAAATTCTTTAAATATGAAATACTTTATGAAATAAAAGAAAGCAAATGAAATGCTTTTTTGTTTGTATGCTCAATCTGGTACCTCATTTGATGCTCCATTTGATTGTAAAATGATAAATAATTCTTGAAATTTTGTTTCCTCATGTCAATGCATAATTGTCACTTATAAAATGATAATTAAGATGCAATCAACATTTAGCATATGCAGAAATAATTGTATTTTCCACTTTTAAATATAACATTATTTAGTCAGCTCCACCAATTGAGCTGTAGCGAAAAATTGGTAACAGTAATCTTAATGGTAATATTGGAAATATAGAATGGTAATGTTTAAGTTCAACACCATTTTACTCTCCTATGTACTGGTTTTATAGATTATGAATAAAATAATCAAGGTTATCTTATTTTTCTCAGTCAATTTCAGATTGATGTGTGGTTGTATTCTTGTTTATTAATTCAAAAAAATAATGTAAACACTTGAATATGGCTATGAATTTATATAAGACTAAGTGCTTGGATATTAGTAAGAAGTAAAAGCTAGAATACAATGTTGAAATACTATAATGCAGTATTTCAAAGCTTCATATAATGTCATGTGTGAAAATTACTATCCAATTATGTGGGTATTGACTCTGCCTCAATGGATAAGGTACTGGAATAAGATAGGTAGGTATGTTGCATTATGTTGATTAAATCGGCCACTACCCATTCATTCAATCAAATTTTATAAAAACGAGTTACAGAGCTATGTGGTTTTACCATTCTCATGCTCCAAAAGTGAATTGTGCCTGAGAAGCAATCAACTTCTTTTGACATGTTTTACTAGTTGAGCCTCTATATGAGAATCATCTATGTATATTGTAGTGTTATTGATATAAATGACACAAGAATATTATTATAACATTGCTAGGATTAAACAATATGCAAGACCGGGATGGAGGCAGACGAGCGCGGGCATGGGTGGGAAAAGAGGGATTTTGAAAATCCAAGCAACATAAATGGAGGCAGAGTAAGATCAAACAAATCTCAGGTGAATCAAGAGTTGGCATTGAGTAAGAAGCAAGGTGAGGATGATCAGGACGAGGTGAACTCCAAAAAAAAAATCTAGGTGGAACCGGGTGGAAAGGATATTCCGGCGGTTAATCCTGTGGATTCGCCTACTGGTGAGAAAAATGAAAAAGCTAAAGACGTGGTGGGGACCACTGGTGGCATTAGAGGTAATCGCAAACCCTAGACTTCTTTGTTTGGGGTAAAACCAAATGGAAAATCATCTTTCCCTCCAGTGCAAAATATCTCTTCCTTGAATAAAGGTAAGTTTGCAATTTTTGTGCTAGATTTGCTAATTGATCATAATAGTGCTTTAATGGAAAGAACCCTGGTTGGGAAGTTTATGGGCCCTAGACCAAACATTGAAGTGGTCAGGGAGTTTGTCAAAAATAAATGGAGAACGAATGGAAAAGTCTTAGTAGCAGCACTTCCAAAGGGTTTTTTTGCGTTTGAATTCACTCGCAGAGAGGACATCTTGGATGTTAGAAGTGGGCGTCCTTGGGTTATAGGGAAATCTTCCCTGGCTCTAAAGAAGTGGTCATCTAACTTGGACCTTTCAGACTCCATTTTTGAGAATGTCCTAGTTTGGGTTAGACTTCTGGGCCTTCCCCTGGAATACTAGAATGAGGATATCTTTTATGGTATTGCGAGTTCCTTTGGTGAGCTCCTTTCTATTTATTCAATGACAACTGCTAGAAAGAGGTTGGTATTTGCAAGAATATGTGTTGGGGTCTCTGAGAATGCTGACCTTCCCTCATAGATTGAGATCTAGTCAAAACTGGGGTCCTGGTTGTAGGATATAGAGTTTGAAACCATCCCGTTTTCCTTTTTCAAATGTAGAATATTTGGGCACTGGGCTAAAAAATGCCCCTTAAATGCTACCAAAGAAAAAGAGAAACTAGCTAGTTCTTTGAAATCGGTATGGTAAAAGAAATCAGGAGGAGATAGCTTTGAAAATAAAGAGTCTACTGTTCAGAGCACTTCTAATGAGGTTGAGGTGGTCATGGAAAATAATGGAGAGGATTCGTTGGAACCCCAACAAGAAGATCTTGTGAAGACTTTACCTATTAAGGAAAATGAATCCAATGAGGATTAGTTGGCTGGGGAAGAAAACCTAAACCATGATGCTAACCCCTTTTCCCACGAGCTAATCCCAACAGAGAAAAATGATGAGACCCCGGGTTTGGAGGATATTCCTATTCAGGGACTGTCCTTGGAGCTGAACATCCCTCTCCCTCTCCCTTCCTCTGAAGGTCTTTTTCCTCTGAGTGTAGAGCACTTTATGGATCCTAATTCCTTCGATATGGTTAAGGACTCCTCAAAAACCTGGACCATTCAATTGAACTTTCTAATAACTTCTCATCTTTTCATATGAATGGTATCTTGGAGACATTACCTTGGGAACAAAGGCTCCTAACTGATAAGGAATGGGAATCTAGTGAAGAGACAGATAGCCAAGAAGAGACTGATAAAGAAGAGATCTTATCAAAGAAAAAGAAAAATAAAAACAAAAAATTGAAGACTCCAAATGGAATTTCTACTAGATCAAAAGCAAAGGCAGACTGTGGAGCATCAAAGAAATCTCGAGGGAAAAAATCTATTAAATGGACAAGAGAGCATAACAGCTTTTAGGATATAGAAAATGGATCTTAGAAAACTATCCCAGAATGCCTCAAATCCCTTGGTAATTCATGAAGATAATGTCTTGGAATATCAGGGGACTCAATAGCCCCCACAAGTAGGACGTTCTACACAATTTTGTTAGAGATCACAAGCCTGATATTCTTCTTATTTAGGAGACGAAAATGTCAAAGGAAAAAGTAGAAAAGGTGAAACTATTTTAGTACTATAGTACTCATGGAAATAATTCGATGGGAGCTTCTAGAGGTATCGCTACCTTCTGGAATAGTCACATAACAAAAGGGGATCCGATTTTGAAAGGCACAAACCATATTGCTACTAGATTTACACATATTAGGGATAATTTCAGTTGGATCCAATTGAACATCTATGCCCCCAATGGAAAAGGACTGAGAAAATCCTTTTGGATGGCTGCCTTTAGGAGGATTTTTGATAGAGTCTTGGGTCATTATGGGTGACTTTAATACGCCCTTAACGAATGGTGAAAAATTTGGAGGTTCCCAGATCAATGCAGAGAGCAAAGAGGATCTTCAGAGTTTCATTGGCAACCAGGGGTTGATAGATCTAGATTTACTTGGAGCTTCCTATACCTGGTCGAATCTCAAAAAGGGGATGGATCTTATATAGGTTAGACTTGATAGATCTTTAGTCTCCAATCATTGGTTTTTTTGTTATTACTATTCTCTTAAAGCTCTCTCTAGGATTGGATCTGATCATTTCCCTATTAGTTTTGTTGTGGATCCTATTAAAAAGAAGAAAAATACCCCTTTTAGAGTTGAAAAAATGTGGCTATCTCATCCTACTTTTAAAGAGGAAATTAGGAAATGGTGGAATATAAGTATTTCTGGCACTGGTATGTTTAGAATAGCTAAAAAACTAAGGGAAGTGAAATGTAACTTGAAAAAATGGAAAAAAGAGTCCTTTGGGAACATCTTTAGGATCAAATCTGACCTTCAAATGAAATTGGGGGAAATTAAATATAAAGTCCAGATGGAGGGATATTTGAATGATACAAAGGAAAGAGAGAATGAGCTACTCATTAAGATGCATGACATTATCAGAAAGGAGGAGGAGTTCTGGAGGAAAAGATCTAGAGCTTTTATGGTTATCTGTAGGTGACAAAAATACCAGGTACTTTCATCTTTCGGCCTCCAAACATAGAGATATCAACATAATATCTCAAATTGAAGTAAATGGTACTAGGTATGAGGAGAAGGAAGATATTAGAAAGCATGCTACTTCATTCTTTAAAAACCTTCTTTCTGAGAATGATGAAATTAACCAAAATGATCAGGATCATTTAATAGAGGCTATACCAAAAGTAATCAATAGGAAAATAACTCAATGTTGTTTGCTATCCCTACCAATGATGAAGTGAAGTGGGCTATTTTCTCCTTTGATGGGAGTAAAGCTTTGGGTCCGAATGGTTTCCCTTTGTTTTTCTTCCAATGGTTCTGGGAGATTGTTGGAGATGATGTGGTGAATGTAATAAAAGAATTCTTTGGTTCTAGAAGTCTCCTAAAAGAATTGAATGCCACCTTCTTGGTTCTAATCCCTAAGAAGCCTGGAGTGATAAACTTTGAGGCCTTCAAACCTATAAGCCCCTATAATTCAATCTATAAAATCATCTCTAAGGTTTTGACTTCCAGACTCTTAATTCTTTTGCCTTCTTTGATTTCGCCTCAATAGAATGGATTTGTTCCTAGTAGACAAATCCTTGAATCTATTGTTACTATGCATGAGAATATCCATTCCTTGGTGGAATCTAAAACTAAAGGCTTCTTGTTAAAGCTTGATATATCAAAAGCCTATGACAGAGTTGAATGGATTTTCTTATTTAAAATTTTAAAGGCTTTTGGATTTTGCAATAGGGTTATTCAAATGGTGGAACAACTTGTGTCTACTGCTTCTATCTTTGTAATGGTTAATGGATCCCCTACTACTTTCTTCCAAAGTACGAGAGGTCTAAGACAGGGTGATCCTATTTCTCCAATTTTATTCACTATCATGGCTGAAAGTCTTGGAAGAAACCTAAAAAAGTTGATTGACAATAGATGCCTTATTGGTCTCAACCCCTCCTCTAGCAATTTGGTTTGTTCTCATCGACAATTTGTTGATGATACTATGCTTTTGGGTAAAGCCTTAGTATCAGAAGGTAAAAATTTGTAATCTCTACTCGATAAATATAGGAGAGCGTCTGGACAGCTGATTAATAATCAAAAAAGTTCTTTGTTCTTCTTCAACACCCCAACTCACAGATAGACCAAAATTGCCAAAATCCTTGGTTGCAGGGTTGACTCCTTGCCTGCCACCTATCTTGGCTTACCTTTAAGCCTTAAACCTCCTGAATCCTTTTGGATTTCATTGGTCGAGAGGTTGAGCAAGAAGCTTGCTAGTTGGAAAGGAGCTCTGTTAAGTCAAGCAGGAAAACTTCAACTCCTCAAAGCTTCTCTTTAGAATTTGCTGATCTATGCTCTAAGCCTCTTTAAGATTCCTGCTAAGTTTGCGAATGCCATAGAAAAGATTCAAAAAAATTTCTTTGGTCAGGTGTCAAAGAAAAGAAAAGACTACCTTTAATTGGTTGGGATCTGGTGTGCAAACCAAAAAAGACCGAAGGATTAGCTCTTAGAAGAATCATGATGGTTAACAAAATCCTTCTAGCTAAACAAATATGGAGAATTTTCTCATCCTCAGGTGAATGGACAGATATCCTAGCTAGTAAATATTTAGAGAACAATTGTTCTCTTATTATTCTGAAGGATTCCCATCTTCTTCCTAGAGGTTCAACCTACTGGAATAATCTGATCAATGGAAAAAATATTGTTGACTCTAAAACTAGTTGGCAAGTTAGAAGCGGAAACCAAACTAGATTCTGGGAGGATAGATGGCTATTCAAGGAGCCCCTCATAAAAATTGATTCCTTTAGTGAGTGGGTTGATAATTGCAAAGCCCATTTCGGTTCTTATGTGAAAGACTACAGAGTGAATGGAAAATGGGTGGATCTGTGTCTTGTTAGTCAGGCTCTTGCTCCTATTCAATCTTCTTTGTTGGTTGTTAGACTTTGCTCTGATCAGTTGGAAGATCATCTTGTCTGGATTGATGAACCATTGGGAAACTATTTTTTTTCGTCTGCCTTCACCAGGATTACTTCCTCTTAGGGCTCTCCTCCCGTCTGGTCGAAGGCTTGGTTCAAACATTTGGTCCCTAAAATTGACATATTTTTCTAGATCCTTCTCCAAAATAAGGTGCTCACGTTTGATAACCTTTGCAAACATGGCTTCCAAATACCTAATAGATATTTTCTATGTAAGATGGAGGTTGAGTCAGTGCATCATATGTTCCTTCATTGTCCTTTTGCTGCTTCTATCTAGGAAAAAATAATTAGTTTTTGGCATCTTTCATGGGTTTTTCCCTCGTCTATTGAAGACTTCTTCCTTCAATGGAAATCTCTGACTCACAATTTTGTTCTCAGGCTTTTATGGGATTTCTCTTTCCCTCATGTTGCTTGGGGTCTTTGGAAAGAACACAACAATAGAATTTACAGAGATAAAGAAGCTCCGGTGGATATTGTTTTTGATAAAATTATCAGATTTTTGAAAGAAAATGTCAATGCTATCTCCTAGGAGGTTAGCAATTTCGAGAAAGTGGATCACTCGTTCTATGACCTTATAGTTGCCCAGGAGTGGAACATAAGCCTTGATTTTCCTTGTGCCCCTAAAAAAGCCAAGAAGGATAGAGAGGGTGTTTGTTGGTCTTTTCTGCCTAATGGATGGGTCAAAGCTAACTTTGATGGTAAGTCCAAAGGTAATCCGGTGGTAGCGGGCTGTGGCGGAGTCATAAGGGACTCCTTTGGCAACTTTCTAGGTGTGGCAGCCACTCCTCTTGGTTCCCAAACCAATCACTTGGTGGAGGCTACTGGCACTTTTCACATTATAAATTTAGCCCAAAGTCTTAACTTTAAAAACCTCTGGCTTGAAGGTGATTCCAAAAATATTATTGATTGCCTTTGTGGCAAGTCCCCCCCCTCGTGGACAATAAAATTTTGGATTGATGACACCATATTGACTCTTGCTAAGTTTGACAAAACTAAAATTTCACATGCCTATAGAGAAGCCAATGTTGTTGCAGATTTTTTTGCTAATGAAGGGGTTAGGAGTAATGATTAGAGCACTTGGCTAAATTGTAATGATCTAAGTGCTAATGTCCACACTTTATTGAATTATGATAAATCACATGGACAGGAGGCAAGTCATATCTTTAATGAGGACAGGATGGAGTTATCACATCACAATCATTAGATTGTATGGGACCGAGCTTAGTTGCTTAGTTTGCAAGGTGGCTTGGCATGCTTTGTGGGTTCTTAGATTTGGTGGGACTAGTTCTAGTAATGATTTCATCTCTGTCTGCCCCACTGTGTCTACCAAGATGGGTGGAGATAGGAAAAGAATGGAGACGGATAGCTATGAGATGCACACAAGAAATGTTAAGGCTTGGAATAAAGTTAAAAGTGGGGGTTTACTTCCTTTCCTGGAGAAGCTCCATGGTTCCAATCAGGAGGCTACGGATGTTTTTGAGAAAAATTGGAATAATGGGGATCTTACCCTTTTTGGTAGGAAAGTTGAGCTCAATGAAAACCTGATAGCTGAAGTGACGAGAATGTCTACTGATGGGAAAAAAAATTTCAAGGACATGGTTTTTTTGGACGATGTCGTCATCAGATTTCCTAAAGAAAGACTGAAATTGATGAAAATAGCTAACATCTACTTTGAAGCGGACATCGTAAAAGCCCTATGGAGAAAGGTTCTATGGGTTATCATGGAATACATAGTTGTGGATGGTCGTTTCACCAAGGTCTACGGTTATCACTTTTCCCTACTCAACCATTTCTACTACAAGGTAAGGGTTTATTTCCCCTACTATCTTCTCTATTCTTTGAGGAAAAGTTTAGATGACCACAAGAAAAACCCTAGAAGATTCCTTATTTTCCATACTGGCCTGATTAGATTAATTGTGGAGCATTACCAAAAAATGTTCGTTCCTGCTAATTTGGAAGCCTCCCCTGACTCTGAGGATGAAGATACTGAACCCAGTGGCTCGGGGTTTTCACCCAATTTAAGTCCAGCTAGAACTATCCTTAGCCCGACTACTGTCCATTTTGGCAAGAAAAACCCTAACCCACCTACTGTTAAAGCTTGTGTTGTGCTTGAGCCGGGAAGCCCCTCCCTCAAAACCAGTTTTGTTGATAAGAATCCCTAGGCTAAAAATCTTGTCTCGTACTCCTAAGAATTCCCCTGACTCTGAGGTGTCTAGTGCTAACAATTCTAAGGCCTCTGCTAACCCGTCATTGGATAAAATTGCCAGAACTAGCTCCCCTGTTACTCCTGACCCTACTAATACTTGTTTAAACATTGATAGGGATCCCCTTGTGGATGTTTTGAATATAGCTAGAAATAATGTTGATATCAATTTCAAACTTTCGAAATGGACTTTCAATGAAATTAATGAGTTAAAGATAAAAAATTGGGCCCTTCAAAGTAAATTAGAAGAGTTGGGAGCAAAGGTTGCGGCAATTGAAAAGAAAGAGGTGGAATGAAGAGATTACAGTCTCAGCAAAGATACTCAGCACCATGCTGGCAAGAACAAAAATGTTGAAATTGAGGTGGAGAAAATGAAAAACACTATCAAAATTATTGTGGAACAAAACAATTATATGGCCAGACACAATGCCATCATCATTAATTTCATGATCAAGAAATTGGACAAAGCCCAACAGGGGTCTCTGGTGGTTGATTTGGAGGAAACCAATGATAGAAACTAGGAGGAGGATGCTAGAATTTCTAAGAGAACTAGGGCCAATTTGAAGAGGAAGGCTCCCCCCACTCCACAAATGATTCAAACTTTTAAGAAGGGTGTTCATGATATGTAGAATCTGGAGGCTGGGATAGAGTTTGTCCTGAAGACTCTGGGTTAATTGCAGCTGGTTTTTGTTGGTCTTTCTACTGGTTTTTTAGTTTGGCCTTTCTGGTCTTCTGTGGATGGTTCCTACTTTTTCTAGTTTTTACCTTTTGTGCAGCTGGTTGTTTTCCTTGGACTTTTCTTTCCTATCTTTTATGTTGTAAACTTTGTGGTTTTCAGTCCTTATAAAACCCATTTTACCCTTTATAAAAAAATATATATATATTGCTAGGATTACCCTCCTGGGTTTCACAAAGCCTGAAGTGAAGAACAGCCTCAAAATCCTTATTTATGTGTTGTCCAATCCTTACCTTTGTTGATTATTGAATTATGGCAGATTTGTAGGTTAGTTGTAAGATTAAGTTTGGTTCCAAAAAAATAACCAATAGAAATGGCGACTCTATTGGGGAGTAACTTGAGAAAACCGTGATAGGAGATCATATTTCCTTAATAGAGTCATAGAGGTTCTAAAATAATGAGAAACCATAGAGTGACAAATTTTTGGAATACATTTAGAATTTGGGTTGAGAATGGTTCTATATTTTGCTAAAAAATGTACTTTATAAGTCTAGCCTTGGCGTCAGTGAATTAATCTTCAGAGATACTTCACAAATTTACTATATCCCTTGCAAAATTTGATTCAATATCTATTGCACTTTCATTTATATTAAATTTCTCACTAAGTGTGGGTGGTGACTCCAAGATCTATGCACCAGTATGCAATATTTGAAGGAATCTATTATGATGGAATGGAGGTTTGTTGGGAAAGGATAAGGTAGATTTGATTTCACATGATGAAGTACCTTGAAGAAAAGATAGAGAGAAAGTGTTCATGTATACCCTAATAGTGGGAAACTTCACAGTCAAATTAATCTTTGAAGAAACTTCATATTGTTGAAGTTTGTTCCTCTATAAGTAGAGGTGGCGACTCTATGCAAAGAATTGGAAGAAATTGTGATGATAGCTTCAGAGCTGCAAATTTTTTCCAGTTAGAAAAAAAATTTAAGGCAATCACAATCATATCTAGGTATTCCCCTATTTTGTTTTTCATAAACTTTAAATTTGTGTGAAAGCCATGCTGCATGATCTAGAGAATTTTTTTTCCATATTAAGTGAATTGAGCACTAATGAAAGGAAGGGTGATAGTTGTTTTACATAATTCTAAGGTGGAATTTATAATATTTGTATTTGTTTGAAGAAGTATGCTTATTTTTGAAATATGCCTCTTAAAGTACTTCAAAGCATGAATGGATTTGGGTAATGCATTGTAATATCTTAAAATCATGATTAAATTATGGAATGAGGCAGTAGACAATTAACTATGAAGTTGATATGTAATGATTGAATAGGGATGCAAGAGAAATGTATCATTCCCCTGTATCTTCTTGTGGAACATTAAGTAAAAACATGTAGGGAATAAAACCTTTATTATGCCATCAAAGAAAATTCTCTATTGAAAGGTATAAACTGTTGAGTTTTAATGGTATTCAAGTTTTTCATAATAATATTCCCAATGATATTAGGAAATATTTTCCTAAATATTTAGGGAAAAGTTCTGATTCAGATTCCAAAAATTTAAATGCATTTATGAATTTTATGGGATATTTTGAGGTAGATCATGAGGATGTTGTCATTAAGTTTTTTGCTCAGTCTTTAAAAGAAGATGCTACAGACTGGTTCTCATATTTACCAATATGTTATGTTGCTTCATGGAATGACTTCATGATAGCATTTTTGGAACAGTTTGGTGAAAGGGTTAGTCCAAGTATGATAAGAAAAAAAATTTATGGAAATCCAAAAGGAAGAAGGGGAGTTGGTTCTTTCTTCAATCTCAGATTTGCAAAGGCAGTAGGGAATGCTCCTAAAATATGAGACCAAGTGATGTAGAATGTTTAGTTATGTATCTAGGTGCATTTGATAATGAGGTGAGTTATTTGATAAGGGATAAAGATCCCACAACATTGCATTAGGCATATCACATTGATATGCATATTGCAAACAACTCAAAATATTCAATGATGAAGGGATACATGGCTGCAAGTGTTGGTTATCCTAGCACACCACATGCAGATAGAATTCATGGATCAAAAAATATAAATTATTTCCAAGATAATAGTGCTTCTACTATTAAAATATTACATGATACAAATCACAGTGAATTTCTAGTTGAATATCAACAAAATTTGAGCAATTTTGATCATATGTCTTTTGTTTAAAGATTGTCTAGCATGAAAAGACACATGGAAGAACCACCATATGAATTGTTAACAAGATTTTTGGATGCCTTGATAGAAATATCTAAGGGATTAAGACCTGAAGACTCAATATGTATTGACCTATTCTGTGACATTTATGAGCCAAGGCTTAGTACTTTTCCCAAGGAGTTGAAACCTTGGGATTTTGATCAAATAATTGGTTAGATCAAAATTTTTGAGGAAGCTAAGTGTGACTACGTACAAAGAATGAGGTCTCAAAATGACAAGGGTTTTCATCCTATTGTCAAAGATCAAGGTTTTATCCAAGAAATATATAAAGATGTTTCAGAAGACATGAATATTTGTCTAGTAGTGTGGGTGGTGATATTCTTGTACTTACAAGAACTACTAATATACCTTTGAAGGTTGATAACCAAGATAATTAAAATGTGGGTTATGATTACTCTCATAAGGAAATTTAATCTTTTTGTGAGGATGACCTGAAGGCATCCTTCTGTCCTGAAGAATATAGATCTATCAATACTCATGAGGATTTTCCCTCACCAGTAGATGAATAGATTGCATGTAACAGATTCTTGAAATGTAATTCAGCTGTATCATAATTGGAATATCCTGGAAATATGATAGATGATGAATTTGAAGATAAGAATGTTTGTATTTAGGGTCTTGAGCCCGAGGTTAGTGTTAAAAATAATGGGATTGGTGATGTTAGTTAGCAGGGTCCTGTTTTTGAATGCTTGCATGAAACATAAATATAATGTACAAGTTTTGTAGTAGAGATGGACATGATAGTTTTTAACAACGAATTTTTTGAATAAACTTACATAGCTGAAAATAAGAAATTTTTTAAGTTGTGATGAGTTCTGCACATATGAGTCAACAAACCTATCAACTAATGATGCACTTGAATACCTTATTGTTGATCATATCAATCCAAAGTTATTTGACCCATCCTTTGAAACATTTTGTTTCAAGTTAAGCAATGATTGGAAGGGAGGATTGGAGTATGTTAATATTGAATAAGGTACACTACCAAATTATTTATAAATAATATTGAGGAACATGAATTGGATTCATTAATTATATTATGAAACTCTTCATTTTTATATTTTTTACATGTCATGAAAATGTGAATTTATGGAGATTTCTTTTACTAGAACTCCTATTGTCTCATAATATAATACAAGGACATATTTAGCTATGATTAATATAAAAGGAAAATATTTTATGGATAATCCTAGTTCAAATGGGTTTATCCTAGTGTAATTTTGATTTAAGGAAATATCTTGAAATCATATGAGAAAATATATCTCATCAAGATTGAAAATTTTTAGATACCATATTTTACAATTTTTGAAATGCTTTATGTTGGCAAAGAGTTGTATCTATTTATTTCTCAAGTTCCTTAATCTAGTGTGTTACCAAATCTAGTAATATTTCTATTAAATAGTATTTATGTCTGATATATAATACTATCAAAGAATCTATTAGCTCTAATAGTGATGTTATGCTTCACTCTATATTGGTTTAACTTTTTCCTATTTTACCAGACATATAATGAAGGTTTTAAATATTCTTTTATGCAAAAATCATATCATGAGTTGACTATAAAGGATGAATTACAAAATAAAAATCCTCATTTTCTTCTTCTTCCATAAAATATCAAAAAAATACTTTAAAAATAAATTCCAAATTGGGGAGGAAAACATATTAGGAAAAGATCAATATGATGGGATAATATTTAGAGGAATTTGGAGCTATTAAGAAATAGTTTTTTTTTTCATATCTAAAAAAGATAGTAATTACATGTAATTTTTGAGGTTTGGATAGAACCCCTTGACAAAAGGTTGTTCAAGATATTATTTGGGAATATAAACATGATTTTTTTGATAATATAAGTAGCATTTATAGGGTTTTGTACCCTTTACATGATGATCCCATAGGGCCAAAAAGGATTAAAAACAAAAAACATCAAAAAAGATTACAATAATAACATACGAGAGACACAGAAACAACCTAGTAATAACATAGGCACAACACAACACAAACCCAAAAACTATTTTTCTAAACCCTCCCATTTCTTGACCAGGAGGTTTAACACATCCTCCCCAATCTAATTGGGGCCTTCATATATGGTGTTCCTATCCAATTCCTCCTTGAAAAAATCCAAGAGAGTGAGAGATGACCTGTGAGTCATCTTGATAGTGAACCAAGCCAAAAAATTAACCTTATGATTCAACATAGCCACCTAATCCTACAACCCTCCAAGCTCATCCACTTTGTCATCCTTTCTCTGGATCTCCATTTCAGCACTAGCCCTAGTATCTGAGGAATTAGTAGAATCCTTTCAAAGCATCTAGTTTAAATCAGAGAAGTAACTTCCAGGTCTTCTATGGGTCCTTTATCCTTCATCTTCTTAGTATCTTTAATGCCTTCATTCCTACTGCTACACTTAACTGAGTCACTAGAGATATTATCAATAGGGACCTCTTTCTTGTATTGTGCCAATCTATGGGATCTTCTCACAGTCATGTGCTCTATCCCCATCTCAAATCTATCCCCCACCATAGTATCACCCTTAGAATCTTTTTCCTCAGCACATTTACCTTCCTTGGAGACTGAAAGAAACCTTAAAAGAAGAGACACATTTTTTCCTTTCTTCTTAGTAGTTAGTCTACTAACCTTCTTATGCTTTACCTCACAGAGGCCAACCACATCACTCGACTGGGTCAACCCAACCTCAATTTTATTTTTCTTTGGGGGAGAAGTGGCTATAGTCTTAGTAATGGGAACATCCTCAAGGATGGGGGATTTCCTCTTAGAGCCCATCGAAACAATAGGGGAAGGGTTTCTAGGGTTATTTTCTAGGGATTCTAATTCTTCCACTCTCACTATCAAGATGGGTTTGGGAGGGACCAAATACGAATGGAAATGGTAGAGTCTGTGGATTAGGGCTTGGTGTAATGGTAAAGGAAGTGAAGAATCAGGGTTTAGAGTGGCAATTTCCTATGATTCTTTAATGGAACTTTCCAAAGAAGAAAGAAAAAAGAAAGGGAAACTAAGCAACATCTTATGCCTTAAGTGATTCAACAACGATAAGTGGTAAAAATAAAATACCTTGAATTGACCCTCGAGGGTGACATACTTCATGATGGAAAGGAAGACCTTATCCCAAGGTTTAGGAAATGCTTCTCGGTCTAAGCCAGACTACTTTTTCACCAGTTTCTCATTCCCTTTAAAAAATGCATTCAAACTCACCAAGTCCTACATTTTTGTATGTTTTTTATATTTCATGCCTTCATAGGAAAGGTTAGTAGCATTACCAATTACCTCTTCATCCACATCAAAATTGCAATGCCACCTAAGCTGACCGATTGATCCTTCCAAGAGCTAGCAAAGTGGGCCAAAAACATCTTTTCATGACCCACAAGATTTTCCATGAGTGGCACAAGCCCACCTTTCAAACATATATGCCAAGCCAGGGGATCCTAGAGAAACTCCTCACAATGGTTTGGCTCATTCCTAACATGCTCTCCACCCATCGTGACCTGCAACACATAGTAGCCAAAAAATCTAAGCTAGAAAATAGAATGAATGTCGGAGAGGTTACCGTTGCAAAAAAAATTACAATGCCTGTCGAGATGAAAATGCGTAATAAAGTCAGAGTGACATTCACACACTTTAGAAAAAAATTTCCAATGACATCTTCCATGCAGGCCCATAATCATCACAAGGAAACCCAAAAATTAACCAAATAGAAGTAATAATGGGATCTAGATTTAAATAAAAATATCTCATCAACTAAAATAAGTTACACACTTCGCAAAGCCATTTGAATGCGGGGGGAAGATTAGATATATTCAAGTACATTTGATAAAATATAAGGCATAAGGGATGCCTTAATTTGGAATTATTAAAAGAGATGTTAGAGTACATCCTTATACATGAACTCCATGATACTTAAAGATATCTATTGTACCATTGAAAAGGTAGCCTGTAAGGGTTAGGGGCCCCACCAAAAATGACCATTAGTAGAAAAACCCATGTGGCAACCCACTTGAGCCCATAAACTTCACTCTTTATAGACCAAACCAACCAATGATTCGTTAGGGAGTGCCACCTATACTTGAAAAATAATGACAGATCAATCACTAATAATAGAGTAATTCCTTCGCTCCAAGATGATTAACCTTTGAATAGACACCAACATAACATCAATATTTTTCCAACATTTACAAATCTACCAGGTGGACCCTAGGTTGGTGAAGTCGTCATCCACCTAATTACCTTCCCAAAAGATACAACATAGGTGATACCTCATAAGTTCCAACCAAGAAGATGGCCCAAATTAATAGATTCTATCATATTTTTAGAATCCCCCTCAATCTACAGATTCTTAATGCCTAGAGTGACAACAATCTCAAAGCCCTTGAGCAGTGCACAAGACTCTGTCACCATAGAAGAGTGGATACCTATACCACCAGCATACCTAGCAACAAAATTTCCCTGATAGTCTCTTATAACACCACCTATACTGATCGGATCAAGGTTCCCCTTGGCTACACCATCAAAATTTAGTTTAAACCAACCCTCAGTCAAATGTTTCCATACAATGTTTTTCCTAGCAAGATATTTGGAGTTCTCAAAGGAATCAATGCAAAGCTCAATTTTCTAGGATTTATTCATCTTGATCTCCCAAATAGTTGGGGTTGTGTCTGGTGGTTTCTACTTTAGTAAGGAGATACTTTTAGAGATAAGTCTCGACCCACAACCAAACACTTCCTTCAAACTCTTCTCAATATCCTAGAACACTCTATTGTTCCTTTCCTTCCAAATACACCAGCAGATAATAGGGGGAATTTTCCACCAAATTTCCAAGGGAAGGACATATCAGAAAGGACAATTCAACCCCTCCATAAAGGAAACCAAATCTTCATTGAAGTTCCAATGTGTCTCTAAATTTTGAAAAACAAGGTCCCAGACACCAGCAACAAACGAGCAGTGCAGAAGCATATGATCCATAGTTTCTTTGTTGTCTTTGCACAAGAAGCACCTGTTCGGGATTTGGAATCCCCTCTTTCTTATACTATCTTGAGATAGGATCTTGTTGTGGTAGGATGTCCACTAGAAGAAATTTATTTTAGGAATTAGGTGATAGTTCCACACCTTCTTCCATAACTTACTATGTATGCCCCTTTTCGACAATAAACCATAAGTTGTCCTGACAGTCAAGTCACCCTTACTATCCAAGGCCCAAAAGAAATCATCTTCAATATCTAACAAATGTAATCTGTACTAAGAGAGTAAAACCTGTAAGGAAGATGCCAAACATTGTAGGTTAGGGAAAATAGGTCCATAGGAGCCAATATCTTTCCAACACCTAGCACCCTGTAAACCATGTATGTAATCATCCACATTCCTACCAAAGAACAGAGAAGCTGGTTCCATCATATTTTTGAATTATGAATTAGTCAAGGGGGGATCTAAGAGCCAAGAATCTTCCCAGAATCGGATCTTACTACCTTTTCCAAGCTTCCATCTCAAACTAGAGAGTAGTAGCTTCTTCATTTTTCCAATATTGTTCCGAGCAAGAGACCCACAAGAATGATCAATCTCCATACATCTGATTAGATGAAAGTTGTTCAGGTATTTGGTTTTCATTATTCTACACCAGTCCTTTTTATCTCTTAACTAGTCTCACCCCACTTTAGCAAGAAAAGCCTTATTGGACACAAGGACTTTCTTGATGCCCAGCCCCCCCTTAATCTTGGGAAGGGAAAGTTTCTCCCAGTTGACCAGTGGCATCTTATTTTTATCTTCAGTTCTTGATGCCTATCCCCCCTCAATCTTGGGAAGGGAAAGTTTCTCCTAGCTGACCAGTGACATCTTCTTTTAGCTTCTTCATTTTGCAAATATTATTCCAAGAAAGAGACCCACAAGGATGATCATTCTCTATACATATGATTAGAGGAAAATTGTTCAGGTATTTGGTTTTCATTATTCTACATGAGTCCTTTTTATCTCTTAATTGATCCCACCCCACTTTAGCAAGCAAAGCCTTATTGGACGCAAGGACTTTCTTGATGCCTAGCCCCCCATCAATCTTGGGAAGGGAAAGTTTCTCCTAGCTGACCAACGACATCTTCTTTTTATCTTCAATACCCAATCATAGAAAGACTCTTTGGATCTTCTCAAACTTCTTGGCAATCTAACTAGGAATTTTGAACATGGACATAAAATAAATAGGAATACCTTGGAGAGCAACAATGTGAAGGTGTAGTTTGCCCACATGACTTGCAAGAGATCCTTTCCATCTAGCAATCTTTCTCTAAATTCTTTTGAGAATAATGTTCCAGAAGTTGTGAGTAACTTCCTTAACAGTAAGGGGTAAGTGCAAAAATATGGTTCCCAAAAAGGGGGCTTAAGTGGCCACTTTTTTTTTTTTTTTTTTTTCTGAAATTAGGAAATACTGACGTTGGATGTGAAATTGAGGATAGTTACACAAATTTTTTTGAGATGGAACAAAAACAAGGATTGAAGTGCTCCGAGTCTACTTTCTAAAGTACTAATTTATTTTGAAAATGGTTGAGATTAAGGGGTTCAAAAGAGGGACAAACACAAATTGGTTTTCATTTTGTCAGAAAAAAATAACATAGCAACTCTTGTACGACCCTAGCTGTGGTGAACATATTTTTTAGTATTTTTAAAATCACTACGGTCAAAAGTTAGATAATAGTACATGTAGTAGATGCATGATTTTTTTGATAATTTTTTAATGAATATTTGATTTTTTACTAATTTTTGAAGTGGACACTTCCTGAAAAATAGAATTTTGGTCATGCTACCCCTATAAATTTTGGAAACTAATTGATATTTTTTTTAAAAAATTGTAGAATGGATTTTAGTTTCTAAAAATGTAATTTATTTGAAATTTTGATGAACGGTTAATTTATAATAGAAAAAAAAACCAAACACTAATTTTTTCTAAAAAAGATACACACAAACAAAAGAAATTATGGATGAAAGGCTTAACATTGTCAGAAAGTGAAAAAAATTTCATCGTTGGATAGCTAAGAGAGAACCTACCATTACCCAGATGTTTGATTTGTTTGATATTGAACCACGTGCATTCCTAATGGTGAGCATGAACTTGATTATGTGAATTATTATAGAATTTTCAAAAACACATCTCTGGTCGTTGGGAATTCCCTCCAAGCCTTTGGGTTGATATTCCAAGGAAAATACCAATCCCAAGGCTTGGGGATTCCCAAATCAAGATATAACATGTGTGTGTTATATCTTAGTTTTGACATGGCTTTTTGCATTTGTGGGGAACATGTCTAGGAATAAATAATGCTGGTGTGGTCTAATACACTCACGTTATGTCTTGATTTATGTTAAATTCTAGTTTATTCAATGTATGTTTACATATTTGTATGTTTGTATGTACATGTATGCTTGTATGTCATGTATGTATGTATGTATGCATGTATGTATGTATATTTGTATGTATGCATGTATGTATCAATGCATGTATATTGTATGTATGCCTAGATGTATGTAAGATTGTATGTACACATGTGCATGTATGCTTGTATGTATGTAGGATTGTATGTACATGTGTATTATGCTTGTATGCA